>JARQOD010000008.1:147014191-147210822 GCA_033576555.1 Oophaga sylvatica | reverse complement strand
GCTGGCAGCTGACGTCATTGTCAGTCGCCGGCGAATGCGCGCATTCAGGCTGGGATGCATGTCGCTCGCCGCTGGAGCGCGGCAAGGTAAGGAAAAGTGTTTTTTTTTTAAAAATTAGTATTGCAAGCGGGGCCGCAGAATGGAGACGGGGCAGATTGGGGCACTGGCGGCAGGATTGGAGGCACACGGGCAGGATGGAGACGGGGCAGGATTGGAAGCACCGGGGGCAGGATGGAGACGGGGCAGGAATGGAGGCACTGGGCAGGATTGGAAAGGGGCAGGATTGGAGACAGGGGCGATTGGAACAGGGGGCAGATTGAGATGGGGATAGGGGGGGCATGATTGGAGACAGGAGGCTTGATTGGATACAGGGGCATGTTGGAGATCAGGGGCAGGATTGGAGACAGGTGGCAGGATTGGAGACAGGGGCAGGATTGGAGACACTGGGGGGCAGGATTGGAGACACTGGGGGGCAGGATTGGAGAGACACTGGGGGGCATGATTGGAGAGACACTGGGGGGCATGATTGGAGAGACACTGGGGGCAGGATTGGAGACACCCTGGGGCAGGATTGGAGACACTGGGGGGCAGGATTGGAGACAGATGGGGCAGGATGGATACGATGGAGACAGATGGGGAGATCATATGGGGCACAATGGATACTCATGAGGGAGGGGTGGGAGAACATATGGCTGAAGCCAGGAATGAGACAAACGGGGGCCAGGATGGGGAATATTATTACAATAGGGGATAATTAAGGGATATTATTACTGCAGTGATGTATTTTATCTTTTGAGTATACTGTTTTAAATGGGGGGGAGGTCTTGTTACTGTGTAGAGTGATACTATGTCGCCTTTTTTTCTTCATGTGGTGTAATGTAGAAGTTGGGAAAAAAATAAGTAATGTGTTTTGCGAGCAGAGCTCTAGATAACAGTGTTATTTCATGCAAAGACGAGTCCTGGCTGGAAGAAGTGACGGCGGTCAATGCTGGATGAAAGATGAAAAGCAAAGATGAAGGACTTCACCCAGAGACGTCACTGGTGAGTTAGTGTGTTACCTATACACTGACACTATACACTGTATACTATATACAGAAGTCCTGTGTATAATGTCACCAGTGATCACTGTATTATCTGTACACAGACACTGCATACTAAGTACAGATCTCCTGTGTATAATGGCACTTATGGTGATAGTATTGTGTTTTTTTTTGTTACTGATCAGTATTGTAGTATTCAGTCACTATGTGGTGGTAATATGTGGTCTGGTCATGGTGTGGCGGTATTTGTCCCTTGTATGTGATATTATTGGTCTTTTTAAAAATTGAAAAATAAATAAAAATATATATAAATTGTATTGCATATTTTAACAAATATTTAATAGGTTACAGTAGAGTAGGGCCTGGCCAAAAGTGTCTACAGTGTTGTGATGGCGGCTTAAAAAATCTTTTGGCCAAAACAAAAGCTGCTGGCTATATGTGTGATCTGGTGATGGGAACTGTTAATGTGTGATTGGTGAGAAGTGTAGTTTTTCCAAGAGAGAGCGGTGGGACTGTGGACAGTTCGAAGGGTGGAGGCAGGGCTGGGGTGGAGCCTGGGCGGAGTCTCAAGGAGGCCCCGAAAATTTTGCCAGTATGGGGCCCCGGAATTCCTAGTGGCAGCCCTGGTGGCACCTAGTTACCCGATATGTACCCTAGATACCGGCTCTCAGCTTCTGCTGTAGAGCGCTGAGAGCCGGTATCCAATGTACATATCGGGTAACTAAGCACCGCGCGGCACCTAGTTACCCGATATGTACCCTGGATACCGGATCTCAGCGCTCTACAGCAGAAGCTGGGAGCCGGTAACCAGGGTACATATCTGGTAACTAGGTGCCGCGCGGTGCTTAGTTACCCGATATGTACGCTAGATACGGGCTCTCAGCGCTCTAAAGCAGAAGCTGGGAGCCGGTAACCAGGGTACATATCTGGTAACTAGGTGCCACGCGGTGCTTAGTTACCCGATATGTACACTGGATACCAGCTCCCAGCTCGCTGATCGTTGGTCTCACGCTGTCACACGCAGCGATGCGCGCTGGCCAACGGAGACCAACGATCAAAAAATGGTCCTGGACATTCAACGACGATCAGCGATACCCATCGGGGGGCTGATCGTCGCTGCACTTCACACTAAGCGAGATCGCTGGCTGTTGCGTTACAAAATCGGTGACGCTTCAGCGATCTCGCTAGCGATCTCGCTTAGTGTGACGGGGCCTCTAGTTAACGGCTAGTGCCTCTTTAACAGCTTTTCTTTTTATAGGTCAATTGGGATTGGGGTAGTTAATAAAGGAAAAAAGATGTGATTTTATTGGAGCTGGATTTTGATCTACCAGAGAGGGAACCAGATAGCACAGGTCCTAAAATGTTCACCAGGCGCTGGTTCAGCTCTGAAACGCATAGCATTTTAAAATAAAAATAGTTTTTTTTTTACTTTCATTTGTTTTGATACCCAACTTTATGACTCAGCACTTGGCAGCGCTTTTCTAAGCCCTCATTTTTTCTTGCTTCCCATTTGCATTATCTGGACCCAATTCTTGGATCCAGTGGGTTGAGCAGCAGCCATCAGAGTGCCCTCTTATTTTGGCTATCATCAGAGTTGTACCTGGGGCCGCATAACACATCCAGGTGAGCGGTTTTACTTGCTGTCCTATTAGTGCCTGCTGCAACCACACAGTTCCCAATAGATAAATTATGCCCATAACAAGAGAATCACTTTGTGGACTGTTTAGATGGGACATACGTATTTATACTCCCTTCTGGGTACATCCATGTCTACTTGGTCTCAGCCTTGCTACATGCATCATACTTAGACTGATGCCTCATGAGTGCGGGTTGTACTTTGTCTGTACATCTTTACATGAAGGTTTATCTTGGGACGATACTCTGCACTGAGACTTACCTCACACTTACCTTTTATGCTAATACCATCCTGTTTTTGTGTCCAGTTAGAATTACTACTTTTTATACATGTACTGTCTTATCCATTGTATATACCATTGTGAAACCATATTATTAATAATGGCATGATTTATGACTAAACATTTTGGTTCTTTTTTGGCAGTTATGGTTAGTACCTAGTAGCACTTCCTTTTGCAAGTATCACAGCTTGTAAACACTTTTTGCAGCCAGACAAGAGTCTTTGAATTCTTGTTTGAGGAATTTTCATCCATTCTTCCTTGGAGAATTCATCCAGTTCTGTGAGATTCCTGGGCCATCTTGTTGCATCCTCTGCTATTTTGAGGTCTACCCACAGATTTTCAATGATGTTCAGATCAAGGGACTGTGAGGGCCATTGTAAAACCTTCACCTTGCGCATTTTGAGGTTGTCTATTGTGTATTTTGATGTGTGTTTAGGATAATTATCCATTTGTAGAAGCAATCCTGTTTTCTACTTCAGTTTTTTTACAGATGGGGTTATGTTTGCATCAGTAATTTGTTGAAATTTCATTGAATCCTGTTTTTCCTCTACCCGTGAATGTCCCCTGTGCCATTGGCTGCAACACAATCCCAATGAATGATTGATCCCCCTTCATGCTTAATAGTTGGCAAGATGTTCTTTTCCTGAAATTCTGTGCTGTTTTCTGTTCACACATACCTTTGATCGTTGTGGCCAGAGAGTTCTATTTGAACCTCATCGGTCCACAGGACTTGTTTCCAAAATGTTTCAAGCATGTTTAGATGTTCTTTTGCATACTTCTGATGCTAAATTTTATGGTGAGGATGCAGGAGAGGTTTTCATCCGATGACTCTTCCACGAAGGCCATAGTTGTGTAGGTGTCTCTGAACAGTAGAACAATGTACCACAACTCCAGAGTCTGCTAAATCTTTCTGAATGTTTTTTGTTGTCAAGTAGGGGTTCTGATTTGCCTCTCTAGCAATCCTACAAGCAGTTCTCACTGAAATTTTATCTTGACCTCCACTGTTCCTGTTAATTACATTTTGAACTGAGAAAAGGACAACTTGAAAACACTTTGCTATCTTCTTATAGCCTTCTCCTGCTTTGAGGACCTCCACCATTTTCTTTTTCACAGAGCTAGGTAGCTGCTTAGAAGAACTCTTAGTGCTTCATCCCTGCTATGTGTAGAATTGATCATCTGCTATGAGCTCCCACCACATGGACATGTGACATGGTCTCTGTGACATGGTCTCCCAATATCCGACTGGGTCTTGACTTCTTCTACGCAAACCCAGTGTGCCGTCAGCGAGATGTACTGTCCCTGCACACAAGCACTTGTCCACAGGTCCGTGGTTAGGTGCACTTTCCCTGTAACAGCATTGTTGATGGCCCGGGTAATGTTGTGGGACACCTGCTTGCTTGTGTAATGTTGTGGCGGCATACCCGGAGAAATAGAGGCGGGTGGGGACCGAGTACCTTGTTACTGTCACCGCCATCAGGTTGCGGAAAGCGTCCATCTCCCACAAGCCTAAAATGCAACATTTAGAGCGCAAGCAGACGAGAAATTTGTTAATTTAGTACTGTGCCCTGTGGGTCGTTGGCTGCGTCTTTCCGCTTACGGTCCAATGACTGGGTTATGGACAACTGAAGGCTGCGCTGGGACAAGGATGTGGACGTGCTTGATGATGGTGCTATTTGACTGTGGTCAACTGCAGGTGAAGGGCAGGAGGCATCTTTGCATGCACCGTGGACAAGTTATTTGCTTGCATGCACAACAGAGGAAGAAGCAGTGGTTTCACCCGAGACACTGTTCATGGAGCCTGGTGTTCAACCAACAAAGTCGGGTGCATTCCTGCAATGTGCCTGATCATGCTGGTGGTGGTAAGGCTGGTAGTTTTACTACCCCTGCTGATGCAGCCATGACCGGTGTTGCAAATGTCCTTTTTGGGGTTATCGGCAGAGTCTTTAAAAAACAACAAGACTGGTGGGGGGACATTCATTGTCTCCCTCTCCCACACCACCTCCTGACCTCGACACCTGTCTATCAGTCTTCCCCAAGGCTCTGTTTTAGGACCCCTAATCTTCTCCATCTACACCTTCGGCCTGGGACAGCTGATGTAATGGCATGGTTTGCAATATCATCACTACGCCGATGACACGCAGATCTACCTATCTGTACCTGACATCACCTCCTTACTGACCAAAATCACACGTCTTCCCGCTATATCATCCTTCTTTTCTGCTCACTTTCAAAAAGTGGACATGGACAAATCAGAATACATCATCTTTCAAGCATCTCACGCTGAGTACACCCGAGAGTTGTGTATGCGTCATTCAGTACCACTTTAGTAAGAGGTAAACTTTGCCCTAGAGAAAATGATTTTCCAGACATTCACGGCCTTTTTTGCACATTTTTTGCAGCTCTGATCTTCATCTTCTTGGTGTGGATGTGGTAAATTTCTAAGTCGTCATCAATACCATCATCGTCCATATGTTGTAAAGAGGAAATCAGGTGTTTCCAAGGGTCGTGGTTATGTATGTTTTGTACCATTCCTTTAAAAGTGTTCGTTACACTATGACAATTAATTTTAGACTGGAACATTAGGATATTATTGGTAATATGTATGGGTGAAGATGAAGAAGCTTGTGCCACGGTGTGTTTATAGTTACGGACGGTGCACTCCTCTTTAGACTTAGTTTTTCAGAAGCATCCATTAGTTTGTTTGGTTTTCCTCCAACACTGATCTGCTTTCTCTAATTCAGCATCTCATGAACATGTTGCACTTTGCCCTTTATATAGACACATGCATCTTTGGAAACTTATTTTGGACGGGCATTTCTTAGGCCGAGTCTCATATGCGCAACTGTTACACCAATCTTCAAATGGACATGAAACCGATTCTGGTAATTGATGGTGGCTAAATGACGAACCATAGTAGGCTGTATCCTGGATCTCATACCTCCCATAGCCACCGCTGTTATTAATCATGTACTTTCCCATTCCTGTCATCACCATGCCCCTTCTCCAGATCACTTCATCCAACGTTTCGTCCACCATATTGTTACTAAAAACATGCACCTTCCCAGCAGCAACTGTGTAGGAAACAACGTTACAGTTTTGCAAGATGTTTATGATGCCCCTAAAAAAAAAAAATGTACACACTAATGTTCCCCCAGGTGGAAATGTTTGCCAGGCCATACACTTAGTGTATGGGCATTCCAAGTCTAGGAGACCCGCTCCTTTAAATTGGGCATAGTTTTTATTCAGGCCTTCCTCCATGTCTCATCATCCGCCGCTACTAGATCACCAACGTTAATGTGTTCTGTGCTGCTACAGCCAGTGTCAAATTCCGAACAAGGGTGGGTGGTTATGCTGGGTGTTAAATACTTGTTATAGAAAAGGTTGAGATGTACCCCACAGAGGAAAATGTTTGTCAGCCCAATACACTTAGTGTATGGCCATTACAAGTCTAGAGACCCACTCCTTTTTAATGGGACATTTTTTGTTAAGAGGCACTCCTTCATGTTTCTTGCACACTATCACACCAGCGATCTGCTAAAATACAGTGATGTCCCACCCTGGACAAAAGTAAAAAAGTTAAAAAAATAAAAATAAAAATTGTTTAAAAAAATCATAAAAAAAAAAAAAAAATATTCATTTTTTCCTGTAAATAAAAAAACCAAAACAATAAAAGTACACATATTTGGTATTGCCGCGTCCGTAACAACCCCCCCTATAAAACTGTCCCACTAGTTAACCCCTTTAGTGAACCTCTTAAAAAAGAAAAAAAAAACAAAGCAAAAAATCAGTGCTTTATAATCATACCGCCAAACAAAAAGTGGAATAACACGCGATCAAAAAGACGGATATAAATAAACATGGTACCGCTGAAAACGCCATCTTGTCCCGCAAAAAACGAGCCACCATACAGCATCAAGAGCGAAAAAATAAAAAAGTTATAGCTCGCAGAATAAAGCGATGCAAAAATAATAATTTTTTTCTATAAAATTGTTTTTATTGTATAAAAGCGCCAAAACATAAAAAAATGACATAAATGAGGTATCACCGTAATCGTACTGACCCGAAGAATAAAACTTCTTCATCAATTTTACCACACGCGGAACGGTATAAACGCCTCCCCCAAAAGAAATTCATGAATTGCTGATTTTTGTTCATTCTAACCTCCCAAAAATCGAAATAAAAAGCGATCAAAAAAGTCACATGCTCAAAAATGGTACCAATAAAAACGTCACCTCGTCCCGCAAAAAATAAGACCTCACATGACTCTGTGGCCAAAATATACAAAAAATATAGCTCTCAAAATGTGGTGATGCAAAAACTATTTTTTGCAATAAAAAGCGTCTTTTAGCGTGACAGCTGCCAATCATAAAAACCCGCTATAAATAGTAAATCAAACCACCCTTATCACCCCCTTAGTTAGGAAAAAATAATAAATTAAAAAAAGTATTTATTTCCATTTTCCCATTAGGGTTAGGGTTGCGGCTAAAGTTAGGGTTAGGGTTGGCGCTAAAGTTAGGATTAGGGTTATGGGTGTGTTAGGGTTAGGTTTGTGGTTAGGGTTGGGACTAGGGTTAGGGGTGTGTTGGGGTTAGGGTTGGAGTTAGAATTGGGGGGTTTCCGATGTTTAGGCACATCAGGGGCTCTCCAAAAGTGACATGGCGTCTGATCTCAATTCCAGCCAATTCTGCATTGAAAAAGTCAAACGGTGCTCTTTCACTTCTGAGCTCTGCCATGCGCTCAAACAGTAGTTTACCCCCGCATATGGGGTATCAGCGTACTCTGGACCACAAGAGTTATTGTGCAATTTGTCCTATTTCTTCTGTTACCCTTGGGAAAATAAAAAACTGGGGGTAAAAATATTATTTTTTTTAAAAAAATGATTTTTTTGTTTTTTACGACTGTACGTTATAAACTTCTGTGAAGCACTTGGGGCTTCATAGCGCTCACCACACATCTAGATAAGTTCTTTGTGGGGTCTATTTTCCAAAATGGGGTCACTTGTGGGGGGTTTCCACTGTTTAGGCGCATCAGGGGCTCTCCAAATGCGACATGACGCTCCCAGGACCATTCCATCAAAGTCTGCAATCCAAAACGTCACTACTTCCCTTCCGAGCCCCAACGTGTACCCATACAGTAGTTTTCTCTCACATATTGGGTATCAGCGTACTCATGACAAATTGGACAACAACTTTTGGGGTCCAATTTCTCCTGTTACCCTTGTGAAAATAAAATATTGGGGGCGAAAAAAATCATTTTTGTAAAAAAAAAAAAAGATTTTTTATTTTTACGGCTGTACGTTATAAACTTCTGTGAAGCACTTTGGGGTTCAAAGTGCTCACCACACATCTAGATAAGTTCCTTGTGGGGTCTATTTTCCAAAATGGGGTCACTTGTGGGGTGTTTCCACTGTTTAGGCGCATCAGGGGCTCTCCAAATGCGACATGACGCCCCCAGACCATTCCATCAAAGTCTGCAATCCAAAACATCACTACTTCCCTTCCGAGCCCCGACGTGCGCCCATACAGTAGTTTACTCCCACATATTGGGTATCAGCGTACTCAGGACAAATTGGACAACAACTTTTGGGGTCCAATTTCTCCTGTTACCCTTGTGAAAATAAAATATTGGGGACGAAAAAATCATTTTTGTAAAAAAAAAAAAAAAGATTTTTATTTTACAGCTGTACGTTATAAACTTCTGTGAAGCATTTTGGGGTTCAAAGTGCTCACCACACATCTAGATAAGTTCCTTGAGGGGTCTAGTTTCCAAAATGGTGTCATTTGTTGGGGGTTTCCACTGTTTAGGTAGATCAGGAGCTCTCCAAACACAACATGGCATCCAGCCAATTCTGTGTTGAAAAAGTCGAACGGCGCTCCTTCCCTTCCAAACTCTGCCATGCACCTAAACAGTGGTTTACCCCCACATATGGGGTATCAGCGTACTCAGGACAAATTGCACAATAACTTTTGGAGTCTTGTTACCCTTGGGAAAGTAAAAATTGGGGTGAAAAGATCATTTTTGTGGAAAAAATATGATTTTTTAATTTTACTGCTCTACGTTATAAACTTGTGTGAAGCACTTTGGGGTTCCAATTGCTCACCAAAGATCTAGATAAGTTCCTTAGGGGGTCTAGTTTCCCAAATGGGGTCACTTGTGGGGGGTTTCCACTGTTTAGGCACATCAGGGACTCCAAATGCAACATGGCGTCCGATCTCAATTCCAGCCAATTTTGGTTGGAAAAAGTCAAATGGTGCTCCTTCCATTCCGAGCTCTGCTGTGCGCCCAAACAGTGGTTCCCCCCACATATGGGGTATCAGCGTACTCAGGACAAATTGGACATCAACTTTTGTGGTCCAATTTCTCCTATTACCCTTGGGAAAATAAAAAATTAGTGACTAAAAGATAATTTTTGTGGGAAAAAAATAGGATTTTTTATTTTCATGCTCGGGCATTATAAACTTGTGTGAAGCACTTGGGGGTTCAATGTGCTCACCAAAGATCTAGATAAGCTCCTTAGGGGGTCTAGTTTCCAAAATGGGGTCACTTGTGGGGGGTTTCCACTGTTTAGGCACATCTGGGGCACTGCAAACGGAACATGACCCCCATCAACGTCTGCATTCCAAAACGTTACTACTTCCTTTCCAAGCCCTGTCGTGCGCCCAAACAGTTCCCCCCCCCCACATATGGGGTATCAGCGTACTCAGGACAAATTGGACAACAACTTTTGGGGGCCAATTTCCTTGGGAAAAATCAAAAAATTGGGACTAAAAAATCATTTTTGTGGAAAATTGTTTTTTTTTATTTTTCAGACCCAGGCATTATAAACTTTTGTGAAACACTTGGGGTTCAAAGTGCTCACAACAGATCTAGATAAGTTCCTTAGGGGGTCTAGTTTCCAAAATGGTGTCACTTGTGGGGGGGTTTCCACTGTTTAGGCGCATCAGGGGCTCTCCAAATGCGACATGGCGTCCAATCTCAACTCCAGCCAATTTTATTTTGAAAAAGTCAAACGGCGCTCCTTCCCTTACGAGCTCTGCCGTGTGCCCAAACAGTGGTTTTCCCCCACATATGGGGTATTGGCATACTCAGGAGAAATTGCACAACAACTTTATCTGTCCATTTGCTTCTTTTACCCTTGTGAAAATAAAAAAAAAGTTTGTAATAGATCATTTTTGTGGCTAAAAAGTTAAATATTCATTTTTTCCTTCCACGTTGCTTCAGCTCCTGTGAAGCACCTGAAGGGTTAATAAACTTCTTGAATATGTTTTTGAGTACCTTGAGGGGTGCAGTTTTTAGAATGGTGTCACTTTTGGGTATTTTCTGCTATATAAACCCCTCAAAGTGACTTCAAATATGAGGTGGTCCCTAAAAAAATGGCTTTGTAAATTTTGTTGTAAAAATGAGAAATCGCTGGTCAACTTTTAACCCTTATAACTTCCTAACAAAAAAACATTTTGTTCCAAAATTGTGCTGATGTAAAGTAGACATGTGGGAAATGTTATTTCTTAACTATTTTGTGTGATATATTTCTCTGTTTTAAGGGAATAAAAATTCAAAGTTTGAAAATTGCAAAATTTTAAAAATTTTCGCCATATTTGCGTTTTTTTCAAAAATAAACCCAAGTTATATCGAAGAAATTTTACTTCTAACGTGAAGTACAATATGTCACGAGAAAACAGTCTCAGAATCGCGAAGATCCGTCGAAGCGTTCCAGAGTTATAACCTCATAAAGAGACAGTGGTCAGAATTGTAAAAATTGGCCCGGTCATTAACGTGCAAACCACCCTTGGGGGTGAAGGGGTTAATAATGTGAAGTGGATTTTCCAGTGGCCATCCAGTACGTGGCTTGAAAAGCTTATTGTGGTGCATGTAACTTTGGGGCAAGCCAGGCCTTGCATTCAATGCAACATTTTTCTTGGAAGCCCTCCTGTACCTCTCATGAAAGGGGTATTGGTGTGCGTCGTAATTCTTGGCAGCCCATCCACTCACTGCATAGGCAATAACAGTTTAGGAGACCCACTGTTTAATAATGGCCCTTTAAGAAGATTAACCCTTTAGTGACAGAGCCAATTTGCAGCTTAATGACCAGGCCAATTTTTACAATTCTGACCACTGTCACTTTATGAGGTTATAACTCTGGAAACGCTTTAACGGATCCCTCTGATTCTGAGAATGTTTTTTTGTGACATATTGTACTTCACGTTAGTGGTAAAAAATTTTTTATACGACTTGCGTTTATTTATGAAAAAAATGGAAATATGGCGAAAATTTAGAAAATGTAGCAATTTTCAAACTTTAAATTTTTATGCCCTTAAATCAGAGAAATATGTCACACAAATTTCTTAATAAATAACATTTCCCACATGTCTACTTTACATCTGCACAATTTTGGAAACACCATTTTTTTTTTAGGGACCACATCTCATTTGAAGTCACTTTGAGGGGTCTATATGATAGAAAATACAGAAAAAGTGACACCATTCTAAAACCTGCACCCCTCAAGGTGCTCAAAACCACATTCAAGAAGTTTATTTACCCTTTATGTGCTTCACAGGAACTGAAGCAATGTGGCAGGAAAAAATTAACATTTAACTTTTTTTGAAAAAAATTTACTTCAGAACCAATTTTTTTTATTTTCACAAGTGTTAAAAGAGAAAATGGACCACAAAATTTGTTGTGCAATTTCTCCTGAATAAGCAAATACCCCATATGTGGGGGTGAACCATTTTTTGGGCGCACGGCAGAGCTCGCAAGGGAAGGAGCGCCGTTTGACTTTTTCAATGCAGAATTGGCAGGACGCCATGTCGCTTTTGGAGAGCCCCTGATGTGTCTAAACAGGGGAAACTCCCAACAAATGACCACATTTTGGAAACTAGACCCCTTAAGGAACTTATCTAGATGTGTGGTGAGCATTTTGAACCTCCAAGTGCTTCACAGAAGTTTATAACGTAGAGCCGTGAAAATAAAAAATCACTTTTTTCCTCAAAAATGATATTTTAGCCCGCTGTTTTTTATTTTCTCAAGGGTAACAGGAGAAATTAAACCACAAAAGTTGTTGTGCAATTTTTCCTGAGTGCGCTGATACCCCATATGTGGTGGGGAACCACTGTTTGGGCGCATGGGAGAGCTTGGAAGGGAAGGAGCGCCATTTTGGAATGCAGACTTTGATGGAATGTTCTGCGGGCGTCATGTTGTGTTTGCAGAGCCCTTGATGTGCCTAAACAGTAGAAACCCCCCACAAGTGAACCCATTTTGGAAACTAGAGCCAAGGAGCTTATCTAGATGTGTGGTGAGCACTTTGAACCCCAATTTCTTCACAGAAGCAGTGCACGGCAGGGCTCGGAAGGGAGAGAGCACCATTTGACTTTTTGAATGCAAAATTGGCTGGAATCAATGGTGGCGCCATGTCGTGTTTGGAGACCCCCTGATGTGCCTAAATAGTGGAAACCCCTCAATTCTAGCTCCAACCCTAACCCCAACACACCCCTAACCCTAATTCCAACCCTAACCTTAAATCCAACCCTAACTCTAATTCTAACCCTAACCTTAATTCTAACCCAAACCCTAATGGAAAAATGAACTTAAATATATTTTCTTTATTTCATTATATTTCCCTAACTAAGAGGATGATAAAGGGGAGTTATTTACTATTTTTTTTATTTTGATCACTGTGATTGGGTTTATCACAGTGATCAAAATGTACCTTCAATGAATGAATGAATCGCCGGCTGACATTTTCTTCCCGGACCAAGATGGCGGCACCCACCGGGAGGTACGGGCGGGGGGGGGATCGGGGACCCTATTTCTCTGTCCTCTGATGTGCGATCACATCAGGGGAGAGAGAAAGTTAAAGCAGAATTGCGGCTTTTTTTTGCGGTAAATAACAGCGATCGCAAAAGCGTTGTCGGTAAAAACCGACCCGAATCATGTTCTCTGGGGACTCGGCTACCCCCGGCAGCCGAGACCCCGGAGAAAATCCGACTCTGGGGTGCGCTATATACTTTTTCCACAGCGCCGTGAATTCACAACTCCCAGTCTCAGATTGGATAGTCGAGCACATTGACAACTCAGCACGTCCCTGTAACAGATTGGATGACTGAGCTGTCAATCAAAGCACCAACAGCTTCTGCACACCCCTTTACTCAGGGGTGGGATTCAAATTTTTAACAACAGGTTCTGTGTTTGTGCATCGGTAAACCACACCCATTTTAAGCCACACCCTTTTAAGCCACACTCATTTTTGAAGCCACACCCCGAAGCCTGCGGAATGGGATTCCCTCAAGAGGTTCTGCAGCAGCTGGGTTGTGATTCATACATATTTATTCCCTCCGCAGCTGCAGAACCTCTTTTTAAAGAAGGGGGGAGGTATAGCTAGTCAGAGGCTGAAGGATTACATCACTGCTCCCCACGTTCTGCTGGGACTTGTAGTCCTGGAGGAACTGCAGGATCCAGGTGTGATTAATTTTTTCCACATAAAAGGTTTTAGGCAAAAACAGGTTCTGCAGCAGCAAGGCAGCCCCTCATAGCTTCACAAAAACCACTCCACTCTCCTTCCCTTCCCTCTTTAAAATGAGGTTCTGCAGCAGCTAAGGAGCCGCAGGCAAGAAGGAAGGGCTCCCGGCACTGAATGTGCCTAAATAATACAGTGCCCAAATAATACAGTCACAGAGTGCCCAAATAATACCGTCACATAATGCTCAAACAATACAGTGCCCAAATAATATCATCACATAGTGCTCATATAATACCTCATACAGTGCCCAAATAATACAGTGACATACTGCCCAAATACACATACTGCCCAAATAGTCTCCAGGCAGGCAGCCCAGGCAGCGCCGCAGCTCAGGCAGCTGCTCAACACAGTCCATACAGTGCTGAGGGCCCACTGCCCAGCCCAAATAATACAGTGACATACTACACTCACTGCCCAAATAGAAACTTAGCACATACTGCCCAAATAGTCTCCAGGCCAGGCCAGCCCCAGGCAGCGCCGCAGCTCAGGCAGCTGCTCACACTGTCATACAGTGCTGAGGGCCCACTGCCCAGCCCCAAATAATACAGTGACATACTACACTCACTGCCCAAATAGAACTTAGCACATACTGCCCAAATAGTCTCCAGGCCAGGCCAGCCCCAGGCAGCGCCGCAGCTCAGGCAGCTGCTCACACACACAGTACCTCAGAGACTCTGCAGCTCTGCCTCGCAGCCTCTGCTCTCTCCTCTCTCTTCAGCTCCTCCTCGTGACTGAAGATGGCCGCGGCGTGCCGCTACCCAATCGCCGCACTGCAGAGATCAGTCCGCGGGGGCTGGGGCTGGCGGTGTGTTGCGGCCAGAGGCGTATCTAGGCTTTCTGGCACCCTGGGGCAAGAATTTGTTTCGGCGCCCTCCCCCCCCGCACACATGCGATTTGCACACTTAGTCATGTACCGATGAGCTGCTCTCCCTAATGCTCTCAATGTTCAGTGAAAAACTGAGAGAAGCAGGAGGAGAAGCTCGTTGTCACAGGACCATAAGTATGAAAATGGCATGAGTGAAGTGTCCATGTGATGACTGCTGGAACCTGCAGAGCTGAATCCTGACATTGCAGCTTCTGAATTCTCACAACTAATGCACTGCACACTTTTAGGATTCTCTCCGGTGGCGAAAGTACACGGTCATGTCAGCACAAGCATGTGACTTATATACTTCTGGCCACATTCCGACTAGACGTGCCCGGCCTCGCTCCGTTCATTTTCATTGAGTGAGGCCACACATGTCTATCAGCATGTGACCGCATGTATGTAAATCACCGGCACAAGAGAATCCTGACAGCGTGCAGTGAGCACTGTGAGAATTCAGAAATTGACTAATTCTCATGTTTTTATTTATGTTAGGAGCATTAAAGGGGTTGTCCAGGTTTGTGCTGAGTCTGCAGTCATTCTATGTGACACAGACCTGGAGAACCCCTTTAATGCTCCTAACAAATAAAGACATGAGAATTAGTCAATTTCACAAATAATATTTACATCCAGGTAACTTATAGATGACGCTGTCTCTGGAGTCGTTCTTCTTTTCTTCATCTTGTCAAGATCCCATGATGAGTTTTCTCATCCACAGCCGTCTCTGCAGACCTCCATCTTCTCGCTCTTCTGCACCAACTCTCCGCATGATGCCCTTAAAGACAGAAGAGTCATTATAATGCTCCTAAATAAAAATATCTGCAATATACTGTCACCTCACACTATTCCCCTCCCTCCTCACACTGTCTCCTCTTACATCCCCCCTGTTCAGCATACTGTCTCCTCATATATTTACCCCCTCACTATACTGTCTGCTCACACATACCCCTGACTCCCCATACTGTGTCCACATACATTCACCCGTTCACCCATACTGTCTGCAACCATCCCCCATACTGTTTCCTCATACATACATACTCTTCAGTACCCTCAAATCCCCCCACACATATTAAATACCCCATCCACACTCCAAATCCCCAGCCCCCACACATAAAATAGCCCCCATCCCCACTCCAAATCCCCCCACACATATAAATACCCCCCATCCCCACTCCAAATCCCCCCACACATAAAATAGCCCCCATCCCCACTCCAAATCCCCCCACACATAAAATAGCCCCCCATCCCCACTCCAATCCCCAATAAAATGCCCCCCCCACCAACCCCCACACATAAAACAGCCCATCCCACTCCAAATCCCCCACAATAAAAAGCCCCCATCCCCACTCCAAATCCCCCCACACATAAAACAGCCCCCCATCCCCACTCCAAATCCCCCACACATAAAATAGCCCCCCATCCCCACTTCAAATCCCCCCACACATAAAATCAGCCCCCATCCCCACTCCAAATCCCCCCACACATAAAATAGTCCCCCATCCCCACTCAAATCCCCCCACACAAAAATAGCCCCCATCCCCACTCCAAATCCCCACCCCACACATAAAATAGTCCCCCATCCCCACTCCAAATCCCCCCACACATAAAATAGTCCCCCATCCCCACTCCAAATCCCCCACACATAAAAAGCCCCCCATCCCCACTCCAAATCCCCCACACATAAAAAGTCCCCCATCCCCACTCCAAATCCCCCCACACATAAAACAGCCCCCCATCCCCACTCCAAATCCCCCCACACATAAAATAGCCCCCATCCCCACTCCAAATCCCCCCACACATAAAAAGTCCCCCATCCCCACTCCAAATCCCCCCACACAAAAATAGCCCCCATCCCCACTCCAAATCCCACCCCCACACATAAAATAGTCCCCCATCCCCACTCCAAATCCCCCCACACATAAAATAGTCCCCCATCCCCACTCCAAATCCCCCCACACATAAAACAGCCCCCCATCCCCACTCCAAATCCCCCCACACATAAAAAGCCCCCATCCCCACTCCAAATCCCCCACACATAAAACAGCCCCCCATCCCCACTCCAAATCCCCCCACACATAAAAACAGCCCCCATCCCCACTCCAAATCCCCCCACACACATAAAAAAAGTCCCCCATCCCCACTCCAAATCCCCCCACACATAAAATAGTCCCCCATCCCCACTCCAAATCCCCCCACACATAAAATAGCCCCCATCCCCCACTCCAAATCCCCAGCCCCCACACATAAAATAGTCCCTCATCCCCACTCCAAATCCCCCCACACATAAAATAGTCCCCCCATCCCCACTCCAAATCCCCCCACACATAAAATAGTCCCCCATCCCCACTCCAAACCCCCAGCCCCCACACATAAAATAGCCCCCCATCCCCAAATCCCCCCACACATAAAGTAACCCCCCATCCCCACTCTAAATTCACCCCCCCATACACACACATTATGCCCCCCCCATCTTCGGTGGTATCTTCAGCTCCATATTGGAGCTTACCACCATCGTTCCCCCACCTTGCCGCCGCCGGCCAGTGACGTCAGCAGCGTGATCACATGACCTGATCACGCTGCTGGCGTCGCTCTGACCCGCAGTCAGAGCTTCAATTGTACTGGCGTCTGTATAGACGCCAGTGCAATTGATCCCTGGGAGCCGGCACGGAGCAGCTTCTCTGCGCCGGCTGTCAGCTTCACAGCCGGCACAGGGAGCCGCCGACTCTCAGGCGCAAAATAGTTCCGGATCGCAGCTCTCATTCTCCCCGGTTCGGGGAACCGGCTGCTTTTTGAACAACCGGTTCCATTGAACCGGGGAGAACCGGCTGAATCCCACCCCTGCCTTTACTAGATTGGATGGCCGAGTTGTCAGTACCTGCATCCCAGTCACAGTGAGGGGTGGAACCGTGACAACCGTATTTGAGTTCTGCCCGGCGGTGTCGTTCAGCCACTGCATCACAGCCACACGATTGCCTGAGAACTGTGGCAGCGTGCACATAGAGTCACTGCAGACTTTCCTCCTATCACGTTTTGTTACTCATTTTATTTACACATCTGACCCTGAATTTTTCTAAGTAGATTAAGGCTATGTTCACACATTTTGCTGCCTTTTTTTCTGCAGGCAAAACCTGCTCTCTTGGCAGTAAAGAAGCTGCTCACAAAAAAACACAGCATTTTTGGTGTATTTTTTGCTGCACTTTTGCACTTTCTCATTGCTTTCTATAGTGAAAAAATACTGCAAAAATCCTGAAAGAATTGACAAGCTGCAGATTTGAAAAATGCCGCAGTTTTCCTTTAAACGCTATAAAAGGTCCTTGAAGCAAAACTGCATTTGAAATGTATTTTTGATGTAGAGTGCGTGCAAACCGATGTGACGTAATACTGACAGGACCCCGTGAGCAGAGCTCTTATCCGACTACAATCACGCTTCCCTTCTGTCTTATTTTGGCAACTCGTGATTCAGCTAATTTTCATCTGGTGTGAAAATACTAATATGAGGGGAGGACGGTGGACATAAATTTACCCTGGGAAGTGGATACAGAACATAATTATAATAAAAGTTATTAAAATTCACCCAAAACAGTGCACAAGAAATAAGTTATTAAATTCACGCAATACGTCCAGCGGTCTGCAAACAAGAGGAAAAGAAAAGGATATCCTACACCGGGCGACCAGCCGTGCGCCATTAATAATTGGCTTCATTTGTAATAAAAATGTCATATTTTATATAAACTTGTTATGTAATGTTGTAGATTGAATCTGATATATGGGGCGAAATTTACTCTAACTCCTTCTCATCTCTGTTTCCGAGGACTGCAGACAGTACATCATTGCATGTCCTTATGTTCAGGCCATTCTCCCCTCTCGGACCCTCGGGGTAAGGTCAAACGCAGCATATTTATAGGAATTAACAAAAAAAGTGCATAACAATGAAAGTGGCTGATGCAAATGAATCAATGCAATTCTGCTAATTTTCTAAAATATGAAGAATGAGATTTAAGAACTGCATCTGCAATCATTTCAACAATATTGGGAGGATATTAGATTGCTTTCTGTAGAGAACTGATGCGCCAAACGGACCAGTGCTTTCCCCTGTGGAGTTGGGGACGGGAGTAATTTGCCTACACAGGATCTGTGCACACGTTGGGTTTTTGTCTCATTTTTTCTGCGCAGTTTTGTCACAAAAACAGAAGGATTTCCTAGTAGCAGCAAAGTGACGATTCCTAAAGTCTTATGCACACATTGCTTATTTTTTGCTTTCAGATTTGCAGCAGAATCACATCTGCAGCACGTTAAGTCTTGCAGTAAATTTCACCCATACTAATGGGTGGGTGAAAATTTGCAACAAAAACGCAACAAAAAAACATATTTTAATCAGCATTTTTCCTGACAAAATATCAGAATTTGTAGCAGAATTTTCTACTGAAAATCTTGAACATGCATATGGCCTAAATATGCCTTCCGCCAGCGTAGTCATTTTCTCCTCCTCTTTTTTCTTCCTTTCACTTTCTTCTCGATCCTGTTCTTTTCATTTTATTACTAATATTAAAGTGAACCTGTCTTCAAGTCTCCAAACATTTATTACCTGCAGATACAGGGTTAGTTAGGGCTCTTTCAGATGTCAGTACCAGAAACACTGACACACATAGACCCATTCAAGTGAAAGGGTCTGTGAACGTCAGCAGCGTCGGACTGGAGCACCTTGGGCCCACCAGAGAAAATCATTCTTGGGGCCCACTATGTAGCTACATAGAAATAAATACAAGACCACCAATTGTGAGGTAAAACACGCTAATATCAGGGTATAATATAAGGTAGTACACATCTTAATTATGTAGCAGGGGTTGGGGTAGAATCATAGCTCCCTCATAGAATATAATGTAGACCCCTCATAGAATATAATGTAGCCTCCCTCATAGAATATAATGTAGCCCCCCTCATAAAATAATGAAGCCCCCCTCATAAAATATAATGCAGCCCCCTCTCATAGAATAAAATGCAGCACCCCACAAAATATAATGCAGCCCCCATAGATTATACTGTAGCCCCCTCATAGGGTATAATGCTGCTCTCCTCATATAGTAATATGTAGCCCCCCAGAATATAATGTAGTCTCGAGAGAATAATGCTGCCCCACCACAGAATATAATGCAGCCCCCCCATAGAGTATACTGTAGCCCCCTCATATAGTATGATGTAGTCCCCCAGAATATAATGTAGTCCCCTGAGAATAAAGCAGGCCCCCCACAGAATGATGTAGCCCCCTCACATAAAGTATAATGCAGCCCCTCTCCACCCCATCATTGTCCTCATCACCACCTCCATCATTGCCTTCTCCCCCACCACCCCTATCATTCTCCCCACCAACCCCACCATTGCCTTCTCCCCCACCACCATCATTGTCCATTTCATCACCTCCAACATTGCCTCCCCATCACCATCATTGCCCATTTCATCACCTCCATCATTGCCTCTCCCACCACCATCATTGCCCATCACCTCCATCATTGCCTCCCCACACCATTATTGCCTATCACCTCCATCATTGCCTCCCCCACCATCATTGCCCATCACCTCCATCACTGCCTCCCCCCACCACCATCATTGTCTCCCCCACCGCCATCATTGCCCATCACCTCCATCATTGCCTCCCCCACCAATATCATTGTCCTTCCCCACCACCCCTCACACACACACACACACACACACACACAAAGCACCGCATCACTCTCTCACACTCACACACAAAGCACCGCACCACATACACACATGGAGGCACACAGACACACAGCACAGCTCACCTCCCCACCGCAGCAGCAGATCCTGTCTCAGACAGGAAGCTGGATGCCGGATGTGCTGCGCTGTGAGTCTGTGTGCCGCGTGTGTGTGTGTGTGTGGCGCGGTGCTTTGTGTGTGTGTGTTTGGTGCGGTGGTGGGGCATTACATGCGGGCAGTGTTAGCTGCAGCCCGCGCTAACGCTGCCCGCTAATAATGAGAAATGGTATTCACGCCTCTCCACCCCATAGGGTGTGGTGAAGCGTGAATATTCATTTCGCTTTAGCAGTGGGAACAGGATTCTGTATCCAGCTGCTGCTACGCTGGCACAGGGCAGGCCTCCTTGGTCAGGGGCCCTATAGCCACTGGCTGAGAGCCCCTGGAGCAGTGGGGGCCCTTGGAGCATGTGGGGCCCTAGGCAGCTGCTTGCCAGTACGCCAGCAGGTGTCAGTGCCTGGGCCCACCGGAGAATCCTCCGGTTCTCCGGTGGGCCAGTCCGAGCCTGCACGTCAGTGTGTTTCCACGGACAGTACTGTATGTCTGAGGGCAAACTATGCTGATTGTCAATTTTTTTAAGTCAGCACGGGCCGCAAACGTCGTGCACACAGAGAAAACACGGATAATATCCATGTGTCATCAGTGTGACACATACCAGTGCCTGGGAATCAGCAGTACTGTTTGCGCTGTTCCCCGGCGCCGGGTGCTGAAGACAGCTCTCATTATTCTCCCATGCTCTGCGTTGATCAGTGCAACCAGGGGAGAATGTTGTGAGTTATATTCAAGTGATAACAGTAAGAGCAGGCAACGGCTGATGGGACTATTACTCCCAACAGCCTACCCCTGCAGCTTCTAATAACAGTGGCAGCAGGTGCTGCTGATGGGAGTAATCATCACCTGCCTCCTGCGTTATAAATGAATAAATAAATAAAAAAATATGGTGTGGGATTTCCTGTATTTTTGATAAAGATCTCAGCTGGGGGCTGGTATTCTCAGGCAGGTAAGGGGCCATGGATATTGACCCCCACAGCCTAAAAATAGCAGCCAGCAGGCGACCAGAAAAGGAGGATCTGTTAGATGCACCAATTCTACCACTTTGCCCAGCTCTTTCCACTTGCTATGTGGCGGAAATAGAAAAATGTGTTTTGTTTTGATTTCAAATAAAAGACTTTATTCTGGCTGTGTCTTTATTTACCATACAACTATAGGATTAGTAATGGATAGGTGTCTTAAAGGCGCCTCTCCATTACTAAGCCATGGGCTTGATGTCCCCTGACAATACAAAGGTGACATTAACCCCACAAATATGAACCCCACTTGCAACCGCTACAGGACAAGTGGGAATAGCCAGGCAAAGCGCTAGAATTGGTGCATCTAATAGATGTGCCTTTTCTGGGCAGCTGTGGGCTGCAATTTTTAGGCTGTTGGGGCCAATATCCATGGCTCCTTACCAGCCTGAGAATACCAGCCCCCTGCTGTCTGCTTTAGCAAGGCTGGTTGTCAAAAATGGAGGGACCCCATGCCGTTTTTTACAATTATTTAAATAATTCAAAAATACAGTGTAGGGACCCCTCTGTTCTCGATAACCAGCCTTGCTGAAGCTGACAGCTGATGGCTGCAGCCTGCAGCTGTCAGTTTTGCCTGACTGGTTACCAAAAAAACAGGGAAACCCCACTTAATTTTTTTTATTTATTTATAGCGCAGGTGCTGGCTGATGAATACTCCCATCAATCACCACCTGCTATCGCTGTTATCAGCTGAATTCAACTCTCAACATTGTCACCTGCTAGCGCTGATCGCAGTGTAAGCAGGGGACAGTGATGTGAGCTGTCTCCAGTACCCGGCGCTGGGGAACAGCAGGAACAGTACCGCTAATTCCCAGGTGCCAGTATGCGTCATACTGATGCGGCACACGGGCGTCACATAGTTGCCACACGTATGCCACAAGTATGCCACAAGTATGACACAATGGGAACAAAAGAAAGTGGTCTCAATGGAGCGCTGGCGTGAGCCACACCAGTATGGAGGACGGTAGATGACAGGCCCAAGGCAGCACCAGCCGCAGACCCTCGTTTGACGGACAGTAAATGTAGAGCAATGAACCGCGGTCAGGAGGGCGCCAAGGACGAGAGGGAAGTCTGTTTCATCTCTTTATTCCACAACACGTTTCGACAGCAGGACTCTGTCTTCCTCAGGTGGGTACTACAAGTATGACACACGCATACATACAGACACTGACATCTCTGTTACTGTTTTTTCCGGTACCGGAAATATCAGGATGTTAGAAAGAGCCTTTATTAAAAGTCAGGCTACTGGGATATAATGCACTTATTTCCTCCCTGTAAGTGCCATCTTTCCGTTAAAGAGGGGTGCACGGGTGGCTACAGTCACCTTTGCGAATGTAAACACGCTCCAGCACATGCTAGGTAAAGCAAGCTGCCAATCAAGGAGTCTGGGCATGCTTACAGCTGCCTCTCATGGTGTGCTGAGCAGTGACTGTAGCCATAAGGTTATTCCTGGAGTGGCAGCTCATTATACTGTGAGCGAGAGCTTTTTTCACAACCCCAGCACTTTCATTGACAGCTTGCTTGGCACATATGCTCTGCAGACTGAGCTGACAATCAAAGTGCCGAGGCGTGCTTATATCCTCCGCTCACAGTATACTGAGCAGTGACTGTAACGGCTGCGGGCACATCTCAATAACAGAAAACCAGCAGCTCCTGGCAGGCATAAAGTTAATTTTTCCTGATAACCACATTTTCAGTGCTACAGCCGTGTGAGGGGGTAGGTCCCCTCAGTTGCTCCCTCTCCTTCTTCCGTGTGACCCCCTGTGTACTTGATGTCGTATCATTATGCTGTATTTGTATTATGTATGTCTCCCTTTAATGCCTATGGATACAGTAGGGAAAGAATTAATGCTGTGGGCTGGACTTGCAGCCACCAAAGGAAGCTGCAGCTTCCTCAGAACTGCCCGAATACTTGGCCAGGGCAGACGTTTGCTACTGAAGGGGCACTGCCAGACCCACAGGACGAGAGAGGTCTGGTGCTCCAAACCAAAGATTGAGCACCAGGACTACAACACAGGCCCGCAGGACTTTGTAAGGACCTTCGCTGAAGGGGTCTTAGGTGCCCAGATTCCAGCGATTGGACGTCTGCAAACTTTGGCTACTGTGGATGTTGTGGGTACGGATGCAGCTAGTGTCAGGGAGAGAGCAGGAAGCCAGTGATGAAATCATTCCTTTTGTCCTCCTTTCATCCTTGTTCAATAAAGTTACGTTTTCCCGGTTGGAGAGCTGCTGCATCCCATGATCCTTTATTTCCTGGACTGCTGAAACCCAAAGAAAAGATGGTAACTTGTGGGGAAAAACTGTGTCGGTCCTGTCTGTCACTGCATTCCGCAACCTGCTCACACTAGTTCTTGAAGTAGGCGGCGTTCAGACCCAACAGTCCTTCTTCTGTGTGTGGGGAGTCCACGTGACCCTGGTCCTTCTGATGACAGTCTCCCCCTCCCTCCTTTAAGAAGATTATGGGCCCGTTTTAGCGGTGGTGGGCTGCTTTTATAAACGGGGCTAGTCCATGGTTTGAAGTGGGGACAAAGTTCAGGAATGGGCAGTCCATCGGCCATATCCGGAGTCCACTGCTATTAACCCCATGGGGTCCTGGTCCTGTGATCCAGCAGGGGGGACACCAACGGGTGTAAACAAAACTGGGAGGAGGGGGAACACAAATGTGGCTATCAACAGGTGGCCACCACAAACGGCACCGTCCTTAGCCGCCATGTAAGGTCCATTGTCCTTTTGGGGATGCGGAACAGTCCCTTATATGTGCTGGGTGCAACCGGCACCAATTAACATTAGTTTCTTAAAGGGGCCGCTCAGTCTGCAGATGGCCGCTGAATTGCATAGTGTGCCGCATGTGGTCTTTGAACCACCACATACACTTGTGATGAGGACCAACTGGAGGAGGGGGGAGTCTCCACTATTCCTCCGACTCCGCACTCCTTCCTGTGGTGAGCCCACACCTCTGGGAGCCTCCGGCCCTGTGAACACATTGGCGACCTCCTCAATGCCCTGAGGCACCTCTCTCTCCTGGGCGGCCGAGACATCTGCGGCCGCAGCAGCCGGCCGTTCCACGGTTGGGGTCTCTGGCGGTGGACTGGTCTCTCAGCTGGAGGCCAGGTCTATGGCCACTACTTAGGGCCCTCGAGGTCCTTGCTCTTTGATAAATGTGACGTAATCCCCCTCTCGAAGGGGACTGCAGAACATCAGGGAGCCAGCATTTGTGTACACTTTAGCCCGGGTCTTCAGCTCCTGTAGGAAACCGTAGCCCGCCACCTCTTGAAATACTGGACCACTCCACAGGTCATTCGGTCTGCCGCAGCTCCTCCGTCAGGGCGCTGTAATTCTGCAAGAATGCGGCGCTCCCGCCGCCTTTTCTGCCGTATTACTTCATGTATCCACTCGGCCCCCGTAGGCACCTGGGGCTCCTCTGAATGCAGGCCTCAAACATCAGCTGGAATGGGTGCGGCCTGTGGAAGCGCAGGTGCTGTCGTGGCTGGGACGCCTCCGAGGACGTGTGGCCGCCCACATCGCTGATTGCAGCTGTCATCATCACCTGAATGGCCGCCTCCAGAGCCTTCCGTACTCCCGCAGGCAGGGGTGCACCTACCATGAGGCAAGTTGAGCGCTTTGCCTCAGGTGGTGGTGCATCCCTGAAGATAGGGGGCGGCAGATTCTGCCGGTGTTGTAACTGAACTTGCGTTGGAGGAACTTCAGGGAATGTGTAGCGCCCGCGTCCTGCCTGCTGCCAGACAGGGACGTCGCTCTCCTCACCTGCGCTCAGCGTCCTCAGTGCTCCCAGCCTCCTCTGCGCCTATGGCGTCCTCCTTCCGCCCTGCTGGTCCCGCGCGCTCCTTCCCTGCTACTGGCCTTAGGGCGCGCGCCCGCACCCTCCCCCGCTCTTAAAGGAGCCGCGCGCATTTTCCAAATCAGTCTCCAGCCAATGCTGGTGGACTCCACCCTATATTAAGGGCTTCCTCCTTAATGTAGGTGCCCGAGCAATGTTGTTCCTGTGCAGTCTAACTCTGTTTCAGCCATCAGCTCCTGATTCCAGTTACCTGCCTGTTACCTGTCGGCTTGCCTGTCTGCCATCCGTCTGCAGTTCCATCCAGAGGTTCGGACGTCATCTGCAGAGATCCCCGGCTCTTGCCTGCTCACCTAGGAGCGATCATCTGCCATCCGACTGCAGCTCCATCCGGAAGTTCGGACATCATCTGCGGAGATCCCCGGCTCTTGCCTGCTCACCTGGGAGCGATCATCTGCCATCCGACTGCAGCTCCATCCGGAAGTTCGGACATCATCTGCAGAGATCCACGGCTCTTGCCTGCTCACCTGGGAGCGATCATCTGCCATCCGACTGCAGCCTACCTGGAGGCTCCACCATATCAGGTCGTATATGCCTGCCCTGTTCTAGAGACTGCCTGGTCACTTGCCGTGACAACCTGCCTGTCCCAGAGACTGCCTTGGTCACTTGCCGTGACAACCTGCCTGTCCAGAGACTGCCTGGTCACTTGCCGTGACAACCTGCCTGTCCCAGAGACTGCCTTGGTCACTTGCTGTGACAACCTGCCTGTCCAGATACTGCCTGGTCACTTGCCGTGACAACCTGCCTGTCCCAGAGACTGCCTTGGTCACTAGCTGTGACAACCTGCCTGTCCCAGAGACTGCCTTGGTCACTTGCTGTGACAACCTGCCTGTCCAGAGACTGCCTGGTCACTTGTCGTGACAGCCTGCCTGTCCAGAGACTGCCTCGGTTACTTACCGTTACAACCTGCCTGCCCAGAGACTTCATTGGTCACTTGCTGTGACAAACCTGCCTGTCCAGAGACTACCTATATTCCCTGCCGTGATTCCCTGCCCTTTTCCCGGATGCCACCCGCTCTCTTACAAGTAAACTCTCTTGTATAATAAAGCTTTGTGGTTCCACCAACCTGACCTGTCTCGTCAGTAGTTCCACCCACCAGACCCGTTACAGTTTGCTCGGGCCATGGAACCTGGTGGCACCCAAACCCCTTCACTCCCGGAACTGTGTCATGAGCTGTCTCGCCAGAGGTCTCAACAGGAGGCCATCCTGGGTCACCTGCGGAACGTCAATTCCCGTCTGGACACTCTGAAGTCATCACCAGCAACCATCGCTGGAGCCATGACTCATAATCCGTCAGTCCCGCTGATTCCCAATTCCGTGGTTTCCATTCCCGGACCCCGACTGTCAGCTCCTCCTAGGTTTGGAGGCGATCCTGCTCTGGCTCGGGGTTTCATTAATCTGTGCACCCTGCATTTTGAACTCCTGGCACACCAGTTTAACTCTGACCGGGCCAAAATTGCCTTCATCATGTCCCATCTTACCGGAGAGGCCCTGGCCTGGCTTAATCCTCTCTGGGAGAGAGAGGATCCTCTGGTATCTGACCTGCCTGCTTTTCTCTCGGCCTTCCGGAAGGTATTCGACGAACCTGGACGGAAGACTTCCTCTGCATCATCTCTGCTGCGTCTCCGTCAGGAGAGTCTCACCGTTGGTCAATATGCCATACGGTTCCGGACTTTAGCCTCAGAACTAACTTGGGACAATGAAGCTCTAATTTCGGTCTTCTGGGAGGGTCTGTCCGGCCGTATTAAAGATGAACTTGCCGGTCGGGACGTTCCAACCTCTCTAGATGATTTAATAAATCTTGCCAATCGAATTGATCTACGGTTCCAGGAACGAGCCAAAGAGATCACCCGTAAAAAACAATTTTCCCCTCTTGCACCCTCGTGTCAGAGATCTATAACCTCTTCCGTTTCTCCTCAGGTGCACACTGCTGAGCCTATACAGGTCGACCAGACCAAGATGGTCAAAGCCCGTCAGGACTCACGCCGTGCCGAGAAAAGTTGCTTCTACTGCGGCAGTAAGGAGCACTGGATCCAAACCTGTCCGGAGAAGTCGGGAAACACCTGTGTCTAGGTTCGCTCGGAGAGGTCAATCTAGACAAAAATAAATCCTCTTCATCCCTGCTGCTGTCGGTTTCAATCCTGCTCGGTAAGAACCGCCACTTCGAAATGGCCCAACTTGATTCTGGAGCAGCTGGGAATCTCGTGTCACAGGCTCTAGTAGAGAAGTATCACATTCCCACCAAACCTCTTGTTGAACCGGTATCTGTTGCTGCTGTGGATGGGGGCCTCCTACCTCGTCCCATACGACTTATCACCGAAGTCATAACCCTGCAGGTGGGAATGTTGCATTCTGAGAGCATCTCGTTTCATGTTTTACCTGGACTCTCTCATGCTTTCTTACTAGGTCTGCCTTGGCTCAAAAAACATGCACCTGTGCTCGACTGGCAGAATGGAGAGGTTCTTCGCTGGGGACAGGACTGTCATAAAACGTGTCTGGTGTCTGTTCATCCTGTCTATTCTTCTCCTACACCTGCTAATCTACCTGGACTCCCGATTCCATATTGGTCATTTGCTGATGTCTTCAATAAAAAGGAAGCAGAGACATTACCCCGCATAGACCATATGATTGCCCGATTGACCTGTTGCCCGGTACTACGCCTCCCCGTGGGCGTATTTACCCGTTGTCTGCTGCTGAGACCAGGTCGATGTCCGAATATATCGAGGAGAACTTAGCAAAGGGATTCATCCGGAAATCTACCTCCCCAGCGGGAGCAGGTTTCTTCTTCGTTAAAAAGAAAGACGGATCTCTCCGTCCCTGTATTGACTACAGAGGCCTAAATTCGATCACGGTGAAGAATAAGTACCCTCTTCCGCTCATTCCAGAACTGTTTGATCGTCTTAGAGGGGCTAGAGTCTTCACCAAACTAGATCTTCGTGGAGCATACAACCTGGTTCGTATCCGTCGAGGAGATGAATGGAAGACGGCATTCAACACCCGGGACGGCCACTACGAGTACTTGGTGATGCCCTTTGGTCTCTGTAATGCTCCAGCAGTCTTTCAGGAGTTGGTCAATGACATCTTCCGGGACCTCCTCTACTCCTGCGTTGTGGTGTACCTTGACGACATCTTGGTCTTCTCTCCGGATCTTCAGTCTCACCGGAGGGATGTTCGTCAGGTTCTGCTCAGGCAGAATCACCTCTTCGCCAAATATGAGAAGTGCCTCTTTGAGCAGACATCGCTTCCGTTTCTGGGTTACATTATCTCTCAAACAGGTCTACGAATGGATCCGGAGAAACTGTCTGCCATCGAGAAGTGGCCCCGACCGGAGGGGTTGAAGGCCATTCAGCGGTTCCTGGGATTTGCCAACTATTACCGTCTCTTCATACCGCACTTCTCTTCCAGGACTGCTCCAATCTCAGCGCTCACTCGCAAGGATGCTAACCCCAAACAGTGGACGACCGAAGCAGAGGAGGCCTTCCTTTCTCTGAAACAGGCCTTCTCTTCCGCTCCAGTGCTGCATCGCCCGGATGGCAACAAGCAGTTCTTCCTGGAGGTGAACGCTTCCTCTGCTGGAGCCGGAGCGGTTCTTACCCAAAAATCGCCATCCGGGAGGATGGTATCCTGCGGTTTCTTCTCCAAACTCTTCTCCTCCTCCGAGCGCAACTACTCCATAGGAGATCGAGAGTTATTGGCCATTAAGTTGGCATTGGAGGAGTGGCGTTACCTACTCGAAGGGGCTCTTCATCCGGTAATCATCTACACGGACCACAAAAATCTGGCATACCTCCAGCAGGCACAGAGACTTAATCCTCGCCAAGCCCGGTGGTCCTTGTTTTTTGCCCGCTTCGATTTTCTTTTGCATTTTCGCCCAGCTGACAAAAACGTCAAGGCGGATGCCTTGTCTCGGTCTTTCCTGGTGTCGGATCTCGAAGATGAGCCTAAACATATCATCGATCCCGCCAGAGTGATGCAGGTGGCTCCCGTGAGTCTAAATCGTCTCCCTCCTGGTAAGACGTTCGTATCAGAAACCGATCGGAAGAGAATCCTACATTGGGGTCACTCGTCTAAACTCGCTGGCCACGCTGGTCAAAAAAAGACCCTCCAACTCATTACCCGGCATTATTGGTGGCCTACCCTGCACAAAGACGTAATAGACTTTGTTTCTGCCTGTGTTTCCTGTGCCCGCAACAAAGTTCCGAGACACCTGCCCACCGGCCGTCTTCTTCCGCTTCCTATACCCGCTGCCCCTGGCAGCATATAGCCATGGACTTCATTACTGATCTTCCCGTCTCTGCTGGTTGTACAGTCATTTGGGTGGTCACTGACCGCTTTTCCAAGATGGCTCACTTCATTCCTCTGCCAGGTCTTCCGTCTGCACCCGAGTTGGCTAAAGACTTTACCTGCCACATCTTCCGTCTTCATGGTCTGCCTCGTCACATTGTGTCGGATCGTGGGGTTCAGTTCACCTCACGTTTCTGGAGAGCCACTTGTAAGTTGCTAGACGTCACCCTGGATTTTTCCTCCGCTTACCACCCACAGTCCAATGGACAAGTTGAACGAATAAATCAGAATTTGACCAGTTATCTTCGACACTTCGTTAATGCCCACCATTCTGACTGGGTGGAGCTCCTGCCTTGGGCCGAATTCTCCTACAATAATCATGAGAGCGAATCTTCCACCAAGTCTCCGTTTTTTGTAGTCTTCGGTCAGCACCCTCGGATCCCTGTCCCTGTTTCCATCTCTGTGGACAATCCAGCTGCGGAATCTCTGGTTAGAGAATTCTCCTCCATCTGGGAGAGTACCGGTCCGCACTCATTCAGTCATCCGAGCGCATGAAAAGACATGCTGACAAAAAACGTCTGGATCCTCCTCAATTCCGTCCTGGGGACAAAGTCTGGCTTTCGTCCAAATATGTTCGACTCAAAATTCCGTCCTACAAGTTAGGTCCTCGGTTCATCGGTCCTTTTGAGATCATCAGTCAGATCAATCCGGTGTCCTATAAATTGAAACTCCCGGCCAATTTGAGAATTCCTAATTCTTTTCATGTATCTCTCCTCAAACCTGTGGTTCTTAACTCTTTTTTTAAGTCTACAGGTACACCTCCTGCTCCAGTGTCTGCTGATGATGAATTTGAGGTAGAGAACATTCTGGCCACAAAAAGGGTAGGAAGAAAGACTTATTTTTTGGTGGATTGGAAGGGGTTTGGTCCTGAGGAGAGAACCTGGGAGCCTCGGGAGAACATCCATGCCCCTCTTATCCTAGCTAAATTTCTTTCTGGCCTAAAGAAGGGGGGGCCTAGAGGGGGGGGTACTGTAGCGCCCGCGTCCCTGCCTGCTGCCAGACAGGGACGTCGCTCTCCTCACCTGCGCTCAGCGTCCTCAGTGCTCCCAGCCTCCTCTGCGCCTATGGCGTCCTCCTTCCGCCCTGCTGGTCCCGCGCGCTCCTTCCCTGCTACTGGCCTTAGGGCGCGCGCCCGCACCCTCCCCCGCTCTTAAAGGAGCCGCGCGCATTTTCCAAATCAGTCTCCAGCCAATGCTGGTGGACTCCACCCTATATTAAGGGCTTCCTCCTTAATGTAGGTGCCCGAGCAATGTTGTTCCTGTGCAGTCTAACTCTGTTTCAGCCATCAGCTCCTGATTCCAGTTACCTGCCTGTTACCTGTCGGCTTGCCTGTCTGCCATCCGTCTGCAGTTCCATCCAGAGGTTCGGACGTCATCTGCAGAGATCCCCGGCTCTTGCCTGCTCACCTAGGAGCGATCATCTGCCATCCGACTGCAGCTCCATCCGGAAGTTCGGACATCATCTGCGGAGATCCCCGGCTCTTGCCTGCTCACCTGGGAGCGATCATCTGCCATCCGACTGCAGCTCCATCCGGAAGTTCGGACATCATCTGCAGAGATCCACGGCTCTTGCCTGCTCACCTGGGAGCGATCATCTGCCATCCGACTGCAGCCTACCTGGAGGCTCCACCATATCAGGTCGTATATGCCTGCCCTGTTCTAGAGACTGCCTGGTCACTTGCCGTGACAACCTGCCTGTCCCAGAGACTGCCTTGGTCACTTGCCGTGACAACCTGCCTGTCCAGAGACTGCCTGGTCACTTGCCGTGACAACCTGCCTGTCCCAGAGACTGCCTTGGTCACTTGCTGTGACAACCTGCCTGTCCAGATACTGCCTGGTCACTTGCCGTGACAACCTGCCTGTCCCAGAGACTGCCTTGGTCACTAGCTGTGACAACCTGCCTGTCCCAGAGACTGCCTTGGTCACTTGCTGTGACAACCTGCCTGTCCAGAGACTGCCTGGTCACTTGTCGTGACAGCCTGCCTGTCCAGAGACTGCCTTGGTTACTTACCGTTACAACCTGCCTGCCCAGAGACTTCCTTGGTCACTTGCTGTGACAAACCTGCCTGTCCAGAGACTACCTATATTCCCTGCCGTGATTCCCTGCCCTTTTCCCGGATGCCACCCGCTCTCTTACAAGTAAACTCTCTTGTATAATAAAGCTTTGTGGTTCCACCAACCTGACCTGTCTCGTCAGTAGTTCCACCCACCAGACCCGTTACAGAATGCTTCAGATCCATCACTGTGTCCTCCTCCGACAGCGCGGACAGGGGGATCTCCTTGGAATCAGGGATGCCGGCCATGTGAGTGGATCATGATATGTCCTTCACAGGGAGGCTCAGGAGCGCACTACAATGGGAGCAAGGCTGCTATAGTATCTTTATAGAATCTTTCTTTCTTTCGCTCTCTGTTTCTTTCTCTCTATCTCTCTCTCTGTTCTTTCTCTCGCTAATCTTTCTTTCTTTCTTTCTTTCTCCTTTCTTTCTTTCTCTCTCTTTCTGTTCTTTCTTTCCCTCTCTAATCTTTCTTTCTCTCTCTGTTCTTTCTTTCTCTCTCTCTGTTCTTTCTTCCTCTCTTTCTTTCTCTCTGTTCTTTTTTTCTGTCCCCTCTTTCTCTCTCTCTCTGTTCTTTCTTTCCCCTTTTTCTTTCTCTCTCTCTCTGTTCTTTTTTTCCCCTCTTTTTGTTTCTTTCTTTCTCTCTCCCTGTTCTTTTTTTCTGTCCCCTCTTTCTTTCTCTCTCTGTTCTTTCTCTCTCTGTTCTTTCTTTCCCCTCTTTCTTTCTCTCTCTCGGTTCTTTTCACATTTCGTCTTATATATATATATATATATATATATATATATATACATACAGTACAGACCAAAAGTTTGGACACACCTTCTCATTCAACGATTTTTCTGTATTTTCATGACTGTGAAAATTGTAGAATCACACTGAAGGCATCAAAACTATGAATTAACACATGTGAAATTATACAATACACTTTACAAAAAAGTGTGAAACAATTGAAAATATGTCTTATATTCTAGGTTCTTCAAAGTAGCCACCTTTTGCTTTGATTACTGCTTTGCACGCAGAAAAGGTGAACGGATGGACTTTACATGCCTGGTTCCCACCGTGAAGCATGGAGGAGGTGGTGTGATGGTGTGGGGGTGCTTTGCTGATGACACTGTTGGGGATTTATTCAAAATTGAAGGCATACTGAACCAGCATGGCTACCACAGCATCTTGCAGCGGCATGCTATTCCATCCGGTTTGCGTTTAGTTGGACCATCATTTATTTTTCAACAGGATAATGACCCCAAACACACCTCCAGACTGTGTAAGGGCTATTTGACCAAGAAGGAGAGTGTTGGGGTTCTACGCCAGATGACCTGGCCTCCACAGTCACCAGACCTGAACCCAATCGAGATGGTTTGGGGTGAGCTGGACCGCTCACCGCTTCAATTTTGAATAAATCCCTAACAGTGTCACCAGCAAAGCACCCCCACACCATCACACCACCTCCTCCATGCTTCACGGTTTGAACTAGGCATGTAGAGTCCATCCGTTCACCTTTTCTGCGTGCAAACCAGTAATCAAAGCAAAAGAAAGGTGGCTACTTTGAAGAACCTAGTATCACGAACACCGCACTGCAGTTGCTCACTGAGCCAGTGCGCGTGTCCGGAGTAAGACAGACTGCACTCAAAGATACCTGTGGAGCGGGGCAGTAGCGGTGAAGATGCGTGCTTCAGACTAACAGGACCCTAAGCACATGACTGCCAAGGGGCGGCGCCGGCCACAGGTCTCTCAGAGAAAGCAGTAACAGACAGAAAATGCTTCAGGCCAGAGGACCTTAAGCACGTGACTGCTGATGGGCGTGGCCTAAGCTCCAGAGAGCTATGAGCAGAAGGAAAACTCCTAGAAGGGTAACTACGGGACAGAGTTACCAAGGGGCATAGACAAAACGGATAGTCAGGATAGCTAGGTCATACACAGAGGGAGAAACGCAGTACAAGAGGAGCAGGCAGAGAATAACCAGAACGTAGCCAAGGGATCAGAAAACCAGAACGGGCAAATACACAGTACCAAGACAGTAGACAAACTCACAATGAAGAGACGGACCGGGTCAAAACCAAACAAGCAACAAGATCAGGCACAAGGCACAGGCACACAGGAGGTCAACCAACTCAGCCGAGGGCAGGAGTATAACTGACACCAGACCTAAGTCAATTGGCAACTAAATAGCCGCCCTCTGCCAGAGAGAGGCTGAAACCATTAACCCAGTCTGGCCAGGATGGGACAAAGACAAAACCCGTCCTGGGTCATGACACCTAGAATATAAGACATATTTTCAGTTGTTTCACACTTTTTTGTAAAGTGTAATGTATAATTCCACATGTGTTAATTCATAGTTTTGATGCCTTCAGTGTGATTCTACAATTTTCATAGTCATGAAAATACAGAAGAATCTTTTAATGAGAAGGTGTGTCCAAACTTTTGGTCTGTACTATATATATATATATATAAATTTTTTTTTTTTTTTGTTGCTAACAATCTGCTCCGATTATTGGGTCGTTCCTGTATTTTTTATGTTTCCCAGTGTATGTTGTATTTAGGTGTAGATTTAATGCTGGGCTTCTGCACTCTAAGCACCACTTTTTTTTTTTAGGAGGGGTTGCCCTGGAGAGGTGTTTCTAACCTAAGGTTCCTGCCCGGCTCCTATACTCCCTGCTGCCATCTTCATCTTTTATCATCACCATTTTGTGACTGCAACCTCTGTCTGCGGGAAGTCAGAAGTAACAGAAACAAGCTATCAGATCACGTTCACACTCTCAGTAGTTACCTCAGTATTTGTAAGGCAAAATTAGGAGTGGAACAATCAGAGGAAAAGTATAATAGAAACACATCACCACTTCTGAATTTATCACCCACTCCTGTTTAGGCCTTACAAATACTGATGTAAAATACTGAACATGTGAATGTGGCTTTAGGCAGGTTTCACACATCCTGATATTTCCGGTACCGGAAAAACCAGTACTGGAGATATCCGTGTCCGTGTGTATAATACGTGCGGCAACTGTGTGCCGCCCATGTGCCACATCAGTACCACACGGACATCCGCCGGGGAAGAAGTGCTACAGTAAGCACTGTTCCCCAGCCCGGGGCGCACCTATAATAAAAATAAAGCAAGTTGATCACTTCGCCTCAGGCGGCATTGAGTCCTTGAAGACAAGTGTAAAGATCGATGTTTCAAATATATTCCTATTTAAAAGTGTATGTATTTTACATGTGCATCAAGTTAGGCTAGTAAAGTGTAAACCAGATTTATTTATACTGATTTTACTATGGGGGGTGCCATTTTGCAGTTCGACTCATGCAGCAGAGAGGCTAGGTTCACCCCTGCCCGCAGGTTCCCGTCAGGGCATCACCAGGCCCTCATAATCCTCGTCTTCTTCCACCGGTTGCCGAGACGGGGGGTCGTTCCTTCAGCTCTCCGGACCACCAGGCCTCGAACTGTAGGCCTATCTCCGCAAGGGTCTTGGAGCGCTTCCAATCCTGGCGGCCGCTGCGGTAAGGCTAAGTTCACATTTGCGTATATATCCGCAGTGTATCATCTGCATATGCAAACGCATGCCAAAACGCATGCAAACGCAGGTTTATGCAGCGTTTATCCGCATCATCTTACACATGACGCCAAAAAAAACGCTGCGTGTGTATGCATTTGTATGAGTTTTTGCATGCGTTTGCGTTGTTTATGCGCATGCGTTCGATATTTCCAGGTGCTGTAATCAGTTCCTGGACATACGCAGTCTGAAGTCCGCATCCGCATAGAACGCATCCATGTGCATGTCCTTGCGTACCAATGCGTTCCCATAGACAGTAATGCGTTTTTTTTACTCACTCATCCGCATGCACATGACTGCTCATATTTGACGGATTTGTGACGCTTCAAAAATACGGATTTTTGTGTTACGATATGATACGATACACTTTATTGATCCCGGGGGGAAATTACAGTATTACAGCAGCAATACAAACAGCAGTACATAAAATATTAGGACACAAATCTTGCACAGGTGTATCAACATTACATAATAAATAAAAGTGTGTAGTTCAGGTATATATAAGATAATGTTAATTGACATTAGTACACCAGCCATCAGTCATTATTTTCTACCACCCTTAGGAAATTATTATACATCCCCATAGCAGTAGGTACAAACGATTTCCTGAATTTCTCCTTCTTGCACCTTAGTAGGATTAGACGGCTGCTGAATGTGCTCTTCTGATTCAAGAACAGCTCGTATAGTGGGTGTGTGTTATTGTTCATTATTGCCCTACACTTCTTCTGAATTCTATCCTCCAATACCTCCTCAAAAGAGTCAAGATGGAGGCCAACAGCTGCGCTTGCCTTCTTGATAAGTTTGTTGAGTTTATTAGCGTCAGCTACTCGCACACTACTGCCCCAGCAAATGATAGCAAAAAAGATGGCGCTTGCTACAACGGACTGGTAGAACATCTCCAGCATTTTACTGCACACATTGAACGACCTGAGCTTCCGCAGAAAGTACAGTCTGCTCATTCCCTTCTTGTAAACCTTTTCTGTATGACACCTCCAATCGAGTTTACTGTCAAGGTGAACCCCCAAATATTTGTAGCTCTCAACAATCTCAACCTCCTGGCCAGCAATGGTGATTGGTATGTAATCTTCCTTTTTCCTTCTATAACTCACCACCATCTCCTTGGTTTTCTTTACATTTAGTTCTAGACAGTTAGTCTGACACCAATCCACAAAGCCAGAAACCACCCTTCTATATTCCTCCTCCCCCCGGCCCCCCACAATGCCCCCTACAATCACGGAGTCATCTGAGAATTTTTGGAGGTGACAAAAATCAGATTTATACTCAAAGTCAGCTGTATACAATGAGAAGAGGAAGGGTGACAGCACTGTACCCTGAGGGGCTCCCACACTGCTCCGTACACTGCCAGATACCACCTCCCCCATCCTTACAAACTGCGGCCTGTCTGTCAGGTAGTCACTTATCCAGTTCACCATCCCCTCATCTACCGCCATAGCAGTCAACTTATTACGTAGTAAGAGCGGCTGTAGGGTATTGAAAGCACTAGAGAAGTCAAAGAACATAGTGCGCACTGCAGTTCCATCATTGTCCAAGAATGAATGCATTGTATGTAGCAGAGACGCTACAGCATCATCCACCCCCAATCTCTGCTGGTACGCAAACTGCAGGGGGTCAGTGTAGGCCCTCACCCTCGGGCACAAGTAGGCGAGTATTATTCTCTCCAAGGACTTCATAGCATGCGATGTTAAGGCCACTGGACGATAGTCTTGTAGGGAAGTTGGAAAAGTGGTCTTAGGAACCAGCACCAGGCAGGTGGTCTTCCACAGTTCTGGTACCCCTGTGATTGAAGGCTCCAGTTAAACAGGTGCTGGAAGACAGTACACAGTTGGTTGGCACATGCTCTGAGGACATGTGGGCTGAGGCCATCAGGCCCAGCTGCTTTGCCAATAACAAGTCTGCTAAACTGTCTTCTCACGTCGCTTTGGGAGACAGTTAGGCTAAGTGCACACGATCAGGAATAATTGCGTTTTTTTCGCGGTTTTTCCGCGGTTTTCCGCGGTAAAAACGCGATAAAAACGCAAGCATTAAGCATCCTATACATGTTAATTGATTCCGCATGTTTTGGCCACATGTTGCGTTTTTTTCCGCGAAAAAAACCGCTTCGCGGAAAAAATAGCAACATGTTCATTAATTTGGCGTAATCGCGGTGATTCCGCCGCCATAGGAATGCATTGAACCGCTTACTTTCCGCATGTGGCTATGCCCACTATGCGCAATGTAAGCGGTTCATGTGCGGTGGTACCCAGGGTCTGGAGGAGAGGAGACTCTCCTCCAGGCCCTGGGTACCATATCCCTGGTAAAACAATAATTAAAATAAAAAATAATGATATTCTCACCTTCCGGCGGCCCCCGCAGCCTTCCCGCCTTCAGCGACGCTCCCGGCAACTTCCGGTCCCAAGAGTCCTTTGCGAGAATCACCCAGATGGCGTAGCGGTCTCGCGAGATGCTACGTCATCGGTGTGATTTGTCGCAAAGCACTCCTGGGACCGGAGTTGCCGGGAGCGTCGCTGAAGGCGGGAAGGCTGCGGGGGCCGCCGGAAGGTGAGAATATCATTATTTATTATTTTTTTTATTATTTTTACATTAGATCTTTTTACTATTGATGCGACATAGGCGGCATCAATAGTAAAAAGTTGGTCACACTTGTCAAACACTATGTGTGACTCGTGTGACCAACCTGTCAATCAGTTTTCCAAGCGATGCTACAGATCGCTAGGAAAACGCTAGCATTCTGCAAGCTAATTACGCTTGCAAAACGCTATTATTCTGGCGGGAATCAGCATAAAAAAACGTGCGTATTTCCTGCGGGAGAAGTGCGGGATTGCCGCGGAAATTTCCGCGGCAATTCCGCAACGTGTGAACTTAGCCTTAAGGCAGGCAGCTTATCCCCCAATGTCAATGCTGCAGATCTTTTCCCAGATCCATCCCCCATTTCTGATGACGCTGTGCTTGTGCTGGTGAATCTGTTGAAAAACTCATTAATTTCATTAGCCCAGGGAAGATCCACTTCCCCATGCTCCGACTTTGCCTTAAACCCAGTTAGCTGTTTCATGCCCGACCACACCTCCATGGAATTGTTCTGTGACAATTTATTTTCTAATTTAATTCGGAATGCCTCACGGGCATTCTTAATTTTCCCCTTTAAGTCCCTTTGTATCAATTTCAGTTTCTTAGTATCCTTCATTTTAAATGCCAGTTTTTTCTTGTTTAGTAAGTGTTTCAATTCTTTTGTAATCCAAGGCTTGTTATTTGCATAACATCGAATCTTTTTAGCTGGTACAACAGTGTCAGTACAAAAATTTATATAATCCGTTACTCGCCCGACAATATCATTTACATTATCATGCTCTCCCCTGTCGCAAATCACCTCCCAGTCTGTGAGGTCAAAACAGTCTCGTAGAGCCTCTTCTGCCTCTGGATTCCACTTCCTAATTAATTTTTATTGTGGCTGGCTGTTTACTGACAACAGTTTGGTATGATGGAGACAATAGTATGAGGTTGTGGTCTGATTTCCCCAGGGGGGGCAGTGCAGATGATGAATAGGCATCTTTAACATTCGCATAGAGGAGGTCCAGTATACTGCTGTCTCTTTTACTCACCGTAAAATCCTTTTCTCCGAGACGCTCATTGGGGGACACAAGACTGTGACTGTGGGTGTATGCTACTGCCGCTAGGAGGCTGACACTAAGTAAACATAAAAAAAAGGTTAGCTCCTCCTCCGCCGTATACACCTCAGCACTGGCCGCAGGCAAACCCAGTTTAGTGCAAAAAGCAGTAGGAGGCTAAAAAATAAATCAGTGTTAACACAGGTACAGTATATCCAGAAGTAAATCTACTGACATAGACCCAAAAAAATAGAATTAACTTAAAAAACAAAGCCATCCGGCTATTAGGGAGGGTGCTGTGTCCCCCAATGAGCGTCTCGGAGAAAAGGATTTTACGGTGAGTAACACAAAAATCCGTATTTCTCCTTCGTCTCATTGGGGGACACAAGACTGTGGGACGTCCCAAAGCAGTCCCTTGGGTGGGAAACCGACTCCGCAGTGTAATCTATAACCAAGCATTGCTTATAGGTGCGCTACCGCGCTCTGAAGAATCCTTCTACCCAGACTGGCATCCGCTGAAGCCTGAGTATGGACATTATAATGTTTGGAAAAGGTATGCAGACTGGACCAGGTTGCCGCCTTACAAACCTGTTCCGCCGAAGCCTGATGCCGAAGAGCCCAGGAGGCACCCATCGCTCTGGTGGAGTGAGCCCTGATTCCAGCGGGAACCATCGCGCCTCTGATGCAGTAGGCCTCCTGAATGGTTAACCGTATCCACCTAGCCAAGGTTGACCTAGAGGCAGCGAGTCCCTTCCTGCGACCCTCGGGGAGGATAAACAGCGTGTCCGTCTGCCGAAAGGACGCCGTCCGAGATACATATCTCCTGAGTGCTCTCACCAGATCTAGCGTATGGAGAGCCTTCTCCACCCGGTGCGTAGGAGCTGGGCAAAATGAGGGCAGAACAATGTCCTCATTGATATGAAATGAGGACACGACTTTAGGCAAAAAAGGTGGTGTTGGCCTGAACACTACCTTATCATGATGGAAAAGTAAGTACGGAGCTCGACAAGATAGTGCCGCCAGCTCCGAAACCCGCCTTATGGATGTTATGGCTACCAAAAACACCACTTTCCAGGAAAGGTATGTCAGGGAAACCTCCTGAAGAGGCTCAAATGGAGATTCCTGCAGAACTCCCAGGACAAGATTGAGATCCCAAACATCTAAGGGAGCCCTGTAGGGGGGCACTATATGGACAACCCCTTGAATAAAGGTCTTAACCTGTAAATTGGACGCGATTTTTCGCTGAAAAAGAACCGACAAGGCTGATATCTGTCGTCTAAGAGTACTTGGCGCTAGACCTGAATCTAGGCCCGCTTGGAGAAATGACAGAATGTTGGGGATTGAAAACAGAAGCGGGGAACAACCATGTTCCCTGCACCATGCAAAAAAGACCTTCCAAGTACCGTGGTAGATACGAGCCGAGGCGGGTTTTCGGGCGCTAGCCATTGTCGCGGCGACCTTTTTAGAGAATCCAGCCCTGGTCAGGATCCAAGATTCAACGGCCAGGCCGTCAAACACAGGACCGCTGAGTTCTGGTGGTAAACTGGGCCCTGGGAGAGAAGGTCCGCGCGTTCTGGCAGACGCCAGGGTGCGTCGGCGAGCAACTGTACCAGCTCTGCGTACCATGAGCGACGCGGCCAATCCGGAGCGATTAATATCGCTGGGACCCCTTCTAACCTGATCTTTCTGATCACCCTTGGGAGCAGAGCTATTGGTGGAAACAAGTATGGAAGATGAAACTGATTCCACGGTAGAACCAGGGCGTCCACTGCAATCGCCTGCGGATCCCGGTATCGGGAGACGAAGTTGGGCACCTTGGCGTTTATCCTGGAAGCCATCAGATCCATATCTGGGGTTCCCCAGCGTAGGCATATCTGCTGAAAGATCTCGGGATGTAGCGACCATTCCCCTGACGCTATAACCCTGACGGCTGAGGAAATCCGCTGCCCAGTTTTCCTCGCCCGGAATGTGGACCACCGATATCACAGAGTGATTTCTTTCTGCCCAGGTCAGAATATGTTTTACCTCGTGCATGGCCGCCCTGCTGCGGGTACCTCCCTGATGATTTATGTAGGCCACCGCCGTGGCATTGTCCGATTGTATTCGGACTGGGCGGCCAGCCAGATGATGGTGAAAATGCCTCAGAGCCAGTCGAACAGCTCGGATCTCTAAAATATTGATCAGGAGGGTCGATTCCTGCCGAGACCAAGCTCCCTGGGCTGTGTGGTGACGAAACACTGCTCCCCATCCGAGCAGGCTGGCGTCCGTTGTGACTATCAGCCAGTGGCTTGGAGGAAAAAACCGCCCCTGTTGAAGAGTGGTGCTCTTTGTCCACCACGTAAGAGTCTGTCTGACCTGCAGGGACAAACGACACCGAAGATTGAGCGAGTAAGGGCTCCCGTCCCATACTGCCAAGAGTGCATGCTGAAGGGGGCGGAGATGAAACTGGGCAAATGGAATAGCCTCAATTGCTGCCACCATCCTTCCCAGGACTCTCATGCAAAACCGGATGGTGTGAGGAATCGGTTGGCGAAGGATCCGTACCTCTTGACGGAGAACTAGGGCCTTGTCCCGAGGAAGGATTATCAACCCTTGAGCGGTGTCGAAAGTCATCCCTAAAAAGGTGATCTTCCGAGATGGCACGGGAGATAATTTCTTCATATTCACCAGCCACCCCAGGCGAGCAAGGGTGTCTAGCGTAATGCTGACACTTTCCTCGCAGGCTTGAAAAGACGGACCCTTGATGAGGAGATCGTCTAAGTAAGGCAAGATGACTATCCCCCTGGAGTGCAGAATGGACACAACAGCAGCCATGACCTTTGTGAACACCCTGGGGGCTGTGGCTAGCCCGAAGGGCAAGGCTGCAAACTGAAGATGAAGTTTGCTGATGGCAAACCGAAGAAACCTTTGGTGAGGAGGAAATATGGGGATGTGAAGATAGGCATCCTGGATGTCTATTGACGCTAGAAATTCCCCTTTTTCCATGGCTGCAATGACCGAGCGGAGAGACTCCATTCGGAAATGTCGAATTCTGACAAACCGATTCAGTCGCTTTAGATCCAGAATGGGCCTTACGGTACCGTCCTTCTTGGGTACTATGAACAGGTTGGAATAAAACCCTTGACCTCTTTCGACCTCTGGTACAGGAACAATGACCCTGCTGCGCCGAAGAGATTCGACTGCCTTGAATAAGGCGTGAACCCGGGATTCTTCTTTGGGAAGACGCGAGGGAAAAAAACGATTTGAGGGAAGGCTGACAAACTCTATTTTGTACCCCGAGGAGACTAACTCCCTGACCCACTCGTCGTGAGTAACCGATAGCCAAGTGGGGCGAAACCAGAGTAAGCGGCCGCCTACTCTGGATAACTTGACCGGATTGTGCCTCCAGTCATTTGTCCGAATATCTTTGGGGCCTAGACCCTCTAGATCTTGGCTGTTGAGATCGCATTCTCCCCAAAGGATTGGTCTTGTAGGAGACCTGACGATCTCTGGCCTGATTAGGTCGACCTGAGCCACTAGAGCTGGCTGTCGCGGCCCAACCTGGGTTGCGAAAGGCCCTAAACCGAGGCTGAAGCTGTCGGCTAAAGGGCTGTTTAATTTTCTGCTGAGGCAGGAAACAGCTTTTTCCTCCTGTCGCATCAGATATGAGCTGATCCAGCTTCTCTCCAAATAAACGACCGCTCTGATACGGCAAGGACGTAAGTAATTTTTTTGAGGTTGAGTCCGCTCGCCAAGTTCTCAACCACAAGGATCTCCTGATAGCAATCGCATTAGCCGCAGCTAGTGCTGCGCAATTTGCCGCATCCATGGAAGCATTAATTAAAAAGTCTCCTGCAAGAGCTATCTGATTAGATATCTCAAATACTTCAGGCGGCACCTCTACACCGTGGAGAGCTCTATTTAGAGACTCTGACCAGGATATCATGGCCTTAGCAACCCAAGTCGCTGCAAAGGAAGGAGAGAGCGACGAACCAGATGCCTCAAACACAGAGCGAGCCAGGCTTTCAATCAGACGATCCGTTGGATCCTTAATCGAGGAACCGTTGGGAAGGGAGAGGAGCGTCTTAGACGCCAAACGCGACACAGGAGGGTCGACCACAGGAGATTCCGCCCACTTTTTAAGAAGTTCAGGAGCAAAAGGATATCTAGTATTGAGGGCCCTTTGTCCTGCAAAGCGCTTGTCTGGTTTTTCTCGGTGGCGCTGCACTAGTTCCTCAAACTCAGGATGAGTACCAAAGACCTTATGAGTCTGCCTGGCTCTTTTGAAGGACACCTTATGACCAGAGGTCAAGGTGGATTCATCGTCAACTCCCAGGGATTGATTGACAGCTTCAATTAGACTGTCAATTGTCTCCTGACAATTCGGGCCTCTAGATTGAGGGACCCTTCAGAATCAGAATCCGAACATTGATCACTCGCCTCCAAAGGTGAGGGAGAGCGAGAAACGGAACTGATAGCTGCCGAGGCCCTGGACGGCATAGGCGACGCAGTGTGGGTTCGCTTCCCCTGCGTCTGCCTGGTGAGAGCGCGGCCCCTGCAGGCCGGAGGTTCCTGAGACACGGCTAAGACGGGAGAACCACTGTCCCTGCTCCTATCGGGAGCTTGAAGGGACTCAATTGATCTTGTCAATGACGCCACAGATTGAGAGAGAGACAGGGCCCATTCCGGAGGATCTGACGCACTGGGCTCAGCTATAGGTGAGGGCTCCTGAGCACGTTCGGAGCCACAAGCTTCGCAGACCCGATTAATATGGGCATGCGGAAAAGGGGACCTACAAGCAATGCATGCGGTATACAGCACCATATGAGTTTTGGCCCTTTGGACATACTGGATCTGTCACAGTGTCTTTCCTGCCGCACTGATTTTTTAGATGTGGCGGTACGGAGGTGCGGTGGAGGGGAGCGCAGAGGGGCGCAGCTAAGTGGAGCAACCAGGCTGGAGGTAGTAGCACTTACCCCAGTCCTGTATCCCCAATCGTCTTTAGCAGTGTGGCACAACACGACAGAGGCTCCAGCTTTCAAAAAAGGCGCTTCCCTTTCAGCCCAGCCTCAGAGGGAGGGGTCAAGGGGCGCGGCCTAGCGCCGGCTGAAGCCGGGGACTGAATTTTCGGCCGCGGCCTAGTCTCCGACCGAAGCCGGGGACTAAATTTCCGGCCGCGGCCTAGCGCCGGCCGAAGTCGCAGCCTAAATTTTTGGCGGAGGCCGGCCGAGGATCGGGGGCGGGCCCGCCGGAAGTTGTCGCCGCGGGAGGCGGAGCCTGAGACCGCGGCCTACCCTCCGGCCTAAGCCTGGCGCTAGGTTACTGGTCGCGGCCCGGTCTCCGGCTGAGGCCGGGGACCAAATTTGTACCTGAGGCCTAGCGCCGGCCGAAGCCGGGGGCTAAATTTTCGGCGGTGGCCAGGGACAGAGGGGCGGGCCGCCGGAAGATGATGCACCCTTAGGGGGGGCGGGCTCAAGCCGGAGACTCGCCTGTCCTGGCTGAAGCCAGCTGGATCCTCTCAGACGCCGGCTCTCTCCATGCTCCAGGACTCGCACCTTGAAAGGTGCGTTATTCTTTTCTCCTGCCATGTCTTCGGACCCCAGAAGCCAGGCCTCCGTGAGAATTCCTTTAGAGGGGGGCTTGCAGGAAAAAAAGAGAGGACGGTGCAGGCACCCTAACTCCATCACCCCTTTAGGGGATGAGGAGAGGGACCGTCCGCCTCCTTGCAGCACCGCAGTCAAGCATTGGTGGTGCAGTGGGGGCCGCACGGACTATGTCCTGCCTCTGTACAGCCTAGGGTTTCATCACTCTAGGGTGGTCAGGGCTGAGTCCGGCATCGTGTCCCACGCTGCGGGAAAGGATACGTGGAGGCGACACTCCACGTGCTCGCCCGTTGATGGTTTGGGGAGATCGGACCCCTTCAAAAGGATCCGTCGCCCCTATCTCAACCTCGTGGGAAAAAAAAAAAATGGTCTGAAGAAAAAACAGACCTGTGCCTCCATGAGACACTAAGCATAAACTGGGTTTGCCTGCGGCCAGTGCTGAGGTGTATACGGCGGAGGAGGAGCTAACCTTTTTTTTATGTTTACTTAGTGTCAGCCTCCTAGCGGCAGTAGCATACACCCACAGTCACAGTCTTGTGTCCCCCAATGAGACGAAGGAGAAAAATGCAACATGTTGCGTTCGCCGGACACCACCGCACACCGCGAAACGACGCAAACGCATGCGAACGTATGCAAAAGCATGTCCCTGCAAACACCATGTTGAAAATATGTACGCATGATGCATGCGGATCTATGCGGATCAAACGCTGCGCGTACAGACGCAAATGTGAAACCAGCCTAAGACATGCTGTTTCTCTCCATTCCAGCTGACAATGGCGTCTCCCTCACAAGCATATTGTCGGGTTCCTTCGGGTGCCATCCATTCGTGGTTGGGGTCATTCTCGCTGCTCCACCTGTTTCTCCTGATCAGGCTCTAAGGGCGGCAGCTCCTTCCAACGCCCGCACCCATTTTGGGCGGGCATCCATCACAACGGGGTGCGTCCTGTTCTCTTCTGGCACCAAGTTCTCTGCACGGGGCCCACAAAAAGCGGCAATCACTTCTGTTTTCGCGCCAACGGCCGCCATCTTTTCAGCGGTCAGCGCCATCTTTAAGTCAATAACATCCGCCATCTTTTCTTAAGCCACGGCGGGCAACACAAGTCCCAATCTCAAAGTCACAAATCTCAGGGTCGCTGTCAGCCGACATCTCCATATCTTCCAGTTCAGGCAGCACATAACGTAGTTCAGATTCACAGTCACAGTCAGCTGCCACCTCTACTTCTTCTATGGCAGACAACAATCCAAAATCACAAGTTTCACATCTTCCATCCATCAGTCCCAGTTGTAAGGCTGTGGGGGTCCATCCTGCCGACTACGCCAAGTGTGAGCAGGTTGCGGGATGCAGTGACGGACAGGATCGACACAGTTCTTCCCCACAAGTTAGCTTCTTTTCCTTGGGTTTCAGCAGTCTTGGAAATAAAGGATCCAGGGATGCAGCAGCTCTCCAACAGGGAAAACGTAACTTTATTGAACAAGAGTGATAGGATGAAAAAAGGAACGATTTCAACACTGGCTTCCTGCTCTCTCCCTGAAACTAGCTGCAGCCATACCCACAACATCGGCAGTAGCTGAAGTTTGCAGTCGTCCAATCGCTGGAATCTGGGCACCTGAGACTCCTTCAGCGAAGGCCCATACAAAGTTCTACGGGCCTGTGTTGTAGTCCTGGTGCTCAATCTTTAGTCCGGGGCACCAGACCTCTCCTGTCCCGGGGGGGTCTGGCAGTGCCCCTTCAGTAGCAAACGTCTGCCTTGGCCAAGAATCCAGGCAGTTCTGAGGAGGCTGCAGCTTCCTTTGGTGGCTGAAAGTCCAGCCCACAACATTAACGCTTTCCCTACTCTATACATAGGCATTAAAGGGAAACATACACAATACAAATACAGCATAATGATACAACATGAGCGTGCATCATATGGCGGTATACAAAGTACATCATATACATTGCAAAAATGAACGAAGAACATATTTCCATCAAGTGCACGAGGGTCACACGGAAGGAGAAGGCGCAACTGAGGGGACCTGCCACCTCCTTACAGCCAGACAGCTGATTAACCCTCTAACTTCAGGTTAAAAGCATTTACGGACATGACAGGTTCCCTTTAAGTAAGTGATTTTGGGGTCACCTTATAGTAAAATCCTCATATTCTAATTGACTTAACAAAGTCACACCTCAGGGCCACAGACTTATGCGTTTTCCTGCAATTTTATTACTGTTGATTTGATATATTTTTCGCACTCGCTGTCACTAGCTAATTAATTAGGATTTATTCTACCTTCAGGTCTTATGTCCTCATTGATTTTGCTTTTCGACTTTTCATTGCATAAGGATCAAATGGAAAAACTGTCTTTCTAATTTTTTTATAAAACTTCTGTAACACTTGCGATGCAAAAAAGATCTGTGCAACAGATGGACATTGTGACGTTTCAGGTTTACGTTGCGACATTGCATTGAGTTGTCGTACTTCTTGCACTAGTTTGGTGGATTTTGCTAAGATCTAAGCTCAGGTGGGTTCACAGTCATCACCTTGGTAAGAGAAGGACGATGTCAAGCAATGGCGGAGCACAGTTTCTTGCTCCGCCCTTTATGTATAATATATGAATACATCATTTGCATATACATGTAGATGGGTATTTACCGGCGGTGTGTATAAATGCCGCGTACAGCTCCCGAGAAAGAAGAGGCTCCTTCAGGTCTCTTAGAAACGCCTTGAGCACGGCAGACACATCATGAACACAGATGTCTTCCCCGAGCAGCTTATCTCCAGAAATAGCAAATTCTTCCCGCAGCTGTTAATAGAAATGCTACAGATCATTAGGGTAAAATTTTGTCCCAGTAGCTACTCACATTAATGTTCTTTCACACAATACGCCGCACAATTTACAATATTCTTCAGTCTATACTAAGTCACGGGGGAGATCTATCTACACTGGTGCCAGGAAAAAGTCTTGGACTCAGCAGCTAGCCGGACTCCAGAGGTCTCATAAAAAGGAATTAAAGGATATTTCCATCTCAGCCATTCATAAGACACACCATGATTGCTCCCCTTTGAGTTCCCACGACCTAGCTTAGGACTCAGCCAGATACTTCTTGATTTTTGAGGGGCCCAAAAAGAAGTGGTTTCCCACGGATGGAAGATGGGTGGGTTAAGGTCTGGAGATTTTGATCTGTAAAGTCACCCTGAAAATTTTGTTGACTTTTAATATCCTTATAAGCTGCAGGAAATGTTGTATTATCCTCATGTAATCTGTATAAACAGAGCAACAAAGAAGCAGCAAAATCTCAGGAGAAAAAATAGAACTGTGCTGTGAAAAAGATGAAGGACGCAACTCAAAGGTGAACGTCAGTGGGGTACCTTTAAGCATGTGAGCAACAATACAAAATCTGCAGCAAGGCCCCTAAGTATCGCAAGTGGTTAATAGCAGTCATCTTTTTATATGGACCAAAAGGACCTTTTGGGCTTCCATAGGCTCCAGGGCCCCGCAGCGATTGCAACTCATGCACCTATTATAGCTCTGCCCCTGGTGAACGTTACAAGGACTAGAACATGTTTATTACAACACCTGTAGGAGGTGATCACTTACTTTTCACCTTGCCATTTAACATGTTGAAGTATCAGGACGTAGAGTTACATTGTAGGGATTTTGCAGGCTCAGGAGATGTGACTGCGCCACCTGCAGAGGGCGCTGTAATGTATAGCTGTGCTCCTGCTGTGACGTGCTGGGACTGGAGCACATGACCCTCCCAGAATCAATACTCGGACAGGAACATGCAAGGAGTCTGCCAGTGGAAGAGCGTTAGTCCAACAACACGATCATGCATAATGATAATTTTCTTCACCTCTCTTACCAACACATGAAATTAAAAGTGATCAAAAGTAGTACGTGCCCACATACGGTACAGAGATGACCACGGCACTACTGTATAATGGTGCACAAGTAGGAATCTAGTTCCCATCAATGATACGTAAGAACTCAGACACTCAGAGTAGATGAAATTAAATAACTGATTTAATATGCAAGCCAACAACAAAGGTTCACAAACGTTTCGGTCTACATCAGACCTTCCTCAGGGGTCTGTTGTCCAATTGAAAAGATGTCAGATTGCGTTTTATCCCCAGGGTCGGCTAGGAAGAAATGAACGTGGTGTCCACCAGTGGTTCAAACACAGATGCCGTGTTCAGTGCTTACTAGCCGGCCCCGGGGATAAAACCCAATCTGACGTCTTTTCAATTGGACAATAGGTCCCTGAGGAAGGGCTAATGTAGGCCGAAACGTTTGAGAATCTTTATTGTTGGATGGCATATTAAATCAGTTATTTCATCTACTCTGAGTGCCAATTTTTCTTACGTAGCAAATATGGTAGCAGTGACAACTACATCTTCTCCTGTAGGAAAAAATATCTGTCTGTAAAGGAATAAAAAAAGTTATCAGTTTTAAATTATGAAACAACAAAAGATTTCTTTTTAAGTCATTATTTTTGTATAGCAGCAAAATATAAAAAAATACAGAAAAAAAAGATAACATCAGTTATTCCTAATGGTGGACAGTGTGAAGAGAGAATCCATGTTTCTGGAATTGCTGTATTTTGGTTTTTATGCCTCCCAAGAGTGTAATAAAAAGTGATCTAACGCAGCATGGTACCAATGAAATCTACAGGTTTGTGACAAAAATATTCTGTCAAATAGTACAGTTCACCGAAAAAAAACACATTTGTTTTTGTACTGCCGTATAAGCCATACGTTTTTTAGGGGTCTGTGCACACGTTAAATATTTGTTGCAGGAAGCCAGCAGGTCTCTGCGCCACAATACATGTCACCTGATGTATATCCAGCTGAAATAGCTGCTGGCATAAGTATAAAAGTTTTAAATGGGACCCCAAATGCTAACATATTGCACATCACACAGAAGCATTTCGGTTGTATTTATGTGTGCTAAGTTCAGGCAACTAAACAAGTGTGATCGGCAATATTGAAGTCGTTCGACGCTTGTTTCCGGTCTGTTTACACCGGCTGAGGAGCAATGATTGGACACAACAATCACTAACAGATCAAACTGTCCCCATACAGTATCATGTTATCAGGAGCATATCTGCAGTTTTCACCGGGTGATGTGCTGCTGAGAACATTGATTTTTGTTCCGCATAAAACAATCCAATCACTCGATGAATATGAAGCATTTTGCTTGTTTAGTATAATACACCCCATAGTCCTCCATATAATATAATGTGCCCCATAGTCCTCCATATAGTATAATACACTCCTCATAGTCCTCCATATAGTATAATACACTCCCCATAGTCCTCCATATAGTATAATGCACCGCCATAGTCATCCATGTAGTACAATTCACTCCCCATAGTTCTTCATATAGTATAATGTATTCTCCATAGTCCTCGATATAGTATAATGCAGCCCACATATAGAGTAATGCAGCCACCTCATAGAGCATAAAGCAGCCACCCCACAGAGTATAATGCAGCCACCCCAGAGTATAATGCAGCCACCCCACAGAATATAATGTAGCCCCCTTAGAGTATAATGCAGCCACGCCATACAATATAAATGTAATATAGTAGGAAAGGCGTGCACTCTGTAATAGCGGATAGGTGCAGGCTGAACCTGGAGCTAGGCCAGATAAATCATAAAAATGGAAAAACAGTCGCACTCAAACAATCTTTCAATGCAAGTGAAAAAGATTTATTTGAAAACACCACAGCGTAAAAAACGTGTTGAGGTAACGTTTCGACCCTGCATTGGGTCTTTCTCAAACCTTAGGGTAGATAACGGAAAAGAAACAGAAGAGGCCACTGTGGGATATGAAGACTTGAAAAACTCCAGGCCATGTATATGGAAGTCCGACAGGGCAAGGACCAACTAAAGGTCCTAGAGAAAGCTGGTAGGATGAAGGATCAGATGTAGTTGGTCCTTGCCCTGTCGGACTTCCATATACATGGCCTGGAGCCTTTCAAGTCTTCATATCCCACAGTGGCCTCTTCTGTTTCTTTTCCGTTATCTACACTAAGGTTTGAGAAAGACCCAATGCGGGGTCGAAACGTTACCTCAACACGTTTTTTACGCTGTGGTGTTTTCAAATAAATCTTTTTCACTTGCATGAAAGATTGTTTGAGTGCGGCTGTTTTTCCATTTTTATACAATATAATGTAACCCCCATAGAATACAATGCAGCCCCCTCATATAGTATAATGCAGCCCCCCATAGAATAAATGGTAGCCCCTTCATAGAGTATAATGCAGCCCCCATAGAATATAATGCAGTCCCCCATAGAATATAATGCAGCCCCTCCATAAAATATAATGCAGCCCGAGTATAATGTAGCCCCTCCATAGAATACCATATAGCCCTTCTCATATAGTATAATGCAGCCCCCATAGAATATAATGTAGCCTCCTCATAGAGTATAATGAAGCCCCCCATACAATATAATGCAGCCCCCCATAGAATACAATGTAGCCCCCTCATATAGTATAATTGTTATTATTATTATTACACATTTATATAGCGCCATTTATGGTAATAGGCGTCTTTTAAGTCCAATACCACCATGAAACAGTTTTTAAACAATAATTTTATTGTGGAATTGACTGTTTCCATTTTAAACGGCCGTATTACCAGGAATCTGTTCAAGGCTCTTAAATTAATTATCGTCCTGAAGGAGCCATCCGGCTTCTGGACTAAAAATAGAGGGGAGTAAAAGCCTCTACCCCTTTCCATTGCAGGTACCTGCACCAGGACCCCTTTATGGCATAAATCCAGAATTTCTGCCTCCAGTACCGCCTGCTCTGCTGAAGAAGACCGGATGGGAGTAACCTTAAAGGTATCTCGGGGTAGCTCAGAAAATTCTAACATGAGTCCTGAAGCCACTAGGTTCAAAATCCAACTGCTGCTGGATATTCTGGACCAGGCCGGGTAGAAGGCCGACAATCTACCTCCCACCGAGCTGCTAGTCATTTGGAAGTCTTCTTGGGATCTTGAGACGGGCCTCTGAACATGTATCCCGTACCTTTCCTCTTTCTATCGTCCCATGTGCCTCGCTCTCTGGACGACCTTCTGCGATTGAATCTCTTTCTGCCGAAGGGACGTCTATATGAGGGATTTGGAATACTGGGGAATTTTTTCTTATCATCCCCTGCCTTTTCCAAGAGTTCGTCTAGGACAGGGCCAAACAAGTATTCGCCCTCACAAGGGATAGAACAGAGACGGGATCTGGCCTGAATGTCACCCGGCCAACATTTGAGCCATAGTGCCCTACGTGCTGCATTTGACAGTCCCGCAGCCCTGGCGGCCATCCTTACAGAGTCGGCGGAAGAATCTGCCAAAAAAGCTGCTGCGTTTTGAATAATTGGAAGGGATTTTATCATGGACTCTCGGGAGTCACCTTCTTCCAACTGCGACTTTAGTTGATCTAACCAGACCATTACGGATCTAGCCGTACAAGTGGCAGCCACTGCTGGTCTCAAAGCTCCCGCTGACATCTCCCAAGTACCTTTTAGAAAAGAGTCAGCTTTTTTGTCCAGCGGATCTTTTAGGCTCCCCATGTCCTCAAAGGGTATGGAGGATTTCTTGGAGGCCTTAGCTACCGCAGCATCTAGTTTTGGGGCCTTGTCCCATTTATCTACCGCTGGATCTTCAAAGGGGTATCTGCGCTTGAATGTCGGGGCAACTGAACCCCTTTTCTCTGGCTTTTTCCATTCCTTATTTATCAAATTTTGAATTGAATTATTTAAGGGAAAAGACCTACGTTTTTTCGGGTCTAATCCCTTGAACATAAAGTCCTGGACAGACCGCTCAGGCCTCGAGTCTTCAATCCCCATGGTGGATCTAATTGCCCTGACCAGTCTATCCATCTGATCTAGGGGAAAACAAAATCTGGTAGACTCCTCTTCCGACGAGGAAGATGAGTGCGAAGGAGATGATGAAGTGGACCTCAGCGAATCTTCGCCTCTGTTAGGCCTGGTTGGGGAATCTGAGTCCGAGACCCTTGAACCCCTTTTTGACCTAGATGATTCTCCTCGAGAAATGGCTTTCATCTCTGTTCTAATCATATCCCTCAGGTTTGAAGTAAAGTCTAGAGTTTCTTCAGCTACCTGTAGGGAGTTCGGGGAAGATCTGTAAGGCATTGCCCTGCTTCAAACAGGGACTAACGACCGCCCCCATATCTCTGTCTCCTACCGTCTGCTGAACACAAGGTTGACACAACCTTTTAGGGTAGGCGTCAGGCAGGGGCTGGCCGCAGAGGGCACATTCCCTATGCTTCGTTTTCCCTGCACACTTTTTTCCCTGATAAAAGGAAACACAAGGGAGGAATAAACTGCATCATCGGGTATACTTTCACGGAGATCCTCTTACCCGCTAGCAGTAATAGGTACCGGATCACGGGGGGGACCAGGTGATGATGATGCCTCCACCGCTCTGGAGGAACCTCTACGGATGGACCCATGTCCTTTAGTCTTCATTTGCTGCGGCCTAGAGTGAGTTTCCTGCTCAACATGCAGGCCCTGCTGCTCTGTGGGAGCTGCTGACCCCTCCATGCTGGATCAGAAGCGTCTGTGCAGCAGGGCAGGCCCCTTTTATCCCCGGATATCCGGTACAGCAACGTCAAATGCCAGCGATTTGCCCCTCCCCCCTGGTCTAACCCGCCTCCCCCCCGTCACTGCAGCGCCCGTGCCCCCAACGCGGGCTGACCTAACCGCTCCGTGTATCGGAGTCGGCTGTGACTTCCAGCGGCGCAGGGAGAGAAAACGCCGGCCGGCTCCTGACTTCCGGTCCGGCGTCTCAAAACACGCCCCCCGCCACACGTCACCTCCGCCCCACCGGAAGATCGCAGGGACGCGCTGGGGGAGACGCAGAGGCGCCGAACCAGGCCCGGAGACCCCCCGAAGCTCACCACCTGCGCCGATTTCATGCCGCACAGCCGGCCGGGCAGTACTGCACGTTTAGCCGCCCAGGGGGGGAACGAGTATCCAGGAGGGGATGGCCATACTCACCTGCTACGCTGGCCAGAAGACGGGATCCTCCGGACACCGCTTCCTGCTGCTCCGCACACTGCCGTGGAGCCCTGCCCGGGCCCACCGTGGCGCTCCAGGGGTCCCCGCACCAGGTCGAGGTAGGAGACCACTCGCTACCTGAGTCGACCGGTCGGCCTGGGAGAACGAGGAAGAATCTTCATCTGTAGGATTCCCGTCCTCCAGGAACAGGAAACCAACTGATGCGTGGGAGAGGCGCCGCCCCCATGCATCTGCAGGCCTCCCGCTCCCGAAGGGCGGATCCCCTCCCCCGCCGGGCGCCGTCATGTGCCCCGAATAAATGCTGGAACACCGCTGGTGCATTGGTCAGACCGAAAGGCATAACCACACTCTCGAATTGTCCCTCAGGGGTATTGAATGCCGTTTTCCATTCATCCCCATCCCTGATTCTAACCAGGTTACAGGGCCCCCTTAGACCAAACTTGGAGAAAACTTTAGCTCCCACCTGGTTGAATAAATCAGGAAGCAGAGGAAGAGGATATGGATCTCGGATAGTAATTACAGTGCCTTGCGAAAGTATTCAGCTCCCTGGAACCCCCCAACCCTCTCCCACACGTCATGCCCCAAACACAAAGACACCAAACGTAAACCTTCGGTGCAGAATCAACAACAAGTGGGACACAACTGTGAAGTTGAACAAAACCTATCCATTTTAAATTTTTGTGGAAATACAAAAACCGAAAAGTGAGGGTGTGCAACACTATTCGGCCCCTTTACTTTCAGTGTAGCAAACTCATGCCAGAAGTTCATTATGGTCAGATATCAAAAACACATAGAATATTAATAAATCATATACACAGTATGATCATTTCACCAAACCTCCAAATGAAACAGAACGTAAACAATCTTCTAAATAGTGACAAACCAATCACCAAATAGCTATAGCGTGTCCCTGGTAACGATAAACCTATCAAATAGCAGAGTATAATAAACAGGTTACCGCCAATCAGAATGATCCTCCTGCTTTGGCGCCATATTAGATATCCCATCATCAATGCCGTAGCAAAAAGCCACTTCAATATATGTATAACGGCGCCTTTCACTGCATCAAGCAGATGATGCAAACACTGCGCCAAGTGCGACGATCTCTCATCCAATCCGGATTTCTTCTCCTGTCATGGGACCTTTCAGGTGACCAAAAGGGTCACATGGGCTATGTCGTCATCTGATCCGCGCATGCGCATTACATAATTCAACGGAAGTCTCATAGGAAAGACGTCCTAAGTGGATATCAAACCAGGGTAAGTATCGCGATGTTTCGGGACAAAATAAAAGAAGGTACACTATATACAAAACTTAAAGAGCACAGATACAAAAGAAAAATAAATATCATAAAACCAGAAATCAAAAAGATCACCATATCCACCAATTACTGTCCAACCCCTATACCTAACAGAAAGATAAATATAAAAACATCTAAAAACAAAATATACGAGATGAGCTCTAAATGAAAAAAAGGGGGGCAAAATCAAGTGCAAATATGTAAATTATAGTCCAAATTTAATCCCTTCGGCTGCAGTGTATCAAGAACAGAAATCCAGCGAAGTTCCTTTCTTTTAAGTAATTTGGACCTATCACCACCCCTTCTCAAAGTCGGAACTCCATCAATCACTCTGAATCTAAGCTGATTCACTGAATGTCGGCAATCGATTAAATGCTTAGGCACTGGTAAATCGACAAGTTTGGTTCTGATTGTGCTCTTGTGTTTGCTGATTCTTGCTTTCACCTCCATCGTGGTCTCACCCACGTACATCAATCCACATGGGCAGGTGAGAACATAAATCACAAAACTAGAAGTGCAGGTGTAGCGTTCTCTTATAAAGAATTTCTTCCCTGTCCGTGGGTGATTAAAACTATCACCACGCAACATGTTACTGCAACAGGCGCAACCAAGGCAGGGGAAATTCCCCAGTCTTGGTGGGCATAAGGTACCTTGTATCAACATCCTACTAGGGCCAATATCAGATTTGACGAGCATGTCCTTCAAATTACGTCCACGTCTATATGAGAGAAGTGGTCTATGTGTGAACTCTACCACATGTGGGAGCCCCGCCTGTAACAAATGCCAGTGTTTGTTTAGAATCCCACCTAATTTATTACTAGCTGGACAAAACGTCGAAACAAAAGGTACCCGTTTAGAAACACTCCTATTGCGTCTAAGGCTGGCACCATCCGGTGTCAAAGCCATTACATCCTGTTTATAACGCTGGACACTATGCTTAGGGTACCCTCGTTTAATAAATTTGTCACACATATCATTAAGTCTCAAGTCAAGTCTGTCATTCTCTTTTACAATGCGCCGTACACGCAACATTTGACTCCAGGGAAGAGATTCTACCATTCTTCTAGGGTGATTACTGTCAAACAACAAAAGACTATTTCTGTCTGTTTCTTTTGTAAATAGGTCAGTGCTCAAAACCCCATTGTTCTTATAAACCATTGTGTCCAAAAATTGGATCTGTTCCTTTGAATGGGTAATTGTGAATTTCAACTCTGGATAGACCCCATTTAAATAATCATGAAAGGCCAGCAATGTCTCTATATCACCATCCCAGACACAAAAGATGTCATCAATGTAGCGCCACCAGGCCCGAACATGGCCCCAGTGGCTAGAAGTGTACACATGTTGGTCCTCGAATACCGCCATGAATATGTTGGCATAAGTGGGCGCCACGTTAAACCCCATGGCGGTACCGCGCAACTGTAGGTAATAATCATCCCCAAAAAGAAAATAATTCCTTCTGAGGACGAAACCCAACAGTGCAAGGACCAACTGTGTACACTCCGGAGCCATGCTCGAGCCCGATAGCACCACACCGACAGCATCCAAGCCCTTATCATGTTCTATGATAGTGTACAAGGATATCACATCAAAGGATACCAATATGGTCTCCCGGGTTACATCGAGAGCCTCTATTTTACTTAAGAAACTATTTGCATCCATGATATATGAAGAGGCCGAAACGGCATGACAGCGTAACACCTTATCAAGGAAGATAGAAACTTTATTACAAAGAGAACTTCGCTGGATTTCTGTTCTTGATACACTGCAGCCGAAGGGATTAAATTTGGACTATAATTTACATATTTGCACTTGATTTTGCCCCCCCCTTTTTTTCATTTAGAGCTCATCTCGTATATTTTGTTTTTAGATGTTTTTATATTTATCTTTCTGTTAGGTATAGGGGTTGGACAGTAATTGGTGGATATGGTGATCTTTTTGATTTCTGGTTTTATGATATTTATTTTTCTTTTGTATCTGTGCTCTTTAAGTTTTGTATATAGTGTACCTTCTTTTATTTTGTCCCGAAACATCGCGATACTTACCCTGGTTTGATATCCACTTAGGACGTCTTTCCTATGAGACTTCCGTTGAATTATGTAATGCGCATGCGCGGATCAGATGACGACATAGCCCATGTGACCCTTTTGGTCACCTGAAAGGTCCCATGACAGGAGAAGAAATCCGGATTGGATGAGAGATCGTCGTACTTGGCGCAGTGTTTGCATCATCTGCTTGATGCAGTGAAAGGCGCCGTTATACATATATTGAAGTGGCTTTTTGCTACGGCATTGATGATGGGATATCTAATATGGCGCCAAAGCAGGAGGATCATTCTGATTGGCGGTAACCCGTTTATTATACTCTGCTATTTGATAGGTTTATCGTTACCAGGGACACGCTATAGCTATTTGGTGATTGGTTTGTCACTATTTAGAAGATTGTTTACGTTCTGTTTCATTTGGAGGTTTGGTGAAATGATCATACTGTGTATATGATTTATTAATATTCTATGTGTTTTTGATATCTGATCACTATTTTGTATTATTCTTATACCTGTATATTTCATATGTCTATTAACATGTAGGCGTAACCTTGATAGTGATTGGCTTCTCCACACTATATAAAGGACGCCTTTTGTCTTTTTTGATATACTTGAAAAAGGCCAATGTATGGCCGAAACGTCGTCTTGTGATATGGCAGAATAAAGCTTTTCATATTCTTCACCTGGATGGATGCTGCTCTTTCTTTAACTTGTGGACTTTGTGGCCCATTTGGATCCATGGACCGGAGCGTGCATCCTTGACCCGATCGTGTGCTGTCTACACATTGCGGTTTAGAAGTTCATTATGGGTCTCTGAATGATCCAATGTTGTCCTAAATGACTAATGATGATAAATATAATCCACCTGTGTGTTAAAAAGACTCCGTATAAATGCACCTGCTCTGTGATAGTCTCAGGGTTCTGTTTGAAGCACAGAGAGCATCATGAACACCAGGGAACACAACAGGCAGGTCCGTGATACTGTTGTGGAGAAGTTTAAAGCTGGATTTGGATACAAAATGATTTCCAAAACTTTAAACATCCCAAGGAGCACTGTGCAAGTGATCATATTGAAATGGAAGGAGTATCATACCACTGCAAATCTACCAAAACTCGGCCGTCCCTCTAAACTTTCATCTCAAACACGGAGAAGACTGATCAGAGATGCAGTCAAGAGGCGCATGATCATTCTGGATGAACTGCAGAGATCTACAGCTGAGGTGGGACAGTCTGTCCATAGGACAACAATCAGTCATACACTGCACAAATCTGGCCTTTATGGAAGAATGGCAAGAAGAAAGCCATTTCTCAAAGATATCCATAAAAAGTGTCGTTCAAAGTTTGCAACAAGCCACCTGGGAGACACACCAAACATGTGGAAGAAGGTGCTCTGGTCAGAAGAAACCAAAATTGAACTTTTTGGCAACAATGTGTGATACACCAAAGGGGCTCTTGCTGGATGGGAGATATATTTCTCCCAGCAGACTAAAGTTTGGTCAGGATTTTCCCTGATCACAAGGACCTGTGATGAGGTCATAGTCACGTGAATAGCTCAGGTGATGTGTACCTCACCTGAGGGTGTGGTCTAGGCTTATTTAATAAGGATCTGTTGTAGAGTGTGGGTGTGGAAGAGAAGGAGCTTGGCTGGAGTCAGCCTGGAAGTGTGATTTTTTGGTACATTGTGTTAGTGAGCACCCGGAAGCAAATTACAGACCACCCGGGAATGGCACTTGGCGGTCCCTGCTGGCCTGCATCCGCTTAGTTAAGCACGTCCCAACAAGGGTGAGTCTGGGAACAGTGGTTCTCCAAGCTGGAGTATTTTTATGTTCTGTTTTGTTTATGTTATCTGGACTTTAAAACATCATTAAACCACTGAACTTTGAACTGGAAGCCTGTGTGTTGCCTCATTACTGCGGCCCAGCCACTGCCTCCCAGAGCGGATCCCTACAAATGCCAAACAATATGTTTGGCGTAAAAGCAACACAGCTCATCACCCTAATCACACCATCCCCACTGTCAAACATGGTGGTGGCAGCATCATGGTTTGGGCCTGCTTTTCTTCAGCAGGGACAGGGAAGATGGTTAAAATTAATGGGAAGATGTATGGAGCCAAATACAGGACCATTCTTGAAGAAAACCTGTTGGAGTCTGAAAGAGACCTGAAACTGGTACGGAGATTTGTCTTCCAACAAGACAATGATCCCAAACATAAAGCAAAATCTACAATGGAATGGTTCACAAATAAACGTATCCAGGTGTTAGAATGGGCAAGTCAAAGTCCAGACCTGAATCCAATCGAGAATCTGTGGAAAGAGCTGAAAACTGCTGTTCACAAACTATCTCCATCCAACCTCACTGAGCCCGAGCTGTTTGCCAAGGAAAAATGGGCAAGAATTTCAGTCTCTCGATGTACAAAACTGATAGAGACATACCCTAAGTGACTTGCAGCTGTAATCGCAGCAAAAGGTGGCGCAACAAAGTATTAAGTTAAAAGGGGCAGAATAATATTGAACGCCCCACCCTTCAGTTTTTGTATTTCCACAAAAATACAAAAAAACAAATAAATTTCATTCAACTCCACAACTGCGTCGCACCCGTTGTCGATTCCCCACCAAAAACCAACACCTGGCATCTCCATGTTTGAAGCATGACACGTGGGAGAAGGCCGAAAAGTTACAGGGAGCCGAACACTCTCGCAAAGCACCGCAAATTCAATTCCCGGAAATCTACATGGGGACGGAGACCGCCATCTTTCGTTTTCACGAAAAAAAACCCTGTAGCCACGGGCAAAGATGAAGGTCTGATATGTCCCTTCTCAAGACTCTCAATAATAAAATCTTTCATGGCTTGTCTCTCAGGACCAGACAGATTGCCCCACAGTAGGAGTCTGCAGTGGCTCCCGTTGCTCCTGAACCTTAGATCGAAGGTCAGTCACTTCCAGTTATAACCTTCGCAGCTGATCTGCCAGCACAGAAATGGGATCCATGAACCCGTCAAAAAAACCAAGTGTCAGTTGCAGCAGGGAGAGGAAGGGGAAGCCCAAACACTAGGGAATGGTGAAGTGGAGTCCCCTAGGCAGATCTAACAACACTGTTTGCCCTAAACATCCCTAAATAGGTTCCACACCTATCGCCAAGCAGCAACCCAATCCCTGCCTGACCCTACCGACAGGCCCTGGATAGGGAGGGGACAGGGTTAGCGCAGTCAGCCCCCACTACAACTAAAGACAAAGGGTGGATGAATGAGGGGATGCACTTAGCTTGACAAGACCACCAACATATCACGCCAGCAATCCTCCAAGAAGACACTAGCCGACTGCTAGTACTTCCAGACAGAGGGAAATTGAGACAAAAGCAGCACCTTGCAGAAGAGACTGAAGATATTTAAACATTCAGCAAGGGTGTGTTAATTAGCTGCAGAAGGTGGAGGTAACTGTTGGGTCATAGAGGGAGAAGGATATCACTCGATAACAGACGCAAAAATCAAGAAGGTGCTTGCAGAGCTAATCGCAATGACCTTCTACAGCTGGATCCAGGATGACTGTCTGTCACACCTGATACACTCATGATAGTAACCCCTGTGTCGGAGGAAGGGGAGAGATGCTAGGACCTCATCCTGATCTTCCTGCGCCCAGCATTAGGAGCTCCTGCTCAACTGGAAGAGATGAGAACACCTCTTTTGTGTCTGTCCCTGATAATGACTGGCCTTTTAACCTCTTGTGTGTTCCTGTCTCATGGGATATGAAGAACAACTTTCTGATGGTGTTGTCAGGAGGGACATCCTGGAAAAAGTTGTCATCTAGTGATTGATATGTAAAAAAAGAGAAAGTTATGGCTGAAATGACTATGAATGAACAAAAAAATAAATCCTTAGGACCCAACTAGAGATGACCATGGTGCACATATTATGTTGCTCCAGCCCTGGCTAATAAAAACCATATAAGGGGCGCCGGAAGGTAAGTGATTCACGGGCCTCCCGTCCAGCAGCCAGGTACCACTGACCTGGACCAGAGTCTCATGAATCGATCTGCTCATCTCTTGTTCCAACCTTCCTTGATAAAACGAGATGGTACCGGATTTGGGTCTTTGCCCCTGCAGTCTCGGGCGTCTACTGAATTTCCGTCACTGCCACCGCAGTGATGGACATTCTGACATCTCCTCCTGCCAGGGTACAAAGAACTGGTAAATGGATGTGCCTAGGGGTGCTGTAAAAAGTTGCAACTACGTGTGTAGCGCACCACATGGTTTGTCCCTTTTTCTGTTCTGTGAAAATTGGGAGGTATATAGTCGTATGATAACTTGCTTTTTTTTTCAGGATTGTGACGATAACCTGGAATGGGAGCTCCATTCCTTATACTTTTCTACAACTTTCCACACAACTACTACATTCATTATATTTTGCAGCCTCAGGCTGTGGGCTTCCCCCCTCTCCAGCTCACTACACTGTTGTGAATGTGTTAGAGATGGCCCCCGAGCAGAGGCTCCTCCGGTGGCCACAGACAGCACCGAACCCCCCAGCGAGGAGCGGCAACCCGGGCCCACCGACTGGTCCGACACAAGGGAGGTTCCCTCCCATGATGGTCCCCGGTGATCAATTGTTCTTGTCTCAATTGTGGTTCCTGGTTCTACATTCAGTCTACTGAACCATCGCACGACCAGCTCTACCCTTTCCTAGTGTTTCCTCACCCATCCCTGTAGACTGTGAGCCCTCGCGGGCAGGGTCCTCTCTCCTTCTGTACTTGTGTGTCCCTTGTCTAGCACGTTTATTGTACCTGTCTATATTTTCCCTTTTCATATGTAAAGCGCCATGGAATAAACGGCGCTATATAAATGTGTAATAATAATAATAATTTATTATTAAATAGTTTAAAAACTGTTTCATGGTGGTATTGGACTTAAAAGACACCTATTACCATGTCCCCATCCATGTAACCCATCAGCGTTTTCTTAGAGTAGCAGTTTGGCTAAAAGGCTCGCTGCATCATTTTCAATATAAAGCCCTACCATTCGGTCTTGCAGTTGCCCCTCGGGTATTTACAAAAGTCGTAGCAGAAGTGATGGCCCACCTGCGAGAATCTCATATCTTGATAATTCCCTACCTCGATGACTTCCTGATTATAGGCAAAACAGCGGACCATTGTCAGTAACAGTTAAATAAAGCAATATCTGTTCTAGAACAGTTGGGGTGGCTACTAAATATTGCGAAGTCTCGATTGCAGCCGATCCAAGTACAACAGTTTTTGGGCCTAATCTTAGATTCCCAAAAGCAAGAATGCCGACTTCCACCCGACAAACTAATACGCCTGCACTATCAGATCCTAAATGCCTCCAATAACCCCACCATGTCTCTTAAGGGTATGCCACACTAAACAGCGTCGCTAACGAGATCGCTAAAAAACGTCACTATTTAGCGATCTCGTTAGTGACGTTGTTCTGTGTGGCATGTAGCAACGACGTGGCCCCTGCTGAGATCCTGCTGTGATCTCGTTCGTCGCTGACATCGGTCCGGACCCTATTTTTATCGTCGGCGTCCCGCTGGTAAGTATATATCGCTGAGTGTGGCACCTTTTTTTAGCGATTTAGCAGTATTTTCTACCGCTAAAGTCGTTAAGGAGATCGCTAACCGCGATAGCGTCCTTAACGACATCGCTAAATTAAGCCGCTACTAGCGATATTGAAACTATCCCGCTAGCGATCGCAATTAGTATGCGTCGTTATCGTGATCGCTAGCGGGATAGTTTAGTGTGGCAGTACCTTTAGGAAAGCCATGTCCTTGTTGGGCTCTCTTTCCTCCTGCATCCCTACGGTGCAATGGGCACGGTTTCATGCCAGGACTTTACAGGCTGAAGTCTTGCGTTATGATAAGAGCCTAGGAAACCGCCTGGAGAGTCGACTAACTTTGTCCCAGGCCACAATTAAGTCCCTAGAATGGTGGCTGGATAATCGTAATCTATCCAAAGGGGTGCCCTGGGAGTATAATATAACCAGAGTGGTCACCACGGATGCTAGTCCCACTGGTTGGGGGGCTCATATGTCTGATTCGGTAGTGCAGGGCTTATGGCAACATCATCAAATAGACATGTCCTCTAACATGAAAGAGCTTACAGCAGTAGAATTGGCAGTAAAAAGACTCCTCATTTATCTACAGGGTCATCACGTGCGAATTTTGTCCGACAATCAGGTTGCGGTAGCCTATATCAACCACCAGGGTGGCACTCGATCTGGTCCTCTCATGCAAGTGTCAGAACGCCTGTTCCATCTGGCAGAAAGACATTTTCTATCCTTAACAGCATTACATATAAAAGGAGAGGAAAACACCACCGCAGACTTTTTAAGCCGCCACCTTCTAAGACAAGGGGAATGGTCACTAAAGAGCGTCATCTTCAACATGATCATACGCAAATGGGGGCAACCAGACGTAGACCTTTTTGCCACCAAAAGGAATCGGAAGGTAGAACAGTTCTGCTCCCTAAACCCCAGAGAAAATCCGCTGGCGGTAGATGCCTTTCTAATACAATGGGATTTTTCTCTGTCTTATGCCTTTCCCCCCTTGTCTCTGATTCCTCTGGTAGTCAGAAAGATCAGAAAGGACAAAGCAAAAGTGATCTTGGTAGCGCCCTTTTGGCCCAAGAGAGCGTGGTTCTCGAGCCTCAGGACCATGTCAGTAACCGACCCATGGATTCTACCGGACATTCCGGATCTCCTGTCCCAGGGTCCAGTGTGCCATCCTCAGGTGGCTGGCCTGCATCTGACGGCGTGGAATTTGAGCGGTCGCTATTGTTAGATAGGGGGTTTTCTCCTGAATTGATTAATACCCTTCTTAAAAGTAGGAAGGAAGTTACAACTAAGATCTATGCCAGGACCTGGAGGAAATTCTTACAGGTCTCAGGAATTACGGCTAGAGAATCAGTCCCAATATCTCAGATTCTAGAGTTTCTACAAAAAGGGTTAGATATGGGTCTTTCCACCAGTACCCTCAAAGTACAGGTTTCTGCCCTGGGAGCCCTTTTTCACTGTGACATAGCTAGAAACTATTGGGTCAGTAGATTTATCAAAGCGGCAGCAAGATCCAGGCCTATAGTCAAGAATATGTTTATGCCTTGGGATTTAAACCTAGTACTCACAGCCATGATGGAGGCCCCATTTGAACCCATCTCAGTCGCCTCGATTAAAACCCTCTCTATCAAAGTAGCTTTCTTGGTAGCTCTAACATCCGCACAAAGAGTGAGTGACATTCAGGCGCTCTCTAGACTTCGTCCATATACACAAATTCAAGACGATAGGGTGATACTTAGGGCTGATCCAGCATACCTACCTAAAGTGGCATCCACCTTCCATAGATCTCAGGAGATAATCCTACCATCATTCCTGCCTAATCCTAGTAACCAAAAAGAAGAGAAACTCCATACCTTAGACGTGAGGAGATGTCTCTTAGAGTATCTAGCTATTACTGATCCCTGGAAAAAAGATAACGCCTTATTTGTTTCCTTCCAAGGCCCCAGGAAGGGCCTTAGAGTATCAAGGGCCACACTAGCTAGATGGATCAGGGAGGCTATTGCATTAGCATACACCTCAAAAGGCAGGCCGGCACCAGAAAAACTGAGGGCACATTCCACTCGAGCCATGGCAACCTCGTGGGCGGAAAGGTCGGAAGTCTCCATCGACCAGATATGTAAGGCCGCCACTTGGTCCTCTCCAAGCACTTTCTTCAATCATTATAGATTAGACTTGGGTGCTTCCTCTGATCTCTCTTTTGGGGTAAGGGTGCTGCAGGCTGTAGTCCCTCCCTGAGTAATTATTACTCTCTGTAATTCTCTCGTTGGGTGCTGTCATGTGCTTCGAATAAAGTCTAAGTTACTTACCGTTAACGGTATTTTTCGAAGACCATGACAGCACCCCTTATATTCCCTCCCTTTATCTTATCGGCGCGCACTTCTTCCTCTTATAAGTTTCACATAGGATGAAATACTAATACGCAATAATGTTGTATAGAGCTTGTGATTGTCATTAACCTTGGTGGTCCTCTTGTGCTCTGTGGACCGGCTGATGCGTGGGAGAGGTGCCGCCCTTGTGTGTCTGTGGGTTTCCTGTTCCTGGGGGGCGGATCCCCTCTCTCGTTGGGTGCTGTCATGGTCTTCGAAAAATACCGTTAACGGTAAGTAACTTAGACTTTCACTAATGATATTTTCCATCATTTGTTGGGAAGGTTTGTTGTGGTTTATCTGGATGACATTTTGGTTTATTCACCTGATTTGGAGACTAGTGTTGAGCGATACAATAATGCAAATATCGGCTATCGGCCGATATTAGCTCTTTCGGCCTTTCGATAATTCGTTTCGATATTTTCGTCTTATCGAATACCGTAATCGGAAGTTCCCATAATTCTTTGCGAGGCAATGTGATTTTAGTCAGCCAATGAGGAATCCTAAGAAGTGTGGGCACATCCTGTACTGCTGCGGTCATGTTAACTAATGGCATGGCTGTGATTGGATGCTGAAATGATGTCAGAATGCACTATAAAAGGCGCCGCCGCCATTTTAGCGTCACTGTGCTGTGAATTCAGTAAGGGACAGAACGCTACTGTGCTGACTCTGAGGGACAGTTAGAGATTGCGATTTAGTGTAGTGTGCTGTAGGCAGGCTAGCACCAACCGCTGTGTAAAGCTTCCTTTTGCCTGCAGTGTTGTTTTAACAGCTCTGCAAGGTGTGTGTGAGTGCAGGTGACGCTGCAGTTTGCTCTGTATGCAACGCTGTCTGTAGGCATCTGCACGTGTCACTCACAGACTCTTTTTTTTTTTTCTTCAGTGTATAAAAGGCGCCGCCGCCATTTTAGCGTCACTGTGCTGTGAATTCAGTAAGGGACAGAACGCTACTGTGCTGACTCTGAGGGACAGTTAGAGATTGCGATTTAGTGTACTGTGCTGTAGGCAGGCTAGCACCAACCGCTGTGTAAAGCTTCCTTTTGCCTGCAGTGTTGTTTTAACAGCTCTGCAAGGTGTGTGTGAGTGCAAGTGACGCTGCAGTTTGCTCTGCATGCAACGCTGTCTGTAGGCATCTGCACCTGTCACTCACAGACTATTTTTTTTTTCCTTCAGTGTAATTCTTGCAGCTCCATGCAATTTAACTATTAGTGTGACGCGCTTCCATCCGTATCCAATACATTGGTTGCAAACACTATAGAAGTAGACAAAGGAGTAGCCTTTCACAGATTGTGAACAGTTGTGTTTCAGTGTTCACTTCAGTCTGTGTTTTTTATTTTTTGAGTGCACATCACGCTCCAGTTACTTGTTCAAGCACTGCTGCTTGTACTCTGCTGAGCGTGTCTCAGTGGCTCATCCTTTTCATTTATCTCCAATTGGTTCTGCTCCATTCCATTTAAAATATAATCTATTAGTGTGACGCGCTTCCATCCGTATACAATACATTGGTTGCAAACACTATAGAAGTAGACAAAGGAGTAGCCTTTCACAGATTGTGAACAGTTGTGTTTCAGTGTTCACTTCAGTCTCTGCGTAATAACCACACTTAGGCCTTATAACTTTTCTGACTTTCTTTATCAATCTACCAAGATGAAGAAGTCAGTGAGTAAGGCACGTGGTCGTGGCCGTGGAGTTTCAGCAGGGAGAGGATGGGGATTCTGTGTCTGCTGCCGCCCTCAGTGACACAGCATCCACCATTTATCCCCGTGAGCGTTCCTTTATGCGCACTTTGGTAGGAGCTCGGCGTGCCCCCCTGCTGCGGGAAGAACAAATTGAAGCCGTTGTTGGTTGGATGGCAGCCAATGCATCGACTTCAATTCCTTCCACCTCCTCTCAGGAACACAACACTGTTGAGCAACCATCTGTCTGTTCACCGCCTGTCAAATTGCCAAGGCAGTCAGAGAGTTCTGTACAGGAGCCAGCTGAGTCTCTGCTTCTGTTCTCAGAATCTGTTGGCTCGCAAACACGGGCACAGGCAAGCAGCATTCTGCAATTTGAAGAAGAGGGAGTATGCAGTGATGCGCAACAGCTGTGTCTCTCTCAATCTGAAGAGGCGGGTGAGCCAGTGCCGATGGACAGCACACCGCAGAACGCATCTTATGATGATGATGAGACTCAGGTGCCAGGTTTTGTGGAGCATGGTGCTGCCCAGACCATCCAACAGCAGCAGGTCTTGGAAGAGGGTAGTGGAGATGATGAAGTCCGAGACCCAACATGGCGTGAGCAACAGGAAGGTGGTGGGAGCAGCTCTGAGGAAGAGATTGTCCCAACGGTACAAAGAGGAGGGAGAGGTAGGCTGCAGACTCGCTTGCCTGTAGCCTCCAGTTTGGCACCTGTTGGGAGCAGTTCTCTTAGAACTGTCAAAATTGGCGCTCCCATGACTTGCACTGCGTGGTCCTTTTTGACAGACTTGTACATGATATTTGCTATGTTCAATGCAAGCTGTGAAAGCAAAAAGTTAAAAGAGGTAAAAATATCAGGAACCTGAATACCACAAATATGTGGACACATGTACGGACAAAGCACGTAGCTGAGTTCCAAAGACACACTGGAGATGTAGGCCAACCTACAGCAGCACCTACATCTTTAGGTCATGTTCGAGCCTCTACCTCCAGCTCTCACACACCTGTTTCGGCTTCCTCACAGGATCTCCATGGAAGAACCTCGGTCACTGTTGTCCATAGAGAAACTGTTATTCCACCCACTGCAGCAAGTTCACAGTCATCGTCACACTCCCAGAACAAAAAACAGCCATCGGTAACACAGGCATGGGATAAAAGACGGCCATACTCGGCAAACCATCCACGAGCACAGGCTCTGATTGCTGGCCTTGCAAAACTCCTGTCCCTTGAAATGCTGTCATTCAGGCTGGTGGAGACTGACAGTTTCAGGAACTTTATGGCATTGGCAGTCCCACAATATAATGTGCCAAGCCGATTTTATTTCAGCAGGCAAGCTGTCCCTGCTCTGCAAAAACATGTCGAGGGAAACATTAAACATGCGCTACTAAACGCCGTCAGTAGCAGGGTCCACCTGACCACCGATGCGTGGACCAGTACCCATGGCCAGGGACGATACCTTTCCCTCACTGCCCATTGGGTCAATGTTGTGGAGCCGGGTACAGATCTTGCCAGTGGCGCTGTACGTGTTCTGCCAACTCCAAGGATTGCAGGAATCCAGTCTGTGCACATTGATTCCTCCTCCTACTCCAGTTCCTCAGAATCATCGCTGCACGAGCTGTCACGGTATACCTCCACATGGACCCGTGAACGCTTACCTGTTGCGACCGATATGAGCACAGCCGTGGCCAAACGTCAACAGGCCGTACTGAAATTAATTCCCATGGGGAATCGAAGCCACACAGCGCAGGAGCTCTGGGATGCCATCAAGCAGGAGAGCGATGTGTGGTTTTTGTCAGCTAATCTCCAGCCAGGCTTGGTAGTGTGTGACAATGGCCGAAATCTGGTGGCAGCTCTGGGCCTTGGCAACCTCACTCACATACCATGTCTGGCACATGTGCTCAACTTGGTCGTGCAGAGTTTTTTGAGGGACTATCCGGATCTTGATGCACTGCTGCACAAGGTCCGCCTAGAGTGCGCTCACTTGCGACGTTCCAGCATGGCCAGATCGCGCATTGCAGCTCTGCAAGTCAGATTTCGCCTTCCTGAACATCGCATCATATGTGACGTACCCACCAGGTGGAATTCCACGTTACATATGTTGGAGCGGTTGTGTGAGCAGCAGCCAGCAGTAATGGAGTATCAGCTGCAACAGGCGCAATCAACTCGCAATTTGCGCCGTTCACACTTCACCACTACTGAGTGGGCCTCTATGAACGACATCTGCGACGTTTTGCGTGCGTTTGATGTCTCAACGCGGATGGCGAGTGCAGATGATGCACTAGTCAGCATGACTGTACCCCTTATCTGCCTGCTTCAGAAATCACTGAAAGCACTAAAGGAAGAGGTTTTGAAAGAGGTGGAGGATGAGGAGTCACAAATTCAATTACCTTCAGGACAGTCAGCGCAACGTCGTTCCTCACAAAGGGCTGGGCAGGGCTCACTTTGTGAGGAGGATGAGGAGGAGGAGGAGTCAATGGAGGAGGAAGAAATCCCTACAGAGGGAGGTACACAACGCTCTACTCAGTATGTAGAGCGAGGGTGGGGTGATGCAGAGAGACAGAGATGACGCCTCTTCCAGAGGACAGCCTTTGTTGGCCAGTTGGGAGTCTGCAGCACATGGTTGATTTCATGCTTCAGTGCCTGAGAAACGACCGCCGCATTGCCCACATTCTCAGCACGTCAGATTATTGGGTGTACACCCTCCTAGACCCTCGCTACCGGGACAACTTACAAACCCTCATCACACCGGTGAACCGGGACCGTAAAATGCAGGAGTACCAAGACACACTGGTGCAATCCATACTGTTGTACATTCCAGCCGAGAGAGCTGCTGCTGCTACTGCTGCTGCTTTACAAAGCAGCTCTGTGCGTCGAGGCAGTGTAGACACCTCTACAACAAGAGGGAGCAGAAGCAGCGCCTCTGCACAGGGCAAGAACTGTATGTTACAAATGTGGCAAAGTTTTGTGACAGCGCCAGCAAGGTCTACACCATCCGAGACGGCTCCAGTCACCAGGAAGAAACGTTTCCGTAAGATGGTGACAGACTACTTGGCTTTCCTCTAAGTGTACTCCCAGATGCCTCTTCCCCTTTCAAATTTTGGGTCTCTAAGTTGGATACATGGCCAGAGCTTAGCCAGTATGCATTGGAGGTGCTGGCTTGCCCTGCTGCCAGTGTATTATCTGAGCGTGTCTTTAGTGCTGCAGGTGGTGTAGTAACAGACCGTTGCATGCGACTATCCTCAGAGAATGTAGACCGGCTTACTTTTCTGAAAATGAACAAGGCATGGATCTCACCTGAATTGCCTGTCCGTTTTCAGATTAAATAACTGTTTGGCAACGTTTTCCATGTCTCCTGTTATGTTCATCTTTCTACCACCTGAACTGTACTCCCTGGGCTACAACACCGCCATTTGTTGCTCGTAAGTAATTGGCAGGGGTACTGACTCCTGGCCAGCCTGGTTACAGCACGACAGCTGTTTCCTTGCAGTGTGAACGTCAATTATCCTCCAATAAGTTGTGCTGTCGTGTTGCATTCGGGTTAGCCGACTCTATTGTGCCTGCAGTTTAGGTGATTCCTATGTGTGCTGTGGGATATGTAAATAAAGGCGGTTTCCATTGTGACAATAGGATAAGCACCCACTGTAGGACTGTGTGATTCGGTAACTGCGGACGGCTTGCGTCCTGTCAACTTACATTTTCATGGGTGCGTTCTTCTACCCGTCCGGGGTCCAGTACCGTCAAGTGGTTCTCCCCAGTGCCTTTGGCCTAGGTGCCTCCATCTCCGTATCCGAGTTCCAGCAACGTCTGCTGGTCCTTGGTAGTGCTTTGGAGCACAGGTACCTCCTGCTTAGTAACCGTGTCACAGTAACGTCAGCTGGTACTCGGTTGTGACATTGCCTCTTTTCCTTCTGCTACCCGTCCGGGGTCCAGTACCGTCAAGTGGTTCTCCCCAGTGCCTTTGGCCTAGGTGCCTCCATCTCCGTATCCGAGTTCCAGCAACGTCTGCTGGTCCTTGGTAGTGCTTTGGAGCACAGGTACCTCCTGCTTAGTAACCGTGTCACAGTAACGTCAGCTGGTACTCGGTTGTGACATTGCCTCTTTTCCTTCTGCTACCCGTCCGGGGTCCAGTACCGTCAAGTGGTTCTCCCCAGTGCCTTTGGCCTAGGTGCCTCCATCTCCGTATCCGAGTTCCAGCAACGTCTGCTGGTCCTTGGTAGTGCTTTGGAGCACAGGTACCTCCTGCTTAGTAACCGTGTCACAGTAACATCAGCTGGTACTCGGTTGTGACATTGCCTCTTTTCCTTCTGCTACCCGTCCGGGGTCCAGTACCGTCAAGTGGTTCTCCCCAGTGCCTTTGGCCTAGGTGCCTCCATCTCCGTATCCGAGTTCCAGCAACGTCTGCTGGTCCTTGGTAGTGCTTTGGAGCACAGGTACCTTCTGCTTAGTAACCGTGTCACAGTAACGTCAGCTGGTACTCGGTTGTGACATTGCCTCTTTTCCTTCTGCTACCCGTCCGGGGTCCAGTACCGTCAAGTGGTTCTCCCCAGTGCCTTTGGCCTAGGTGCCTCCATCTCCGTATCCGAGTTCCAGCAACGTCTGCTGGTCCTTGGTAGTGCTTTGGAGCACAGGTACCTCCTGCTTAGTAACCGTGTCACAGTAACGTCAGCTGGTACTCGGTTGTGACATTGCCTCTTTTCCTTCTGCTACCCGTCCGGGGTCCAGCACAGTCAGCTGGTCCTCGTTACTTCCATTGTCTCTTGCTCCATCTGATACCCGTCAGGGTTCCAGTAACGTCAGCTGTTTCTCGGAAATTAGACGACATTAAAGACCACCAGAAGAAGATGACAACAACAAGGACGACGAGCATGAAGCCAACCAGCCTGAACACCATCACAAAGAAAAAATAAAAGATTACCCAGAAGAAGATAACCAACAGGACAAAGAAGGTTAAGACAAACTACAAGATACAGAACAAGAGACAGAAGAACAATAAGCCAAAAGATCAAAAAACAGAAGAACATGAAGTATAAGACCAAAATGAAGAGCAAAATATATGCTCTAAATTCTAAGCAGAAGAAGACTAAGCAGTGTATGGGGGTGAGTCCGTTCCTCCTCGTGGTGCCCCTGGAAAATGCCTGCTGCTGCAGGCTAAACTGAACACGGACAAATACTGTTGTAATTTAAATCTTTTGTGACAGCAAGAACGGAAGGATGAACAATTCATACTTTTACAGATTACAAGTACAGGAATCTCTGTCACAAATAAGAATATGATGAAGAAGATGAAGAGGAAGAAGATGAAGAATTTGAATATGAAGAAGATTAATTAGTTTAATAATAACAATATGAGTAATGTAAACAAAAACATGAATAGCAAGAAGTTTAAGAAGAAGATTAAGAAGGTGAAGATGAAGAATAATTTGATGAGAAAGATGATGCTGCTGCTGAAGATTATGAAGGAGAAAGTGTGGCACTGGCAAAAGTTAAAAAGGTGAAGAGCATGGAAGTTGTGAAACATACATATTTGCCAAAATAGAAAAAAGGTTAACAACATTGTCAATTTGTTAGTCAATCCAAACGTATTTCCAAAAAAAAATATATTAATGCTATTCCAATGCATTGGGTTAAACATGTATGCCTTTATTGTCTCCTCAACCTCCCCAATACATTCTACATTAGTTTTTGTTGTTTTCCTTCATGTACAATTAACCAACAAGGCAAGAATGTTTTTTTTTAATTTCGATATTTTGTTCCCATAGACTTACATGGGACTTCCGCTATCGAAATCGATTATCGACGATATTTAGTGCTATCGGCGATACAATTTCGATACGATATTTTTAGATATCGAGCAATATCGCTCAACACTATTGGAGACACATCGGGGGCATTGGAGACGGGTGCTTCAGATATTAAGGGATAGCAAGCTTTGTGCCAAACAGAGAAATGTGCTTTTGCCGTCCAGGAAGTGCAGTTTATGGGGTACCTGTTGTCATCTTCAGGTTTTTGGATGGATCCAGAGAACGTTCGTGCTGTACTTGATTGGGACCATCCCGAGAACCTGAAAGAATTACACCTTTTTCTGGGTTTTACTAATTTTTACCGGAAGTTTATTCAAAATTATTCAGTAATGGTGAAACCCCTTACTGACATGGCAAGGAATGGGTCTGATTTTTCTAAATGGTCAGATGCTGCTCAGAAAATAAGCAGGCTTTTTCCTCTTTAAAGAGTTATTTTGATACTGCATCTATACTCAGTCAACCTGATGTTTCTCAACCTTTTGTCGTAGAAGTGGATGCGTCGGAGGTGGGGATTGGGGCAGTGTTGTCTCAGAGTCCGTCCCCAGGTAAATGGTGCTCCTTCTTTTCCAAAAAAGTTATCCTCATCTGAAAGATAATTATGACCTGGGTAATAGGGAGCTTTTGGCAATTAAATTGGCATTTGAGGAATGGCCACATTGGTTGGAGGAGGGTCAGTCTATCCTATCGCTGTTATCACAGACCACAAAAAACTGTCATATCTCAATTGTGTAAACGTCTCAACCCTAGACAAGCTGGGTAGTCCCTGTTCTTTTCTAGATTAAATTTTGTGGTCACTTTCCATTCAGGAATTAAAAAAACAAGGCAGATGCTTTGTTCCGGAGCTTCACTTTTGGTGATGACCATGAGGACCCTGTCCCAATTTTGTAGAAGGGGGTAGTCATCTTGTCCTTATACCCTGTCCTGGAGGGTGAGATGTTGTAGGCTCAGGGGGACACCCCTGCCTCCTGTCATTCAGGGAGGTTATTTTTACCATCTGATTTGCACTGTAAAGTAATTAGGGACCATCATAACTCTGTACTTGCTGGTCGTCCAGGTGGTAAGGCAACCGCGGACCTCCTTTCGCTGTTTTTTTTTCCTGGCCAGTGTTGCATCGGGATGTGGTTAATCAGGTGTCTGCTAGCAGTGTTTGCACGCGTTCTCAAGTATTGCATACCCACCTGTCTGGTCCTCTTCTTCCACTGCTCATTCCTTGCCGACCATGGACACACTTGACCATTAATTTTATTACTGACCTACCGGTATCAGCAGGCAAGACTGTGGTTCTGGTGGTTGCGGATAGGTTCAGTTAAATGGTGCATTTCATCGTTTTACCGGCCCTTTCGAATGCCAGGACGCTTGCTCAGGTTTTTGTTAATGAGATTTTAAAGCTTCACGGGGTTCCCTCCAATGTGGTGTCAGATCGGGGGACCCAATTTGTTTCTAAGTTCTGGAAAGTGTTCTGTACTCGACTAGGGGTGCAGCTGTCCTTTTCCTCTGCTTTCCATCCTCAGTCGAATGGACAGACCGTGCGCTCTAATCAGAATTTGGAAACTTACCTCAGGTATTTTGTCTCCAAAAACCAGGAGGATTGGGCATCTTGCTTACCGTTGACCGAGTTTGCTATTCGTAATCATCACCAAGAATTTACTGGCAGGTCACTGTTCTTTGGTGCATATGGTTTTCATCCACAGTTTGGTACTTTTAGTGGGGGAGGGGCTTTGGGAGTTCCTGAGGAGAAACGTTTTGATTCGTCGCTCCCTTCAGTGTGGCGGGGGTTCATAGTAATTTGAAGATCAAGGAAGACACACGGAATGAGTCAGAAGGCTGTCTATTTACCTTCTAAACTCCACCCTGTGGAGGAGATATGGTGAATAGAGATGAGTGAATTCGGATTTTGTCCCCGAATCTAATTTTGACATATTCGTGCCATATGCGAACATTATTCGTGCCGAATGTTTGTCTTATGATCGGTTCCGAACATATTCGGTAATTTCTACTCCCATTGACTCTAATGATGTTCGGCTGCGTTTGACGAATATTGCAAAAACAAAATTCTAATTCGATCGTATTCGGAGCCAAATCCGAACAAATTCGCTCATCTCTAATGGTGAACAGCCTTCCAACTGCTCTTCACCTGATCTCTAAAAAGCCTAGCCTTTAACATGGCCAATTAACCCCTCTCTGCACTTATTGTGCTGGAGCAAACCTCTAGGTTTCAAATCACTGAAGCTAATAGCCTCAGTGAAACATATCTCCCCTTCAGTAGTTTGCCAGTGACTTTGTCACATATTGCCCTCCCTTCTGTCCAAAACCGTGGGTTTTGGCACCTTCATTCACCAAACGGGAGTCTAAACAGGTCATCTGCAGTACCCTGTAGCTTCCCAGGCCTGTGCTCCACATGCAAATTAAAGTCCTGGAGCAGTAAAAACCACCTAGCAACCCTGGCATTCTTCCCCTTCCTTTCCCTCAACCACCTCAGGGGCGCATGATCTGACATTAGCCTGAACTTTGGCTTAACAGGATCAGCTGTGCACTGTTAGCCACGCCCATCTCCTATATAATTTAGGCCCTAGTAGCACCCATTGTCAGAGGTAGCTTAAGCTGCATGGCTGGAGGTTGTTGGTGGTTATTATTGGAGAAGGCATTTGGTGAATTAATCTGTAACTGTTGCTAGGTTTTGAGTGTGTGATAATTCCCTTTCTTTTCCTACCTTGGTTTAACCGCAACTTCCACTCCCCAGTGTTTACCTCAGTTATTTGTGTGTATATTTGTATGATTGGTATTTTCCTTTATCCCTGTTTGTATTACCTTGTTAGTCTGGTTAGTGTACACTACTACTCCCCTCTTCCTGGGTGGGGGAAGGATGCAGATTGAGGGCTGATCAGGAGCTAAGGCAAAGTACGTGATCCCAGCATCTTAACTATCAGAAGTAATACGGGAACAGGCTGAGCTAGGGCACTAGTAGCACTAGGGACAGGGAAGGAGCTCTTGGTCCTGGGATACCCTACAACAGAATCATGACGTTAGCTCTGACCGAAACCGCTTTTGATCCATTATGGATCCTATCACAGCTCAGCCTGGAGATGGCAGATCTACGGACTGTAGTTTCACAGCATCCTAACACATCAGGATTGGGTACCATGACTCTCAGGCAACCCTTAGTGGAGCCCAAGATCGCTTTGCCTGACAGGTTCTTCGGTGGGCGTGACAAGTTTGTTGTTTTCAGGGAGGCCTGTAAGTTATACTTCAGGTTACGTCCTTGTTCCTCAGGAACCGAGGAGCAATGGGTGGGGATAATCTCTCCTTCAGGGTGACCCCAAGCATGGGCATGCTCTCTCCCGTATGACTCCCAGTCGCTCTAGACGGTGTAGGATTTCTTTCTGGCACTGGGTCATATATACATGTCGCTGTCCACCCTCATCTCCCTGGCTGAGTCCACACTATGCCAGCTTCAGCAGGGAGACCAGCCGGTGGAGAAGTATTGCTCTGACTTTTGGAGGTTGTCCACTGACATTACGTGTAATGACCCCACGCTTCTTAGCCGCTTCTGTGAAGGGCTATCAGTAATAATGCTAGGTTCACATAGCGTTAATGCAATCTGTTCAATGCATAGCATTGAGGGGCTGCGTTAACGCTACTGCCTAACACGATCGTGCTAGCGCAGGTTGTCCATCTGCGCTAGCAGTGACGGACCCCCGAACGCTGCAGATCACGTCCGAGGATCTGTCACAAAATGACGGCACATCACTAACGCATGCCGATTTCGGCATGCGTTAGGATGCGCTACTGTTATTGTGGGCAATGGTGGCGTTAACGCATCCGTTAAATAGCGTTAGTGCCGCTATGTAACGAATGCAGTCAGCGCATTGCCCGCGATGCAATGTGAACCCAGGGAAAGGGTGAAGATGCCTTAGCCCTATATGAGACTTCAGTTTCCCCTAAGGAGGCCATGTCTCTGGCTATCCGGGTGAATCACTGTTTTCGCCAGAGACATAAAGAGATACCCCAGTGTGTGGGAGGTCCAGGGCAAAGGGAAACCTGGTCTGAGTCATCTGAGGAACCTATGCAGTTGTGTGGGGCAACACATTCTGGAAAGCAATCTGTTGTTTGCCACAAAGGGGGAGTATGTTTTTACTGTGGTAGAAAGGGTCATTTCATGGGCACATGTCCTTCCCTAGCTCACTGTAAACAGCCGCCGGAAAACTAAGGAGCAGGGGTTGCGGGGAGGTTAGCAACCTAGATGTACATATCTCCTCTATGGGTAAGACACAATTTTTTCTGCCTACTGAAATCCATCTGGGCAAAAATAACGTGGTTGTTTATGCCTTTCTGGACAGTGAGGCGGGGTTTAACTTGATCAAGGCTAGGTTTGTTCAGGGCCTCAAACCGCATACACTGTCCAGACCTATACCCATAATCTCCATCGACTCTGCACCCTTGAGACGTGTTTTTTACTCAAGTCATCCGAGGGTTATATCTACAGTTAGGGGCCATGCACTCAGAAGGTATTGACTGTTATGTGCTAGAGGGTCTGCCCTCTTCTGTGGTTCTTGGGCTTCCTTGGCTCACTCTGCACAACTGTGGGGTAGATTGGCAGACTTGGGAGGTGGTAAAGTGGAGAGTGTTGTCAAAGACACTGCTTGGGCACCCGGCTTGCAAGGGTTGATACCCAGTCTGTGCCTAAATACCTGTCTGACTTTGGGGATATGTTGTCGGAGCAGGGGTGCCAAGAACTTCCTCCCCATTGTCCTTATGACTGCGCCGTCCTTGGGACCCAGCTGACAAAGCGCAGACTATATAATATCACTGGTCTAGAGAGGCGGGCCATGAAGGACTATATCGCGGAAAGTTTGGCAAAGGGTCATATTAGACCATCCTCATTCCCAATTACAGGGTTTTTCTTTGTAAAGAAGAAAGATGGGGGTTATGCCCTTGCCTAGATTTCCGCGAACTCAATCGGATCACTGTCTGGGATCCGTATCTGCTCCCTCTCATCGCAGACCTCTTTAATCAGATTGTAGGAGCAAAATGGTTTTCTAAACTGGATGTCAGCGGGAGGGTAATCTCATTCGTATTAAGAGGGTGTTGAGTGGAAAACAGCTTTCAGTACGCCTGAGGGGCACTATGAGAAGCTTGTGATGCCATTTGGGTTGACTAATGCTCCCGCCGTCTTTTAGCACTTTGTAAATGACATCTTTATTTACCACAAATCTACCTACCAGGTAATCTATCTTGATGACATATTAATTTATTCATCTGACCTTGAGTCACATCAGGTACATGTCAGGCAGGTCTTACAGGTACTCAGAAACAATCAATTATTAGTCAAACCAGAGAAATGTAAGTTCTTCTTTCACATGGATCCAGCAAAAGTCCGAGCGGTACTGCATTGGGATCGTCCTGAGGATGTGAAGGCGTTACAAAGGTTTTTGGGTTGTGTCAACTACTACTGTTAGTACATAAAAAACTTTTTGGTAGTGCCCAAACCTCTGACGGATATGAAAAGGAAAGGGACAGACTTCTCCAAGTAGTCCAAGTAAGGCCAGGGAGGCATTCAATACCTTGAAGGAGTATTTTGCATCTGCAGAGAGAAATTTTGACATTGGTAGCAGGGAAGTAGGCCTTTCAAGAGTGGCGTCATTTTTTGGAGGGGATAGTTCATCCAATTATGGTAATCACTGATCATAAGAATCTTGTATACCTAGGGTCTGCGAAATGTCTTACGCCTAGACAGGCAAGATGGGCATTGTTTTTCACCAGGTTTAACTTTTTTGTTACATATAGGCCTGGGAACAAGAACATTAAGGTTTAAGCCTTATCTCGTTTTCCTGGGGGTTTAGATAATTGTGAACGGGTTCCTATACTACAAAAAGGGGTGCTTATTGCATCATATGCTCCAATCTTGAGAAAAAGTTTGTTGAGCCTCAGGGGGACGCCCGTGCTGCCTGTCCATTAGGGAAACTATTTGTACCTGTGAATCTCCGTCTGAGAGATCTTAGTGAACATCATAATTCACTCTTGGCATGAAACACTCAATTTTCTAAAATACCCAATAGCATCAGGCAACCAAATCTTAAGATCCACCCTCTTACTTGTGAGATCAGTTAGAGGTTTAACAAACTGAGAAAAACCTCTAATACATTTTTTTATAGTAATTGGTGAAACCTAGAAAATGTAGCAATGCTTTAAGGTCTTAAGGTTTCATTCAAATCGTTTATGCCCTGCATCCTCCCAGGATCCATCTTAAACTCTTCAGCCGATTCAATGAACCTCAAGATTTCTTGAACAGAAAAAGTACATTTCTCCAATTTAGCAAAGAATTCTCTCAGCATTTGTAATACCAATCGGATATTTTCATAGTGCGAATCCAGATCGGGTGAAAAAATTAGAATATCATCTTGGTATACCAAAATACACCTTCCAATGCAATCAGAAAAGATATCATTCATAAAATTTTGAAATGCTGCTGGCACATTGGTTAACCCAAAAGGCATGCCTTTATTTTAAAATAGACACTCCGACATTAAAAACGCTGTCCCTCTAGGATAAAGTTTAGAAAACCATTTAGCCCTCACAAGCTGATTAGGTCGGAATGAGTGGATGTGGGTATGTATTCTTAATGAAGCTATACCTCGCCACCCCGCCTGACATAACTATTACTTTGGTGGGATCAGGCGTTACGGTCTCCTCACTTGCACCAACGTGACGTTCCTCACCCCCTGGGGACATGTAAGGTCAACTTTGTACAGTTTTACACAGACACCCCCTGTCCACACGGGCCCAGGTGACAGAAAGTGGCCCTCGCAGCCGCTGATGTGGCACTACTCGTTCACAACCCTGAGAGGGCTCTTTAACTAGCACCAGTGAAATAGAGCCCTGGGTGGCTGCCATCGGGTCCTTGTTAAATATAAGCCTGGTCTGTTTTCGGGATTATATTGGGCCAGAAATCAGCCCTGGTAGCATGTGAAGTTAAAACAGAGAATGCGGACTTGTGGATCGAGATAAGAGCAGCCCAAGTTTAAATTATATTTTTAATTGCCTTTAAGGGCACACTAGACCATACACTATATACAGAATGGTTATACATATACAATGGTCAGATATTCAAATACAGGAAGTAGTGCAATAGTAGAAGGAGAGGAAACAAATCAGTTACCAGTTTGATGTTCAACCATGTGCTGGGGCGTGGGGTGCCAGCTGGTTCCAGGTCTATCCTGCATGTTACTCGACATGGTCTACCCTTTAGAAGTGAAAGTAAGCATGACAAAGGGAGAGCCCATGGCCTTACATAAGCCTGTTAACTCCTTGGTCAGTCACACCCTTTTCCACCCTGGGACTGTCCTAATCCCCCTCCCCTGGGTATTTGTGGCTAAAACTCCCAAAACCTATGAAGGATCATAGCTTTCCAACAGAAGGTCATAGAACGCTGGTTCTGGCACCACTGGATCCGGCCAGGCCCCCATTATGCTTGGAAGCCAACACTGCTTTGCTACTTGGCTTCCACTAGTCGTTCTGCATATCTCCCCATCCTGGGGTTCTAGAATGGATCGAAACCCTGGAAGGCATTTGGCCCATTCCAGAGATCTTTAGAATATAGTGAGGGAAATAAATATTTGAACCCTTGCTGATTTTGTAAGTTTGCCACTGACAAAGACATGAACAGTCTATAATTTTAAGGGTAGGTTAATTTTAACATTGAGAGATAGAATATCAAAAATAAAATCCAGAAAATCACATTTTATAAATTATATACATTTATTTGCATTTTGCAGTGAGAAATAAGTATTTGATCCCCTACCAACCATTAAGAGTTGTGGCTACTACAGACCAGTTAGACGCGCCTAATCAACTCGCTACCTGCATTAAAGTTGGCTGTCTTACATTGTCACCTTCAAAAAGACTCCTGTCAACAGACTCAATTAATCAGTCAGACTCTAACCTCTACAACATGAGCAAGACCAAAGAGCTTTCTAAGGATGTCAGAGACAAGATCATAGACTGCACAAAGCTGGATGGGCTACAAAACCATAAGTAAGACGCTGGGTGAGAAGTAGACAACTGTTGGTGCAATAGTAAGAAAATGGAAGAAATACAGAATGACTCAATCGACATTGCTCTGGGGCACCATGCAAAATCTCACCTCGTGGGGTATCCTTGATCATGAGGATCATGAACATTTGTTCAGAGCGGCCTATCACATTCACTAATCAAAGTCATTCTATGTTTAAGTGTGTGTGTGTAGCCCATTCACTATCTCCATCCATCCCTCACTCCCTCAAGATGGCTGGACCATCATTGTAAATGTACCATTGTATATACACACCTTACTTTGTATCTCCCCCACCTCATTGTAGATTGTAAGCTCTCACGAGCAGGGTCGGCTTATTTTGCTTTAATTATTGTATTGTTAACGTTGTTACTTATGACTTGTGTTTTGAAACTGTTAAACTGTAAAGCGCTGCGGAATATGATGGTGCTATATAAAGATTATTATTATTATTATTATACATTTATATAGCGCCATTTATTCCATGGCGCTTTACATATGAAAAGGGAAAATATAGACAGGTACAATAAACGTGCTAGACAAGGCACACACTAAGTAAGGAGAGAGGACCCTGCCCGCGAGGGCTCACAGTCTACAGGGATGGGTGAGGATACACTAGGAGAGGGAAGAGCTGGTCGTACGATGGTTCAGTAGACTGAATGTAGCTCCCCAATAGAGTATGATGCAATCATCCCTCATAGAATATAATTAATATAATACAGCCCCCATAGAATATAATGTAGCCCCCCCACAGAATATAATACAGCCCCAGTAGAATATAATACAGCCCCTCCATAGAATATAATACAGCCCCCATAGAATATAATACAGCCCCCATAGAATATAATACAGCCCCATAGAATATAATACAGCCCCCCATAGAATATAATACAGCACACCTCCCCTCGAGAATGGCCCCACAGTCCAGTACACACTGATATATTAAAAAAAATAAACATCCTCACCTCTCCTCGTGCCCTGCGCTGTTCTTGGCTCGGCTCCGGTTTCAGCAGCTTCACTGCCCGGCACACAGCAGGTACGCGGTGAAGTGATGTCATCGCGCACGCAGTGTCAGAGACAGAGGGGAATGATGGGAGAGTGAGCATCATGTGACGCTCTCTCTTCATCATTGCTTTGAACTGTACTGGTGTCTATTGAATGCGGTGCGGGGGGTAGTCGGCGCTGGCTGGGGGCCCCTGAGGGAGCAGGGGCCCTAGGACAGCTGCCTGGTCTGTCTGCCGCTAACGCCAGCCCTGCCAGCACGGGCCTGGTTGCAGTTGCATCTTTATGCCCCTGTATTTCAGATACATTTTCCCTTTGTGTCCTCTCCAAACTCCAAAAACTATCTTTGTTGCTCATAGCAGCCAATCACAGTGCAGCTTTCATTTTTCCAGAGCTGTTTAAAAAATGAAAGTTAATCTCTGATGGTTGTTTTGGTCAACAGACAGTGTCTCAATAAAAAAGTGAAGAAAAAAATGGTTCATCATAAAGGTCAAAACTGGCTTCAATGATAAGGAGTTAAATCAGGGACATACACAGTCAGGAGAGGCCCTGTGCAAGAACAGTTTATGGACCCCTAGCAGTCCAATAGTTCATAATAATGCACAATGACACCTTCTTTGTTTCGATTTAAAATTTGCTGGGGAAGAACAGAAGGGTATCAGGACGGGGGGGGGGAGGGGGGTATTATACCAGAAAGGATCCCAGGATGAGGGGCATTATACCGAAAAGGGTCCCAGGACGGGGGGGGGGCATTATACCTGAAACAGTCCAAGGATAGGGGGCATTATACCAGAAAGGGTCCCAGGATGTAGTGTATTATACCGGAAAGGGTCCCTGGATGGGGGCATTATACCAGAAAGGGTCCCAGAATGGGTGGCATTATACCGAAAAGGGTCCAGTATGGGGGGCATGATACCAGAAAGAGTCCCAGGATGGGGGCATTATACCAGAAATGGGTCCAGGATGGGGGGTATTATACCAGAAAGAGTCCCAGGATGGGGGGCATTATACCAAAAATGGGTCCCAGGGTGGGGGTATTACACCAGAAAGGGTCTCAGGATGGGGGGCATTATCACAGAAAGGGTCCCATGATGGGGGCATTATACCAGAAAGGGTCCCAGGATGGGGGGCATTATACGAAAAGGGTCCCAGTATGGGGGGCATTATACCAGAAAGAGTCCAGGATGGGGGGCATTATACCAGAAATGGGTAATAGGATAGGGGGTATTATACCAGAAAGGGTCCCAGGATGGGGGCATTATCACAGAAAGGGTCCCATGATAGGGGGCATTATATCAGAAAGGGTCACATGATGAGGGCATTATACCAGAAAGGGTTCAAGGATGGGGGGCATATGAGGGTCCAGGAGAGGGAATTATACCAGAAAGGGTCCCAGGATGTGGGGCATTATACCAGAAAGGGTCTCAGGAATGGGGGGCAACATACCAGAAAGGGTTCCAGGATGAGGGGCATTATACCAGAAAGGGTCGCAGGATGTGGGGCTTTATCAAAGAAAGGGGTCCAGAATGAGGCGTTTTATACCAGAAAGGGGCCCAGGATAGGGAAAATTATCACAGAAAGGGTCCCAGAATGGGGGGCATTATACCAGAAAGGGTCTCACAATGCGGGGCATTATACCAGAAAGGTGTCCAGCATGAGGGGTTTTATACCAGAAAGGGTCCCAGGATGGGGAACATTATCCCACATTATCCCAGAAAGGGTCCCAGGATGGGAGGATTATGTCAGAAAGGGGTCCAGGATGGGGGGAAACATATACCAGAAAGGTCCAATGGGGGGGCATTATTCAGAAAGGTTCCAGGATGGGGGCTTTATCCATAAAAGGGGTGATTATACCAGTAAGGTCCCAGGATGGGGGGCATTATACTAGAAAGAGTCCAGATGGGGGCATTATACCAGAAAGGGTCCCAGGGTGGGGATATTATACCAGAAAGGGTCCAGGATGGGGGGCATTACCAGTAAGGGTCCCATGATGGGAGGCATTATAACAGAAAGGGTCACAGGATGGGGGGCTTATACCAAAAGGGTCCCAGTATGGTGGGCATTATATCGAAAGAGTCCCAGATGGGGGCATTACACCAGAAAGGGTCCTAGGACGGAGGTATTATACGAGAAAGAGTCCCAGGATGGGGGCATTATACCAGAAATGGGTCCAGGATGGGGGGCATTATCACAGAAAGGTCCCAGATGAGGGCTTTATAAGAAAGGTCCCAGGAGGGGGCATTATACCAGAAAGGGTCCCAGGATGAAGGGAATTATACCAGAAAGGGTCCAGGATGGGGGCATTATACCAGAAAGGGTCCCAGGATGGGGGCATTATATCCAGAAAGGGTCCCAGATTGAGTGGCATTATACTAGAAAGGGTCCCAGGATGGGGGCAATATACCAGAAAGGGTTCCAGGATGAGGGGCATTATACCAGAAAGGGTCCAGGATGGGGGGCTTTATCAAAAAAGGGGTCCAGGATGAGGGGTTTTATACCAGAAAGGGCCCAGGAAGGGAAAATTATCACAGAAAGGGTCCCATGATGGGGGCATTATGCAAAAGGGTCCCAGGATGGGGGGCATTATACCAAAAGGGTCCTAGTATGGGGGGCATTATACCAGAAAGAGTCCCAGGATGGGGGCATTATACCAGAAATGGGTAATAGGATGGGGGTATTTATACCAGAAAGGGTCCCAGGATGGGGGGCATTATCACAGAAAGGGTCCCATGATAGGGGGCATTATATGAGAAAGGGTCCCATGATGAGGGGAATTATACCAGAAAGGGTCCAAGGATGGGGGCATTATACCAGAAAGGGTCCCAGGATGGGGGCAACATACCAGAAAGGGTCCAGGATGAGGGGCATTATACCAGAAAGGGTCGCAGGATGAGGGGCTTTATCAAGAAAGGGGTCCAGGATGAGGGGTTTTATACCAGAAAAGGTCCCAGGATGGGGAACATTATCCCACATTATCCCAGAAAGGGTCCAGGATGGGGGCATTATACCAGAAAGGGTCCCAGGATGGGGCAACATACCAGAAAGGTCCCAGGATGGGGGCATTATACCAGAAAGGGTCCAGGATGAGGGGCTTTATCAAAGAGTAGGTGGTTATCCAAAGGTCAGATGGGGGTTATACTCAGAAAGGTCCAGGATGGGGCATTATCCCATATAAAGGGTCCCAGGATGGGGGGCATTATACCAGAAAGGGTTCCAGGATGAGGGGCATTATACCAGAAAGGGTCCAGGATGAGGGGATTATACCAGAAAGGGTCGCAGGATGAGGGGCTTTATCAAAGAAAGGGGTCCAGGATGGAGGGGTTTTATACAGAAAGGGGCCCAGGATAGGGAAATTATCACAGAAAGGGTCCCAGAATGGGGGCATTATACCAGAAAGGTCCCATGGGGGGCATTATACCAGAAATGGGTCCCAGATGGTGGCATTATACCAGAAAGGGTCCCAGATGAGGGGCTTTATACAGAAAGGGTCCCAGGATGGGGACATTTACTTATCCAGAAAGGGTCCCAGGATGGAGGGAATTATTCAGAAAAGGGGTCCCAGGATGGGGGGACTTATACAGAAAGGTCCAGGATTGGGGGCATTATGTCAGAAAGGGTTCCAGGATGGGGGCTTTATCCCTAAAAGGGTTTCCAAGGGTCCAGGACGGGGCATTATACTAGAAAGGTCCCAGGATGGGGGCATTATATCCCGAAAAGGTCCCAGAGTGAGGGGTTTATACCAGAAAGGGTCCCAGGATGGGGGAATTATCACAGTAAGGGTCCCATGATGGGGGCATTATCACAGTAAGGGTCCCAGGATGGGGGATTATACCAGAAAGGGTCCCAGGATTGGGGCATTATACCAGAAAGGGTCCCAGGATAGGGGCATTATACCAGAAAGGGTCCCATGGATGGGGGCATTATACCAGAAAGGGTCCCAGGATGGTGGGGCATTATCACAGTAAGGGTCCCATGATGGGGGGCATTATACAGAAAGGGTCCAGATGGGGGCATTATACCAAAAAGGGTCCAGTATGGGGGGGCATTATACCAGAAAGAGTCCCAGGATGGGGGCATTATACCAAAAGGGTCCAGGGGGGGATTATACAGAAAGGTCCAGGATGGGGGCATTATAACAGAATGGGTCCAGATGGGGGATTATCCCAGAAAGGGTCCCAGATGAGGGGCATTATATCAGAAAGGGTCCCAGATGAGGGGCATTATCCAGAAAGGGTCCCAGGATGGGGGAACTTATACCAGAAAGGTCCAGGATGAGGGGCATTATACCAGAAAGGGTCCAGGATGGGGATTATACATAAAAAAAAAAAAAAAAAAAAAAAAAAAAAAAAAAAAAAAAAAAAAAAAAAAAAAAAAAAAAAAAAAAAAAAAAAAGGGGGGGGGGGGGGGGGGGGGGGGGGGGGGGGGGGGGGGGGGGGGGGGGGGGGGGGGGGGGGGGGGGGGGGGGGGGGGGGGGGGGGGGGGGGGGCCAGGATGGGGGGCATTTATCACAGAAAGGTCCATGATGAGGGGCATTATATAAAGAAAGGGTCCCAGGATGGGGGCATTGTACCAGAAAGGGTCCAGGATGAAGGGAATTATACCAAGAAAGGGTCCCAGGATGAGGGGCATTATACCAGAAAGGGTCCCAGGATGGGGGGCATTATATCAGAAAGGGTCCCAGATTGAGTGGCATTATACTAGAAAGGGTCCCAGGATGGGGGCAATATACCAGAAAGGGTTCCAGGATGAGGGGCATTATACCAGAAAGGGTCCAAGGATGAGGGGCTTTATCAAAAAGGGTCCAGGATGAGGGTTTTATACCAGAAAGGGGCCCAGGATAGGGAAAATTATCACAGAAAGGGTCCCAGAATGGGAGGCATTATACCAGAAAGAGTCTCACAATGGGGCATTATACCAGAAATGGTCACATGATGGGGGCATTATACCAGAAAGGGGTCCAGCATGAGGGATTTATGCCAGATAGGGTCCCAGGATGGGGAACATTATCCCATTACCAGAAAGGGTCCCAGGATGGGGGCATTATGGCTGAAAGGGTTCCAGATGGAGGCATTATCCCAGAAAGGGGTTTTATACAGAAAGGGCCCGATGGGGGCATATACAAGGATCAATGATCAGTTATACAGAGAGGTCCCAGGACGGGGCATTATACTAGAAAGGGTCCCAGGATGAGGGGCATTATCACAGAAAGGGGTTTTTTATACAAAGGATCCAATAGGGGCATATCCGAAGGCCAGATGGGGCAAGAAGGGTTTATACAAAGGGCCCAGGGTGGGGGGCATCAGGCTGCTCGCACCCGCGTACCCGGGCAAGTGTCGGGCCCTGAGCAGGCGGGGGCCCACTCGCCGTCGGGCACCCCGGCGCCCGTCAGCGGAGAGAGCGGTGCCAGCACCGCCACTGGGCCCCCCCCGCTTGCTCAGGGCCCCGGCAGCCGGCACAATACTTACTTCTCCCTGTTCCTCTCACAGCAGCGCGCGGGCGCCGGTGATGCTGTGGGAGTGCCTGCAGTGCGGACGCCGGACAGGTGAGATGTGGTGTGTGTGTGTGAATGTGCAGACAGGTGAATGTTGCTGTGTGTGTCTGTTTGTGTAGGTGGAGGACAGGGCAATGATGGGGAGAAGGTCATTATGTAGGTGATGGGGAGAAGGCAATGATGGGGGGTGATGGGGAGAAGGCATGATGGAGGTGATGGGGAGAAGGCATTGATGGAGGTGATGGTGAGAAGGCATTGATGGAGGTGATGGTGAGAAGGCAATGATGGGGGGTAATGGGAGAAGGCATTGATGGTGGTGATGGTGAGAAGGCAATGATAGGGGGTGATGGGGAGAAGGCATTGATGGAGGTGATGGGGAGATGATACGGCCTCTCCTGAGCCGTCACAGTGCAGAGCGCAGCGCAGTGCAGAGGAGAGCTCCATATTTTGTATGGAGCATTATATTTGGACCAGTATCCTGTATGGAGCAATTTATGTGGTCCAGTATTCTGTATGGAGCATTATATTGGGTCCAGTATACTGTATAGAGCATTATATGGGGGATGAGGGGGTGACTATGTGGTGCCCATAATATTGTATGGAGGACTGTACTGTCCAGTCTGTACTGTGCGCTGTGAGGATTTGGCGGTTTCTGAGCTATTGTAGAATTTACAATAGATATCAGTCATGTAATGGAAGAAGAGAAGTGTTTGGCGTTGTGCTATACCCATATTTCTCTGCAGTATCTGTGCATCATGAATCGTGGTCTGTGTTAAAGGGGCCCACTGAGACTTTCGCCCGGGGCCCATAAAAACCTGGAGCCAGTACTGGGGGGCATTATCCCAGAAAGGGGTCCAGGATGGGGGGACATTATACCAGAAAGGGGCCCAGGATGGGGAACATTATCCCAGAAAGGGTCCCAGGATGGGGGACATTATACCAGAAATGGGTTCCAGGATGGGGGGCATTATACCAGAAAGGGTCCCAGGATGGGGGACATTATACCAGAAAGGGTCCTAGGATGGGAGGCATTATACTAGAAAGGGTCCCAGGATGGGGGGCATTATCACAGAAAGGGGGTTTTTATACCAGAAATGGGCCAGGATGGGGGGCATTATCCCAGAAAGGGGTCCAGGAAGGGGGTTTTATAAAAGTAAGGGGCCCAGGATGGGGGTATTATACCAGTAGGAGTCCCAGGATGGGGGGCATTATACCAGAAAGGGTTCCAGGATGGGGGGCATTATACCAGAAAGGGTTTTTTTTATACCAGAAAGGGGCTCAGGATGAGGGGCTTTATACCAGAAAGGGTCCGAAGAGGGGGAGCATTATACCAGAAACGGTCCCAGGACATGGGGAATTATACCAGAAAGGGGCCCAGGATGGGTGGCATTATACCAGAAAGGGTCCTAGGATGGGGAGCATTATACCAGGAAGGGTCCCAGGTTGGGGAGCATTATACCAGAAAGGGGCCCAGGATGGGGGACATTGTTATAGGATCGGGTCCAAGATGGGAGACATTTTTACTTGAAGAGCCCAGGACAGGGGACATTATTTCTGGATGTTGTCCAAGATGGAGGACATTATTACAGAAAGAGACCCAGGATGGAGGACATTAACAAAAAACAATAGCTGCAAAAGTTTTGCGCAACTCGGTGTTGATGAACGTATGTTGCATATGGTGCCAAAGCTAGCATTGTATGTATCTGCTGCATCAAGTTTACCAAGCCTATACCCACAGGTAGTGATGTTACCAGGGTCACATTTATTCTTTATCAAATAAGGCTGCGTGGCACTTCACTTATTAACAGGTGCACGAATAGGATACCACTCCAAATAGTCTAAAATTAAATTTGGCACTCCAATTTAAATGCAGAAAACTTAGAAAATATTTTATTAACGTAGGTCCATCCATTGTATACAAACGTTGACGTTTCGACCCAAACTAGGCCTTCAAAAGCGCTTTATTCCCTGCACTTCTGTGCATTGACCCCAGCGCCTTGATTTATCTCACAAAGACTCCACTGCTCAGTTGCACCTGACCTGTTTGTGTCGTCTCCAAGAACTGAAGATAATTTCTGAGGAAGGCCTAGTTTGGGCCGAAACATCAACGTTTGCATACAGTGGATAGAACTAAGTTAATAAAATATTTTCGAAGTTTTCTGCATTTAAATTGGAGTGCCAAATTTAATTTTAGCCATTTATTCTTTATCTAGAGCCTTGAGTATTCCTTACAGTTCTTGTTGTATCGTTAATTGCATGGTTATGTCCCACTAGATAACGCTGGAGAGTGGATGTCACCTAACTAACAAATATCTCTGATACAGAGTAAACTTCACACTCCAGCTCTACGTATTTCATGCAGATGTGCTAACAGTACATAGCCAGCAATATAAAGCATCTGATAATGATGCAAGCGGCATATTTGGCTCCTGTTTCCACATCCGTACCATTATTATACAACTCACACATCACTTTTCCCAGCTCTCAGTGAGACGGGACGAGTGCTGCTCCGTGTGACGTCAGTATTTGTTCTTTTCCCAATAAATCGTAACTTGCAGCATCGGCGATGCTTCCTATTTGCTAGAAGACGCCACAAATCAAAGTTTCCATGTTATTAGCAAAATTATTTTTAATCCGCCTATTATGTTGTGTCACATAGAGTCTGTCAGCAAGCTCTCTAGTACTTAAAGGGATTGTCCACTAGTTGGACAACCCCTTCTTACATGCTATAGCCCCCTACGTAAAATACTCACCTCCCAGAGTGGTGCAATTCCAGCACTGCCAGCACTGTGTCTGTGACATTATTAGGTCATATTAGTGCTGCAGCCTATCAATGGCCATTGCCATAGCGTGAGAATCAGCAGCGACTTTTGATCCAGTTTAAGGAGCTTCATTCTCTGAACGGGGCTCCTCCATATACTGGACGAAGAAGATGGGGATTGTCTTGGGATCTCCATTCGGACTATGGTGGACTGGTGTGGGTTATTATTTTTTTTTAATAAATGGGTGAAAAAGGGAAATTGTAAAGGAGTGATTTTTTTTCAAATAAAGGATTTTTCTCTGTGTGTGTTTATTTTTTTTCTACTACTGGGTTAGTAATAGGGGTATCTGAAAGATGCCTTTCCATTACTAACTATTGGGCTTGATGTCAGCGCCATCTGCTATCATGAACCCCCCAATCCCATTACCCTGATTGTCAACGCACCAGGGCAATTGGAAAGAGCCAAGGCTAAGCTACAGAATTGACGCATCTAATGTATGCGCAATTTCTGGGGTTGCTCAGGGCTAGTCTTATTGGACTATGAAGGGGGCAATATCCATAGACTTTCCCATCCTATTAATATCAGCCCCCAACTGTCTGCTGTGAATTACCTGGCTATTAAAAATAGGAGGGACCTCTCATCGTTTTTTTAGCATCCCCCCATTTTTAATAACCTATAAAGGCAAAGCAAACAGCTGCGGGCTGATATTAATAGACTGGTAAGGTCCTTGGATATTGGCCCCTTCCCAGCATAATAAGACCAGCTCGCAGCTGTCTGTTTTCCCTTGGCTGGTATTTAAAATAGGGGGACCACATATTGTTTTTTTAAATTATTTATTTATTTTACACTGTCAGGCCAGGTCACGCGGTACGACGGCCAATCACAGCCATCCCAAAACTTGGCATAGTTGTGATGGGGCCAGAAGTGCCCACAGACTTAAAGCTTGTTGACTGGCTGAGCTGCACCCTTTCAACAAGCTTTATTAAGCTGCCAAACCCGAACTGTAACGGAGTACAGTATGAAGTCCATGTTTGGGGTTCAGCACTGAATACTAAGTGCCCAATATGAACCCCGAACTTTACCGTTCACGTTTATTTATCCCTATTTGTAAGTTCCATCCTACTCACTATGTGCACTACACTGCTCGCCCAGTATTAAACCATCTCGCTGAGCTGCCTCATGCAAACACTTCCAGCACCGCTACTTCCTCCTGTTGCTGGAGAGTCTCCACCACTTTAGGGAGGCACGGCCTGACTCTGCAGGAATTTAAAACTATGGGGTTCTTCAGAGTTTTTCTTCCTTGGCCTATCCCCTTGCCCACAGTGGATATATTAGGCAGCTCCTCCCTTCACACCTTGCCTGAGCTTAGCTTCTGTTGCAGTTTGCCTCTCGTTACCTGTATAGGTGGATTTTTGCTTTGACTCTCCTGTTACCGACCTCACTTGTTTACTCGTTTTGTCTGATCTCTCTTCTCCTGAAACTGGCTTCACAGTTTGAACCTGTACTGCTTGCCTTGACCTTGGACTGTCTGACCACGTGTCTTTGTCCTCTGTTCCTCGTATTCCTGCCTTGACCAGCAGGTCATGATGTAATTAGGAAAACACGGCACTTCTGGAATTCTGGTGGTGCACAAGTAGGATAACCAAATCCGTCAGCTGTGATGTAGAAATACTTGGCACTCGTATAGGTGTATTCAAGAACTTATTAATTGAGTGAAGAAATTCCAGAATAAAAAAGACGTTTTGGTCAAAACCTGGCTTTCATCAGTCATCTGGATAGAGGAGATTTGTGTGGTAGCGCGCTGTGTGAGAATCTGCATTGTCCACTGCTAAGACTGGAAGTGCTTTTTTTCTGGTATTTCTTCACTCAATAAATAAGTTCTTGACCAGCAGGTCAGCTGCTGCGGGTCCGGGGACTGCCCTAGAGTGGCACTTGGTGACTGCCATAATGGCCCCAGCATATCCTCACCATCAGAGGCTCCAGTGAAGTCCAGGTAGTCATTTAATCACGCACTTCCAGGGTAAGCCCAACTAGTGGCACAGTGCATTCACACCCACCGTCGTCACAATGTGTTCCTTCCTGCCATCAATTTCTAATTGAGTTAGACATTTTTCCATTTAATTTGAAAAAAATTAACTTTCACCTTCTGATCTGTCTGCTATGTCCTGTGGTCAAAACAATATGGCTGTAAGAGGTTTGCAATTTATTGCATTCTTGTTTTCTTTTCATTTTACACAGTGTCTCAACTTTTTGGATTTGGAGTTGTAAATAATCTAGCAATACATAGAAAAGGTTCATCCTAATGGATCTGTGTCATTTCTTCATCCTGTGTAATTAAGGAAGTGTGAAAGCTGCAGCCCATACATGATATCACAATGTTACGTGAGCGCTGTCTGACTGGGAGGTGAGGATATATTTCATATGTATTTTTATTGTACATATTTTTTACTTTACTTGGGCGAATATAGTATTTAGGAAGGTGTCATCCAAATGGTGTACACAGAAATAACGGGGCCCCATAACAAAGTTCTAATTTGGCCCCCCTCTATATGACCCCACCAAAACAAAAAATAATTTGATAGAGTAGGCAGGGCCATACCTCCCAACTTTTAAAATCAGGGACAGGATCACTTAGGGCACAAAAAAGTTATTATGCTAATACTGAAGCCGCTTAGTGTTCTCTACCACTCCTATACATCTTTCATGGCCTTATAGAGTATAATGCATTAACAAATGCACTCCATATTGCATGACACCCCCACAGTGATTTCCTCCTACAGACACACTATGATAACACCACATTGCTTCAAGCTAAATATGATACCACCACAGTAACCCCAACACAGCAAAATACCTCCCTCAGCATGATGTCCCTAAAGTGCCCCCACACAGCATGATGGCCCCATAGCTCCCCTATATATATCATGGAGTCCTTACAGCCCTCTATATACAAAATGATAGTCCCCACAGCTTCCTTATATTTAGCATGGAGACCCCACAGACCAGGGTGGATAAAAATCAATGATTTTTTAAAAAAAATCAAAAAAATCGGATTTTTTTGATTTAAATCGGATTTTTTTGATTTAAATTGGATTTTTTTCAATAAACTGCTTTTTGAGGAAAATATTTTACCATCCAAAGGTTCTTCCATCATGAGATAAAGCGGAGTTGTTTAACTCAGTACAATAAAGGCTGTATATGTGATATTGTAAATTTAAGATGAGAGGTACAATGGTGAGTAGGAAGATATAAACACCTGTCGCACAAAAAATCAGCACATCTGAATCCAAAAAGTGGTCTATCAAGCACAGTATATCAGATAATGTTGAAATAAATCAGTCAATTTAGTATCCGGACAGGAAAACAATATATATTCCCAAAGTGGGGTAATATATCATTCCATATAATATGTGGGATAATTAATCCATCATATCCTGCCTGGAGCATAAATGTGCCAAAGAGTAAGACAGATAGATCTGATATGGCATTAGAGAGAAGAGGGGGACAGAAAAAAGAAAGAAAATCCCCCCACACATCTACCAGCTCCTGTGAGGTGCCATGTCAGCTGCGGAAAAAGATGCTGGAAAGTGCTTACCCATATTGGGGAAATGTAACGGACCAGGTACGTGCCCCGACGCACGTTTCGCTCCTTGAGCTTCCTCGGGGGGCAGTGTGTCTTACTCTTTGGCACATTTATGCTCCAGGCAGGATATGATGGATTAATTATCCCACATATTATATGGAATGATATATTACCCCACTTTGGGAATATATATTGTTTTCCTGTCCGGATACTAAATTGACTGATTTATTTCAACATTATCTGATATACTGTGCTTGATAGACCACTTTTTGGATTCAGATGTGCTGATTTTTTGTCCGACAGGTGTTTATATCTTCCTACTCACCATTGTACCTCTCATCTTAAATTTACAATATTGTGAACATTTTAGTAATATTTGTTAATAAAGTTTGTATCTTTTATATATATTATTGCCTCATGTCTCTATTTGGGCTGGAAGCTCTAATTCTTTGTGGTATATTAAATGATAGAGAGTTGCCCTGTTCCATTTTGGAACTATGTTTAAACATGTCACCCAGAGTTCTGGTTTAATCAAAAAAAGGCTGTATATGTGTAACATTCACAATGCCATGCTCTTCCAGAGGTTTCTGTAGGATTAGTGGGCAGTTTCTCTCCTATGTTATCACAGACGCTCGCTTTACTTACGCAGTTCTCAAAAGCGGAATTTGACTCCAGCCTCTTCTTCACGGCAAAAATGTTACAACATGAACAGAGTTGAGAAAAAGACCTTAATCCTATTGTTCTACAAACCTATGAATACAGAATCAACCCTTCAGTGCCAAGTCCAAGAAGTTAGACAATGTTTCTGATTGTTTGGAGTGGAATAGATCTGCACAACACAAGAAGAATGTGAATCTAAGTGTGAGGAGGAGGAAGGGCAAGCAGACAAGAAAATGATCACGTGTGACTTCTCTCCTCCGTTACTAGGTGTTTGTAATAACAGAGGATGTAGTTTAGGCTCACAGAGCGGAGCCATTTTGTTGGGGACTGCCAGTGATACTGACAAGTAGGCTGTCACTGAGGACGACCGACAGCATCTATTCTGTTAGTCCATGCTGCTCGCTGTATTATAAACTGAGCACAGATACGTGGAGAGTATCACACACTGGGATTATTCACAGCACATGACACACTGCATGTATCTAGATACAGGGCTGAGTGTAGTGTATCGCATTATGGGATTAGATACACCGGTCTGGGGCATATCGCACTTGATGAAATTAGATACACCAGTCTGGGGCGTATCGCACATGATGAAATTAGATATACCGGTCTGGTAGAAACTTTGATTTAAATCACTGATTTAAATCAAGCCTTACTGACTAGTGATTTAAATCGTGATTTAAATCGTGATTTAAATCAGTTTGATTTAAATCAAATCCACCCTGCCACAGACCCCCCTATACACAGTATGATGGTCCACACAGCTCCCCTATATATAGCATGGAGGCCCCACAGCCCCCTATACACAGTATGATGGTCCCCACAGCTTCCTTATATTTGGCATGGAGGTCCCACAGCCCCCTCTACACAGTATGATGGTCTCCACAGCTTCCTTATATTGGCATGGAGGTCCCACAGCCCCCTATACACAGTATGATGGTCCCCACAGCTTCCTTATATTTAGCATGGAGACCCCACAGCCCTTATACACAGTATGATGGTCCCCACAGCTTCCTTCTATATAGCATGGAGATCCCATAGCCCCCTCTACACAGTATGATGGTCCCCACAGCTTCCTTATATATAGCATGGAGGCCCCACAGCCCCCTATACACAGTATGATGGTACCCACAGCTTATAGCATGGATGCCCCACAACCCCCTATACACACTATGATGGTCCCCACAGCTTTCTTATATATTGCATGGAGGCCCCAAAGCCCCCTGTACACAGTATGATAGTCTCCACAGTTTCCTTATATTTGGCATGGAGGCCCCACAGCTCATATACACAGTATGATGGTCTCCACAGCTTCCTTATATTTAGCATGGAGACCCCACAGCCCCCTGTACACAATATGATGCTCTCCACAGCTTCCTTATATTTGGCATGGAGGCCCCACAGCCCCCTGTACACAACATGATGGTCTCCACAGCTTCCTTATATTTGGCATGGAGGCCCACAGCCCCTATACACAGTATGATGGTCCCCATAGCTCCCCTATATATAGTATGGAGGCCCCACAGCCCCTATACACAGTATGATGGTCTCCACAGCTTCCTTATATTTGGCACGGAGGCCCCACAGCCCCCTATACACAGTATGATGGTCTCCACAGCTTCCTTATATTTGGCACGGAGGCCCCACAGCCCCCTATACACAGTATGATAGTCCACGCAGCTCCCCTATATACAGCACAGAGGCTCCACAGCCCCTATACACAGTATGATGGTCTCCACAGTTTCCTTATATTTGGCATGGAGGCCCCACAGCTCATATACACAGTATGATGGTCCCCACAGCTCCCCTATATATAGTATGGAGGCCCCACAGCCCCTATACACAGTATGATGGTCCCCATAACTCCTCTATATATAGTATGGAGGCCCCACAGCCCCTATACACAGTATGATAGTCTCCACAGCTTCCTTATATTTGGCACGGAGGCCCCACAGCTCATATACACAGTATGATGGTCCCCACAGCTTCCTTATATATAGCATGGAGGCCCCACAGCCCCCTATACACAGTATGATGGTCCCCATAGCTCCCCTATATATAGTATGGAGGCCCCACAGCCCCTATACACAGTATGATGGTCCCCATAACTCCCCTATATATAGTATGGAGGCCCCACAGCCCCTATACACAGTATGATGGTCCCCATAACTCCCCTATATATAGTATGGAGGCCCCACAGCCCCTATACACAGTATGATGGTCTCCACAGCTTCCTTATATTTGGCACGGAGGCCCCACAGCTCATATACACAGTATGATGGTCCCCACAGCTTCCTTATATTTGGCATGGAGGCCCCACAGCTCATATACACAGTATGATGGTCCCCACAGCTTCCTTATATTTGGCATGGAGGTCCCACAGCCCCCTATACACAGTATGATAGTCCACACAGCTCCCCTATATACAGCACAGAGGCTCCACAGCCCCTATGCACAGTATGTTGGTCCCCACAGTTCCATTATAAATATCATAGAGACCCCACAGCCCCCTATACACAGTATGATGGTCCTCACAGCTTCCTTATATATTGCATGGAGGCACCACAGCCCCTGTACAGACTATAATGGTCCCCACAGCTGTCTTATATTTGGCATGGAGGTCCCACAGCCCCCTCTACACAGTATGATGGTCCCCACAGCTTCCTTATATATTGCATGGAGGCCCCAAAGCCCCCTATACACAGTATGATGGTCCATGCAGCTCCCCTATATACAGCATTGAGGCCCCAAAGCCCCCTATATACAGTATGATGGTCCAAGCAGCTCCATTATATACAGCACGGAGACCCCACAGCCCCCTTTACACAGCATGATGGTCCCACAGCTTCCTTATATAATGCATGGAGGCCCCACAGCCCCCTATACACAGTATGATGGTCCCCATAACTCCCCTATATATAGCATGAAGGCCCCACAGCCCCATATACACACTATGATGGTCCCCACAGCTTCCTTATATATAGCATGGAGGCCCCACAGCCCCCTATACACAGTATGATGGTCCCCATAACTCCCCTATATATAGCATGAAGGCCCCACAGCCCCCTACACACAGTATGATGGTCCCCACAGCTCCCCTATATATAGCATGGAGGCCCCACAGCCCCCTATACACAGTATGATGGTCCCCATAACTCCCCTATATATAGCATGAAGGCCCCACAGCCCCTACACACAGTATGATGGTCCCCACAGCTCCCCTATATATAGCATGGAGGCCCCACAGCCTCCTATACACACTATGATGGTCCCCACAGCTTCCTTACATTTGGCATGGAGGCCTCACAGCCCCTACACACAGTATGATGGTCCCCACAGCTTCCTTATATATAGCATGGAGGCCCCACAGCTTCCTATGCACAGTATGATGGTACCCACAGCTTCCTTACATTTGGCATGGAGGCCCACAGCCTCCTATACACACTATGATGGTCCCCACAGCTTCCTTACATTTGGCATGGAGGCCTCACAGCCCCTACACACAGTATGATGGTCCCCACAGCTCCCCTATATATAGCATGGAGGCCTCACAGCCCCTACACACAGTATGATGGTCCCCACAGCTCCCCTATATATAGCATGGAGGCCCCACAGCCCCCTATACACAGTATGATGGTCCCCACAGCTTCCTTATATTTGGCATGGAGGCCCCACAGCCCCCTATACACAGTATGATGGTCCCCACAGCTTCCTTATATTTGGCATGGAGGCCTCATAGCCCCCTATACACAGTATGATGGCCCCACACACAATATGATGTCCTCAGCAGATCTCACAGTCAGTGTGAAGACCCAAACACACAGTATTATGTCACACACAGTCCTCCACAAAATATGAGGGCCCCTACACACAATATGATATTGATTTCAGTCCCAAAATGCAGTATGGGACCCCCCCACAAACCTCAATATAGTATAGTGGCCCCTGCTCACAATATGATGTCCCCCTCAGATGCCACAGGCAGTATCAGGGCTCCTCCACGCAATATGATGTCCCCCCACAGATCCCACACACAATAAGATGTCATGTCATTCCAAATACATGCGCTGCAATAAAATAAAGCCTGTCTGGCCTATAAGGGCCGGGGCTATAAAACAAACTGGGGTCTAAAAACAAAAAGCAGCAATTATAAGCTTGTTCAAACCTTGCGTTTTTGCCTCATGTTTTTTCTGCCGCAAAAAAGCGCAAAATTTTCAGTACCAGCAAAGTGAATGAAATTTCTGAAATCTGATTCATATTCTGCTTATTTTTTCTTTACAGATGTGAAGCCGTTTCATATCTGCAGCGTGTCAACACCATCAGTGCTTCTGCAGCATTTTTCATTCATTCTAATGAATATGAAAAAAAGCATAAAATCTCCATGCCAAAAGACACTTATTTTATGCCAAGAGACACGTTTTTGGTGCAGAACTGTCTGCTGCAAATACCTAACGTGAGCAGATACCCTAACAGTCAAAGTTGGATAATATTTTAAAAGCTTTAATAGTTTTACAGATCTTTAGTCTCAAGTCATAAATGATGAGTGGAGCGCGCGCGGTATGTAATACCCACTCCGGGTTCTCCGGTTTCCTCCCACACTCCAAAGACATACTGATAGGGAGTTCAGATTGTGAGCCCCATCGGGAACAGCGATGATAATAATAATAATAAAATAATAATAATTTTATTTCTATAGCGCCAACATATTCTGCAGCACTTTACATTATAGAGGGGACTTGTACAGACAATAGACATTACAGCATAACAATAAACACAGATCAAAGTAGATACCAAGAGGAATGAGGGCCCTGCTCACAAGCTACAATCTATGAGGAAAAAGGGGAGACACAAAAGGTGGATGGTAACAATTGCTTTCATTGTTCGGACCAGCCATAGTGTAAGAATCGGGTGTTCATGTAATTCTGCATGAACCGGTTAACAGCCAATGTATGTAACAGTACAGACACAGAGGACTATTAAATGCATAAAGAGGGTGAGAACATAATACGAGGTACCTGATTATGGTAAAAATTTTTTGAATGGGTCAACAGGGATAGTTAGGTTAATGCGTTGAGGCGGTATGCCAGTCTGAACAAATGCGTTTTTAGGGCACGCTTAAAACTGTGGGGATTGGGGATTAATCGTATTAACCTGGGTAGTGCATTCCAAAGAATTGGTGCAGCACGTGAAAAGTCTTGGAACCACACACGGAGATGGCAATGTCAGGCAAAGGTAGGTTAGTAGAGGGAGGAAATACGAGGAGTTCCATTTTTGACAGGTTCAGTTTCAGATAGAGGGAGGACATGATGTTAGAGACAGCGGTAAGACAATCACTGGTGTTTTCTAAAAAGGCAGGCGTGTATCAGGAGAAGAAGTGTATAATTGGGAGTCATCAACATAGAGATGGTACTGGAAACCAAATCTACTGATTGTTTTTCCAATGGGGCAGCGTACAAAGAGAAGAGGAGGGGGCCTAGGACTGATCCTTGAGGACCCCAACAGTAAGGGGAAGATGAGAGGAGGAGGAACCAGCAAAAGATACAGTGAAGGAACGGTCAGAGAGATAGGAGGAGAACCAGGAGAGAACAGTGTCCTGAGGCCGATGGAGTGTAGCATAGTGAGGAGGAGCTGATGGTCCACAGTGTTGAATGCTGCGGACAGGTCCAAGAGAATTAGCATGGAGTAGTGACAATTAGATTTAGCAGTCAGTAGATCATTAGAGACTTTAGTGGGGGCAGTTTCAGTAGACTGTAAAGAGTGGAAACCAGACTGAAGAGGGTCGAGAAGAGAGTTATCTGAGAGATAGCGGATAAGACGGATGTGGACCAGGCGTTCCAGGAGTTTAGAGATGAAGGGAAGATTAGAGACAGGTCTATAGTTAGCGGCACAGTTTTGGTCGAGGGATGATTTTTTAAGTAATGGATGTATGATGGCATGCTTAACCCCTTCACCCCCAAGGGTGGTTTGCACGTTAATGACAGGGCCAATTTTTACAATTCAGACCACTGTCTCTTTATGAGGTTATAACTCTGGAACGCTTCAACGGATCTTCGCGATTCTGAGATTGTTTTCTCGTGACATATTTTACTTCACGTTAGTGGTAAAATTTCTTCGATATAACTTGTGTTTATTTTTGAAAAAAACGCAAATATGGTGAAAATTTTGAAAATTTTGCAATTTTCAAACTTTGAATTTTTATTCCCTTAAAACAGAGAAATATATCACACAAAATAGTTAAGAAATAACATTTTCCACATGTCTACTTTACATCAGCACAATTTTGGAACCAAAATTTTTTTTTTGTTAGGAAATTATAAGGGTTAAAAATTGACCAACGATTTCACATTTTTACAACAAAATTTACAAAGCCATTTTTTTTAGGGACCACCTCACATTTGAAGTCACTTTGAGGGTCTTTATGGCAGAAAATACCCAAAAGTGACACCATTCTAAAAACTGCACCCCTCAAGGTAGTCAAAACCACATACAAGAATTTTTTTTAACCCTTCAGGTGCTTCACAGGAGCTGAAGCAACGTGGAAGAAAAAAATGAATATTTAACTTTTTAGCCACAAAAATTATCTTTTACAAACTTTTTTTTATTTTCACAAGGGTAAAAGGAAAAAATGGACAGATAAAGTTGTTGTACAATTTCTCCTGAGTACGCCAATACCCATATGTGGGGGAAAACCACTGTCTGTGCGCACAGCAGGGCTCGTAAGGGAAGGAGCGCTGTTTGACTTTTTCAAACTAAAATTGGCTGGAATTGAGATTGGACGCCATGTCGCGTTTTTAGAGTCCCTGATATGCCTAAACAGTGGAAACCCCCACAAGTGACACCATTTTGGAAACTAGACCCCCTAAGGAACTTATCTAGATCTGTTGTGAGCACTTTGAAGCCCCAAGTGTTTCACAAAAGTTTATAATGCCTGGGTGTGAAAAAAAAAAAAACAATTTTCCACAAAAATGATTTTTTAGTCCCAAATTTTTGATTTTTCCCAAGGAAATTGGACCCCAAAAGTTGTTGTCCAATTTGTCCTAAGTACACTGATACCCCATATGTGGGGGGGGGGAAACTGTTTGGGCGCACAGCAGGGCTTGGAAAGAAAGTAGTAACGTTTTGGAATGCAGGCGTTGCTTGGGGTCATGTTCTGTTTGCAGCGCCCCAGATGAGCCTAAACAGTGGAAACCCCCCACAAGTGATCCCATTTTGGAAACTAAACCCCCTAAGGAACTTATCTAGATCTTTGGTGAGCACATTGAACCCCCAAGTACTTCACACAAGTTTATAATGCCCGGGCATGAAAATAAAAAATCCTATTTTTTTCCCACAAAAATTATCTTTTAGTCACTAATTTTTTATTTTCCCATGGGTAACAGGAGAAATTGGATCACAAAAGTTGTTGTCCAATTTGTCCTGAGTACGCTGATATCCCATATGTGGGGGGAACCACTGTTTGGGCGCACGGCAGAGCTCGGAATGGAAGGAGCACCATTTGACTTTTTCCAACCAAAATTGGCTGGAATTGAGATTGGACGCCATGTTGCATTTGGAGAGCCCCTGATGTGCCTAAACAGTGGAAACCCCCCACAAGTGACCCCATTTGGGAAACTAGACCCCCTAAGGAACTTATCTAGATCTTTGGTGAGCAATTTGAACCCCCAAGTGCTCCACACAAGTTTATAACGTAGAGCCATAAAATTAAAAAATCATATTTTTTCCACAAAAATGATCTTTTCACCCCAATTTTTATTTTCCAAAGGGTAACAAGACTCCAAAAGGTATTGTGCAATTTGTCCTGAGTACGCTGATACCCCATATGTGGGGGTAAACCACTGTTTGGGTGCATGGCAGAGTTTGGAAGGGAAGGAGCGCCGTTTGACTTTTTCAAAGCAGAATTGGCTGGATGCCATGTTGTGTTTGGAGAGTTCTAGATCTGCCTAAACAGTGGAAACCCCCGACAAATGACACCATTTTGGAAACTAGACCCCTCAAGGAACTTATCTAGATGTGTGGTGAGAACTTTGAACCCCGAAGTGCTTCACAGAAGTTTATAACGTACAGCCGTAAAATAAAAAATCTTTTTTCTTTTACAAAAATGATTTTTTTCGCCCCCAATATTTTATTTTCACAAGGGTAACAGGAGAAATTGGACCCCAAAAGCTGTTGTCCAATTTGTCCTGAGTACGCTGATACCCAATATGTGGGAGAAAAACTACTGTATGGGCACACGTTGGGGCTCGGAAGGGAAGTAGTGATGTTTTGGATTGCAGACTTTGATGGAATGATCTGGGGGCGTCATGTCACATTTGGAGAGCCCCTGATGCGCCTAAACAGTGGAAACCCCCCACAAGTGACCCCATTTTGGAAAATAGACCCCACAAGGAACTTATCTAGATGTGTGGTGAGCACTTTGAACCCCGAAGTACTTCACAGAAGTTTATAACGTACAGCCGTAAAAATAAAAAATCCTTTTTTTTTTACTAAAATGATTTTTTCGCCCCCAATATTTTATTTTCACAAGGGTAACAGGAGAAATTGGACCAAAAATTGTTGTCCAATTTATCCTGAGTACGCTGATACCCAATGTGTGGGAGAAAACTACTGTATGGGCGCACGTCAGGGCTCGGAAGGGAAGTAGTGACGTTTTGGATTGCAGACTTTGATGGAATGGTCTGGGGCGTCATGTCGCATTTGGAGAGCCCCTGATGCGCCTAAACAGTGGAAACCCCCACAAGTGACCCTATTTTGGAAAATTGACCCCACAAGGAACTTATCTAGATGTGTGATGAGCGCTATGAAGCCCCAAGTGCTTCACAGAAGTTTATAACGTACAGCCGTAAAAACAAAAAAATCATTTTTTTTTACAAAAATTATATTTTCGCCCCAGTTTTTTATTTTCCCAAGGGTAACAGAAGAAATAGGACAAATTGCGCAATAACTCTTGGGGTCCAGAGTACACGGATACCCCATATGTGGGGGTAAACTACTGTTTGGGTGCATGGCAGAGCTCAGAAATAAAGGAGCACCGTTTGACTTTTTCAACGCAGAATTGGCTGGAATTGAGATCAGACGCCATGTCACATTTTATACACTTCATGGAATAATTACCCAACAGTCAAATCAAAATAATAATTATTAATAGATATTGATTAATTTTATTTTTTCGGGCATTAGATATAGGACATGTAAGGGAAATCGCAAAAATTGATAAATACTCAGGAAACAAAAAAGGCGATAAAGAAATCCCAAAACCAGTCACTTTTAGATAAAAGGTATATATTTTATTAATTAATTACCAGGATATTCAATAGGGTAGAAAAGGGGTCAAACCAAAATGCATGTGAGATGAGGGGTTCACCAGATGGAAAAAACTGGGAAATGCAATGCACAAAAAAACATCATAGAAAAATCATGAAAGTAGTCAAAACAAGAGAAAAAATTACAATTGCACATATTCCTATTGGCCTTATAATCCTAACTTTAGCCGCAACCCTAACCCTAACCCTAATGGGAAAATGGAAATAAATACATTTTTTTAAATTTTATTATTTTTCCCTTACTAAGGGGGTGATAAAGGGGGGTTTGATTTATTATTTATAGCGGGTTTTTATGATTGGCAGCTGTCACACTAAAAGACGCTTTTTATTGCAAAAAATAGTTTTTGCATCATCACATTTTGAGAGCTATAATTTTTGCATATTTTGGCCCACAGAGTCATGTGAGGTCTTATTTTTTGCGGTACGAGTTGACATTTTTATTGGTACCATTTTTGAACACGTGACATTTTTTGATCGCTTTTTATTTCGATTTTTGGGAGGTTTGAATGAACAAAAATCAGCAATTCATGAATTTATTTTGGGGGGCGTTTATACCGTTCCACGTGTGGTAAAATTGATAAATCAGTTTTATTCTTCGGGTCAGTACGATTACGGCGATACCTCATTTATATCATTTTTTATGTTTTGGGGCTTTTATAGAATAAAAACAATTTTATATAAAAAATAATTATTTTTGCATCGCTTTATTCTGCGAGCTATAACTTTTTTTATTTTTTCGCTGATGATGCTGTATGGTGGCTCGTTTTTTGCGGGACAAGATGATGTTTTCAGCGGTGCCATGTTTATTTATATCGGTCTTTTTGATCGCGTGTTATTCCTCTTTTTGTTCGGCGGTATGATGATAAAGCATTGATTTTTTGCTTTTTTTTTTTTAAGGGGTTCACTAAAGGGGTTAACTAGTGGGACAGTTTTATAGGGGGGGTCGTTACGGATGCAGCGATACCAAATATGTGTACTTTTGTTTTTTTTTTTTTACAGGAAAAAATGAATTTTTTGGGGAATATTTTTTTTTTCTTTATTTTGGAATTTTTTTTAAAACATGTTTATTTTTATTTTTTTCACTTTTTTACTTTGTCCCAGGGTGGGACATCACTGTATTTTATCAGATCGCTGGTGTGACAGGGTGCACAGCACTCTGTCACACCAGCGATCGCACAGGCAGCGCTGCAGGCTTCTCAGTGCCTGCTCTCAGCAGGCACTGAGGAAGCTGTCTCCCTTGCAGGACTCGGCGGCCATCTTGGATCCGGGTCCTTGGAGGGAGGAAGGTCTCAGAACAGCGCGATCACATCGTGCTGTTCTGATGGTCTCAGGGGAGCGTGCAGGGAGCCCCCTCCCTGCGCAATGCTCCCCTGTGCCACGGTACACTGCAATCATGTTTGATCGCGGTGTGTCAGGGGTTAATGTGCTGGGAGCGGTCCGTGACCGCTCCTGACACACACTCCCGGGTGTCAGCTGTGATAATCAGCTGACACCCGGCGGCGATTAGCTGCGCTCCCCCCTATGACATACTATCTCGTCCATGGTCAGATTGGCACGGGTTTCATGGACGGAATAGTACGTCTGATGTCAGAGAGGGGTTAAATGTGGAGGGAAAGATACCCGAAGAGAGAGAGAAGTTTAATATTTTTGTTAGGTGAGAGGTGACAGCAGGGGAAATGGACTGGAGGCGATGTGACGGAATGGGGTCACTGATGCAAGTGGTAGGGCGAGAAGATGCAAGGAGCCTGATTACTTCTTCGGTGACGGGATCAAAATCAGAGAGTGAGCTGGATGCAGTGGGGGAGGGAGGACAGTGCATGGTATGAGGGGATTGGGAGATAATTTCCTGTCGGATGTGGTAAATTTTTTCTTTGAAATAATTGGCCAGATCGTCAGCGTGGAGATCTGTGGTTGGGGCCTGCACTTTTGGGTTGAGTAGGGAATGAAAAGTGTCAAAGAGATGTTTAGGGTTATTGGATAGTGAGGTGATGAGGGTGTTGAAGTAGGTTTGTTTGGAGAGGTGAAGGGCAGAGTTGTATGTTTTAAGCATAAACTTGTAATGTATGAAATCTTCGGATAGATTAGATTTTCTCCACAGATGTTTGGCGCACCTGGAGCACCGCTGCAGGAAACGTGTTTGCAGCGTGTGCCATGGTTGTCGGTGTCTGTGTCATATTGTTCTATGTATAGGAGGTGCAATTTCATCCAGGGAACTTTGCAGGGTTTCGTTGTAATGCTTCAGTGCAGAATCTGGACATGAGAAGGAAGAGATAGGGGCCAACGATGACTGCAAGTTCTTCATAAGTTTCTGGGTGTTAATGGATTGTATGTTTCTATATGTGTGGAAAGTTGGGGTGACCTGAGCGGGATGGCAGTTCTTGATAGAGATTGAAAGAAGGTTGTGGTCAGAGAGCGGGAGAGGGGAGTTTGTGAAATCATCCACTGAGCAAAGACAGGAGAAAACCAAGTCGAGGGAGTTTCTGTCTTCATGCGTGGGGGAGTAAGTATGCTGCAAGAGGCCGAAAGAGGAGGTTAGAGATAAAAGGTAAAGTAAAGATAATGTCTGTAAAGTGCTGCAGAATATGATAGCACTATAAAAGCAACGCATAATAAATAAATAATACACATGTAACACGAAATAAAGAGCAGCGCTACTGGCACCGACCTGTTCAACTCTTTTCTTCGAACTCCCAATACGAAAGATTCCAACAGTTTGGAGCCCTGAAGAAATGAAAGACAAGTTACATTGGTTTCTGTTCCCTCTCAGGACTATGTTCAGACTGTAGGACCCCCTTGTTTCCTGTGCCTTATTGTTTATACACTGGAGCCTCATGATCGTTTGCAATGTCACTTGTATGTCACTTGCATATTTTTATGTTTTACTGAAATATTAAAAATAATAACAAAAAAGACCCCATGAAACATTAATGTAGATTAAAGGATTGTATCAACCGGGAAACTTGTGAATCATCACAGAGCGCAGCGTGTGCGATGTCAGGACTCCCGATGCCAGAGTAACTGCAAATATACAGACATATGCCGACTAGACATTTCTAGGTTCAGTGAATACAAGTGAATTGATCAAGGCCAGATAAGTCTAGTTGGAATGAGGCCAGAAGTATGAAAATCACATGACCGCCCACTCCCGATGCCTGCACACTGTGCACTGTGAGTATTCACAAGTCTGCACTCACAGAGTGACTGCAGACTTGAGCCAAGCCTGGACAACCCCTTGAAGTCCGACATAGCTAAAGGGACTTTAACTATGAATGACCATTCTGAATTATAAGCAGTGATCCACCCTACGACACCCATATGCTCCAATATTATACTTATGCATTTCTGTTTCAGTTCACTGATTATTTATTATTATTTATTATGTTAGTTAAAAGGATTCAGTTGTACAGGTGCCTCTCACAAAATTAGAATCATCAAAAAGTTACAGTAATTTATTTCAGTTCTTCAATACAAAAAGTGAAACTCATATTATATAGAGTCATTACACACAGATTGATCTATTTCACGTGATTATTTCTGGTAATGTTGATGATTATGGCTTACAGCCAATGAAAACCCAAAAGTCATTATCTCAGTAAATCAGAATACTTTATAACACCAGCTTGAAAAATGACTGTAAAATCCGACATGTTGTCCTACTGAAATGTATGCTCAGTAAATGCACTCAATACTTGGTCGGGCTCCTTTTGCATCAATTACTGCATCAATGCGGCGTGGCATGGAGGAGATCAGCCTGTGGCACTGCTGAGGAGTTATGGAAGCCCAGGATGCTTTGATAGCAGCCTTCAGCTCGTCTGCATTGTTGGGTCTGGGTCTGGTGTCTCATCTTCCTCTTGATAATACGCCAGAGTTAAAGGTCAGGCGAGTTTGCTGGCCAATCAAGCACAGTGAAACTGTTGTTTGTACACCAGGTATTGGTACCTTTGGCAGTGTGGACAGGTGACAAGTCCTGCTGGAGAATGATATTTCCATCTCCAAAAATCTTTTCAGCAGAGGAAAGCATGAAGTGCTCTAAAATGTCCTGGTAGACGGCTGCGCTGACTTTGGTCTTGATAAAACACAGTGGACCTACACCAGCAGATGACATGGCTCCTCAAACCATCACTGATTGTGGAGACTTCACACTAGACCTCCAGCAGCTTGGATTGTGGTCTCCACTCTTCCTCCAGACTCTGGGGCCACGATTTCCTAATTAAATGCAAAATTTACTTTCATCTGAAAACAACACCTTGGACCACTGACAACAGTCCAGCTCTTTTTCTCTTTGGCCCAGGTAAGATGCTTCTGGTGTTGTCTATTGGTCATGAGTGGTTTGACACAATGATTGTAGATGACGAGGAAAAAGCTAATATATTAACCCCTTTCTGTCATCGGACGTACTATTCCGTCCATGTGCCCTGGGACTTAATTCCCAAGGATGGGATAGTACGACATAGGCGATCAGCTGTGCTCCCAGAGGGAGCGCAGCTGATCGCGGCCGGGTGTCAGCTGATTATCACAGCTGACACCCAGAACTATGTGCCAGGAGCAGTCACAGACCGTTCCAGGCACATTAACCCCTGGCACACTGCGATCAAATATGATCGCAGTGTACCGGGGCACAGGGAAGCATTGCGCAGGGAGGGGGCTCCCTGCGTGCTCCCCTGAGACCCTCAGAACAGCGCGATGTATCGCGCTGTTCCAACGGACCCTCCTCCCTGCAGGACACTGGATCCAAGATGGCAGCGGGGTCCTTCCAGGTCCTGCAGGGAGGCGGCTTCCTCAGTACCTGCTGAGAGCAGGCGCTGAGGAAGCCTGCAGCACTGCCAGTCAGATCGCTGGTCTGACAGAGTGCTGTGCACACTGTCAGACCAGCGATCTGACCTCATACAGTGATGTCCCACCCTGGGACAATGTAAAAAAGTAAAAAAAATAAAAAATAAACATGTGTAAAAAAAAATCCTAAATAATGAAAAAAAAAATATTCCCCAATAAATTCATTTCTTTAATGTAAAAAAAAAAACCCAACAATAAAAGTACACATATTTAGTATTGCCGCGTCCGTAACGACCAGCCCTATAAAACTGTCCCACTAGTTAACCCCTTTAGTGAACCTCAAAAAAAAAAAAACAAAGCAAAAAAATGCTTTATCATCATCCCGCCGAACAAAAAGTGGAATAACACGCGATCAAAAAGACGGATGTAAATAAACATGGTACCGCTGAAAACGTCATCTTATCCCGCAAAAAACGAGCCGCCATACAGCATCATCAGCGAAAAAATAATAAAGTTATAGCTCGCAGAATAAAGCAATGCAAAAACAATTATTTTTTATATATAATTGTTTTTATTGTATAAAAGTGCCAAAACATAAAAAAATTATATAAATGAGGTATCGCCGCATTATTGATTTTATCACACGCGGAACGGTATAAACGCGTCTCCCCAAAAGAAATTTATGAATTGCTGGTTTTTGTTCATTCTGCCTCCCAAAAATCGTAATAAAAAGCGATCAAAAAATGTCATGTGCCCAAAAATGGTACCAATAAAAACGTCAACTCATGCTACAAAAAATAAGACCTCACATGACTCTGTGGGCCAAAATATGGAAAAATGATAGCTCTCAAAATGTGATGATGCAAAAACTATTTTTTGCAATGAAAAGCATCTTTTAGCGTGACAACTGCCAAACATAAAAACCCGCAAATAAATAGTTAATCAAACCCCCCTTTATCACCCCCTTAGTTAGGGAAAAATAATACAATTTAAAAAATGTATTTATTTCCATTTTCCCATTAGGGTTAGGGTTGGGGTTAAAGTTAGGGTTAGGGTTGGGATTAGTGTTAGGGTTAGGTTTGTGGTTAGGGTTATGGTTGGGACTAGGGTTAGGTGTGTGTTGGGGTTAGGGTTGGAGTTACAATTGGGGGGTTTCCACTGTTTAGGCACATCAGGGGCTCTCCAAACGTGACATGGCGTCTGATCTCAATTCCAGCCAATTCTGCGTTGAAAAAGTCAAACGGTGCTCCTTCCCTTCTGAGTTCTGCCGTGCGCCCAAACAGTAGTTTACCCCCATACACTGTGTTCCAAATTATTATACAAAAATTGTTTAGGAGTGATAAGGTAAGAATTTTTTTGTTTGTCAGTTAAACTCATTGATGCTGATGTGTGTCAGGGCTCTTTTTATCACTGTAAGCAATTGCAGACACCTGTGCTAATTAGTTTGGCAGGTGTGTCCAATGAAAGGCAAGACTACTTAAGAAGGCTGTCCCACATTATTAAGCAGCCTACATTTTCTGCCAAAATGGGAAAGAAAAAGGATGTGTCGGCTGCTGAGAAGCAACAAATTGTGGAGTGTTTAGGTCAAGGCATGACTACAATCAACATTGCCAAGACACTTCATCGTGATCATCGCACAATCAAGAAGTATGTAGGTGATTCACAGAACACACGTGTGCGTGCTGATAAGGGAAAATTGAGGACTCTTTCCTACAGGCAATTATGTCAGGTTAAAAGAGCAGCGGCAAAAAAGCCTTGTCATAGCAGCAGACAAGTTTTTGAAGCTGCTGGTGCCTCCAACGTCCCCCGAACAACAAGATGCAGGGTCCTTCAGAGGTTTGCAGCTGTGCGTAAGCCATCCTGTCGACCTCCTCTATCCACTGCACACAAGCAGAAACGGCTCCAGTGGGCCAAACAATACATGAAGACTGACTTCAAAACTGTTTTGTTCACCAATGAGTGCCATGCAACGCTCGATGGTCCAGATGGATGGAGCGGTGGATGGCTGGTTGATGGACACCCCATGCAAACACGGCTACAGCGCCAACAAGAAGGAGGTGGAGTAATGTTTTGGGCTGGAATCATGGGGAGAGAGATTGTCGGCCCCTTTAGGATCCCTGAAGGGGTAAAGATGAACTCCATAGTGTATGTTGAGTTTCTCACACAGCACTTCCTGCCATGGTTCAAGAAGAAGAACCGTGCATTCCACAGCAAGATCATTTTCATGCATGATAATGCACCGTCTCATGCTGCACATAACACATCTGCATCTCTGGCTTCTATGGGCATAAAAGGGGACAAACTTATGGTGTGGCCCCCATGCTTCCCTGACCTCAACCCCATTGAGAACCTCTGGAGCATCATCAAAAGGAGTGTCTATGATGGCGGGAGGCAGTTCACATCTAAGAAACAGCTCTGGGAGGGTATTCTGTCCTCATGCAAAACAACTGAAGCAGAAACCATCCAAAACCTGACAAATTCAATGGAGGAGAGAGTTCAGAAGCTCTTTTCGAACAAGAGGTCCTATGTGCAAATGTAACATCACCTAGAATAAAGTTTTGAGTTGAAAACTGTTTGATTTCAGTTTGTAATAACCTGCTAATGCTTATAATTTCAAAAATGACCATTTTTTTTGTTCTTTATTAAAATGAAAAGGTTGAAAACTCTGCTGTGCATAATAATTTGGAACATGCATTTTGAGTGCAGTTTGTGTGTTTTATTTTTTAAAAAATATACTGTTATCATAGGCAGTTTATACAAAAACCTTTCAATTGTACTCTAATAGTTATTTGACTGGAAAATTACAATGACTGAAATTCATATAGGTAATTTGGGAAAATCTGAGAAAATATTATTTGCATAATAATTTGAAACACAGTGTATATGGGGTATCAGCGTACTCAGGAAAAATTGCACAATAACTCTTGGGGTCCAATTTCTTCTGTTACCCTTGGGAAAATAAAAAATTGGGGGCAAAAATATCATTTTTTGGAAAAAAATTATTTTTTATTTTTATGACTCTACGTTATAAAGTTGTGTGAAGCACTTGGGGGTTGAAAGCTCTCACCACACATCTAGATAAGTTCCTTCAGGGGTCTATTTTCCAAAATGGGGTCACTTGTGGGGGGTTTCCACTGTTTAGGCACATTAGGGGCTATCCAAACGCGATATGACGCCCGCAGACCATTCCATCAAAGTCTGCAATACAAAACGTCACTACTTCCCTTCCGAGCCCCGACGTGTGCTCATACAGTAGTTTTTCTCCAACATATGGGGTATCAGCTTTCTCAGGACAAATTGAACAATTACTTTTGGGGTCCAATTTCTCCTGTTACTCTTGGGAAAATAAAAAACTGGGTACTAAAAGATAATGTTTGTGGACAAAATATGATATTTTGTATTTTCACACCCGGGCGTTATAAACTTCTGTGAAGCACTTGGGGATTCAAAGAGCTCACCACATATCTACATAATTTCCTTTGGGGTCTAGTTTCCAAAATGGGGTCACTTGTGGGGGGTTTCCACTGTTTAGGCACATTAGGGGCTCTCCAAACGCGACATGACACCCTCAGACCATTCCATCAAAGTCTGCATTACGAAACGTCACTACTTCTATTCCAAGCCACGACGTGTGCCCACACAGTAGTTTTCTCCCACATATTGGGTATCAGCGTACTCAGGACAAATTGGACAACAACTCTTGGGGTCTAATTTCCTTGGGAAAAATCAAAAATTGGGGACTTAAAAAAACATTTTTGTGGATTTTTTTTTTTCACACCCAGGCATTATAAACTTTAGTGAAACACTTGGGGTTCAAAGTGCTCACAACAGATCTAGATAAGTTCCTTAGGGGGTCTAGTTTCCAAAATGGTGCCACTTATGGGGGTTTCCACTGTTTAGGCACATCAGGGGCTGTCCAAACGCGATATGGTATCCAGCCAATTTTGGTTTGAAAAAGTCAAACGGCGCTCCTTCACTTCCGAGCTCTGCCATGCACCCAAACAGTGGTTTACCCCACATATTGGATATTAGCGTACTCAAGACAAATTGCACAATAACTTTTGAGGTCTTGTTACCTTTGGGAAAATAAAAATTGGGTGAAAAGATCATTTTTTGTGGAAAAATATGATTTTTTAATTTTACGGCTCTACGTTATAAACTTGTATGAAGCACTTGGGGGTTCAAAGTGCTCACGACAGATCTAGATAAGTTCCTTATGGGGTCTAGTTTGTAAAATGGGGTCACTTGTGGGAGGTTTCCACTGTTTAGGCACATCAGTGGCTCTCCAAACATGACATGGCGTCTAATCTCGATTCCAATACAGAAAAAGACTAAGCACTCATCTTATGATATGAAGAAGATATTTAATAGTAGTGTATCCAAAACGTTTCGGTCAATGAGACCTTCTTCAGTAACTGCATAAATGAAATAACATGTTATTCACACATTAAAGATATGGACTATAACATGGTAGTCCAAAGTGTATAACGTAACATATGATATAATCACAAAAAAAGTATATACATGAGTACGGAATAAGTCAAAAATAAAATAATATAACAAGGGTCAGTTATAGAATCACTAAGTGCAGTGAGTCCCTGCACAGTAACCATCGCCAATCCCAGAGAAAATCCAGGTGAGATATAAGGAGATATATGAGGAAAAGGAGATAGAATACCGTACCTTCACTATATGATCTAAAACAGACTCCTTAAAGAATATGCCCATAAATAGTACATATGAACCTAAGAAGATAGTGTCAGATGAAATAACAAATCCGACAGTATTTTGAAGGTATATAATGTGTGACCACACAGGAATATACTCACATCAGAAGCGTGATAGAAATGTATCAAGCTGGGAAAAAAATACTGTTTGGGAGCATGGCCAAGCTCGGGAGGGTAGTAGTGACGTTTTGGAATGCAGACTTTGATGGAATTGTCTGCGGGCGTCATGTTGTGGTTGGAGAGACCGTGATATGCCTAAACAGTGTAAAGCCCCAAATTCTAACTCCAACCCTAACCCCAACACACCCCTAACCCTAATCTCAACCCTAACCATAACCCTAACCACAACCCTAACCATAACACACCCCTAACCCTAATCCCAACCCTAACCATAACCCTATCCACAAACCTAATCCCAACACACCCCTAACCCTAATCCCAATCCTAACCCTAATCCCAACCCTAACCCTAACTTTTGCTCCAACCCTAACTTTAGCCCCCACCCTAACCCTATCTTTAGCCCCAACCCTAACCCTCACTTTAGCCCAACTCTAACCCTAATGGGAAAATGGAAATAAATAAATTTTTTTATTTTATTAACTTTCCCTAACTAAGGGATTGATAAAGGGAGGTTTGATTTACTATTTTTTATATTTTGATCACTGTGATAGCATCTATCACAGTGACCAAAATGAACCAATAGGAAAAATCTCCTATTTGTTGCCAGGTGCCGGCCAGCAGATCTCGGCTTGCGCACTGCGCATGCGCCCGCCATTTTCTTCCCGGAAGATGGTGACTGCCGTGGCGGGAAGCAGGAGGGCCCAGGAACACCGGGAGGTATCGGGGACCCTATTTCTCTCTCCTCTGATGTGCAATCACTTCAGAGGAGAGAGAAATTGAATGGCAAATTGGACATTTTTTTTTGTGGTTGCCGTTATAACCGTTAACAGCGGCGATTGCAACACTGGGGGCGGTAAAAACCGACCCGAATCATGTTCTCTGGGGGGCGCTATACACTTTTTCCTCAGCGCTGTTAATGAACGGCGCTGTGGTTTAAGTACCCTTAACTGCCGCCATTAAAAGGCGTATCAGAGGTCGTTGAGGTGTTAACATAGATAAATCTCCGGGTCCGATGGCATACACCCATGAGTACTAAGAGAACTAAGTAATGTAAATGACAAACCATTATTTCTTATATTTAGGGACTCTATAGCGATGGGGTCTGTTCCACAGGACTGGCGCATAGCAAATGTGGTATCAATATTCAAAAAGAGCTCTAAAAGTGAACCTGGAAATTATAGGCCAGTAAGTCTAACCTCTATTGTTGGTAAAATATTTGAATGGATTCTGAAGGATGTTATTCTGGATTATCTCAATGAGAATAACTGTGTAACTGCATTTCAGCCTGGGTTCATGAGGAATCGCTCCTGTCATACCAATCTAATCAGTTTTTATGAAGAGGTAAGCTATAGACTGGACCAAGGTGAGTCTTTGGACAAGGTATATCTTGATTTTTCCAAAGCGTTTGATACCGTGCCACACAGGTGGTTGGTACACAAAATGAGAATGCTGGGTCTGGGGAAAATGTGTGTAAATGGGTAAGTAACTGGCTTAGTGATAGAAAGCAGAGGGTGGTTATAAATGGTATATTCTCTAACTGGGTCGCTGTGACCAGTGGGGTACTGCAGAGGTCGGTGTTGGGACCTATTCTCTTCAACATATTTATTAACGATCTGCTGGAAGGTTTACATAGTAAAATATCGATATTTGCAGATTAAAACTATGTAAAGCAGTCAATACAAGAGAAGATAGTATTCTGCTACAGATGGATCTGGATAAGTTGGAAACTTGGGCCGAAAAGTGGCAGATGCGGTTTAAAAATGATAAATGTAAGGTTATACACATGGGAAGAAGGAATCAATATCACCATTACACACTGAACGGGAAGCCACTGGGTAAATCTGACATGGAGAAGGACTTGGTGATCCTAGTTAATGATAAACTTACCTGGAGCAGCCAGTTCCAGGCAGCGACTGCCAAGGCAAACAGGATTATGGGGTGCATAAAAAGAGGTCTGGATACACATGATGAGAGCATTATACTGCCTCTGTACAAATCCCGGGTTAGACCGCACATGGAGTTCTGTGTACAGTTTTGGGCACCGGTGCTCAGGAAGGATATAATGGAACTAGAGCGAGTACAAAGGAGGGCAACAAAACTAATAAAGGGGATGGGGGAACTACAATACCCAGAGAGATTAGCAAAATTATTTAGTCTAGAAAAAAGATGACTGAGGGGCGATCTAATAACCATGTATAAGTATATTGTCACGCTGTCTCTGCATAAGGAGGACCGAGGTCTATGCTGACCCTAAGCTGGGGTCCTGACTAATCCCTCTACCTGGAGGTACTGTTGATGGTACAGAGGTCCAGGCCACCAGCGTAACCCTATCTCCTGTGAATCCCTGACAACTGTAATCTAGTCCTGAGAAGGACCCTGATTACCACCACAGGGAACGGAAGGTAACTGCCTACACACAGTATAAGACGAACGAGACAGTACAAGGGGTAAAACAAAAGACACCTTGCATACAAAACAACAACTACAGAGGGAACACCAAATGGTAAGGGAGATAAATAATAAAGCGAGGAGAGGAGAAAACCACAACAGGTACTCTTAGCTTTAGACTTCTCAATATGATCCGCTCTGCTGGTCTGCATGAATGCTTTCATCGACACTTCCCTAGCAGACAGGCAGGTATATGAAGAAATCCAATTATCGCAACATTAATTGCAGCTGAGCGAGGCTGGTCTTGTCCAGCACAGAGAGAGGGAGAATTAACTCTCTCACTGCCGAAAAACACCCAGCAGCAGAAACTCAGCTGTGAGTAGTCAGGGTGTGCAATCGCAACGATCTTCGCAGCGACACACCCGTGACATATATAAGGGGACATACAAATATCTCTCCAAGGATCTGTTTATACGAAGGAAGGTAATGGTCACAAGGGGGCATTCTCTGCGTCTGGAGGCGAGAAGGTTTCTCCACCAACATAGCAGAGGATTCTTTACTGTTAGAGCAGTGAGAATCTGGAGTTCCTTGCCTGAGGAGGTGGTGATGGCGAACTCAGTCAAGGGGTTCAAGAGAGGCATGGATGTCTTCCTGGAGCGTAACAATATTGTACTGTATCTTACAGTTATTAGGTTCTTTAGAAGGACGTAGATCTGGGGATTTATTCTGACGGAATATAGGCTGAACTGGATGGACAAATTTCTTTTTTCAGCCTTGATAACTATGTTACTATGTTACAAGGAATGCGACACTTGTAGCCCATGTCCTGGATACGTCTGTGTATGGGGGCTCTTGAAGCAATGACTCCAGCAGCAGTCCACTCCTTGTGAATCTCCCCCAAATTTTTGAATGGCCTTTTCTTAACAATCCTTTCAAGGCTGCGGTTATCCCGGTTGCTTTTGCACCTTTTCTACCACACTTTTTCCTTTCGCTCAACTTTCCATTAATATGCTTGGATACAGCACTCTGTGCACAGCCAGCTTCTTCAGCAATGACCTTTTGTGGCTTACCCTCCTTGTGGAGTGTGTCAATTACGGCCTTTTGGACATCTGTCAAGTCAGCAGTCTTCCCCATGATTGTGGAGCCTACTGAAATAGACTAAGGGACCTTTTTAAACACTTAGGAAGCCTTTGCAGGTCTTTATTGGTAATTATTCTAATTTACTGAGATAATGACTTTTGGGTTTTCATTAGCTGTAAGCCATAATCATCAACATTAACAAAAATAAACACGTGAAATAGATCTCTCTGTCTGTAATGACTCTATATAATATACGAGTTTGACTTTTTGCATTGAAGAACTGAAATTAATTAACTTTTTGATCATATTGTAATTTTGTGAGAAGCTCCTGTAACAGGCTCCATCTTTTGTTCTTATCCGGAAGAAGCTGGATGCGAAACGTGCGTTGGGGTGAGGAGGGACACTGAGACCGCTGTATGGTTGCAATCTCCACCTCTATACCTGCTGTGCTGGTAATATGTATTGCTTATTTTTGACTGAATACATACTATTATTATAGTTACCTATTTAGGCAACTTCATGCATTGTGCAATGTTAGGTGTAAGTCACTGTGAAGCGCTTCCCACGGCTGTGGGGCGTCGGGACATGGCATAGCTTGCCTAGCTAGCCAATGCTCCCACGCCGCCAGTCCACGACGACGTGAGGCATGGGTCCCAGATGGTAAGAGAATGTGGACCCACTGGACCACGGAGGGAGACCCGGGCCTGCCCGGACTAGGGAAGGGCAGCGACCGGGATCCGTGGCAGCTGAGCATGTGGGCAAGGTGGCGACCTGCAGGACTAGACAACACCGCACAACTTCAGGTAAGAAGAAACATAAAGTTTACTTAAAGAAACAAAGTACATAAACAGAACATAAGACCGGGCTCCCGATTCCGCACATCAGAGAAGGGTACACAACTCAGGATCACAGACGAGTGCTGGAGGACATCACGGGTAGATGCAGTCCAGGGTTATCTGGCACAGGCATACTTGGACGGCCTCTCTCTCAGGCCTTAGGCGTAGCACAGGCTCAGCAGGAGAACATCAGACACCGACCTCAGACAGACTTCAGACGATGGCGGGGTCATCACGGGTTGATGAAGTCCAGGATCATCTGGCACGGGCATACTAGTATGGCCTCACTCTCAGGCCTCGGGCGTAGCACAGGCTCAGCAGGAGAACATCAGACACCGGCCCAGGACGAAAGTCAGACGATGGCGGGGTCATCACGGGTTGATGAAGTCCAGGGTCATCTGGCACAGGCATACTAGGACGGCCTCTCTCTCAGGCCTCAGGCGTAGCACAGGCTCAGCAGGAGAACATCAGACACCGACCCAGGACAGACGTCATCACAGGGTAGACCAAGGAGGAACCGGCAGGACAGGCAGGTTGTCACGGCAAGTGACCAAGGCAGTCTCTGGGACAGGCAGGTTGTCACGGCAAGTGACCAGGCAGTCTCTGGGACAGGCAGGTTGTCACGGCTAGTGACCAGGGCAGTCTCTGGGACAGGCAGGTTGTCACGGCAAGTGACCAAGGCAGTCTCTGGGACAGGCAGGTTGTCACGGCTAGTGACCAGGGCAGTCTCTGGGACAGGCAGGTTGTCACGGCAAGTGACCAGGCAGTCTCTGGGACAGGCAGGTTGTCACGGCTAGTGACCAGGGCAGTCTCTGGGACAGGCAGGTTGTCACGGCTAGTGACCAGGGCAGTCTCTGGGACAGGCAGGTTGTCACGGCTAGTGACCAGGGCAGTCTCTGGGACAGGCAGGTTGTCACGGCAAGTGACCAGGGCAGTCTCTGGGACAGGCAGGTATATAAGACCTGATATGGTGGAGCCTCCAGGTAGGCTGCAGTCGGATGGCAGATGATCGCTCCCAGGTGAGCAGGCAAGAGCCGGGGATCTCTGCAGATGATGTCCGAACTTCTGGATGGAGCTGCAGTCGGATGGCAGATGATCGCTCCTAGGTGAGCAGGCAAGAGCCGGGGATCTCTGCAGATGATGTCCGAACCTCTGGAAGGAACTGCAGACGGATGGCAGACAGGCAAGCCGACAGGTAACAGACAGGTAACTGGAATCAGGAGCTGATGGCTGAAACAGAGTTAGACTGCACAGGAACAACAGGAACACGGATTGGATCTCAGAGAGTCAGGAACACAGACAGGAACACGGACTGGGTCTCAGGGAGTCAGGAACACGGACAGGAACATGGATTGAATCACAGGAACACGGACTGGAACACAGGCCTCGGACTCCGGACATCTGGCACCGATCAGCAGGCTCCGGACATCTGGCAATGATCGGCAGGATCCGGACATCAGGCAGGAAGGATAGGATCCGGACATCTGGAAGTGGTCGTCGGACATCGGACATCAGGCCATGGTCATCAGGCATAGGATCCGGACATCTGGCAGCGACCTGAAAAGGAACCCCAGCGGTCTGGTGCAAGCCCCGCCAGGCTCAACGGGAGCTGGCCGGGGATTGCACAGAGGCTGAGCACAGAGTAACAGAAACTCAGCACACACCGGACTCCTCCTTCCAAGATGAACTCAGGTTATATAGCAAGGATTCACAGTCACTGGCACAGGGTTCTGGACACAGCAGGATTTCAGGAACATAACACAGAGGACACAGTTCAGAAAGTCAGGTACAGGATGCGATCCAAGATCAGGGGTTCAGGTAATTAGACACAGCAGGAGCAGGCCTGGATATACAGCCTCCAGGAACGGCGATCTGGGTAATCAGCCCCCAGCATAGGCGGAAACACAAGACACAATTCAGACATTCAGGTACCGGGTTTGATCCAGGATCAGGGAACAAGACACAGCAGGAACAGGGAATCAGCTCTCCAGAGCTGATCAAATACAGAGCAGGAGCTGAACACACAACCACATACGGCTAGGTTCAGGGATTCAGTGTGGATTCAATGTGAAGCTCTGGCAACGCCCACTAGGGCTGGGAACTTTATATATGAGCTGCTTCACAGCGATAGGCTGGAGCAGTAATTCTAGTAAACACCCAATCCACATAAAAGCAGGACAGGTGTGGGCCGCGCCCCCTATGCAGAGCCAGACAGCACAACACAGAGGGAACCCAACAATGGCTGCTGCCAACCACGCAGTAAGTCATGCACCACTGCAGAGGACTTTGCAAGCTACGGACGGCTTTCACAGCAAGTCAGGAACCGCACATGCGGGCGGTCATGCAAAGCAGCGGAGCCACTCACGCAAGTACGGGTACGCAGCAGAGCCGGGAACTGAGCAGCATCCATATAGGTAACAGATAACAGTATCCCAGCTGGTTAGGGGGAAAGGAGCAAAAGGGTTAATGCAAAAAACATGCAGAGTAACGCTGGAAAACAAAGTACAGACAATACCAGCGTTACAGTATCCCCCTCCTCAGGCCCCCTCTTCTGAAGACCCAAGTAAAAAAAAAAATTCCCCAGAAAAATTCACTTGGGTTTGGCGGTAAGTCCCATAGTTCACAATATGGCAGCAGAGTTAATAGCTCGAAAAGTCCGAACCGCTGACCAAGCGGGGAATCGAGCCATCTAGTCCACTTACCCTGTGGGGACCAAGTAGTCTAGTTCGCACATCAGGTGGAGCTTGGAGAAAGTCCTGCAGACCGCACATGCTCAGCGGAGTCCATGGCCAGAGCTTACTGAAGCGCTTCCCACGGCTGTGGGGCGTCGGGACATGGCATAGCTTGCCTAGCTAGCCAATGCTCCCACGCCGCCAGTCCACGACGACGTGAGGCATGGGTCCCAGATGGTAAGAGAATGTGGACCCACTGGACCACGGAGGGAGACCCGGGCCTGCCCGGACTAGGGAAGGGCAGCGACCGGGATCCGTGGCAGCTGAGCATGTGGGCAAGGTGGCGACCTGCAGGACTAGACAACACCGCACAACTTCAGGTAAGAAGAAACATAAAGTTTACTTAAAGAAACAAAGTACATAAACAGAACATAAGACCGGGCTCCCGATTCCGCACATCAGAGAAGGGTACACAACTCAGGATCACAGACGAGTGCTGGAGGACATCACGGGTAGATGCAGTCCAGGGTTATCTGGCACAGGCATACTTGGACGGCCTCTCTCTCAGGCCTTAGGCGTAGCACAGGCTCAGCAGGAGAACATCAGACACCGACCTCAGACAGACTTCAGACGATGGCGGGGTCATCACGGGTTGATGAAGTCCAGGATCATCTGGCACGGGCATACTAGTATGGCCTCACTCTCAGGCCTCGGGCGTAGCACAGGCTCAGCAGGAGAACATCAGACACCGGCCCAGGACGAACGTCAGACGATGGCGGGGTCATCACGGGTTGATGAAGTCCAGGGTCATCTGGCACAGGCATACTAGGACGGCCTCTCTCTCAGGCCTCAGGCGTAGCACAGGCTCAGCAGGAGAACATCAGACACCGACCCAGGACAGACGTCATCACAGGGTAGACCAAGGAGGAACCGGCAGGACAGGCAGGTTGTCACGGCAAGTGACCAAGGCAGTCTCTGGGACAGGCAGGTTGTCACGGCAAGTGACCAGGCAGTCTCTGGGACAGGCAGGTTGTCACGGCTAGTGACCAGGGCAGTCTCTGGGACAGGCAGGTTGTCACGGCAAGTGACCAAGGCAGTCTCTGGGACAGGCAGGTTGTCACGGCTAGTGACCAGGGCAGTCTCTGGGACAGGCAGGTTGTCACGGCAAGTGACCAGGCAGTCTCTGGGACAGGCAGGTTGTCACGGCTAGTGACCAGGGCAGTCTCTGGGACAGGCAGGTTGTCACGGCTAGTGACCAGGGCAGTCTCTGGGACAGGCAGGTTGTCACGGCTAGTGACCAGGGCAGTCTCTGGGACAGGCAGGTTGTCACGGCAAGTGACCAAGGCAGTCTCTGGGACAGGCAGGTATATAAGACCTGATATGGTGGAGCCTCCAGGTAGGCTGCAGTCGGATGGCAGATGATCGCTCCCAGGTGAGCAGGCAAGAGCCGGGGATCTCTGCAGATGATGTCCGAACTTCTGGATGGAGCTGCAGTCGGATGGCAGATGATCGCTCCTAGGTGAGCAGGCAAGAGCCGGGGATCTCTGCAGATGACGTCCGAACCTCTGGAAGGAACTGCAGACGGATGGCAGACAGGCAAGCCGACAGGTAACAGACAGGTAACTGGAATCAGGAGCTGATGGCTGAAACAGAGTTAGACTGCACAGGAACAACAGGAACACGGATTGGATCTCAGAGAGTCAGGAACACAGACAGGAACACGGACTGGGTCTCAGGGAGTCAGGAACACGGACAGGAACATGGATTGAATCACAGGAACACGGACTGGAACACAGGCCTCGGACTCCGGACATCTGGCACCGATCAGCAGGCTCCGGACATCTGGCAATGATCGGCAGGATCCGGACATCAGGCAGGAAGGATAGGATCCGGACATCTGGAAGTGGTCGTCGGACATCGGCCATGGTCATCAGGCATAGGATCCGGACATCTGGCAGCGACCTGAAAAGGAACCCCAGCGGTCTGGTGCAAGCCCCGCCAGGCTCAACGGGAGCTGGCCGGGGATTGCACAGAGGCTGAGCACAGAGTAACAGAAACTCAGCACACACCGGACTCCTCCTTCCAAGATGAACTCAGGTTATATAGCAAGGATTCACAGTCACTGGCACAGGGTTCTGGACACAGCAGGATTTCAGGAACATAACACAGAGGACACAGTTCAGAAAGTCAGGTACAGGATGCGATCCAAGATCAGGGGTTCAGGTAATTAGACACAGCAGGAGCAGGCCTGGATATACAGCCTCCAGGAACGGCGATCTGGGTAATCAGCCCCCAGCATAGGCGGAAACACAAGACACAATTCAGACATTCAGGTACCGGGTTTGATCCAGGATCAGGGAACAAGACACAGCAGGAACAGGGAATCAGCTCTCCAGAGCTGATCAAATACAGAGCAGGAGCTGAACACACAACCACATACGGCTAGGTTCAGGGATTCAGTGTGGATTCAATGTGAAGCTCTGGCAACGCCCACTAGGGCTGGGGAACTTTATATATGAGCTGCTTCACAGCGATAGGCTGGAGCAGTAATTCTAGTAAACACCCAATCCACATAAAAGCAGGACAGGTGTGGGCCGCGCCCCCTATGCAGAGCCAGACAGCACAACACAGAGGGAACCCAACAATGGCTGCTGCCAACCACGCAGTAAGTCATGCACCACTGCAGAGGACTTTGCAAGCTACGGACGGCTTTCACAGCAAGTCAGGAACCGCACATGCGGGCGGTCATGCAAAGCAGCGGAGCCACTCACGCAAGTACGGGTACGCAGCAGAGCCGGGAACTGAGCAGCATCCATATAGGTAACAGATAACAGTATCCCAGCTGGTTAGGGGGAAAGGAGCAAAAGGGTTAATGCAAAAAACATGCAGAGTAACGCTGGAAAACAAAGTACAGACAATACCAGCGTTACACACTGGACTGTAATTGAATTGGCTGTAGGTTTTTAGTATAGGTGTTTGATTTGCCTGACATTTAGCACACAGTTCAGTCACACCCCTAGTTAGTGGACTCTGACTTTCTACCATTATGATTTTATCATGTGCTATGGTTTTTATGAATAACATTAATAAAGCATTGCAATTTTAATTTTGTTTTTATTTCTGGATCTCTTCATTCGGCGACTTGTTATATTAGTCCGATAAGTTTGGTTTACCTGTTGTGAAGTGCCAGCTCTTCTTTATTATTGGACACCCTCAGATAATTAGTTATGAAATAGGTCACAATCATTACAACAATTCCAAAGGGGATTACCTCATTTATTCATTTTCACCATTATTTTCTAGTACACATTCTCAAATCCATTCCCTGGTGGATATACAATGTACGAATATATACAGTGGGGGAAATAAGTATTTGATCCCTTGCTGATTTTTTAAGTTTGCACACTGACACAGACATGAACAGTCTATAATCTTAAGGGTAGGTTAATTTTAACATTGAGAGATAGAATATCAAAAATAAAATCCTGAAAATCACATTGTATAAATTATATAAGTTTATTTGCATTTTGCAGTGAGAAATAAGTATTTGATCCCTTTGGTAAACAAGACTTAATACTTGGTGGTAAAACCCTTGTTGGCAAGCACAGCAGTCAGATGGTTTTTGTAGTTGATGATGAGTTTTACGCACATGTCAGGAGGAATTTTGGTCCACTCCTCTTTGCAGATCATCTCTAAATCAGTAAGATTTTGAGGCTGTCGCTTGGCAACTCGGAGCTTCAACTCCCTCCATAAGTTGTCTATGGGATTAAGGTCTGGACACTGGCTAGGCCACTCCATGACCTTAATGTGCTTCTTTTGGAGCCACTCCTTTGTTGCCTTGGCTGTATGTTTTGGGTCATTGTCTTGTTGGAAGACCCAGCCACGACCCATTTTTAATGTCCTGGCGGAGTGAAGGAGGTTGTCACTCAGCATTTTATGGTACATGGATCCATCCATTCTCATATTGATGCGGTGAAGTAGTCCTGTGCCCTTAGCAGAGCAAACCCCCAAAACATAATGTTTCCACCTCCATGCTTGACAGTGGGGATCATGTTCTTTTGATCATAGGCAGCATTTCTCTTCCTCCAAACACGGTGAGTTAAGATAATGCCAAAGAGCTCAATTTTTGTCCCATCTAACCACAGAATCTTCTCCCAATCACTCACAGAATCATCCAGGTGTTCATTGGCAAACTTCAGATGGGCTGCACATGTGCCTTCTTGGTCCCAGCTGCCTTGAGATCTTTAACAAGTTCCCCCTGTGTAGTTTTAGGCTGATCTCTCACCTTCCTCATGATCAAGGATACCCACAAGCTGAGATTTTGCATGGCGCCCCAGATCGATGTCGATTGACAGTCATTTTGTATTTCTTCCATTTTCTTACTATTGCACCAACAGTTGTCTCCTTCTCACCCAGCATCTTACATATGGTTTTGTAGCCCATTCCAGCTTTGTGCAGGTCTATGATCTTGTCCCTGACATCCTTACAAAGCTCTTTGGTCTTGCCTATGTTGTAGAGGTTAGAGTCTGACTGATTGAGTCTCTGAACAGGAGACTTTTATAAAGGTGACTATGTAAAACAGCAGTCTTTAATGCATGTAAAGAGTTGATTAGGACCGTCTAACTGGTCTGTGGGAGCCAGAACTCTTATTGGTTGGTAGGAGCAGGGATGGACACTGACAGCTTGGTGCCCCTGTGCAGAAATGTGTCTGGGTCCCCCTCCTTTTAAGGCGACAAAGCTATACCCATTCCACCGCCATCATCATTGTCTTCTCCCCCACCACCCCCATCATTTCCCATTCCACCACCTCAATCATTTCCTCCTCCCCCACCACCCTCATTATTGCCCATTCCACCACCTTCATCATTTCCACCTCCCCACCACCCCATAATTGCTCTTTCCACCACCCCATCATTGCTTTCTCCCCACCACACCTATCATTGCTCTCTCATGTCAATCCAATCATTACCTTCTGCCCCATCACCCCATCATTGCCCTCTCTGTCAACCCAATCATTGCCTTCTGCCCCATCACCCCCATCATTGCCCTCTGTTAACCCAATCATTGCCTTCTTCCCTATCACCCCCATCTTTGCCCTCTCCGTCAACCCAATCATTGCCTTCTGCCCCATCATTGCCCTCTCCGTCAACCCAATCATTGCCTTCTGCCCCATCACCCCCATCATTGCCCTCTCCTCCACCTACACACACACACACAGCACCATTCACCTCTCTCTATCCACACACACACATGCCCTCTCCTCCACCTACACACACACAGCACCATTCACCTCTCTGCATACACACAAACAACACACACCTCACCTCTGTGCATGGTATCCTGCAGCTGCATCGCCGGCAGCTTCCTTCCTGTCTCGCACAGCCGGGGCACTAAATGATGATGTCATTCAGCCACTGCTGTGTGAGACAGGAAGCAGGACGGATCCCTGCAGCTCCGCTCTGCCGCCTTTTTCTCTTGCAGGAAGCAGAGGGCCGCCGCACATGAGGGCAATCTGGCCAGGGACCCCTGGAGCCTCGGATAAACAGGCCAGATTGCCCTCATTATTAGCCATCCTGCAGGGGCCCCCCTTCAAATCTGGGCCTCGGTGCAACCGCACCGGTTGAACCGGTGGTATGTCTGTCCCTGGGTAGGAGATAAAATACTTAATTCCCACTGCAAAATGCAAATAAATTTATATAATTAATACAATGTGATTTTCTGGATTTTATTTTTGATATTCTATCTCCCAATGTTTAAAATCAACCTACCCTTAAAATTATAGACTGTTCATGTCTTTGAATCAATGGATCAAATACTAATTTCCCCACTGTGTATATAAATATAAAGTATGACCATCACAATAGTAGGACTTCCATTTGCATTTCACCCTCCTATTCACATAACTCCCTTTTTCTTTCCTTTGATTATATTTTTCTTGATTGATGTTACTGATTTCTTTAATTGTATTAATGTATTTTTACTTGTTCATAAATAAATAAGAAATACTGGGCATAATTAAGAAGGATTTATGGAAAATGTAGCAACAGATTTGGACTCTAGAGCCATTCTTTTTATTATTCAGTCATCTACAAGGCGTGTTCAATAGTCATTTTCTGCAGAGTCTCCATTTAACCCCATCATGACATTTAACATACATTTACGTCATATGTGATGTCCTTTGATGCAGACTCACATGCTGAGCCCGCATCTTTCCTGACAAATGACGGCTGATCAGTCATCATGTGCCTAGAACAGTCGTGGGTGGAGTGCCAGCTGGAAGCACATCATTAATCGCTCTCATCGGAGTCCCTGTCATGTGATCACAGGGCGCCGATGGGTTTCATGACAGCCGTGGGTCTGCTGATGACCTGTCATTATGATCCTCCCGTGAATGCCGGATTGTGGCAATAAAAGTAAAAAAAAACCTAAAAATACACATACAGTATATGGTAACTCGGCGTTCAGAATCGTCCGTTCTTTCAAAATATAAAGTAAATGAATCCAATCGGTCAACGGCATAAGAAAAAAAAAATCGAAAAGACAGAATAACGTTTTTTTGGATGCTACAACATTGTAATAACATTCAATAAAAAGCAATAGAAACATCGTATCTACCCCAAAATGGTGTCAATAAAAACGTCAGCTCAAGCTGCAGAAAATAAGCCGTCACCCGCCCCAGATCCCGAAAAATGAAAACGTTACAGTTCTTGGAAAATGGAGACAAAAGCAAACTTTTCTTTCATACATAGTTAAATAGGTTGAAAAAAGACCCCGATCCATGAAGTGCAACCCTCCTCCACCAATTGTACATTTTGTCACTAATTAAACTATAACAGGCACATTTCCCAAAAAATGTTCACCATTTAATTATAAAAACTATACATGTTTGGTATCTGCGTACTCGGACTGATCTGGGGAATGATAATGGAAGTGAACATCGTAAATAAAAAAAACATTGTGTAATTGTAATTTTTTGCCAATTTCACTGTACTTGGATTTTTTTCCCATTTTCCAGTACACCATACGGTAAATTGAATGGGTCCTTCAAAAGTACAACTCATCCTGCAAAAAACATACGGCCATATTGATGGACTAATAAAAATTTATGGCTCTTGGAAGAAGGGGGGGGGTGGGAATGAAAAAACATAAAATGTCCCGGGGGTGAAGATGTTAAATACACTAAACCATAAAAAATGTTTGATAAGTGAACAAAGCCTTCAATTATTTTTGGAAATTGTCTCTTCAAAGAGGAAAAAATTCAATATCGACCTGTCAACGAGCCTTGTCACATGATAAAAGTCAAACGAGAAACTATTTGCTGACACATGTTTCGGGGTGTTTGCCCTTCCTCAGTGCAAAGCAAAAAATATGATTTGACTGTATGAGAGGCCTCTGACTGTGGTCTAAAGGGTAATGTCTCTCCTTGTGGAGAGTGACATGCCTGACATGCCAATGTAAGGAGACTTATAGGCCATACAATGCTCCTCTGGGAAATTAAATATGCAAATTGCCTCTTCAGAAAGGAAGATGACTTAATCTCTAGTGCCACCTATTGGATCCTAAAAGTCAATAAGAGCTTTTCCACGTGATTTAGGATATCCTAAGTCATGTGACAAGGCTCGTTCAAAGGTCATTATTAACTGTTAGGATTACTATTTCCAATAGGTGGCACCAGAGTTCAAGTCCTCCTCCTCCTTAAAGAGGCAAGCTTCAATTATTTCAACATTGATAAACATGACAAAATAAATCAATAGACCTCCTATTTAGGAATATCATCATGCGATCTTTTATGTGCAAAAATATTTAAAATTCATTCACATTATCCTTTTACAGTTTTCACTTCAATGACCCTAAAATACTGGTTGATGTGAAGTAACAGGTAATCCCGTGAGATCGCCTCCCATATAACTATATTTTGCACTGCATACAATCTGCGATTTTAGCAACATCAGGGTTAAAGTGGTGGTCCGGCCTAAGGTACAAGTCTGCAGTCACTCTATGTGTCACTCTATGTGGCTGCAGACTTGTGAATCCTCACATCGCGTGACCTGTACACTGTCAGGATTCTCTGGTGCCGTTACTGGGAGTGGTGGGTGCATACATGCTGCCACATGCCGACTAGACGTGCACAGCCTCACTCAATACAAGTGAATTGGAAGGTTTGAAGGTTAGACATGCACAGGCAGTAGGAAAGGAAATTCCGCACATCCTTAACCATATGATGAAGAGCAGTGTACCGCTCGGAACGCGCCTGTCTTTTATATCCTCCTGTCTGTGTTTTGTCATTTTTTAATGGATCGTCAATAAAATAACTTTTTATATTACCTACAGAAGTGCAGAATTTCCTTTTCTACTGCCTATTATCGCTGCAAACTGCCAGGTGAATACTGCTCCCGCCGTGTTGGATTATTTCACGTGTATACCCCTACTAGCACCGTTGGTGAGCCTCCCACCGTTCCTTTTTTTTTTTCAGTCAGACAAGTCTAGTCGGACTGTGTCTGGAAGTATGAAAATCACATACGTGTGGTCACATGACTGCACGCTCCCGGCCCCGGAGAACCCTGATAGCAGTCACATAGAGTGACACCCAGCGGGACTGCAGACTTGCATCCTAAGGCCGGACCACCCCTTTTATTATATCTCGGTCTTACATAGCTTGTGTGCAGTATCTTACCACACTTCTCAATGTGAGAGCAGCATCTTTCCACAATTCGAGGCACTTGCTTGTAGATTGGATTCAGACTGAGGCACAGATTGTCGTCTTCTGGTTGGGAGCGCAGCTCTGCAGGATGTGACAGCTGTAGCGCTTCCAGAAGGCGACTGTCTCCATCGCCAAGTTCAGCTATAGAATCAACAGAAAGTCCTCCCTAAAGACAAAAAGACACGATATTTGACATAATCATCACTTACTACAAATATGTTTCCTATTTCTTTGACATTATCTGGTGTGAACAGTCGGCACGGCCGCCGCTCCTGCGGAACTCAGCAGATTTGGCCAATGGTTCTCTTATGTGTAGACCAAAAAAACCTCATAAATCAAATAGAAGGGATATATGTTGTGAGCCACCCGCCAGGGCTGTGGGGTACTCGGACCCGAGCCCGTTGATTTCTATGGGGGATGTCACGGAGGCCATGGCTCGGTCCGTGGCCCTGGGCGCTCACCCAAAAAAGGGGATATATTTACAGGGGATAATGTCAGTGAATCGTGACGCCACCTGTGGTATCTGGTGAGGATCACCAGCGCTGCAGCAGTCCACTGAGGCCGGTGTTGTGGCAGCTTAGGTGGTATCGCTCCACACAGGTGGAGCAGACCTTCAGGCAGCGTAAATGTAGGGATGCAGGACAGAGGGGACCCAGCCGGGTAAGAGCAAGAATGGAAGCACACTCAAGTCACTTCTGTACCTTTACTGGAGTTAGTGCAGGAACATCCTGGAGCACTGTAGGGTGAAGGGTGCACGTCCGGATTCTCCCCAGTGAGCAGGTGTAGGGCCTCCTGTTTCTTGCCTCTCTGTAGTAAGTTCTGACCTGCCTGTAGCTAGGCCTAACTTTGTCTCTGTCCTGCACCGGCTGACTTTGTGGTAGGGCCTTCTCCTGGAGTACACACTCCCTGCTTGTAGGGTCTCCGTGTCCCCTGGCTCTGTTACGTATCAGCTCTTTGGTGATCCTGGGACCTGTAGTCCTCCAGGAATTCCGGTTGTCTCCTACTGGGTCGTAGAGATCCCTGTAAGCTCGGACCCGGTGTCCGGTATGTGCTTTCTGGGTGAGCTGGTAAGGCTCCTCTGCCCCCTTGCTACTCTCTCCTCTAGCCTTCGGCCTACTCGGGCCCTCACAAGGCTATACACACTGGCAGTTGGTGGGCTGCCTCTTCTGCCACTCTCTAGAGCGTCGGCACGCTACTAGCTCGCTGACTTGAGCTAATTGAGTCTCACACTGCAGTCTGACCTGTTTCTGTGTCTCAGAGTGTGCTCTTAGAGTGTTTACTTCCTAGAGTGTCTTCCCTAGAGTGTCCTAACTTCCTGCCTCCTCCCTCCTTTTTATCTACCTATACAGGCTCCCTCTGGCGGTCTGAGGAAGGGTGAAGGTGTGTGTATGCTCTGAGGGCCTCTTGTGGATGAATCCTTTAATGCACCCTTCTAGGATCTGTGGCACCAAGCACAGCTGGGCTCCACATGTTGAGTTAAGCACCAAAAAAGCACAGTCTCCCCCTTTTTAAACTTTTTGCATCTAATATATTATTCTGTAAATCAATTAGAAAAGAATCGTGCATTCTATCTGAGCCCAATTGCTGATCCAAAAAGTACACCACAGCTTCCATACCATCCTTATGACAGATATTTGAGTAAAGTGATTCCACATCACATGTGACCATTATTTCATGTGGCAATAAGGTCATCAGCTTACTACAAGTAGTTATTGATATTATCTAGGTGAATTGTCTGTGTCTTTTGCAATATACCATTTGGATATACATGTTATATCTAGACTTGTGGACTACATTTGTATTTGTTATATTGCCTTGCTATCGTTCATGAGCCACCTTATGTGTATATATTCATTGGAGGAGTGTGATTTCACATAATTGTCTGTGTTGATACTCACCATTGAGCAGTTTACATGCGGGGAGCTTTCCATTGTGTTTTAATGTTTTTAATGTGTTTTTGTCAATAAAGTCCTTTTTCTATTCTACTATATTATATTGGTGGTGTGCAGTATTTTTGGTGGTTTCTTTTTCTTCTTTTTTAGTCTTTATTCTGTACCACCTTCTGCACCCCGTATTTTTATTGCCATATTATGCTATGCGTCCATATTAGTTATCATTGTTCTGGTACCTGTATTCTAACTAAAATAAGTTGTTAGGAGGAAACCCGATTGACAGATTTCAGGTTCTGCCCTGCTAATCTCTTCTGGGAACCTTCATAAATAAGAGAGCTTTGAGGTTGTAACATCACTTTTATACTGCTTTTATTATGTTTTTTTTGTTACCTGATGAAGGCTGCACTGTAAAAATGGCAGCCGAAACACGTTGTGCTGTATTTTAAAATTTTTTTTTTTTTTGAGAAATTAAATTAATTTTTAGTAGTAGATTTTCACTGGAAGTGGATGTATTCAAGAAATCCTAAGGTGATTCGCGCCACATTCTCTTGGAGTTTCTCTTCACTTAGAATTTACTACCTATGTAGATCTGAAGCAGGATCAACACATAGTTCTCCAAAGTGAGCTGGACGCCTTATTGGACTATACAAGACATGGAGGAATCAGGAGAGGTGCCAAAGAATTGATTCCTTGAGATTCTCAATATGCATTTCTTACTGATTGAAGGTGAGCATAACCACAACTAAAAGAAATGTTTTACTGTTGGTAAAAACATATTACGCTCAGAGGAAGAACCGCACTTGTCTTTTTTCCCTCTCTCCCTAAACCAGGCTATTCTGTCAGGGTTCGGCAGTGGATTCTGTCAGGGTTTGGCCGTGGATTCTGCCAGGGTTCCGCTGTGGATTCTGCCAGGGTTCAGCAGTGGATTCTGCCAGGATTCAACATTGGATTCTGCAGGGTTCCGCTGTGGATTCTGCCAGGGTTCAGCAGTGGATTCTGCCAGGATTCAGCATTGGATTCTGCCAGGGTTCCACTGTGGATTCTGCCAGGATTCAGCATTGGATTCTGCCAGGGTTCCGCTGTGGATTCCAGGGTGGATAAAAATCATGATTTTTTTAAAACAATCAAAAAAATCTGATTTTTTTGATTTAAATCGGATTTTTTTGATTTAAATAGGATTTTTTAATCAAGTTGTACACAAGCAAAACTTTGTCTTTTTGCAAATCAAATTATTTTACACAAATAAAAATATTAAAACAGTTGATGATTATGAAACCTAATAATTTTTATTTGCACTATTAAACAATCAGAATTGAACTACAGAGAGTAAGTACTTTTTAACAATAGCCTATCTCTAACGTTTGAAGTAAGCAAACATCTTCAGTGAATACATCAGTCCTTTAAGCCTACTGTTTATTTAGGACTTTTAATAGGAAAACTAGTTGTCCTGCTTTAGCAGTTCCTAAGCGGTTTCGGACTGTTGTGTGCACAAAACCAAATGAAGAAAACAATCTCTCTACTCCTGCCGATGAAGCCTATGCAGTCAGTAGCTGAGTAGCTACATTTATTATCTTCGCTGGAAGAACAAGTGATTGCGACTTCCACCAGTCCAGTGGTTTTAGTTCATTAACGACGTTATCTGCAAACATGTATTTTTGAAATGGTGCAGATTCACACTTCAATTTCAGCACAGTTGCCACAATGTCATGGTTAGTATTGGCGAGCCACTCCATTGCAGAGTTGATTTCCGCCTCAGATAGTTTTTTCCCTCTGTAGATGGGATGCAAGATATTGGCTAAATAGTGTTCTTCTTTTAATGCTTGGTCCTTGCGGTGGTGTATTGCAACCTTTACATTGTTTTGAGAGGTTCAAGCGATCTAGCGAACCTTCTAAATCTTTCCAAACTTCTGTGGCATCAGCTATGGTTGCAGTATCTTTCTGCATTTTATCCAACGCAATAGATATTGGCTTTAACCTTTCCAAAAGGTCCTCGGCATTTCTCTTCACACCAAGATTTAATACTTTGCTTCGTATATTAGCATCAATTTTATCCCGATGTGTTTCGCAAATGGACACTAATTTTGACCAGTTGTTAATAAACAGTTCCAAGCATTCAGCCAAGGTATTCCATCTAACATCTTGTGGTAGAACCAACTTCAGTCCTCCCATTTCCTTGTAGGTTGCATGTGCAAAATGATTATTGCGGAAATATTTAACAATTTCTACAACATGTTCCTTGACACCCGAAATATGCAGGTCTTTTGCCAAAAGATGCAACAAATGGGCAGAACAACCGTATGTAATGACATTTGTACAGCCTGAAGATGTTTTCCTGAGATATCAAATCTACTTGGTGGTTTGTAGCCTGGTCTTATTCCTTCGATCATTTGTAAACAATGGGTGTTCAACTAGTCGGAAAGAAGAATTGGTTGCAAATATGAATTTAGCAATTAATTCATCAAAATGTTCTTTCTGGCTCGTCGTAGTCTTTAAGAGGAATTTTTCTACACTTTGCACGCAAAGTTTTTTGTTGGGCTGCTTTGTTGAAGTTGTACCCAGATATTGATTGTCACGTGCAGCACAAGCCATATTTGACCCTGAAAGCACAGTAATTAAAAATATAATTCGACCGCGTATTTGAAGAAATATAACGAAAATATTTGAAACAAACTTTTTGAACAATGTAATGGTCCTCGTCCTATAAGGGCTGTCTCAAAAGTTATGCTACTCAAGTTTCCGGTGAAGTTGCTGTAATACTAGTAATATCAGAGCAACTGAAAAAAATTATGTCACAAAAGTTTTAAAAATGTTTTTTTTAAAAAAATGGTCAATTTGGCAGACTTCAAAAGTGAATTGTAGCCTACAATAAAAAAAAAAAATAGGCGTATACACACTCTTTTATTTTTACTTAACGTTAATCTTCTGTGAAATATTGCCTTAACATAAATTTAAATTCTATACTCCAGAACTAGTGCTAGAAATTTTTCTTTTCATAGACTTTAACCATCCCAGTAAAAAGTCTGTTAAAATAGGCTGTAATTGCCAGACTTACCACTAGTGCTAGGGTCCTGGTGCATAAGAAGCTGTGGGGTTCATTGACATTAGTTGTATCACTATCAACATCTTCATTTCCCTTCTGGTTGCAGTTTTCATAATGTGATTTCAAACGGCAAACAAGTCCTTGGATATCCTTTTGACAGTATTTGCACTTTGCTCTCCCACCTTTCTTTCCAAGCTCTGCTGGCATCTCAACAAAATGAACCCAAATAGGGTCTCTCTTACGACCTGCCATGGCTCACGCAGATCACTTCTGAAGTTTGATTGTTACTACAGCCAAGTACTGCTGACTGACTATCCAACAAGTTTGGGCATGTCAACTGAATGGAAAAAGAAACTGAAACCAAGCTACAGAAAGTGAAACCAAGCTAGAAGTGTGGAGTTAATTGAACAATGATTGAAAGTTTTAGATTTTAATCATGATTTATATTAAAAAAATCTTTTGATTTAAATCATGATTAAAATCACGATTTAAATCGATCTGATTTAAATAGAAAAAAATCATTTGATTTAAATCATGATTTAAATCGTTGATTTAAATCAGCGTGATTTAAATCAATCCACCCTGATTCTGCCAGGGTTCCGCTGTGGATTCTGCCAGGGTTCAGCAGTGGATTCTGCCAGGCTTCAGCAGTGGATTCTGCCAGGGTTCCGCTGTGGATTCTGCCAGGGTTCAGCCGTGGATTCTGCCAGGCTTCAGCAGTGGATTCTGCCAGGGTTCCGCTGTGGATTCTGCCAGGATTCAGCATTGGATTCTGCCAGGGTTCCGCTGTGGATTCTGCCAGGATTCAGCATTGGATTCTGCCAGGGTTCCGCTGTGGATTCTGCCAGGATTCAGCATTGGATTCTGCCAGGGCTCAGCAGTGAATTCTGCTAGGGTTCAGTAGAGGATACTGCTACAGTTCAGCAGTGGATTCTGCCAGGGTTCAACAGTGGATTCTGCCAGGATTCAGCATGGGATTCTGAGCCAGAGTCCTGACACAATGAAAATGCTGCAGATTTCACAATGCACATCATGTTTTTTATTTGTTTCATTTGAAACATCCTACAAGGCTGAACTAGAGTCCGATATCTGGAATTAAAGACGTGCAACATTTATTATTTCTTCTTTATTCAAAATCCATTGTGCAGAAATCATTGATGTCCACTGCTGATATGTTATCAGTGCTGTCTAAGCTCTTTATGAAGTTGAAATGATCTTTCCAAGTTTTATATTCCCAATGTCGAACCGATTCTTCTGCCTTCTTACTAAGTTGAAGTAGACCTGTGATTTAGGTGAGGTACCGAGAAGGGAAGTCCATTCGTGAATGGTAATGAGATTTTCCACAATTTATTTTTCACTACACGTGAAATACAAACGTTCTCTAACACACTTGCTGATCGTGTCAGTGTGATGTTGTTACTATATCTGTGATTGGCTTGCTGTTATTCTTGTTTCAGTTTCTGCCTAGTAACAATGATGTAATGGGGAGGAGGAGACAAGGCAGGAGCAGGAAGTCCTGGGTAAGGGGAGCAGGAGAGAGGAACGAAAATAAAGTATGGCTGTTTAAACCTACCATCCAGCATCTCTGTGTGGCCTTCTGGAGTTCCCTTCATCTGCACAACAACACCACAACTGGCGACGAGGAAGCGTTCATCATCAGCTAAAGGTATTTCAGCTCTACAACAATGGCCTGTTTACCAGCCTTCCCTGTTTTGATGTGCATCAGTCCCCAGCTAACCTAGCAGCATGTTGGGAGAAATGGCTGAAGCGTTTTGATATATTCCTACAAGCATGAACATATCAGATGATACCAGGAAGAAAGCCATGCTATTACATTATGCAGGGGAACAAGTCTATGATATCTTCACTACTCTGCCTAATACAGGAGAAGACAAAGACTATGAGCTCAGTAAGGCAGCATTAAGCAAGTATTTCTCCCCACACAGAAATGCAGCATTTAAAATCTTCAAGTTTAGACAATTAAAGCAGTCAGCAACAGAAAGCATTGATGAATATCATGTCCGACTACGGCACCTTGCAGCTTACTGTGAATTTACAGATGTCGACAGAGAGATCCAAATGCAGATTTTACAAGGCTGCATCTCCTCTAAGTTACGGAGACAAGCACTCAGAGATCCCACCATGACTTTAGCAAAACTGCGTGAAACAGCACGTGTAAATGATACCGCCGAAAAACAAGCTAAACTCATAGAGAACATTGAGTGCGAGGCGGAAGCACCATCTTGTATAGCAAAGCTGACACAGAGACCGCCTGTGCCTCGTATGCAGGGGGCAACTTGCTACAACTGCGGAGGGTCGTATCCTCACCAGAATGTCTGCCCAGCAAAAGGGGGGACCTGCCATAATTGTGGAAAACAAAACCATTTTGCAAAAGTGTGTAGATCCAAACCACAATCCCCTCATTCCACAGTACAACCCAGGTCACAGAAAATCCAAACGCTGCAGCTTACTGACGAGCCTCACAGTACTTATCTATTCTCAGTGACTGCAGAGGGATCTCAAACACTGCACGCACTTACTAGTCCAAGGCGACTTATCCTGATAAATGGTAGTCCGGTGGAAGCCCTAGTAGACACGGGGGCATCAGTAAACGTCATCAGCCGTGCAGTCTATAGCCAACTCCCGAACAGACCTGCTCTACAAAGCACTAGCCTAAAGATTTTTCCTTATGGTTCAGCATCTGCACTACCCCTGTGTGGCAAATTTCAGTCAGAACTTGCAGCTGACGGGAAGTCCATCACCGACACTGTATATGTAGTAGAGTGCTCCGCAGACACGCTTCTCAGCTGCAGGAGTGCTATATCTCTGGGTCTGGTCAACCTGGTCAATAGCGTCACAGGTCCTTCGGCCCAACACATCATGCAGAGATACCCCAATCTCTTTAAAGGTCTCGGGAAGCTAAAAGACGTTCAGATAAAATTGCATATTGACCAGTCAATACAGCCGTCTGTTCAACCTCACAGGCGCATCCCATTTCATGTCCGCAAACTTGTGGAGCAAGAACTGCAGGATCTGGAAGCGTCTGATGTTGTTGAACGAGTTGAAGGCCCGACTCCTTGGATATCGCCCATTGTTGTTGCACCAAAACCAAAGCAGCCTGGTAAAATCCGGCTATGTGTGGATATGCGGCATGCCAATTTGGCTATTCAAAGAGAAAGGCACATCACGCCCACTATTGATGACATTATCACAGACCTGAATGGTGCAAAAGTATTTTCTAAAATTGATTTAAAATCAGGTTATCATCAACTTGAGTTGCATCCAGATTCCAGGTACATTACAACTTTTAGTACCCATGTGGGCTTACGACGATTCAAGAGGTTGAACTTTGGTATCTCATCTGCGGCAGAAATATTTCAGAACGTTATCAGTCAGGTTCTATCTGGAATAGCAGGAGTTCTAAACGTCAGTGATGACATTCTTATATATGGTACAACCCTAGAGGAGCATGACAGTCACTTAGAGCAAGTGTTTCAGAGACTGCAAGCCTGCAATCTAACTGTCAATCCGTCAAAATGTGAGTTTAACCAAAAGTCATTAAGCTTCTTTGGATATATCTTTTCGGAGCAAGGAGTTTCAGCAGATCCTCAGAAAGTTGCTGCCATAAAGTCAGCTAGCCAACCTCAAAATGTGTCAGAGGTTCGCAGTTTTCTAGGACTAGTCACGTACTGTGGGCGATTTATGCCTGATCTGGCCACGATCTCCGAACCCCTGCGACTACTCACGAAAAAAGACACTCCTTGGACATGGACTACTGAACACCAAGCAGCATTCGATTCCATGAAGTCCGGTCTGACTGGCGACACCGTCATGGCCTATTTTGACCCTCTAAAGTCCACAGAGCTGATCGTGGACGCTAGTCCGGTGGGCCTGGGTGCAATTCTCACACAAGTGTCCAAAGAAGGCAACGTTTCTACCATTTCCTATGCAAGCAAAGCCTTAACAGAGACAGAACAACGCTATTCACAAACTGAAAGGGAAGCTCTTGCGGTTGTGTGGGGATGCCTTCATTTTCATCTGTACCTTATGAGACATAAATTCACAGTGATAAGCTACCACAAACCGCTCATTCCGCTTTTCAACAAACATTCTTCAAAGCCTCCCCCACGACTTGAACGCTGGTTGCTCCGCCTACAGAACTACCAGTTTCGGTTGAGATACGAGGCAGGAGCTGGTAATCCGGCTGACTACTTTTCGAGACACCCAACACCACAAACTACCAAGGACGACATCCCAGCAACTATCCTTGCAGAGGAACATATCAATTTTATTGTTGCACATTCTGTGCCAAAAGCTATGACTATGGAGGAAATACAACAAACGATGGATTGCGATCACCAACTTCAGTTAGTTATAGAGACTGTTCGATCTAAAAATTGGAGCAATTTTCTTGCTGAAGCCCGCCTCCAAACACCGGATCAAACAACCTACTTGACAGCCTTCTTTAATGCACGACATGATCTCTCCGTGTCTGATTCAAATCTACTGTTGCGTAACAATCGGCTGGTGATACCCAGAAACTTCAAAGCAGAGTACTGGATCTGGCCCACGAGGTTCATCAAGGGGTGGTGAAAACAAAGCAATTACTGAGAGAGAAAGTCTGGTTTCCAGGACTAGACAAAAAAATAGAGGCACTCATTGAAACTTGCATACCTTGCCAGGCAACTACAATTGACCATAGACGCGCACCCTTACAAATGACACCCCTGCCAGAGGGCCCGTGGTCTGCTGTTAGTGTTGATTTCTGTGTTTTACCGGATCACTCCTATCTGCTGGTTGTCATGGATGACTATTTGAGGTTCCCAGTCATTGAACATGTTTCGACAACCTCTGCCAGGGCTGTTATACCAAAATTAGACAAGATCTTCTCGGCATATGGCATACCGGAAACAGTGAAGTCCGACAATGGACCACCTTTTAATAGCAGACTTTCGATCATTCGCAACCTATCTTGGTTTCACTCACAGGAAAATAACTCTTTACTGGCCTCAGGCCAATGGTGAAGTGGAACGGTTCATGCAATCAATCAACAAAACTTTGAGGATCGCTACCATGGAGCACAAGGATTTACAGCAAGAGTTACACAGATTTCTTAGACAGTACAGAGCTACACCCCATTCTACTACTGGGATACCACCTGCCACTGCGCTGTTCAACAGGCCTATGTGTGTCAAACTCCCGAGCGTTCCGCAGAGCCCTGTTCAAACCCCAATTGCTACTAAGGATGCCATATCCAAACAGAAGATGAAGAGGTATGCAGATAAGAGCAGTCATCGTTGCAAGCCACCGGAAGTATTGGTGGGAGATTGGGTCCTGGTAAAAGGCTAAGACCTAGAGACAAGTTTGCATCACAATACTATCCTGAACCCTTTCAGGTCACACAAGTCAAAGGCACCATGGTTACTGCTCAAGATCACGGTCGCCAGGTCACAAGGAACGTGTCCCATTTTAAAAAACTTTGCGACTATGTCCCAGAAACAGACGAGGCAGATAGCGATGACGTCCTGCCAGATCCCCAGAGCTCAGCAGTTCCAAGGGAGGATACCTCAGGGGACTCAGAAAGTTCATCTGGGACTGAGATGTCTCACCGCTATCCAGCGAGGGCAAATCGTAGACCGCCAGCCACCTCTTGGACTATGTTCTGCAGTAAAAATAAAAAAAATAAAAATCCTTCGTACTAATGTGAACTTTTGGACGTTATCCAGTTATAATGTTGTTTTGTTTGGTGAGAAGAGGAGAGATGTGATGTTGTTACTATATCTGTGATTGGCTTGCTGTTATCTGTTTCAGTTTCTGCCTAGTAACAATGATGTAATGGGGAGGAGGAGACAAGGCAGGAGCAGGAAGTCCTGCGTATAGGGGAGCAGGAGAGAGGAACGAAAATAAAGTATGGCTGTTTAAACCTACCATCCAGCATCTCTGTGTGGCCTTCTGGAGTTCCCTTCATCTGCACAACAACACCACAGTCAGTACAATGGAAAAAAATCTCATATTTGATCATTCACTCAATATGATCAGCAGTGCACAAAAAATCATCAGTATATTCAAACTAGAAAGAGAGGGGTGCTCCCTGGTGCGGTAAATTCACAAGATATCAGGAGAGCAGAATGTGCCGTACATTACTAACTTGCTGGAGTTGTGCAAGGTTTAGGCACCATGCTAAATAAAGCGTTGTGGGATAATGCCCACCTCCCATGTGGCTGTGTACCTCTGAAATCCAATGCTGTCTGGAAGAGAGGTAAGTAATCTGAAAAAAAGCCATATGTGTGCAGTTGAATGAAGTACAAATGGCCAAAAAAGTTTTATTACTAAAATACTGTCACGCTGTGACGGTCTTTGGTAAGGAAAGGGGACTCAAATTGTCCCTGGAAGCTGAGATCCTAACTATCCCGGTCCATGGCACTCTTGAAGGTAGAGAGGACCAAGTATCTGACCTTATTATGCTCCTGTTAAACCCTAATCTGTCCCCTCTCACACACCATGAGGCATTGGACAGAAAAGTGAGGTAAACAAACACAAAGACAAAACAGGGATAATAGAAAACCTCTATCATACAAAAGCACAAACCAACAATAGGGAGGAGGATAGGGACATGGAGGAATAAGCTAAATGGGAACAGGGACCAGGAGATACTGTAAATACTCAAGTACTACAGCAAACAACAGAACACCACACCTCCAACTACTCAGCTTTAGGGCCCCGTCTCATATTGCGACAAACCAGTGATCCCGACAACGATCAGGATCGCTGGTGTGTCGCTACATGATCGCTGCTGAGCTGCCAAACAGGCAGCTCAGGCAACAATCAGGACAGCGACACTGTGGGTAACAAGCGACGCAGTGTACGTTGGATACCAGCGCACTGATGCAGGGAGCTGGTAACCAAGGTACACGTCGGGTTTCCAGGCGCTGCACGGTGCCTGGAAACCCGACGTGTACCTTGGTTACCAGCTCCCCTGCAGCAGCGCGCTGTTATCCAAGGTACATGTCGGGTTTCCAGGCACAGTCCCGCGCCTGGAAACCCGATGTTTACCTTGGTTACCAGGAGATCGCTGGTCTCGATGCGTGCCTGCCAGCGGGAGACCAGCGATCAAAAAAAGTCCTGACATTTCTGACACGACCAGCGATTCACAGCAGGGGCCTGTTCGCTGGTACGTATCAGACATAGCGCTGTTTAGCAGCGATCTCGGTAGCGATCTCGCTATGTGAGACGGGGCCCTTAGCACTCAGCACAGGAAGACAAATCTTTCACTGGCAGGGACTAACCGCACAGAGCAGTATATATAGAGGGAGTAAATGATAAGCAGTTGCAGCTGAGAACAACCAGGCTGCATGGTCTCAGCCAGCATGGAAAGAGTCTTTAACCCTCTCAGCAAAGGGAATCCATTTAAAATAGGACATGAATAACACCATCTCTAAAAAATACCTGCGATTCATTACTCAACGTGACCCTCTAACTCACTGACTCATGACAAATACATATAAATATTTATAATAACATGTTTCAGTTCAGAACTTGCGCCTTCCTCAGGTTTAAACCAAGTTCTCCAGTGAAACACTTTGTTTAATACATAAATGTGTAGGGTAGGGAAGGTAGGGAAGTAGAGTCCTGGATGGTAGATATATGTAGTGTTGTGAAGGAAAAGACCATTAATGGTGGACAGATTGTCTGAGGATCAGCGTTGTTTGTACTCTGCTGTGGGTGAAACCGTTCTATTTTATTGTGCCTTCCCTAAGAAAGGACTGTTTTTGGTATTGAATGTTTTGGATGAAGAAAACCTGATTACTTTATTTTGAAAGCTTATGCCAAAAATAAACATTGCCCTGCTTACCACTAAAACTCATACCTGTGTGGACCACAGTTGCTACCAAAGAGTGTGAACCCCTACAATAATATACTGCATACATATATTAGCAACAAAGCATCCTTTTTATTTTTGACACATTTGAACTTTACTCAGCAGTGCACAGCATTCAGCTAAACGCTTCTGGCTTTTTTTCCAGAGTACATTCAAGCGCTTTTCAATCGGGTGGACGACACTGAGAATAGGAATCGGGGTCTGCATTCTTCCTACGCTATAGTTTGATATCTTTTCCCAATATTGCAGAGAATTTTCAATTCATGTTTTTTTGTGAACCATCTGATGCTGAGCTGGATAGATAAGGGCTCCCGTCACACGAGGTAGCGTACATGCCCAACTGTGCCTTTTCACTGGCTTATACCCTGCTCTGTTATGTTATGGTAGCTGAGGAGGCAGGAGCAAAAAACCACATAGACAGCCTAACACCAGAGAGGTTGGAAACTAATAGGTTGCAGACCCCTAAACTAACCACACAACTAGAAGAAGCCGTGGAGCGTACCTACGGTGGTCCTAGACGCCTCGGCACAGCCGGAGAGATAGCTATCCCTGAAGATGTAAAGAGGAAAGCTAACTGCCCCGGAGTAGACCCCAAAAGAGTAGGAAGCCCCCAAACATATAATGGTGGTTAGGCAAGATGAAAATACGAACACAGACAGAAAATAGATTGAGCAAACGCTGGGGCCCAAAACTGACTAGATAGGACAGCACAGGAGAGAATACTTTCTGCAACCCAGAAAAACCCTAGGAAAAACTCCAACACTTCTGAATCCAAAAACACTGAGACCACACGGTCTCGACCACCTATATCAGATCTCTGGTGTGAACACGTAGCTACCCAGCAGAAAAATATCACAAGAACTGAGCAAATGAACAAATACAAAAAACGAATGGAGACCAGCCAAAGCACCCCATAGGGGACCTGGCTGAAGAAAAAAAGCAATGCAACAAAAAGCAAGGAATTCAAACCACAGTAAAAAAAACTGAAACAGATTTATCTGAATGCAAGCAGGAGACAGCAGGAAAGCAAGCTGAATTCCAACTAAACCAAGAAGCTCAATTGATCACCGGCGAGGATCATGGGAGATCAGCTCACTTATATCAGGCCAGTCAGTACCACCTGACACCCACTCGTTATCTGCGGGTGTAGGACTCTTGGTATTCAAGATAGGTTCAATACCCTCAGCAACCACCAGAGGGAGCTTCATCTCCGAAGTCGTCTCCAAAATGTTCACAACACTGCTCCACATAAGTCAGTAATTTCTATCGCAGAGCAATATGTGTCAAGTTCTGATCCCCATCTTCTGAACAGCACTGGAATTATGAAGTGTTTCTTGTTGAATTATAGGAAGTCTTAGTAATGTCTAATAAAGATAAGCTCTTCCTGTGGCACAGTGGTCAAAGGTTTCATCTGTTTTCAAACAATGGCAAAGAATTGCCAGAAGTAATCTGCTCACCATGTTCATTTTTCCTTGCAGGTAGGAGAGATCCACTAGGAAACAATTACTGTGACATCCTGTAAAGGCCTATCAGTCAGCTCTTGTCAGTCAGCTCCTGTCAGTCAGCTCCTATCAGTCAGCTCCAGTCAGTCAGCTCCTATCAGTCAGCTGCTCCAGTTAGTCAGCTCCTGTCCGTCAGCTCCTGTCAGCTCCTATCAGTCAGCTTCTCCTGTTAGTCAGCTCCTGTCAGTCAGCTCCTGTCAGTTAGCTCCTGTCAGTCAGCTCCTATCAGTCAGCTCCTGTCAGTCAGCTCCTATCAGTCAGCTCCTCTCAGCTCCTATCAGTCAGCTGCTCCTGTTAGTCAGCTCCTGTCAGTCAGCTCTTGTCAGTCAGATTCTGTCACACAAGGTGTAAGACAGATTATGTGCAACACAAAGGGATAAGGGGAAGGGTAGCCTAACGTTAGGGAAGCAGGGAGTGGAGACCCATAGGCAGAACTAAGTTCACCCTGTCTGCCCTAAGACCCTAAATAGGTTCTGCACCTATCGCTGAGCAGGATACTTAAGCCCTGACAGACCCTAGAGGTAAGCCCTGCATAGGGAAGAGCAGGATGAGTGCTAGTCAATCCCTCTACACTACAGACAACTGGGATAGACAAACAGAGGGAAACACTTATCTTTAAACAGACTCAGACAGGAAACACCAGACGTCCTCCCAACACCAGAAAGGAATTTATCCAACTGCTGTAGCTCCAAGCCTTCACAATAGAGGAATGGAAATAACACCTACACCTCCCAACAGGAAGTAGGGAGTTATAAACACCCAGGTCCAGGTGTGGTCATTCGCACTGAGGGAGGTGGCTACTAGTCTGCAAAGCAAACAACTGAGACCTTCTGAAGACAGATGCAGTGCAATAGTCTGCAGCCTCTCACACATCTGTGACAACTTCTAGCAGTCAACTCTTGTATCAGTCAACTCTTGTCAGTCAGCTTCTATCAGTCATCTCCTGTCAGTCAGCTCCTATAAGTCAGCTCCTATCAGTCAGCTCATGTCAGTCAGCTGCTATCAGTCAGCTCACATTAGTCAGCTCCTATTAGTCAGCTCCTGTCAGTCAGCTCCTATCAGTCACCTACTGTCAGTCTGTAGCAGCAAAAAAAATGGGGATATAAAACTTAACATTTAATGAACTTAATGCTAAAAAGGGGACACACAAACAATTACCATCCTCCAAACAAATAGTGAGGATATATGATATAATAAGAGAGTTGAGTCCAATAAGGACAACAAGAAATAGGAGATATATAGTACGTCAGACAATATATAATATATAATTAGCTCTGCACCGCAAGAGCAAAATATGACTACCTAAATGCAAGTGTAGGCATCGCTTATTTGTAAGTCATGTGTCTGAGACTTAATCAAACGTATGTGAGACAACATCTATAAAAGGAATGATCTCACCCATTTGAATGGCGATGTTCGCTCTAAAATTCATCTCCTAATAAAGTATGCATATGGTCATTTTCAGATTAAACAAGGCCCTTTCCCAACGCGTTTCCTCCTTGCAGGATTCATCAGGGGATATGGCAGCTAGACACATCTATATATATCTGAAAATGACCATATGCATACTTTATTAGGAGATGAATTTTAGAGCGAACATCGCCATTCAAATGGGTGAGATCATTCCTTTTATAGATGTTGTCTCACATACGTTTGATTAAGTCTCAGACACATGACTTACAAATAAGCGATGCCTACACTTGCATTTAGGTAGTCATATTTTGCTCTTGCGGTGCAGAGCTAATTATATATTATATATTGTCTGACGTACTATATATCTCCTATTTCTTGTTGTCCTTATTGGACTCAACTCTCTTATTATATCATATATCCTCACTATTTGTTTGGAGGATGGTAATTGTTTGTGTGTCCCCTTTTTAGCATTAAGTTCATTAAATGTTAAGTTTTATATCCCCATTTTTTTTGCTGCTACATATTTAAATATATTTTGGGGCAAATCTTTATCATACTGCTTTATTGACCTACTGTCAGTCACCTACTGTCAGTCAGCTCCTGTCAGTCAGCTCCTATCAATCAACTCCTATCAGTCAGCCCCTGTCAGTCAGCTCCTATCAGTCAGCTCCTATCAGTCAGCCCCTATCAGTCATCTCCTGTCAGTCAGCTCCTATCAGTCAGCTCCTATCAGTCAGCCCCTATCAGTCATCTCCTGTCAGTCAGCTCTTATCAGTCAGCTCCTGTCAGTCAGCTGCTATCAGTCAGTTCTTGTCAATCAGCTCCTATCAGTCAGCTGCTACCAGTCAGCTCTTATCATTTGTCCCTGCAGGTAGGAGCGCTCCACTAGGAACCAATTACTGTAACATCTGCCCCGGAAGAAGCCACACGGCGAAACGGTGCCCGTCGGGCATCCAGGAGATTCCAAAGCTGTCCTCCCTCCTGTCATACTGCGTGCAGACCTTTTTGATGTAAGTGGGATTACATATCCTTTTATGATTCCCTTTTTAGATGTGGCAAATCCAATTCAATCTAATTACATCTTCCTTTTCCTGCACACTATTAGGCATTGCATTAACTACCTTTGATTTAGTCACAGCTAGTATAAATCATGGACGTCTGGCCTAATGCTAGGCATGGTTTAAGCATTAGGTCATTTCTGATGACACATTACTTTCAAATGTAGTAAATGACAGTTTTACAGTTAGTGTGGACTAGAAACGCCGGCCTTGTCCACAGTATTGGCCTGAAGTTGTAGCACAGCTCTGTCCTAAGCACTGATTGGTAGAAGCTGCACCCACCAACTTTCTTTCCAGGTGATAAGATACTCATGGGTGCTACAAGCTTCACATCCCAACATCCCAATGCCATTCATGTATTTGTCAAATCTCTTAAATTACATATTTTTCCTGAAAAAAAGGCCCCGGAAGCCTGAAAATCTATCTATGCACCTTCTATCATCAGTAAATGCCATCAATAGTACCCCCAGGCTGTGTGTACATGGCTTAGTATGGGCCCCTATGCACCCGCTGAGTCTCCCAGGCCAGACTGCATCAGGACAACGCTGGTGGTCTTTTCCTAGAAGCGGCTTTGCCGGCAGTTCTGCCGTCATTCTTTCTGCTGCTCTACTGCTGATGTCTCTTACTCTATACTGTGAACATAGGGAGCGGGTGGCTTCTAGCGGGAGCCACCTAAGTAATGAGCAAGTCACTTATTCTGACTGCTTCAAGGTGTCCGAACCCTGGAGCGAGTAAAAGACGTCATGTAAAATGGAGCATGTGCACAGCAAGCTTTACGGGGGACTTTTGTGGTCTTTTTTCCAGTGCGCATAGCCTGATAAGTGGTAATTACTGCTTTACTTCACTGCTCACTCCCAGGGTTCCACCTGATATTCTTGCTTTTTAGCCACTGTCCCACCTTTCCTTGCTGCACTTCTTATTGTGTGGGCTTGGACCCCATCTTCTCCAGTCTGCATGCTGAGTCTTGGCTCATAAAAGGCCAGTTCATACCAAGGCACCAATTTTCCCATCCATTTTCCAGCTCTCACATGTTTAATATGGACAATTTTTCCCCATTTTCCTCTGCCTCACCATTAAGGACCATAGAAGCTGCTATGGTGTTCATCTGTGTCACATTCTTGGCATCTGACCTGATTTATCCCTTGACCTCACCCAGAAGCTTGTCCGGTCCTGCCGCCTGTCTTATGTTGTTAGCTAGAGGCTGCCAGTCCCATCCCCAGCTTGTCTACTATTGTGACAGAACTCCGCCAGCCCGGGCTTCTGCTCGTCTCACGATCTCTTTCTCTGCTGATTTTATACTGTGTCCTGATGTCATCTACAGCATTTCACATCAACTGTTCATAAAGTCAAGTTCACACGGCCATATTTTCGGTCCGATTGCGGTCCATGAAAAAAGACAGCACATGGACAGAACTCAGACCAATGTTACTCAAAGAACAGTGTGATTTTTTTCTGTGCAAAAAAATTGGATTCCATAGGTAGCCACCGTGTAGCGTCTGATTCTTAAGGATGCAAACAGCATTTGGTCTTATAAATTGTTAACTATTAGAGATGAGCAACTTTGCCTTTTTAGGGTCGAGTCGGGTTTCGGACCACCTGAAAAGTCGAGTCGAACGAAATCGGCCGACTATCGGAAAAAGTTGAAGGTCCGATTGAAACACGAAACCCAATGCAAGTCAATGGGGAAGAAAAGTCGTCAGTGAGTGGAGGACAGTAAACACCTACAGTGCCCATTTCAATGCCAACAACATCAATTCTTATTACTTAAGCTTGGCAACCTTAATTTACTTTATAATAATAGTTACGCATTGAAAACTGGGGGTTATTTGGCTAAAGTTGTGGGGGGGGGTAGGGATGGCTCCAGGTTTTCGTGGGCCCCGGGCCAAAGAGTCTCAGTGGGCCCCTTTAACACATACCACAATTCATGATGCTCCGATACGGCAGAGAAATATAGGTATAGTACAATGAAAAATACTTCACTTCTTACATTACATGAGTGATATCTATTGTAAATTCTACAATAGCTCAAAAACCGGACAGTATGTTCCTCCACACAGTATTATAGCCACCACATAGTGCGCCATACAGAATAATGAGCCCCATATATTGCTCCATACAGAATAATTGGTCCCATATAATGTTCCATACAGTATATGATGAGCTCCACATAATGCTCCAGTATATGATGGTCCCCATATAATGTGCCATACAGTATAGGACAGTCCCCATAGAGTATAATGAGCCCCACATATTGCTCCATACAGTATAATGAGTCGCATATAAAGCTCCATACAGTATATGATGGGCTCCATATATTGCTCCATACAGAATGGGCTCCATATAATGCTCCATACAGAATAGGCCACATATGTGCTCTATATGATGCTCCATACCCTATATGATGTCCCATAAATTATGAACCCCATATGATGCTCCAGTATATGATGGGACCCCATGGATGATGCTCTAGTGTATGATGGGCCTATATAATGGGCCCAATATGATGCTCCATTGTATATTGGGCCCCATTTATAATGCTCCATATATAATGGGCCTCATATGATGCTCCAGTGTATAATGGGCTCTGTATATGATGCTCCAGTGTATGATGGGCCCCATTTCTAATGCTCCAGTGTATGATGGGCCTATATAATGCTCCATATATAATGGGCCCCGTATGATGCTCCAGTGTATAATGGGCCCCGTATATGATGCTCCAGTGTATGATGGGACCCATTTATAATGCTCCAGTGTATGATGGGCCCCATGGATGATGCTCCAGTGTATGATGGGCCTGTATAATGCTCCATATATAATGGGCCCCATTTATAATGCTCCAGTGTATAATGGGCCCTATCTATGATGCTCAAGTGTATGATGGGCCCCATATATAATTCTCCAGTGTATAATGCTCCCCATTTATTGCTCCAAACATAAAAAAAAATGAAATACCTCTCCTCGCTGGGCACTGCTCTACTCTGACTCCTCAGAGTCGCCATCTTCCAGCTCCCTGCACTTGGACTGTTCAGGCAGAGGGCGTACAGACGTGACGTCATCGTGCTCTCTGACCTGAATGTCACTGTCAGGAAACGCGGAAGACGTCAAAGCGGTGGAGCAGGGAGAGGTAAGTATTGCAAGTGCTGAGGCCCTGAGCAAGCAGGGAGTGCCCACTCGTGGGCGAAGGCACTGGCACAGGGCCCCTCATAGTACGCCGGTATCGCGAACAGCGAGTGGGCCCCCCCACCGTCAGAGACATCAGCGTACTATGAGGGGCCCTGTGCCAGTGCGGTCGCCCACGAGTGGGTCCCCACCTGCTCAGGGCACCGGCACTTGCCCGGGTGCGCCAGGTCCTGACGCCAGCCCTGGGGGGGTACAGCCCAGTTAGGGAGGTGGAAAAACTGGCATAAGTCAAGGTGTAGGCTGGACGTTCAGCAGCTGCAAATGGAGGAATTGGAGAAGTCGGAGGAAGAGGAGGACAAAGTGAGCCATTTTGCTGGCAACCTATGTGTCATCAGGGGAAGGTGGTACAAAATCTTTAGAAACCCAGGCATGGTTTATTTTAATGAAGGTGAGATCACCAACATTTTGGGTCGACAGCCGGGTCCTTCTTTCTGTCAGGATTGATCCAGCAGCACTGAAGACTCTTTCTGATAGCACACTACCAGCAGGGCAAGCGAGCTCCTGTAAGGCATATTGTGCCAATTCAGGCCAGGTGTCCAGTTTACAGGCCCAGTAGTCAAAGGGGAATGAACTGTGAGGGAGAACATCGATAGGGGAGGAGAGGTAATTTTGAACCATAGTTGACAACTGCTGTCTCCTGTCTGTTGCAATCGATTCAGTATTACCATTCGTGTGAGCGTTACTCGAGAAATCAGTCTACAACATGGTTATGAAACCCCTGTCTCCAACGCCACTTCGGCTGTGTGCACCACGAACACCTCTTCCATGTTGCCCAGTACGGCTCCTGGTAGAACCTGCACCGCTGCTGTGTGCTGGGAATGCCTCTAACAAACGGTTTACCAGAGTTGCTTGTTTGTTCGCCAATATTAGCTCTAGGTTCTCCTGCGGCATGATGTTCTGTAATTTGCCTTTATAGCGTGGATCGAGGATGCTGGCCAACCAGTAGTCATCATCCTTCATAATTTTTGCAATGCGGGGGTCCCTTTTTAGGATCCGCAAGACATAATCACACATGTGGGCCAATGTTCCAGGTGTCAATGATGCACTGCCAGTGGTGGGTGGAGGAGCACTTTCTGCCAAATCCACATCCCTCCAGTCACGCACAAACCCTGTACCTGACCTTGGCAATCAAACATTTTCTCTTGCCCCTGAGAAGCATCCTTCTCCCCAAATTAATCATCCCCCTCATCCTTCTCCTGCTCTACCTCCACTTCGTCCAGGACAGTTCCCTGAGCAAACAAAGGCTGACTGTCATCAAGGCTTCCCTCCTCCTCCTCCTCTGCAGACGCCTGATCCTTAATGTGCGTCAAAGTTTGCATGACCAGACGCATAAGTGGGATGCTCATTCTTATGATGGCATCGTCTGCGCTTACCAGTCATGTGCATTCCTCAAAACACTGAAGGACTTAACAGAGGTCTTTCAGATTTGACCACTGCACACCCGACAACTCCATGTCTGCCCTCAAACTGCCTGCCCGTGTATTCTCCCACAAATGCATTACAGCCTGCCTCTGTTCGCACAGCCTCTCAACTATGTGCATGGTGGAGTTCCACCTTGTTGTAACGTCTATGATTAGGCGGTGCTTGGGGAGGTGGAGCGATCGCTGCAGCCTCTGCATACGACTGGAGTCTACGGGCGAGCGACGGATGTGCGAGAACAGTCTTCGCACCTCAAGGAGCAGGGCTGGTATCTCCGGATAATTATTTATGAAGCACTGCACCACCAGGTTCAAGGTGTGAGCCAGGCAAGGTATGTGTCTGAGTTTTGCCAGGGCTATAGCCGCCACAAAATTACGGCCGTTATCACTGACTATTTTGTCTGGCTCAAGATGTAGACTGCCCAGCCATGACTCAGTTTCTCGCCGCAAGTAGTCGGCCAGTACCTCCCCGGTTTGTCTGTTGTCGCCCAAAGACATCATCTTTAAAACAGCCTGCTGACGCTTACCACTAGCTGTTCGATAGTGGGACACCTCGTGTGCAACACTGGCAGCTACGGATGGAGTGCTCATGCGACTGCGCTCTGTTGACGAGCTTTCGCTTCTGGAGGAGGAGGGTCGAATGCCTACAGCCAATTGTTGCCTATACCATGGGCTAGGCAGCACTGTCCCTCCGCCGCTGTCCCCTGTGGACCCTGCATCCACCACATTATCCCAGTGGGCAGTGATGGAAATGTAACGGCCCTGGCCATGCCTACTGGCCCATGCATCTGTTGTGAGGTGCACCTTTCCACTCAATGATTGTTTGAGTGCATGGACAATGCGGTCTTTCACATGCAGGTGGAGGGCAGGGATGGCTTTTCTAGAAAAGAAGTGCCGACTGGGTAGGTCATAGCGTGGGACAGCGTAGGTCATGAGCTCTCGGAATGCTGAGCTTTCAACCAAACGGAAGGTCATCATCTCTAATGAGATCAGTTTGGCAATGCAGGCGTTCAAACCCAGTGTACGCAGATGAGAGGATGAGTACTTTCTTGTCCTACTCAGAGTGTCTGCTAGGGTGAGCTAGACTTGAGAGCTGCATGTGGGTGAACTAGCGGTGGACATGATGGACTGAGAGGGGGTTGGTGATGGTGGTGGTGGTGATGGCCTAGATTCAGTCTTTCGTTGCAAAAACTTTGTGATTCCCTGACTGCTTTGGCCTTGCGACGACACCTCAACATTTCTTGCTGGTGGTGTGCTAACCGGTGGGCTTACAGTTGGGGAAGTGATGTAGCATTGCTGGCTACCTTCAGTCGGAGCAGGTGCACATGTGCTACCTGAGGTTTTGCAGTCAGTCTATGCTTGCAAGTGCATGGTGTTTAAATGTCTAAGCATGCAACTGATATTCAAATTTCGGAGATTTTTCCCTCGGCTAAAGGTCCTTCCGCACTTCTTACAGATAACCTTTGCCTCATCAATAGGATTTTGGTCAAAAAAGTGCCACACTGCACTCTTCCTACTATGGGATAAATTTTCAGGGCTTGCACGCTGTGCTAATTTGACCATCTGGCCAAGCTGTCCTGCAACTCTTTTTGTTTTTTTAAGATGTTTTTGGACTGCTACGGGCCTGCCAGATAACCGCTGCTGCGATGTTGATGCCTGCTGCGGATCCTCCTCCTCTTCTGAGCTATTGCCAGCGGCACCCTCTTCCCCAATGGATGCTAATCCAGGTCAACAACTGGGTCATTCATCACCTCCTCTTCAATTTCATCTGCACCTTCCTCTGTGTCACCGTGTAAGGTGGTGTAGTATGCGGGAAGGGACACCTGAGTTTCATCAGGTTCAGATTCTGGCTCAGTAGACTGCAAGGGCAATGTAGTGCCCTGGGTGAATGTACCAGCAGAATCATATAGCAGTGGCTGTGCATCAGTGCACTCCATATGTCAGATTCATCTTGGACTGGGGAATTCAGGATTTGACTTGATAACCCAGGCATGGTATGTGAAAAGAGCTCAATGGAGTAATCTGAAGTGTGCTCTACTGTATCATTCACTTTTGGTGGGGGTGAAGGACACAAGGAAAGGTGTTGTTCCTGACAAGGAGCCTGCACTGACGACTCAGTGCTTGCATTTTTTGAAACTTCAGAAGAGGAGGCGATAGAGCTGGAGGCTGTTTCGGCAATGTAAGCCAAAACCTGTTCCTGATGCTCCGGCTTTAAATGCGGTTTACCTATTCCCAGAAAAGGGAGCCTTCCAGGCCTTATGGAGCCAGATAATGACGCAGGCTCAACACCTCCTGCCTTAGGTGCTATTGTGCTTTTGGCACTACCAGCAGATGCATCACCACCACCATCAGTACCAGCTGGCCTCCCACGCCCACGTCCGCGGCCTCTTCCATCATATTACCTCATGTTTGGGAAATTGTACCAAAAATACCAGCAGATATATGGTACTGTATCAGAAGCGTACAGCTGTATACGGTGAAGGGGAAAATTGTAAATCTCCATATATATTTCCTGAGTCACACACAGATGCTCTCAGGCTCAGTATGGATTAGACCAGAATACAAAAAGCAGAAAAAGGGTACTGTATCAGGAGATACCAGGTGTATATAGTATAGGGGAAAATTGTAAATCTCGTATATATTTCAGAAGTCACACACAGACGCTCTCAGGCTCAGTATGGATTAGACCAGAATATAAAAAGCAGAAAAAGGGTACGGTATCAGAAGATACCAGGTGTATACAGTATAGGGGTAATTGTAAATCTCCGTATTTATTTCCTGAGTCACACACAGACGCTCTCAGGCTCAGTATGGATTAGACCAGAATATAAAAAGCAGAAAAACGGTACTGTATGAGAAGCGTACAGCTGTATACAGTGTAGGGGTAATTGTAAATCTCCGTATATATTTCCGGAGTCACACACAGACGCTCTGAAGCTCAGTATGGATTAGACCAGAATATAGAAAGCAGAAAAAGGGTACTGTATCAGAAGATACCAGGTGTATACAGTATAGGGGAAAATTGTAAATCTCCGTATATATTTCAGGAGTCACACACAGACGCTCTCAGGCTCAATATGGATTAGACCAGAATATAGAAAGCAGAAAAAGGGTACTGTATCAGAAGATACCAGGTGTATATAGTATAGGGGAAAATTGTAAATCTCAGTATATATTTCAGGAGTCACACACAGACGCTCTCAGGCTCAGTATGGATTAGACCAGAAATAAAAAAGCAGAAAAACGGTACTGTATCAGAAGCGTACAGCTGTATACAGTTTAGGAGTAATTGTAAATCTCCGTATATATTTCTGGAGTCAAACACACACACGCTCTCTCAGTATGGATTTGACCATAATACAAAAGGCAGAAAAAAAGGTACTGTATCAGAAGATACCAGGTGTATATAGTGTAGGGAAAATTTAAATCTCCGTATATATTTCCGGAGTCACACACAGATAGTCAGCATGTATTTGTCCATGATACCAGCCGGTACACGGTAGTGTGTGAGGAACGTACAGCTCTATACGGTGTGGGAAATAATGAACGCTCGGTAACTGTGCAGAAAAAAAGAATAAAAGTATTAGTGCTGTGTAAAGCTGTCTGCACAGCAGTGTACACACAGAAATACAGCTACCAGGCAGCCTAATAACCAGCTCTGCTGCACACAAGAAAATCCTCCCCTGTCACTGCACACTAACTGTACAGCACAATTGCTATCAGCCCAATCACATAAGAACTTCTCTTTCCAGCCCTAACTCTCTCCCTACTGATAAACAGCGTCAGCAACCTCTCCCTACTGTTCAGATTGGCAGAAGTAAAATGGCGGTCAGCGGTCAGGGCTTTTTTAGACACTATGACGCCCCAAAGCAAGCCAATCACTGCAATGCCCTTCTCTAAGATGGTGGTGGCCGCTGCCCATGTCATCTCCTTGCCCACAGTGTAAGTCCTTGCTCATTGGCTGAAAAAAGGTGCCTGCAAGCATTATAGGAAAACCGACTTTGGCGCTCGGGTCGACGACCGCATGGCCGACTTTATGCTATGGTCAGGTTTCGCTCGGCGAAACTCGACTTTGGCGAAAGTCGGTGACTTTTGAATCTGACCGACCTGTTTCGCTCAGCTCTATTAACTATTGCTGATGTAGAAAAACGGTTGACATATGGACAGCAAACTGATGACAAACGAGAAAAAAATTGTCCACGGTAGTGAAACGTTTTGGTCCTAAAATTCGGACCTTCATCAGCCACTACATATATTCAATACAGGAAAATAAAACAAAAAAAATGGTTCAAGATTCTTTCAATAGAAAAAAAATAAAATAAAATATAGGTACAAAAATAATTTAACAAAGGTATATACACTGACATGATATAAGCGTGGTTAATCAAGACAGTGATCTTTAAATAGAATAATGCTTGTGCTCAAATAGTTAAGAACAGACTCAATGGACCAGAAAAGAGACATGATGGTGATATCGCACAGAAAGAAAAACATACCATGTGGTACCAGGAGGGGGTAAAGTTACCCAATTCAAAGGTAGGCAGTAGATATTGTTGGGATCTAGTGGGTGATAGAGATCATAATGAAAAAGTGACAACGGTGTTGTGAATGGGTTTGAGATGAGTTCTGAGCAGAGACTCCCTCTTACAAGCGGTACTGGTCTGTTCAGTGAAGATTGTGAGGACTGGGAATCAGGTGTTACTCACTGGTCTTATATAAGGGAGTCACCTTCCCATCAGGGTTGCCGGTGATCAATTGTTCTGGTCTGAATCCTTCATTCCTGTTTCCCTTGTAGCCTGCTGTGTCGTGTCTGCATCTCCTGCTAACAGATAAGACATTTTCTTCTTTTTGTTTTTGTACTATATTTTTGCATTTTGTCCTGCACTTCTGTGGGGGCCTTCTGGGTCCCCTCCGGGGGCTTTTGCCCTCTCAGTTTAGTTCAGCCACTGATGTTTGTACTTTTGCTTTTTCCAGTTTTTTCAGTGGCTGCTGTTTTGATTTTGTTACACCAGAGAACTAATTTAGGTGGAAGAGGTCGTGTGATCTCAGGTGATTTTGAAATTAGTAGAGTTGGTGCTTTTCAGGCTTTTCTGGGATTGCAGTAAGTACCCTTCCTATCCTTTTCTATTTAGTTAGTTTGGGCCCCAGCGTTTGCTCATACTATTTTCTTTCTGTGTCAGTATTTCTTCTTGTCTAACCGCCATTACTTGTTTGGGGGCTTTCTATTATCTTTGGGGTTCTGCTCCGGGGCAGATAGCTTTCCTATTTCTATCTTTAAGTGTAGTTAGTTTCTCAGGCTGTGACGAGGCGTCTAGGACCAACGTAGGAACGCTCCACGGCTGCCTCTAGTTGTGGTGGTTAGTCAGGGTACTGCAATCTCATAGATTCCAACTGCTCTGGTGTATTGCCTTTTTTACCTGCACTCCTCAGCTACCGAAACATAACAGTATCACCGGCCTAAAAATTGAAAATTGTATGGTACTCACAGAAGGGAAAAAATATTGTGAAAGAAAAAAGGTTGTCAGAGTTGTCAGAGATATTTTTCTGTTTGTTGCATTTTTTTTTCCCTCTGTATCTCTGGGTGCTGGGGAGGATCTTTTCTCTCAATGGAGTTTGCACGGTTGTCTGGCCGTGTGGATCAGCTTGCCACTGAGGTTCAGAGTATTGCTGCATATCTTGCTAGGTTGCCTGTTGTGGAACCTAGGATCCCCATGCCAGATTTGTTTTTGGGGGATCGAGCTAAGTTTCAGAATTTCAAAAATAATTGTAAATTGTTTTTTGCCTTAAAATCTAAGTCCTCAGGGAACGCAGCGCAGCAGGTTCAAATTATCATCTCTCTCCTGCGCGGCGATCCTCAGGATTGGGCTTTTTCCCTGACACCTGGGGATCCTGTTTTGAGTGATGTTGATGCATTTTTTCAGGCTTTGGGGTTATTGTACGATGAGCCTAATGTCACTGATCAAGCTGAAAAAGCCTTGTTGGCATTAAATCAGGGGCCTTATGACGCTGAGTTATACTGTCAGAGATTCCGTAGGTGGGCAGTCCTGACCAAATGGAATGACGACGCTTTGGCAGCCCTTTTCCGGAAGGGTCTGTCAGATAATGTAAAGGATGTTATGGTGGGATTCCCTGTCCCCTCTGGTCTCAATGATTCTATGTCATTAGCGATTCAAATTGACAGACGTTTGCGTGAGCGGAGAAGTATGCGTGGAATGGTGTTGCCTTGTGAACCTGCTTCTGAACCCATGCAGTGTGATAGAGTGGTGTCTGGGGCACAGCGTCATGAGTTTCGAAAGCGCAATGGGTTATGTTTCTACTGTGGTGATGCCTCTCATGCTATTTCAGTCTGCCCTAAGCGGGGAAGACGTTTTGCACGCTCAGTTGTCTTGGGTAGTGTTCAGACTAAGTTTTTATTAACTGTCACTCTGATATGCTCTCTGTCCTCATTTTCTGCTCAGGCTTTCGTTGATTCTGGAGCAGCTATTAACCTGATGGATTATGATTTTGCTAAACGTTGTGGGTTTCCCTTGATACCCCTACAGAAGTCTATTCCCCTACTGGGGATCGATTCTACCCCTTTGGCTGAGAATAAACCCCAGTTTTCTACTCAGGTGATAATGAGGGTTGAACCTGATCACCAGGAGTGCTGCAAATTTTTGGTTCTGTATAATCTGCATGACATTATCGTGCTGGGATTCCCTTGGTTACAGTCTCATAATCCTGTTTTGGATTGGAAATCTGTGTCTGTAACCAGTTGGGGCTGCCAATGTGTTAATACCAACACTCCTGTTTTTTCTGCCTCCCCCCAGGCTCAGGATGTTCCTGACTTTTTGATTGATTTTTCTGATGTGTTTAGCGAAAGTAAATCTGCATCCTTGCCTCCCCATAGGAGCTATGACTGCGCTATTGAATTAGTGCCGGGTAGTAAATTCCCTAAAGGTCGCCTTTTTAACTTGTCTGTACCTGAACATGACGCTATGCGGTCTTATATCAAGGAATCATTGGAGAAGGGTCATATCAGACCATCCTCTTCACCCTTAGGTGCCGGTTTTTTCTTTGTGGCCAAAAAAGATGGTTCATTAAGGCCGTGTACTGATTATCGTCTCTTGAACAATATTACTGTGAAATATCAATACCCGTTACCCTTGATTTCTGACCTGTTTTCCAGGGTGAAAAACGCTACTTGGTTTACCAAGCTTGACCTCAGGGGGGCGTATAACCTTATTCGCATTAAGCACGGGGATGAATGGAAGACGGCATTCAATACCCCTGAAGGGCATTTTGAGTACCTAGTGATGCCCTTTGGGCTCACTAATGCTCCTTCCGTCTTCCAGTCCTTCATGAATGACATTTTCAGGGATTTTGTGGACAAATTTCTGATTGTTTATTTGGATGATATCTTGATTTTTTCTAATGACTGGGACTCTCATGTGAAACATGTTCGAACTGTGTTCCAGATTTTGAGAGAGAATGCTCTGTATGTGAAGGGATCAAAGTGTCTTTTTGGCGTACAGAGGATCTCATTTCTGGGATTCATTTTGTCCCCATCTGTTATTGAAATGGACCCGGTCAAGGTTCAGGCCATCTGTGATTGGGTCCAACCTACTTCATTAAAGGCTCCTCAGAGATTTTTGGGTTTTGCCAATTTTTATCGTAAATTTATTGGTAATTTCTCGGTTATTGTTAAACCATTAACTGATTTGACCAGAAAGGGTTCTGATGTGGTGAATTGGCCTCCTGAGGCAGTCTCTGCGTTTCAGGAACTTAAGCAGAGATTCACTTCTGCTCCTGTTCTACGGCAGCCTGATGTTTCTCTGCCATTTCAGGTGGAGGTTGATGCCTCTGAAATTGGGGCAGGTGCCGTTTTGTCCCAAAAAGATCCAGAGACCTCTAAAAGTAACCCTTGTGCCTTTTTCTCTCGAAAATTTTCTCCTACTGAACGTAATTATGACGTGGGTAATCGGGAGTTATTGGCCATGAAGTGGGCTTTTGAAGAGTGGAGACATTGGCTGGAGGGAGCCAAACATCAGGTGGTGGTCCTTACGGACCATAAGAATCTGGTCTATCTGGAATCTGCCAAGCGACTCAATCCTAGACAGGTCAGGTGGGCCTTGTTTTTCACACGTTTTAATTTTGTGGTTTCCTTTCTTCCTGGCACTAAGAATGTTAAGGCGGATGCCCTCTCGAGGAGTTTCCTTGCGGACTCTCCTGAGTTATCTGATCCTTCTGTTATTTTGAAAGAGGGTGTAGTTCTTTCCGCCATCTCGCCCAATTTGAGACTTGCTCTGGAGGGGTGTCAGGAGGATAGGCCCGAGTGCTGCCCTGTTGGAAAATTGTTTGTCCCGGACCAGTGGAAAAAGAGTGTGATGTCTGAGATTCATTGTTCCGCATTGGCTGGGCATCCCGGAATTTTTGGTACCAGAGACTTGGTTAGTCGGTCCTTTTGGTGGCCTACCTTGTCTCGTGATGTCAGGGAATTTGTGCAGTCCTGCGGGACTTGCTCTCGCTCCAAGCCTTGCTCTCGCTCTAGTGGTTTGTTGATGCCATTGCCTGTGCCCAAGAGACCATGGACCCATATCTCTATGGATTTCATTTCCGACCTTCCTGTTTCTCAGAGAATGACCACCATCTGGGTAATTTGTGATAGGTTTTCCAAAATGATACATCTTGTGCCATTACCTAAGTTGCCTTCCTCCTCTGAATTGGTGCCGTTGTTCCTTCAGCACGTGGTTCGTTTACACGGCATTCCTGAGAACATTGTGTCTGACAGAGGAGTCCAGTTTGTTTCCAGATTTTGGAGGACTTTTTGTTCTAAACTGGGTGTTCAATTGTCTTTCTCCTCGGCATTTCATCCTCAGACCAATGGTCAAACTGAGAGAACAAACCAGACATTGGAGACTTATCTTAGATGCTTTGTGTCTGCTGATCAGGATGACTGGGTCTCTTTTTTACCTTTGGCTGAGTTTGCTCTTAATAATAGGGCTAGCTCTGCCACTTTGATGTCTCCGTTTTTCTGTAATTCTGGGTTTCACCCTCGATTTTCTTCAGGACAGACGGAGGCTTCTGTCTGTCCAGGTGTTGACTCTGTTGTGGAGCGTATGCAACAGATTTGGGACCAGGTAGTGGAGAGGTTGTCCCTCTCTCAGGAGAAGGCCCAGCGGTTTGCTAACCGGCATAGGACTGATGGTCCTCGGTTTAAAGTGGGGGACTTGGTCTAGTTGTCCTCAAAGAATATTCCTATGAGAGTAGCATCTCCTAAATTTAAGCCTAGGTTCATTGGACCTTATAAGATCATTGAGATTCTTAATCCTGTTTCTTTTCGTTTGCTTCTTCCAGGGACATTTAAGATCCATAACGTGTTCCACAAGTCCTTGTTGAAGAGGTTTGTTGAGCCAGTGGTTCCTGCTGCTGTGCCTCCTGACCCTGTTTTGGTTGAGGGCAATCTGGAGTATGTGGTTGAGAAAATATTAGATTCTCGTTTTTCTAGACGGAAACTCCAGTATTTGGTTAAGTGGAGAGGTTATGGTCAGGAAGACAATTCGTGGGTGTTTGCTTCGGACATCCATGCTAGGAGACTCATCCGTGCGTATCATAGAACTCATCCTGACCAGACCTGGTTGCTCAAATGAGGGTTCGGTGACCCCTCCTCAAGGGGGGGGTACTGTTGTGAATGGGTTTGAGATGAGTTCTGAGCAGAGACTCCCTCTGGTGGTTACAAGCGGTACTGGTCTGTTCAGTGAAGATTGTGAGGACTGGGAATCAGGTGTTACTGACTGGTCTTATATAAGGGAGTCACCTTCCCATCAGGGTTGCCGGTGATCAATTGTTCTGGTCTGAATCCTTCATTCCTGTTTCCCTTGTAGCCTGCTGTGTCGTGTCTGCATCTCCTGCTAACAGATAAGACATTTTCTTCTTTTTGTTTTTGTACTATATTTTTGCATTTTGTCCTGCACTTCTGTGGGGGCCTTCTGGGTCCCCTCCGGGGGCTTTTGCCCTCTCAGTTTAGTTCAGCCACTGATGTTTGTACTTTTGCTTTTTCCAGTTTTTTCAGTGGCTGCTGTTTTGATTTTGTTACACCAGAGAACTAATTTAGGTGGTAGAGGTCGTGTGATCTCAGGTGATTTTGAAATTAGTAGAGTTGGTGCTTTTCAGGTTTTCTGGGATTGCAGTAAGTACCCTTCCTATCCTTTTCTATTTAGTTAGTTTGGGCCCCAGCGTTTGCTCATACTATTTTCTTTCTGTGTCAGTATTTCTTCTTGTCTAACCGCCATTACTTGTTTGGGGGCTTTCTATTATCTTTGGGGTTCTGCTCCGGGGCAGATAGCTTTCCTATTTCTATCTTTAGGTGTAGTTAGTTTCTCAGGCTGTGACGAGGCGTCTAGGACCAACGTAGGAACGCTCCACGGCTGCCTCTAGTTGTGGTGGTTAGTCAGGGTACTGCAATCTCATAGATTCCAACTGCTCTGGTGTATTGCCTTTTTTACCTGCACTCCTCAGCTACCGAAACATAACACAACGGCCGGTGATTAGTTTCATTATGGAGGGTAGAACATACCAGGTAGATCGCCAGTTTGAGCTCTGATGTCAGGGGTTAAGGTGAGTATCTGAAAGAGATAGCCTCATTCAATTCAGCTGGAAGTGGAGGCGTATAGAGAGAATGATCCGGTATGTTAACCGGCGGGGATCATACCTGGGTGAGAGTTAAAGTCCAGTCTCCGCTGTATGCCGTGAGGGGAACGCGGTATCCACCGCTAGTCCTTGTGCAGTGAAGGCAGACTCAGCGTGGGAGACTAAAAAGGGAAGGGGCGGGACTAGCGATCCAGCCCTGCCAATAGCAGTGGTGGGTGTGAGATCTGGGAGCGTCATAGGCGGAGACTAATGTGAACAGATATTTAACAAATGCTCGTTTGACCTTATGCTTCTAACCGTAGAACATCTACAAAAGGCGATCACCAGTAGCACTGAATCAATCCAGTCTATCGAGACACAACTATCAACTACTGGCACCCCGGGGGAAGTCTCACAACTCAAAACACAAATCAACAATAATATTAGTCAACATAAAAAGGACATTGAAGACCGTAAGAGACGCAAGTTTGCAAGGGACCAGGAAGATTACGACCTTGTCCGCGTCTATAAGTGGCAAGATAAACGACCCTTATGGCGCACCTTCTCCAGACCTGCACAAAGATCATCCACGGACGCATCCACCTCTGGCTCAGAACAACACCGCAGTGGCCAAACAGGATTGTCAACCTCTTTTTTAGGCCAACGACGACGAACACAGCGAAGAAGAGGACCAGACGGGGGCACAGACCGCAGGGGCAACTACTAGCAACAACGGACTACACGGTCCCAGGTATAGGCCCTCTGGTCATAAACATTTCATCACGGACACTAAGCGTTGCAGAATATAATGTCCTACAGAAGGGACTGACTTTCTGTCACTCCTACAAATACAGAACATTTGATTTAGAATTGGATCTCCAACGCTTCTACAGACTACTCAGACTTAAGGTCTATTTTTCACAACCCGTGAATGTAACACCCACTATACCTGATTCCAATACAGAAATGAGTAGTCTCTCTGTCACTACCTTAGGTCTTAGGAGCAAGAGTACATTCAGACCACCAATGGGTTCTAACGCCCTAGAAACATTTATTGATGTCATTCAGTCCTCTTTCAATGTCCTCAAATTGGACATAGACAGAGGCAAATTACACTATTCATCTAATCGGTCAGCAGTGGACCACCATGCACTTAGATCTCTTTCAACAGATAACAATATAATCATTAAACCCGCTGATAAATGGGGAGCCATTGTGGTCATGGACCGTTCATACTATGTCTCAGAAGCCCTCCGTCAACTTAACGATGACACTATCTACCGCAAATTAACCAACGATCCTACTACTATAACTAGACATCACATCAAGGACATATTGGGGGGATATTGTGAAACTGGAGTAATAGACCAGAAAACATACGATTTCCTTACATCTCATAATCCAGTAATTCCGGTTTTCTACCTATTACCTAAAATTCATAAAAACCTTCAACAACCCCCAGGCCGACCCATTGTTGCAGCATCTGACTCAATCCTATCTCCCATTGCGATTTATTTGGAAAAAATCTTGACTCCTTTGATTAAGACTAGTCGTTCTTTTATCCTTGATACTGGATCCTTTCTGGACGTCATTCGTTCAATTGACCAAGTCCCCACAGACTCCTTGCTGGTAACATTTGATGTAAAGGATCTCTATACCTCCATACCCCATTCACATGGCATAGAGTCTGTGCGACATCTTCTCGAATCTTCTGATTTCAGTAGTGAACACGTTAATCTTTGTATTGATCTTCTGACCATTGTACTTACAAAAAACTACTTCATGTTCCAGGACGATTTTTTTTCTCCAGATACGCGGGACCGCGATGGGCTCGAACGAAGCACCCCCCTATGCTAATTGTTACATGTCTCATTTTGAAGAAACAGTCATCTATACCAGCCCCCTCTTTAGAGATAACGTTATAACTTGGAAACGTTATATTGATGACGTTTTTTGCATTTGGGGGGGCTCGTTCGAGTCCCTTATCTCCTTCCATCAGTTCCTTAATGTATCATGGCCGGGCCTTAGCTTCACCATTTCCCATGACCCATTTAAAATCAATTTCCTAGACACATTGGTGGTCAAAGATCTAGAGGGCAAACTGACTACCGATCTGTACACGAAACCCACTGACCGCAATGGCTTACTCCATTTCACCAGTTTTCATCCTACTACTATGAAAAACTCAATCCCTAGGTCACAGTTTCACCAGGTGAAACGTATTGTCTCTAATCCCATTACTCTGGATAAGCGTCTAACCGAGATGAGTGCTAAGTTCAAAGAGAGGGGTTACCCACAATGTACCTGGGATCTTTCTATGTCTACACGAACCCGTAACAGACAGGATAATGCAGGCAGAATTGCCTTTGTACATTCCTATCACCCATTCGCATATATCCTTCACAGATCTATTCGCCAACATTGGCCCCTCCTACAAAAAGCCCATCCAGATATCTCTGAATTTGCCAAACCATATCTCCCCTGTTTCCGTCGTGCCCCCAATTTGAAAGACTCTTTAATCAGAGCTGACTTAGGGTCTACAAAACCTAGGACAACACAAGGTTTTATCAGAAAATCTAGAACAGGCACCTTCCCTTGCCTGAATTGCACCCAATGCTCTAATGTCTTGAAGGGTGAGACCATTCACCACCCTTATACTAGCAAAACATTCAGGATTCGGGGCTATTTTACATGCAACACTCCTTATGTCATTTACGCCATCAAGTGCCCATGCGGCCTTTTGTATATTGGCGAAACCACCCAACCAGCCAAGGACCGCATTTCAAAACATAAATCTACCATCCGCTGCAAAAACACACTTCTGCCTGTTCCATCTCATTTCATCTCTGCCGGACATACAATAGCCCAACTTAAGTTCCAAATTTTGGAACAGGTACCACAACCAAGAAGGGGTGGTGATCGGATACGCCAACTCAAACGCCGTGAGACCTATTGGATCCATACATTGGATACATTGTCACCTAAGGGTCTCAATCGTGACTATGATCTACTATCATTTTTATGAATTCTCCGTCTCTTCCTGATACCAATTTATACAAAGTCTTTTCATTTACCCATGACTATTATGGTTCCGGATATAAGTGTAGATACCCACATATTTAATTTGTCTCAAGGCTATTATATATTTTTCACAGGCTCTATGCACATTTGTGTACAAACGTAATTTGTGTATAATCCATAAAATTCAGTTACCAGTTACCAATGACTTTATGAAAAAATACTGCTCTGTGATCACCTGCTTATAATATATTATCCATTCGTGCATACCTCCAATATGTGCTATAATAAGATATATATGCACATTTGTGAACAAATGCAATTCCTATATGATCTATAAAATTTAGTTACAGGTTACCATTTATTCTATGCTATTAATCTATAATACTGCTCTGTGATCACCTGCTTATAATATAACATCTATTTGTGCATACCTTCTATATGTGCTACAATAAGATATCCTTTTCCTATTTGTGATCTTCAGTATGATACTTGGTGCATTCACTTATTTTACATAATACCGGTTTTCCTTGCATTTATTAACGATATGTTTCCTTTCCTTTAGAGCCGATTGTACTAAAAGAATATGTTGTGGATCTTCTGCTCAGCAATGGGCCACCATGCGCTCCCACCTTTGAGCACGTTACCTCACATGTTATTGACCTCTTGATACCGGAATCTCTCACGGCACCTACTCTGGAACGCAACACTTTCCTTGTGACACGCACGGCCATTAGTCTCCGCCTATGATGCTCCCAGATCTCACACCCACCACTGCTATTGGCGGGGCTGGATCGCTAGTCCCACCCCTTCCCTTTTTAGTCTCCCACGCTGAGTCTGCCTTCACTGCACAAGGACTAGCGGTGGATACCGCATCCTCCTCACGGCATACAGCGGAGACTGGACTTTAACTCTCACCCAGGTATGATCCCCGCCGGTCAGCATACCGGATCATTCTCTCTATACGCCTCCACTTCCAGCTGAATTGAATGAGGCTATCTCTTTCAGATACTCACCTTAACCCCTGACATCAGGGCTCAAACTGGTGATCTACCTGGTATGTTCTACCCTCCATATTGAAAGTAATCACCGGCCGTTGTCACTTTTTCATTATGATCTCTATCACCCACTATATCCCATCAATATCTACTGCCTACCTTTGAATTGGGTAACTTTACCCCCTCCTGGTACCACATGGTATGTTTTTCTTTCTGTGCGATATCACCATCATGTCTCTTTTCTGGTCCAATGAGTCTGTTCTTAACCATTTAAGCACAAGCATTATTCTATTTAAAGATCACTGTCTTGATTAACCACGCTTATATCATGTCAGTGTATATACCTTTGTTAAATTATTTTTGTACCTATATTTTATTTTTTTTCTATTGAAAGAATCTTGAACCATTTTTTGTTTTATTTTCCTGTATTGCATATATGTAGTGGCTGATTAAGGTCCGAATTTTAGGACCAAAACGTTTCACTACCGTGGACTACAATAAATACTTACCCTTTTCGTTAAGTTGAGTGCCGAGTTCTCTTTTTATTATGCTTAGTGACAGGACGTCCCTCTTTGTACAATCTAAGAGTCAAGTCTGTAAGTATATACACTTTACCTTTTTTGAAAGGTCACAGAGGCTGCAACACCATTAACAAGAGGCACCACTAACTAATCAACATCATGAAGACCAAAAAGATCTCCAAACACCACCATGAAGACCAAGGAGATCTCGAAACATCATCATGAAGACCAAGGAGATCTCCAAACAACACCATGAAAACCAAGGAGATCTCCAAACAACATGAAGACAAAGGAGCTCTCCAAAAACACCACGAAGACCAAGGAGATCTCTAAACAACACCATGAAGACCAAAGAGATCTTCAAACAACACCAAGAAGACCAAGGAGATCTCCAAACAACACCATGAAGACCAAGGAGATCTCCAAACAAATCAGGGACACAGTTGTTGAGAAGTACAAGTTTGGGTTGGGTTATAAAAAATGATCCCAATCTCTGATGATCCCCGGAACACCATCACATCCATTATCATCAAATAAAAAGAACATGGTACCACAAAAAACCTACCAAGAGATGGCACCCACCAAAACTCTCAACCCGGGCAAGGAGGTGATTATTCAGAGAGGCAGCACAGAGACCAAAGGTGAAGCTGAATGAGCTGCAGAGTTACCAAGCAGAGACTGAAGTATCAGTCCATACCACCACAATAAGCCGTACACTCTGTAGAGGTGGCCTTTATGGAAGAGTGGGCAGAAAAAGCCTTAACTAACACACAAAAATTGTAAGGCTCGTTTTGAGCTTGTCAAAAGACACATGTGTGAGACTCCCCAAATGTATGGAGGAAGGTGCTGTGATAGATGAGACCAAAATTGAACTTTTTGTTCACCAAGGTAAACGCTATATCTGACCACAAACCAACACAGCTCATCAACCCAAGAACACCATCATCAAAGTGAAACGTGGTGGCAGTGCAGTGCGGTGACTGAAGACATTGTGGCAACACAGAGTTAACTTGAAGTGTGATATGTTAATATGTTAGATGTTTGATAAAAGATTGTTGCATTTTATCCTTATGGCCGGTTTGTGTCTTGGTTCTCCTGGAGGCTCTGCCTCAAGGTCGTCCCTGGAATGGGTCAGTGAGACACACATATAAATTAATGCATAGGCACCTCCATTGTGAAGGCAAAAAAATGAAAAAATGTGAGCCCGAGCAGATAAAATATGCCAATTATTCAGAGTTATTTATAACAAAAAAATCAGAGGTGTTACTGATCACTTAGTAATAACCCACATTGAAACACGTAGACTAATAACCCGCATTCCTGGATTTCCGACTCCTCACAATCCTTTGTCTCCGGTAGCAGACTTTAGTCTGGTCCTTTGATGTATCTCCAAGACGTGGGTCTGCAGCAGCCTTCATCTGTTAGAGCGGTTGTGATTTCACAACCCTACCAGATGAGCACCATTTTGCCTACATTCTCCCCATTTTATCCAGATAGGACCCTATTGCGTTTATTGTCCTTCCAGCTTTCTATCCTATTATTTTGCTATAATAGATCACACAGCAAACAAACTGCTTAAACTTTTTTTTATTTGAAGAATCACTTGGGGAGAGATGAAGAAAAGTGTTATCCCTGAGTAGAAGTGCGCTGCTGTCAAACCATGCCGGGCTCTGCAGAAAGTGGCACATTTCCAAGAATGCCAGAATATAATGTATACAATATGAGACGACAGGCCAAGAATGTCCTGACCTGGATCTTAATTACAGGAGAATTATTTAGTCTTTCCAAGGAACACAGATGTATAACACTGAAAATGAAGTCAAAGTTCTGTACAAAAAGAGTCACAGCTGCTTTACACAAGTCATTACTAGTGTTGAGCGAGCGTGCTTGACACTGCTCGTTACTCGCTCAAGCACTAGAGTGCTCAGTACTGCTCGTTACTCGTTTGAGCACTGCTCGTTACCGCTCGAGCATTAGGGTGCTCAGCACTGCTCGTTACTCGCTCGATCATTAGGGTGCTCGGCACTGCTCGTTACTCGCTCGAGCATTAGGGTGCTCAGCACTGCTCGTTACGCGCTCAAGCATTAGGGTGCTCGGCACTGCTCGTTACTCGCTCGAGCATTAGAGTGCTTGGTACTGCTCATTACTCACTTGAGCATTAGGGTGCTTGGCACTGTTCGTTACTCGCTTGAGCATTAGTGTGCTCAGCACTGCTGGTTACTCGCTCGAGCATTAGAGTGCTCGGTACTGTTCATTACTCACTTGAGCATTAGGGTGCTTGGCACTGTTCGTTACTCGCTTGAGCATTAGGGTGCTCAGCACTGCTCGTTACTCGCTCGAGCATTAGGGTGCTCGGCACTGCTCGTTACTCGCTCGAGCATTAGAGTGCTCGGTACTGCTCATTACTCACTTGAGCATTAGGGTGCTTGGCACTGTTCGTTACTCGCTTGAGCATTAGGGTGCTCAGAACTGCTCGTTACTCGCTCGAGCATTAGGGAGCTCGGCACTGCTCGTTACTCGCTCGAGCATTAGGGTGCTCGGCACTGCTCATTACTCGCTCGAGCATTAGAGTGCTTGGTACTGCTCGTTACTTGCTCGAGCATTAGGGTGCTTGGCACTACTCGTTACTCTCTCGAGAATTAGGGTGCTCAGTACTGCTCGTTACTCGATCGAGCATTAAAATGGGCATGCTCATTACTTGGCCGAGTTTCGGGGTGCTCAAGAGCAATGCTTGCATTCCTGTCCCACATGTTTCATGGCAGTAAGACAGCCTATCCATATGCGGGGATTGCCTGCTATACATAGCAATGCAGTAGCCACGGCTGCGGTGTTGTAGAGGCTTCCTTCTAACTAACTCCCTTCTACATCAACCCCACCCTTTAACAACCCTGCACTGCTCCCACAGAACACCCCTTTCCCCCCAAATGAACGCTCGTAATACCTTATTCTTTGGATAAACTGGCCAAATCCGAATTTAATTAACAAACATTACAATAAATAACTTTTTTGTAAGCAGGTTCTTGGAGCTCCAAGACTGCAAGGAGTGTAAACATAGCAACCCTTTCCCATAATAATTGGGCTGCATTACCGACAAAACACACGACCTTACCAGGTGTATCTTTTAATAAAATACCAGGAAAAACAAATGTTGGGTTAAGTAGGTTGGCCACAGCTTTTATTCAACCAAAAACACATTACATACATTGCCAAAAATCATTCACCGTCCAGTCCATGCCCATTTTTTTATGCTTTATACCAAAAGAAAATCCAAAGGCCAACTGCTGCTGTACAGTGAGCCTCATAAGAAAAACTCATCGGGCATGGATGAGAAACGCCGTGCTGTGACAACTAACAAAAACCATAAATCTTGCTATAAACATTAATTTAAAACAGAAAAAATAAGGGCGGGTGGGTGGGCTCTTCACACTCGGGTAATCTGGCTGAATGTCCATTGGGCTCTTTTGCCTCTTATCATCCTTATCATACCACACCCCTAATTGCATAGCCCCATTATTTCCCGCACTTTTAATTAACACCCTAAGGGTACAAACCATACCTCCCTCACAGTCTTAGCCCCCTTCCTTACTTAGTTCAGTGCCCTCAAAACCTGGCGGAAACCAGTAAATAATAATGAACCATCCAGCATTACCCCAAATTACCCCCAACCACGACTACAAACTCAGGGGCACCTTTGTTGCGAGAAAACCTTTTCTATAACACTGACTCCCAGGGACCCCAACTGTAGAGCCCCAAAATCCGCTAGGCAATTAGCCAAAATTCAAACATAAAGGAGAGGTTACCATGCACCTGGTGTACAACCTCCCCACCACTATTTTGCCACCAACTCCAAGAACCCCCTCACCACCGCTTGCCGAAATGGTCCAATGACATCATCAACATTTTGATATTTTACCTTACTTGATCCACTAAATTAAAGGGCAGGAGGGTGGGACCTTCGCTCTTGGTACCTTGTACCGATTGCTAGCCCCCACCCCTTCTCAGACAGATAAATCCTGCTAAACTGTAAACATCTCCTCTAACTGTCCAACCCCTCTAAATGTTGACCCCTCTGAGCTGGCGCTTCTAACCATATTTATTTTTAACCCTTGCTTGCCCTACAAACCAAGTCATGGGTCACTCTGCCCATGGCTTTGCTGAGGGCAATGTTTTTCCTTGTTAGCGACAGGCATTACTGTGACTGTATTGTCCACAGCACCACTTCATATTGTCCACAGCACCACGATCACCACTCCGACGTGCGCAGTACATGAACAGTACAGTACAGAACAAAGCTTGATATCCAGTAGCAGATGCTGCCAGCTCTAACGCTAAGGATAGCACGAGAGTAACTGTCACGAGCAGTGACATCAGGAAGGTTACCGCCAATCACAGACCCTGTGAGACAATGCGGGAGACAGCGTCTGTGACCGGCAGTAACTTTAATGATGTCACCACCAGTCACAGACACTCTGCGAGATCCGGCAGTGTGTGCCAGTGTGACAACCTATGAAGCCCCATTCTCTGAATGACATCACCGCCAGTCACAGACACTGCGAGATCCGGCAGTGTGTGCCGATGTGACAACCTATGAAGAAGCCCCATTCTCTGAACATGGCTCCATATGCTGGAATCTTGGACGGTGCTTGTCAGGTTACATCGATGTTGATTACTGTGGATCATTGGACTACGGCAGACCAGCGTGGGATTTTTTCTTGCATAAATAAATTGGTAAAAGAGGGTGACTTGTTTTTTTTTGTTAAAATAAAGGACTTTTCTGTTTGTATGTGTTTATTGATTGTTACTTACAGATTTAGTAATAAGGGAGTCTGACTGACATCTCTCCAATACTAACCCCAGGGCTTGGTGTCAGCGCCAGCTACTGACATCAACTTCAAATCTCATTACCCCAATTGCCACCGCACCAGGGCAATCGGGAAGAGCTGAGACGGAGCCAGAATTCGCGCATCTAATATGATGTGCCAGTTCTGGGGCGGCTGCAGGCTGGTATTTTTAGGCTGGGAAGGGGCCACTAATTAAGGATCTTTTGAGCTTGAAAACATCAGAACCCAGCTATTTGCTTTTCCTTAGGTGGTTATTTAAAAAAAGTGATTATTAAAATTATTTATTACTAAAAACAACATTGAAATACGGTAAAACATGGCATTTTTATTTCTTCTCATTTTTATTTTACAAGTCATTATCTAAGAAAGAATGTTTCATAACCTTTTTTCCATTTTCTTTTCGGTATTGGATAATTTATTGTCAGTCCGTAAAAATTGCGTAATACTCTGACAACATTGTTCCCAGCAGTGACCTGGGAGACAGAGATGCTTCCAGGGATCTTCCCCATGCTGTTCACGTGTCATTTCAGCGCTGTTTACATGGATTTCAGCAATTTTCTGCCCCTCAGACCTCCTGGTAGGGTCTGCTGGAAAAATGCTTGGCTTTCTCATTGACTTCCATTATACTTGTCACTTGAAGAGAGTATCCAAGTATTAGGAATTGCCCGATTCGAGTAACAAGTACGCGAGCATTTTAGTACTAGCTCATCACTAGTCATTACCGATCATCTCGATTCAAAGTTGTGAGTAAAATATATAGGGGTCACAGAAAAATATGGCAACAAAAGCAAAATTATTTTTTTACCATATAGTAAACATGATAAATAAAGTAACAAAAAACAATTGTGTAGTTTCACAATTTTTTGCAATTTCAGTGCCCTGAGGAAAAAATGTAAACGGAAAAAATAAATGTTAGGGTTCGAGTTCCCGCTGCTGCATAAGGGGAGTCTCGAACCAGTCCCGCTGCGGTCCCCCATCTATCTCCGGCCGCAGAGGAGCCTGCTCAGCAAAGACGTCAGTCCCAGCATCTCGCCCGGTCTAATACTGTGCAGAGACTTGCTGCTGCCTCTTCAGGTTCTGCTACTGTAGCCACTACTGGTCATCGGCAAGCAGACGTCTTTAGGTCTAAGTCCTTTGTTGCTTCATCTGAGCATGCCCAGGGCAAGATCTCCCATTGGAGATCAGGGGTCACATGCTCAGATACAGCTGCCACTCCTATTGGTCCTACAGGAAGGTCCTCCGGCTGTTGATGTTCTGAAGCAGCTTTCCATTGGTCCTTCCTGGAAGGTCTTTTTCTCGTGGCTGCTATAAAAGGCTGTCCTTACCGCACGGCCGTGTGCTAGGATCAATTGCATTATGTGCTTTGCGTCAGTGTGATCATGCATGCATGTGGTTAGGGCTCGGCTGAAATAAGCCCCTAGAATACCGGCACCTCCGGTGAGGAGATTTGAGTGCACGTGGTTAGGGCTTCGCTGAAATAAGCCCCTAGAATACCGGCTTCTCCGGTAGGAGATTGCTTGATTGTGTTGCTGTCTGCATGATCACGGACTGCTATCCGCACAGCAGTTATCTGTGTATCCCTGTGGAGTTAACAGGACACAGTACCTATCTCTGCGTCTTTACCTCAGCGACTCTGTGCTGTAACAGAGTTCGCTTATATCGCCATATAGTGCTGCGGCATTCCCGCTAGCGGCTCTGTGGATTAACAGAGTTCGCACTATCTGCCACAGCGCTATGATGTTTATTTTAGCGACTCTGCGGGATAACAGAGTTCGCTACTTACGCCATCTTACTAGCAGCAGGCTCTGCCTGTACGGTGGACCCCGGGCTGCGAACACACCTCTCTACATTATTTATTAGGTGCGTTCCGCAGACCCTAACATAATCCTAGCGCCAGGGTCTGGCTAGTAAATGGTGGATGACCAGCGTTTACCGCAGTACATCCAGCAACTGGAGGGTAGGTTGGCGGCTCTTGAGCGCACAACCTCAGTTGTGGATGTTACCACAGTCGCTGTTCAGGCTGCTAGCGTGGCTGCAGCCAGTTTGTCCTCTGCCACCTCTGCCCCACATTTTCCCACCTCCCGCTTCCTGACAAGTTTGCCGGTGACAGCAAGCAATGTCGGGGATTCGTGAGTCAGTGCTCTATAAAGCTCGAGCTTCTGGCTGCACGTTTCCCCATGGATCAGGCACAAGTGGGTTTTGTACTGACTCTACTCTCGGGCAGAGCGTTGGAGTGGGCAACGCCACTGTGGGAGCGCGACGATCGTGTGGTGCGGAGTGCTCCTCGTTTCCTGGAGGCTCTTAAAAAGGTATTTTTAGGACCTCAGGTCACCCATGATACGGCGCTCCAATTGCTGGCATTGGCACAGGGTTCGTCTTTGGTCAGTCAGTTTTCCGTCCAGTTTCGGACTCTGGCCTCAGAGCTAGACTGGTCGGATAAAGTTCTCATTCCAGTCTACTGGCGAGGACTGCCTGACCATGTTAAAGACGCTTTGGCTACCAGGGAGATTCCCGCCACACTGGAGAAGCTTATCTCCATATCTACCCGCATCGACCTCCGTTTTCACGAGCGGAGGTTGGAGCGGGCCCAGTGTAGGCAGAGGATTCGGTTGGCTCCCACCTTTGCCAAACCTCTCGAATCCCCCGATCTGGCATCCGAACCCCAGAAGGCCACAGAGGTTCCTCGTACAGGACCTAAGTCTCGGGCCGTCCGAGTATCCGTGGTCTGGAACCTTTGTCAGCAGACAGGACACTATGCAAACAAATGTCCACAGCGATCGGGAAAGCGATCGCGTCTAGTGGCCCTGGGAGGAGGTTCACTAGAGACAGCGGCATTTTCCTCCAAGATGACATTTAAAGGGACAGTCACTGTAGACTCTTCCACACTTACAGTCGAGCTTTGTGTGGACTCAGGAGCAGAGGGGAATTTCATGTCATCTACCTTTGCTCGTCGCCACGCAATACATCTGGTAGCGCTCGACAAACCAGTGACTGTCCGGGTAGTGAATGGGTTGACATTGCCCTCGCCAATTACACATCAGACTGTCCCTCTTACTTTGTCTGTACCCCCTTCCCATCAGGAGATTATTTCCCTTCTCGTCCTTCCCGAGGGAATAGACGAAATCCTACTGGGAGTTCCCTGGCTCCATTCCCACTCCCCTCATATTGAGTGGACCTCCGGTAGGACACTGGGTTGGAGTGAGTCATGTAAGGACAGATGTGTCAGGGAGTGCATTCAGGTTACCACTACAGAGATACCCGCAGATCTTTCTCCTCTTCCCAAGTGCTATCAGTCATATGCAGACGTGTTCTCTAAAAAGGCTGTGGAGACTCTGCCGCCCCATCGTCCCTATGACTGTCCTACTGACCTCTTGCCTGGAGCAGAACCTCCTCGGGGAAGGGTCTTATCCCCTCTCTCTTCCTGAGACGGAGGCTATGTCTCAATATATCCAGGAGAATCTGGCAAGAGGGTTCATTAGGAAGTCGGTGTCACCAGAAGGAGCGGGGTTCTTCTTCGTGCTGAAGAACAGTGGAGAATTACATCCGTGTATAGATTACAGAGGTCTTAACGCCATCACCGTTAAGAATAAGTACCCATTGCCCCTGATCTCTGAGCTCTTTGATAGGCTCCAAGGAGCAAGGGTATTTACTAAATTAGATCTGCGTGGTGCTTATAACCTGATTCGCATCCGTGAGGGGGACGAATGGAAGACGGCTTTTAATACCAGGGATGGGCATTATGAATACCTGGTGATGCCCTTCGGGCTCTGTAATGCCCCAGCCGTTTTCCAAGACTTTGTCAATGACATCTTCCGGGATATGCTTTCCACCTCTGTAGTAGTCTATCTGGATGATATTCTCATCTTTTCTCCAGATATTGACTCTCACCGGAGGGATGTCTGCAAACTCTTCGACCTGTTACAGGCGAACTCCCTCTATGCAAAGTTGGAGAAATGCATGTTTGAGCAGGAGTCTTTACCTTTCCTGGGCTATATTATCTCCGCCCAGGGATTGGCTATGGATCCAGCCAAACTACAGGCTGTGATGGATTGGCAAGAACCCCATTCTCTTAAAGCGGTGCTGCGCTTTATGGGGTTCATTAATTACTATTGCCAATTCATTCCCCACTTCTCCACTTTGGTAGCTCCCTTGGTAGCTCTCACCTTAAAGGGAGCCAATCCCAAATTGTGGTCAGAGGAGGTCTCCAAGGCCTTAACTTGAATTAAGTCCCATTTTGCTAGCGCTCCCATCTTACATCGCCCCGAGGTTGATAAGCCTTTTTTATTGGAGGTCGATGCCTCGTCCGTTGGTGCTGGAGTAGTCCTTTTTCAAAAGGATGCTCAAGGTCGGAAACATCCTTGTTTCTTCTTTTCCAAGACCTTCACACCAGCGGAGAGGAATTATTCCATTGGGGATAGGGAGTTGCTAGCCATGAAGTTGGCCTTTTCCGAGTGGAGACATCTCCTGAAGGGGGCTCGCTTTCCCTTTCAAGTTTTCACTGACCACAAAATTTTGGTCTATTTACAGACCGCCCAGCGGCTAAATTCTCGTCAGGCCAGATGGTCACTGTTCTTCTCCGGGTTCCATTTCACCCTCCATTTCTTCTCCGGTGAGAAGAACATTCGGGCCGATGCTCTTTCTCGCTCCGTGGTGTCCTCTGAGGAGGTGGAGGAGGAGCCTCGGTTGATTGTCCCCACAGAGAGCCTAAGAACTGTGGCCCCGGTTTCGCTTGAGTCTGTGCCTCCGGGCAAGACTTTTGTGCCCACCAATTTGCGACCGGAGGTGCTCTCTTGGGCACATTTGTCCAGGGTGGGTGGACATTTTGGGGCAAAAAGGACATCTGAGTTGCTGGCGAGGACATACTGGTGGCCACATATGGTCCGTGACGTCAGGGAATACGTTCAGGCGTGCGTCTCCTGCGCCAAGAATAAGTCCCCTCGACAACGGCCAGCTGAGCTACTTTTCCCTTTTCCGGTGGCAGACAGGCCTTGGGAGATGGTCGGGATGGATTTTGTGGTGGGCTTACCCAAGTCTCGGGGCTGCACCATCATCTGGGTGATAACCGACCACTTCTCCAAAATGGTGCACTTGGTGCCCTTACCACGGTTACCGTCTGCACGGGCCTTGGCAACATTATTTATTAGGCATAATTTCCGTTTACACGGAATGCCAGACAAAATCGTCAGTGATCGGGGTCCCCAATTTGCGTCTCGGTTCTGGAGAGAGCTGTGTCGTCTACTCAGCATTGAGTTAAATCTCTCCTCGGCATATCATCCCGAGACAAATGTGTTGGTAGAGAGGGCCAACCAGACCTTGGTCACATACATTTTATCTCTGCCAGGCAGGATGACTGGGCATCCTTGCTACCGTGGGCTGAGTTCGCTCTAAATAATGCTGTGGCTGAGTCCACCGGACAGACCCCATTCCTCCTGAACTACGGTCAGCATCCCCAGGTACCAGTGCCCATGCCCGTGTCTTCCGCCGATTCCAGGGTGGCAGACTGGGCTGTGGAGGCACGGGACGTTTGGGATCGCACTGAGGATGCCATTCAGGCCTCCAAAGAGAGGATGAGGTCTTCGGCCGATACCCATCGGCGCCCCGCTCCTACTTTTGCTCCGGGTGACCTAGTGTGGCTCTCTGCCCGAAACATCAGGCTACGTGTTGAGTCCACCAAGTTGGCACCTCGCTTTTTGGGTCCCTTTAAAGTTCTTGAGCAGGTGAACCCAGTGGTTTACCGCCTAGCCCTTCCGCCTTGCCTTGGTATCACCGACACCTTTCACGTGTCCCTCCTGAAACCCATGGCCATTTCCCGGTTTTCCGAGTCATCTGCCGGGAAGTCGGTTCATCTACCGACGATCATGAGGTGAACGCCATTGTTGGGTGCAAGGTGGTACGAGGCAAAAAATTTTATTTGGTGGATTGGAGGGGTTATGGGCCTGAGGATAGGTCCTGGGAGCCTGCCGAGCAGGGTTCGAGTTCCCGCTGCTGCACAAGGGGAGTCTCGAACCAGTCCCGCTGCAGTCCCCCATCTATCTCCGGCCGCAGTGGAGCCTGCTCAGCAAAGACGTCGGTCCCAGCGTCTCGCCCAGTCTAATACTGTGCAGAGACTTGCTGCTGCCTCTTCAGGTTCAGCTATTGTAGCCACTTCTGGTCAGCGGCGAGCAGACATCTTTAGGTCTAAGTCCTTTGTTGCTTCATCTGAGCATGCCCAGGGCAAGATCTCCCATTGGAGATCAGGGGTCACATGCTCAGATACAGCTGCCACTCCTATTGGTCCTTCAGGAAGGTCCTCCGGCTGTTGATGTTCTGAAGCAGCTTCCCATTGGTCCTTCCTGGAAGGTCTTTTTCTCATGGCTGCTATAAAAGGCTGTCCTTACCGCACGGCCGTGTGCTAGGATCAATTGCATTATGTGCTTTGAGCCAGTGTGATCATGCACGCATGTGGTTAGGGCTTGGCTGAAATAAGCCCCTAGAATACCGGCACCTCCGGTGAGGAGATTTGGGTGCACGTGGTCAGGGCTTGGCTGAAATAAGCCCCTAGAATACCGGCTTCTCTGGTGAGGAGATTGCTTGATTGTGTTGTTGTCTGCATGATCATGGACTGCTATCCGCACAGCAGTTATCTGTGTATCCCTGTGGTGTTAACAGGACACAGTACCTATCTCTGCGTCTTTACCTCAGCGACTCTGTGGTGTAACAGAGTTCGCTTATATCGCTATGTAGCGCTGTGGCAATCCCGCTAGCGGCTCTGTGGATTAACAGAGTTCACACTATCTGCCACAGCGCGCTACGGCGTTTATTTTAGCGACTCTGCGGGATAACAGAGTTCGCTACTTACGCCATCTTACTAGCAGCAGGCTCTGCCTGCACGGTGGACCCCGGGCTGCGAACACACCTCTCTACATTATTTATTAGGTGCGTTCCGCAGACCCTAACAATAAATAAATAAAATCGCTGGGTAGTGAAGGGGTTAACATTTAAAGAATAAGAATAAAACTCTAAGTGACATGAAATTATGAAAAAAATCTAATCCTGCCATGGTTTTGGGGAGTTTTTGGTTTTACAGTTTTCATTGTGTGGTAAAAATGACCAGTCATAAACCTCCACATCAGCACAATCATGCTAATACCAAACTGACAAACATATTTTTTTATATTTAAGAAATTTGTAAAAAAAAATAAAAAAATAAATTAATTAAAAAATTAGGTTTGTGTCACCATTTTCCAAGACCCGTAAAACTTTATTTTTCTGTTGATTGAGCTGGGTGAGACCTTGAATTTTGTGTGATGAGCTTGTGTGAGAGCAGACTGTCCCACTAATGCATTGCAATGCATTAGAACTGCAGAAAGACAGAAAAAAGTCAAAGTCCCATAGAGGAACTAAGTAAACAAGTTAAAAAAAATCTAAAATATATTTTTAAATCACAAAATAAAAATAAAAAAACAAAATATATATATATTGTACCCACAAATAAATATTTTTATGAAACCATGCCCCCCCAAAAAAGGATACAGTTTTGGTATCGCTCCATCCAGAGCGACTCGACCTATAAAAGTGTCCAAACAGTTAACCCCTTCATTGAACACCGTAAAAAAAGCAGAAAACTATGCTTCATCATCTTACCGCCAAACAAAAACTAAAATATAACGTGAAAATTCACAAAAAAAGATATATACACATACATGCATGCACGTGTATATATATATATTATATATATATATATATATAATATATATATATATACTGCCTAGATAAAGCGGCACTTCCAAATATACACAAATCCTACAAAAATTAGGAAGCTTAATGCCATAAAATCTAATTTTATTAAACAAATATTAAAAAAAATTACAGAATGATATAATAATAAAAAATATGGGGACACAAAAATGCAAAAAGAAAGGCCTTTAAGGGTACAAAAGGGGTTTGAGGGTATAGATATGTATGAATTACAATATCAATTCATTAGAGCAAATACTACGCAAGTGCTGAACATGGAGCTTACAATATTAATCTTCCAAAATAAATACAATTTTACAATTTTTTATACATGAATCCTTTCCTCAATAAAACCCCAATAAAACAAGCTAAATCCTTATTTAAATTGGCAAAAATATATGCGGTTTGTAAAAGTGCATAGTGCAAAGTGCAAAATAAGGACGCTATAGGAATAGCATGTAGAAAACAGCCTGGAGAAAAAAGGTCACTGCTGGTGAATGAATATCATACCTGAAAGGCCATGGCACCCCTGACGCGCGTTTCGCGGTTTAGGCTTTTTCTTATTCTTAGACACACATTCCCTTAAGGCCTCTTTCACACATCAGGTTTTTTCAATCAGGCGAGTTCCAGCATTTTTTCTTAAAACCGGATCCAGCAAAATCTAATGCCGGATACGGTTTTTTCCCATTGACTAACATTAGCGTCCAGTTTTTGCCGGATCCGGCTAATTGTCTCATTCCGGCGTCTGAAAAAAAACGGCTACTGTAACGCGCTTCCAGCTTTTTGTTACAATGAAAGTCTATGAGCGCCGCAATGCGCTGGATCCGGCAAAAGCCAAATCCGGTAGCCGGATCCAGCTTTTTAGTCTGAGCATGCTCTCTGTAGTACAACGCCCACAGCAAACCTATATAAACCATGCCAGTGGGACCCCCTTCAGCCATAACCATGCAGCCAGCCAAGAGGACATGGAGCCAGCCGCAGAGGAGCCAGCCGCAGGAGAGGACACAAGGAGACCAAACCAGCACCACCACCACCAGCACCACCCCAAGACATTTTGGCCATGATGCAGCCGGGAGCAGAAGGCAGACGGTAAATATCACAGACAACCCCTTTCAGCCAGGGCCATGCAATGTCAATATATTCATGGCCTTTTTTTCTCTTTATTCCACAGCACAAGCTGCCCAACAGCAGCATCGTCACCAGGAGCACCTTCACCACCAGGATTCCAACAAATGCGCCTGATGATGGAGAGTATGGGAGCAGAGGCCAGATGGTAAATATCACACACAAACCCTTCCAGCCAGAGCCATGCAATATCCTTCAGAAAAGAAGGACACCGCTGAACAGAGGCCAGCTTGAGTCCAGAGTAACTTTGCTGCCTCATTATAGTGTATGGATTCCTCGGGGGTTTCATCTGAATTACGTCACTCGGAGATTTAGATGGAACCCCAAAGTAAGTGCTCAGCGTACAGCGCTGGATAAATGTGATCCCAAATGTTATTTAAATTGTTCCCAACAAAAGCTTCAACTAAATCCCCAAAAAATCAAGTTTCCACTCAGGTCTGTCATATCTGTTAATGGAAATATAGAGGACTTCCACGTTACTGGTAGCACAAAGGCTCTGGAAAAGTGCTGTGGCTCCTCTCCCTCCGAAATAAATTTTGTAAATCCAAATGCCCCTCTCCCTTCTGAGCCCCATTGTTTTTAAAATACATTTAGCATCCACATGTTTGACACTTCTATAGCAATGAGAGCCTGACGAATGTAACGGTGTGTGCCTAAAGAAGCATGAGCTGGGCAGTACAAAGTACTGGTCACTACAAGGCACTGGTCACTACAATGTACAGGGCACTAAAACATACTGGGCAGTTTGCAATTTTCACTCAGCAACATCCACTGCTACTTGCTTCTGGAAAACATCAATGGAGTTAAAATCATCAGTATACCTGTAGATAAACTCCTAAAGGAGTATAATTTATAAAAAGGAGTCACTTGAGGGGGGTTCTGCTCTTCTAGCACTTAGGGCCTCTGTATAAGGAGTCTGCAAACTTTTCTAACAAAATCTACACTCTAGGAGGGAAATAGCATTTCATCTCTCCAAAATCTCGCCATGTGACTAAGCAGCACTGTACAACCACATATAAGAAATTGTGGGAACATTGTAATACCATTTTTACCCATTTACTAATGTAAAAATGTAAATTTGGGGATAAAACAAAATTTTGGTGGTAAAAATGTAATCATTTTCTTCTTCACTGCCCAATGGTATAAAATTCTGTGACCCACATGTCAACATGATCAGTGCACCCCTAGATGAATTTATTGAGAGGTGTAGTTTGTAAAATGGGGTTTCTTATGGAGGAGGGTTTCTGATCTGGCACCTCAGGGGCTCTGCCAATGTGATATAGCACCTTCAAAACAGTCAAGCAAAATCTGAACTCCAATATGGCACTTCTTCCCTCCTGAGTCCTTTGTACTGTGCTTCAAAAGTAGTTTTCAACCACATTTGGGGTATCGGCGTACTCAGGATAAATTGCACAACAAATTTTGGTGTTCATTTTCTCTTGCTCTCCTTGTGAAAATGAAAAAAAAATGGGGCTAAAATTAAATTTTTGATGGAAAAATATATAATTTTTATTTTCAAAGATCAACGTTGTAAAATTCTGGGAAGCATCTTTGGGTTCAAGGTGCTCACCACACATCTAGATAAATTCTTGAAGGGTCTAGTTTCCGAAATAGGGTCACTGTTTCCAAGGTTAAGGCACATCAGGGGCTCTTGAAATTAAGCATGACACCCGCAGACCATTCCATCAAAGGCTGAGTTGTAATTCATCACTCCTTCCTTTCTGAGCCCTGCCATGTGTCCAAACAGTAGTTTACCCCCACAAATGGGATATCTGTGTAGGCAAGAAAAATTGCACAGCAAATTTTTGGTTCTATTTTCCCCTGTTACCCTTGTGAAAATAAAAAAATTGGGGCTAAAGGAACAATTTGATTTTTTTATTTTTACAGCTCTACATTATAAACTTATTTGAAGCACCTGGGGGTTTAAGGTGCTCACCATACATCTAGATACATTCCTTGAAGGGTCTAGTTTCAAAAATAGGGTCACTTGGGGGGTGGTTTCCACTGTTTGGGCACATTACAGACTCTCCAAATGCGACATGGCATCGGCCAATTATTCCAGCAAATTTTACATTCAAAAAGTCAAATGGCGCTCCCTCCCTTACGAGCTCTGCCGTGTGCCCAAACAGTAGTTTACCCCCCCACATATGTGGTATCGGAATACCCAGGAGCAACTTCACGAAAAATTACTGGGTCCATTTTTTCCTGCTACCATTGCGAAAATAAAAAAAATTGGTCTAAAGTAAAATTTTTGTGAAAAAAAGTTAAATGTTCATTTTTTGCTTCCACATTCCATTAATTCCTGTGAAGCACCTGAAGGGTTAAGAAACTTCTTGAATTGGTTTTGAAAACCTTGAGTGGTGCAGTTTTTATAACCGTGTCACTTTTGGGTATTTTCTGTCATATAGGTCTCTTAAAGGCATTTCAAGTGTGATGAGGTCCCTTAAAAAATGGTTTTGTAAATTTTGTTGGAAAAATGAGAAACCACTGGTCAATTTTTAACTCTTCTAACTTCCTAAAAAAAAATATGTTTCAAAAATTGTGCTGATGTAAAGTAGACATATGGTAAGTGTTATTTATCACCTAAAATGTAAAGTGCTGTGGAACATGTCGGCGCTATAGAAATAAAATTATTCTTATTATTATTTTGTGTGACAAAACTCTGATTTAAGGGCATAAAAATAAAATTTTAAATTTTTTTTGCCAAATTTCCAAGTTTTTCACAAGTAAACGCATGTCATATCGAACAAATTTTACCATTATCATGAAGTATAATATGTCATGATTAAACATTCTCGGAATAAGTGGGATCCGTTGAAGCGTTCCAGAGTTATTACCACATAAATTGACACTGGTCAGAATTGTAAAATTTGGCCTGTTCATGAAGGTGAAAACAGGCTCGAGGGGGTAGGGTTTAGTTTTCCTCTATGGCCCTCTAGTTCATTTTTTTTTACCAATTTTTGTTTTTTGCTTTCATTTTTTTCCTCCCTTGCTTCCAAAAATCAAAATCTTTCAACCTTCTTCAATTAACATAGACATATGAGGGCTTTGTCTTTGCAGGATGAGTCTTAGTTTTGAATCACACAAATAATTTCACCATATAATGTACAAGAAGACAGAATAAATTCCAAGTATGGTGAAATGGCAAATAAAATTCCTTCTTTTGTTTTTATGCCATTCATTGTGTGGCAATAATGGATCTTCGGCTCAGTATGATTATGGTGATACCAAACTTAAATACTTATTTTTACAAGTATGAAAAAAAATCAGAAATCTGTACAAAAAATGTGATATGTGTCAACATATATATATTGTAAGGGTGCAGCTGAACAGGTCCTGGACAGGAAATATGTGTCACTAAGGTGGTTAGTCTCGGTGATGAGAAGCCCAGAAAAGGAGGCTCCAGTTCTGACAGGGTTTTAATGAGCCCATATATTGGGCTTGAGTTTACGGAATGGCCAGAAGAGTTGGGTGGGACTGATCATTCCCATATCTCCACTCTGGGGTTTGAACAGCTTATTTAAGGCAGTGGAGCTGCCACAGTGTTGTCTGGGAGTGAAGGTGGAAAGACCTATAGTTTGCTGAGCAGTTTTATCTGGAGGCTGAGAAGGAGTGACCGTAATTGTAAAATGGGTGAACCCCCATTGTTTGACATTTTAATGCTACAGTCAGGGCCAGAAATATTTGGACAGTGACACAATTTTCGCGAGTTGGGCTCTGCATGCCACCACATTGGATTTGAAATGAAACCTCTACAACAGAATTCAAGTGCAGATTGTAACGTTTAATTTGAAGGGTTGAACAAAAATATGTATTAGAAAATGTAGGAATTGTACACATTTCTTTACAAACACTCCACATTTTAGGAGGTCAAAAGTAATTGGACAAATAAACATAACCCAAACAAAATATTTTTATTTTCAATATTTTGTGGCGAATCCTTTGGGCAATCACTGCCTTAAGTCTGGAACCCATGGACATCACCAAACGCTGGGTTTCCTCCTTCTTAATGCTTTGCCAGGCCTTTACAGCCGCAGCCTTCAGGTCTTGCTTGTTTGTGGGTCTTTCCCTCTTAAGTCTGGATTTGAGCAAGTGAAATGCATGCTCAATTGGGTTAAGATCTGGTGATTGACTTGGCCATTGAAGAATGTTCCACTTTTTTGCACTCAGAACTCCTGTGTAGCTTTGGCTGTATGCTTGGGGTCATTATCCATCTGTACTATGAAGCGCCGTCCAATCAAGTTTGCAGCATTTGGCTGAATCTGGGCTGAAAGTATATCCCGGTATACTTCAGAATTCATCCGGCTACTCTTGTCTGCTGTTATGTCATCAATAAACACAAGTGACCCAGTGCCATTGAAAGCCATGCATGCCCATGCCATCACGTTGCCTCCACCATGTTTTACAGAGGATGTGGTGTGCCTTGGATCATGTGCCGTTCCCTTTCTTCTCCAAACTTTTGGCTTCCCATCATTCTGGTACAGGTTCATCTTTGTCTCATCTGTCCATAGAATAATTTTCCAGAACTGAGCTGGCTTCTGGAGGTGTTTTTCAGCAAATTTAACTCTGGCCTGTCTATTTTTGGAATTGATGAATGGTTTGCATCTAGATGTGAACCCTTTGTATTTACTTTCATGGAGTCTTCTCTTTACTGTTGACTTAGAGACAGATACACCTACTTCACTGAGAGTGTTCTGGACTTCAGTTGATGTTGTGAACGGGTTCTTCTTCACCAAAGAAAGTATGCGGCGATCATCCACCACTGTTGTCTCCCAGGTCTTTTTGGATTGATGAGTTCACCAGTGCTTTCTTTCTTTCTCAGGATGTACCAAATTGTAGATTTTGCCACTTCTAATGTTGTAGCAATTTCTTGGATGGGTTTTTTTCTGTTCTTGCAGCTTAAGGATGGCTTGTTTCACCTGCATGGAGAGCTCCTGTGACCGCATGTTTCCTTCACAGCAAAACCTTCCAAATGCAAACACCACACCTCAAATCAACTCCGGCCCTTTCATCTGCTTGAGAATGACATAACAAAGGGATTGCCCACACCTGTCCATGAAATAGCCTTGGAGTCATTTGTCCAATTACTTTTGGTCCCTTTAAAAACAGGGTGGCACATGTTAAGGAGCTGAAACTCCTAAACCCTTCATCCAATTTTAATGTGGATACCCTCAAATGAAAGCTGAAAGTCTGAACTTCAACTGCATCTGATTTGTTTTGTTTAAAATTCATTGTGGTAATGTCTAGAACCAAAATTAGATAAATGTTGTCTCTGTCCAAATATTTATGGACCTAACTGTATATGGACTGTTTTTTTGTTTCTATGCTAACTTTGATGCCAGAGAAAAGGGTGTTTTCTATTCATTTAATGAAGGTTCATGAACTGTAATAAACCTTCCTGTTTTCCATAAAGACTTTGTGCCTGTGTTTTCCTGCCAGAAAGCGATGGTCCCTACAATAAACATATTATTAAGGGTTGCGGAACGCACCAAATAAATATAAATAGAAGGTGCGTTCGCAGCCCGTGGTCCACCGTGCAGGCAGAACCTGTTGCTAGTAAGATGGCGCAGCAGGTGGTATGAGCGAACTCTGTTATCCCGCAGAGTCGCAGATATGGTCGCCGTTGCACTATATGGCGAAGTGGGCAAACTCTGTTACTCCACAGAGCCGCTAAATAAAAGGATGTGGCGCTATATGGCGATATAAGAGAACTCTGTTGCTCCACAGAGTCGCAACCTAAACGCTGACTAATAGCGATGTCCGGGTGCTGCCACTGGGTTACATCCGAACTGCGCAGCTTCAACATAAAGTAGTCAGCAATGCACACAGCAAAACTCCTCACCGGAGAAGCCGGTATACTAGGGGCTTATTTCAGCCAGAGCCCTGAATCCATACACACATCTCCTCACCGGAGGTGCCGGTATTCTAGGGGCTTATTTCAGCCGGGTCCCTAAACACATGCATAACCACACTGGCGCAAGCACAAAACAAATTTGATACTAGAGCCCGGCCGTGCGATTATGCCACCTTTTTATAGTAGCCACGAGCATGAGACCTTCCAGAAAGGACCAATAGGAAGCTGCTTCAGAACACCAACAGCTTCAGGATGGGGGACCGCAGCTTGACTGGTTCGAGATTCCCCTTGTGCAGCAGCGGGAACTCGATCCCTAACACACATATATATATGAAATACAGTTGTATTGCTGTATGCAAAAAAAGTTTTATATATACATGATTATATATATATATATATTGTGAGACAGTGAGAGTATGTGTGTTGAATGGGGTGTACATTTCACCTAGATACTTTGCTGACTGGTATAAGGGAAATGTATGGCTTTGTAAACCTAGTGGTAGAGAAAGGTCACTACACCTTACATGCAGTACACACTTGCAGCTCAGGCCTGAAACCACTCAGCTGTTAATTAGGAGACCAGAAGTAGGTGTCTGCGAACACAGACAGAGAGCTCGCTTAGTCTGGACAAGGAGTCCAGGCACAAGAAGGAGTCTCCAGGAGTATGAGCTGTCTCAGTTTGGGTGCTCGATGTACCCCGGACACAGGAGTAGTCTCTGTGAGAATCCATGCGGATAGCTGCTGAATAGGAGGGGAGCTCTCTCAAGTCTGGACGTTGAAGGTGCCTTCAGACACAAGGAGGAGACTCTGTGAAACTCCATGCTGGTAAATGCTGAACATATGTGTTGTTTTGGGGACAGGCTGTTAGAGTCTGGACCCAGATAGAGAGGGAAATCTGTCTAAGTGTAGTAAGTGGCTGGACAAGTCCAGGGCTTATGTTTATGATTTGGTTTTGATTATGTTCTGTTTGCTGTGGACTTTAATAAAGCTGGTTGCGGCCAGTTTTTACCAGAACTGCTGTCTGTGAATGAACTGTTTCCGTGCCACTCCGTCTACCCGGACGGCGATCCCAGAGCTATATCCCCTGAAAAGCTTACAATTGGTGGAGAATGCGGGCAGCACAGTGGCGAGAGACAGCAATAAAGGTGAAGTCTGTTGAAGCAGCAGCAGAGAAAAAAAAAAAAAGTGTGTCAGAGAAAAAAAAAAAAAAAAAGAGAAACGTCTGTTGGAGCAGTCTTAAAGAGACAGTAGCCCTAATAGACTTTGCAAAGAAAAAAAAAAGTGTGTCTGCACAGCAAAGCTGAATTTTCTGTGGAAAAGACTGTGGAGTGTGTATGTCTTGAGTAAAGACTGCCGTTGTTGAGACAGAGAAGTCTGACAGCATGGATGACAGCATGGAGGCGCTGTTTGAACAAATGGCGCAAGTTAATGTGCAACATAAGACTGCCGTGATTGAGACAGATAAGTCCGGCAGTATGGAGGAGCTCGTTGAGTACCTGGTCCAGGCCCAGCGAAGCATGCAGCAGAGCATGGAGCGGCAGCGCCTGCAGCACCAGCAGCGCATGCAGCAGGCCCAGCAGCAACTCCTGCAGCAGCAGCAGGAGAATAACCGGTTGTTTTTTGAGCAGGTTGCAGCACTACAAAAGACTTGCAGCGCATCGTCCCAAAGTAATGTTGCAAAGTCACCTGCATTGTCCGCTGTAAAGAAGGCGGTAAGACGGTCCCTGAAAAAGATGACACCTCGTGACGATGTGGAGGTATATCTCACTAGGTTTGAGGGACTGGCAGAGAAGGAGAATCTGCCCCTATCTGAATGGGCCATGATGGTCGCACCCTATCTGATTGGAGAACCCCAAAGGGCCTATGCTGACCTGAGCGAGCAGGACAGCCAAGACTATGCCAAGCTGAAAGCGGAGATTCTTACCCGGCTGGGTGTTACGGTGACAGCCCGTGCCAGGGAGTTCATGACTGGAGATGCAGTTGGGAGTCTGCAGTCAGCAAACCTGATTATGGAGTTGAAAAGGTGATAGTGGACCGCTACACCCAAGCACGTCCTCCTGAGGTACAGCCAGAGGTCGGACAAGGAGACCACCAGGACGCCAATCGTCTGGTCAGCCTGATGGAGAGGGCCTTCGCCACCAAAGACTGCCTCCGTGACCAGCCGTCTGAGAGGTCGTCACTTCAGAGTTCCTGGACGCCGAACTCTCCCGGTAAGAGCGTTCCAGCTGTTGGGGTCGTGTGGGTGGGACAGTGTGATGGACAGTGTTGGAGATGTCGTGAAATTGCAGCCAACTGTCCAATAGAGGGGGAGCCTATGTGTTGTGATGTTGGCGGATCCCTCTCTCCCTGCGCAGAGTGTGTGTGTCCACCTCAGCCGAAGAGACTGGACCACAGGGGTCCCCGGTGGTTGTAAATGACTGCCCAGCACAGGCCCTCTTGGACTCAGAGAGTCCAGTGACTTCCGTATGGGACAGCCTGATTGATAGGGACTTTATCCCTGATAAACACCTGAGTGTGGTGTGCGTCCATGGAGACACCAAAGTCTACCCAGAGACTGTCGTGGACTTGATCCCCAAACGCGGGGAGGTTTCATGTGAAGTGGGGTAGTGAAGAACCTGGTGCCCCCCGTCATATTGGGTAATGACTTTCCCCGGTCTAAGGATCTCTGGGGGAAAAATGTTTCTGATGGACAGTGTGATGAAGCTCCTATTGAGGGTGCGCAGTCCCGAGGGGCGGAACACAATGCTAGTGGGCCGTTAAACTTATGTGATAATGATGATGATGATGATCATGATAATGATGATGACCATGATAATGATGCTGATGCTGATAATGATAATGATGATGATCATGATAGTGATGATGATACTGATCATAATCATGATAATGATATTGATAATAAGGATGACTGTGATAGTGATGAAATTCCTTTGCAGGTGATGTTGGGAGACGAGGATGGTGGTTCTCGGGAACCGAGTGTCCCTGACTTACCTGTGTCCTGTGACAATTTTGAGAGTGAGCAGTGGCGAGACCCCTCTCTTAAAACGGCCCAGGAAAATATAAATGTTCTAAATGAGGTTTCCCAAGAGCCTGGCTCTGAGGAGAGGTTTCCTCATGTTGCCATAAACACTCACCTGTTGTATAGGGACACTGAAGTCCAGGGAGAGGTCGTGAGCCAGCTCCTAGTACCTGAGCTATATGGAAGTATAGTGCTGGGGTTGTCACATAGTCACATACTTGAGGGACCACCTGAGGGAAACCAGGGACCAGATGGTGAAGTTAATGTTGTGGATGACATGTTAACTAAGGTTCCAGATCAAGATGTGAATGAGAATGAATTGTATAACCCTGACAGTGAGCAGGATGTGAATGAAAATGAAGTGTATAACCCTGAAAGTGAGCAGGATGTGAATGAGAATGAATTGTATAACCCTGACAGTGAGCAGGATGTGAATGAAAATGAAGTGTATAATCCTGAAAGTGAGCCAGATGTGGCTGAGAAAAAGGGGTCAGACAGGGATAGTGGTAGTGATAGTGAATCATCTGATGACAATCAAGCAACCAGTGCAAATGAGGAAGGCATGGTAGCAGAGGAGGTTGAGAGTCCTGAGAGGAAGGCTGATGCTGACCTTGCAGTCGGACAGAAGATGGCATCTGAAGATGTTTTACAGTTGGCCGGTTCCCTGGCGAAGACTAAGGTGAAAGGAGGAGAGCTGAGCTTTAAAGGCAGGACTCTGAAACTGAACACAGCCCAAGTAGATGCTGTTGGAAATGTGAAGTTACCAAGGTATGGTGTGGATCTGTATCGTGCCAAGGACTCTGAGGGAGATGCTGCAGAGGTGGAAAAAGCCATAGAAGTGGTAGTCACCAAGCCAGATGCCTCATCAGAAGCTGAGGTCTCAAGTGAAGCTGTGAGGAACAAGACTGAAGATATGGGGACTGACTCTGTCCAGGAATCTGTTTCTGCCGAAGACAGCGGCGTGGACGGGGTTGCGGTTCGGATCAGTAGCTGCAACTCGTGAAGCTCAGGCTGGAAGTTCGGCGCCCGGAGCCCCAGCGGTGTTCCCGAGTGACACCAAGGATCTGGATAAGTCACAAGATGAGATTTTGAGACATCAAGCTGGCGTTGGTGAGCTCAAGCGCACTTTCATGGAGTCTACATCGGAGCCACGTCCCAACAAATGGGAAAAGCGATGTGTCACTCCGTTGCCGCTGCAGACACACGGGAGCTCAGATGGGATGCAGAACGTGGTGGAAGAGAAGAATCCGGGGGTTCTGAGTATACAGATGCAGCTATCAAGGAGAACTTGAAAGCCGGAATAAATGGAAATATTGGAGACCATAATGATGTGACTGAAGAGGTAGCATGTAAGACTGACGGTAGGGCTTCTGAGCATGTTCTACCAGAAGAGCCTGAAGAAGGGGCCGAAGACATAAAAGACAGGTACCAGATGAATTGATGACTTCTCAGAAAAAACTCCAAACTGTGATGAAGGAGTGTGATGAAAGCCATGAGCATCTTCGTGAGAAGGTCAATGAAGTAAAAGGAAGGATACAGGGAATCTCTTCGTTGCAAGAGCAAATGCTGCTCAATAAGTCTAAGGCTCTATATAAGAATGCTGTTGTTACGGTAGAACATTACAATTCAGCTGGAGACTTAGCGGATGAATTATGTGTACTGCAAAAGAAAAACGATCAGCTCCTTCTACAGTCCCAATCATTTGAACAGTGTAGCTTAAAATGGTCAGAGACCATGGCAGAGGAGCTTAAGGTCTGTGAAATAGACTTTATGAGTCAACCGATATTCAAGAAAATAGATGTGCTAAAGAGGGTTCAAGGGGAACTAGAGAAAAGTGAAAAACCCCCTATACCTTCTGTGATAGTTGGTGACACATGGTCAGTGCACCAGGGACAGGAGGTACGTGAGTTTCTGAGGAAGAGTCAGCAGAAGTGTTCTGATGTGCCGGGTCGTACTTCTCTGGCCAGGCACTATATCGAAACTGAGCCCGGCCCTAAGGTCAAGATGAAACCGTGCAGGATACCCGAGGCCCGCAGAGAGCATAGGCCTGGGAGGGTACAGGGTAGTGCGGATGCTTCAGATGAAGAGAAAGCTGATGTTGGCTATGGCTCAGGTGAAGATACAGATGACAGTAGTGAAGATGAAGCTGATGAGGGCCATGACTGGTCCAGAGTTCACTGTCTCTTTTGGATTGTTGACCAGCCCTCCGGTCTGGATGACCAGCCCTCCGGTCTGGAGAAGAGGGGGGGGATATGTGAGACAGTGAGAGTATGTGTGTTGAATGGGGTGTACATTTCACCTAGATACTTTGCTGACTGGTATAAGGGAAATGTATGGCTTTGTAAACCTAGTGGTAGAGAAAGGTCACTACACCTTACATTCAGTACACACTTGCAGCTCAGGCCTGAAACCACTCAGCTGTTAATTAGGAGACCAGAAGTAGGTGTCTGCGAACACAGACAGAGAGCTCGCTTAGTCTGGACAAGGAGTCCAGGCACAAGAAGGAGTCTCCAGGAGTATGAGCTGTCTCAGTCTGGGTGCTCGATGTACCCCGGACACAGGAGTAGTCTCTGTGAGAATCCATGCGGATAGCTGCTGAATAGGAGGGGAGCTCTCTCAAGTCTGGACGTTGAAGGTGCCTTCAGACACAAGGAGGAGACTCTGTGAAACTCCATGCTGGTAAATGCTGAACATATGTGTTGTTTTGGGGACAGGCTGTTAGAGTCTGGACCCGGATAGAGAGGGAAATCTGTCTAAGTGTAGTAAGTGGCTGGACAAGCCCAGGGCTTATGTTTATGATTTGGTTTTGATTATGTTCTGTTTGCTGTGGACTTTAATAAAGCTGGTTGCGGCCAGTTTTTACCAGAACTGCTGTCTGTGAATGAACTGTTTCCGTGCCACTCCGTCTACCCGGACGGCGATCCCAGAGCTATATCCCCTGAAAAGCTTACAATATATATATATATATATATATATTATATATATATATATAGTGAGGCAGTGACCGGTGTCACATGTAAGGGTCGCTGTGTGTTCCCCCAGGATGCGCACGGAGGCATATTGAGGCCATGAGAGTGCATTGCAGTCATAGGTGTAGCTGTGATTGCAATGCAAAATAAAAGTAAGTATAGGTCTTGGACATGCTGGTTGTCCAAGGCAGTATTAAGGAAAACCTGCTCTGGGCTTTTGTGTTTTGAAACAGACTACAGATGGTAGTGGTGCACTCTGTTTCATTCCTGGCCCATGGCCACAGATTCTAGTAAAAAGCCCTAGAATCATAGAATGGTAGAGTTGGAAGGGACCTCCTGGGTCATCTGGTCCAACCCCCTGCTCAAAGCAGGATTCACTAAATCATCCCAGACAGATGTCTGTCAAGCCTCTGTTTGAAGACTTCTATTGAAGGAGAACTCACCACCTCTCGTGGCAGCCTGTTCCACTCATTGATCACTCTAACTGTCAAAAAGTTTTTTCTAATATCTAATCTGTGTCTCCTCCCATTCAGTTTCATCCCATTGCTTCTAGTCTTTCCTTGTGCAAATGAGAATAAAGATGATCCTTCTACAATGTGACAGCCCTTGAGATATTTGTAGAAAGCTATTAAGTCTCCTCTCAGTCTTCTTTTTTGCAAGCTAAACATTCCCAAATCCTGTAACCGCTCCTCATAGGACATGGTTTGCAGACCGGTCACCATTCTGGTTGCTCTTCTCTGAACTTGCTCCAGTTTGTTGATGTCTTTTTTAAATTGTGGTGCCCAAAACTGGACACAGTATTCCAGATGAGGTCTGACCAACGAGAAGTAGAGGGCAATAATGACTTCACATGATCTAGACTGTATGCTTCCGTTAATACATCCCAGAATTGTATTTGCCTTTTTTGCTGCTGCATCGCACTGTTGACTCATGTTCAGTCTGTGATCTATTAGTATACCCAAGTCTTTTTCACATGTACTGTTGCTTAGCCCTATTCCTCCCATTCTGTGCAGTATATGCTTTTTTCATTTTTATTGCCCAGATGTAGTACTTTGCATTTTTCCCTGTTAGTTGCTGCCCACTGCTCCAGTTTATTTATATCTTTTTGAATCCGCTCTCTCTCTTCTCTAGTAATAGCTATCCCTCCTAGCTTTATGTCATCAGCAAATTTAATCAGTTTACCCTCAATTCCTTCATCTAAATCATTGGTAAAGATGTTGAAAATACAGGGCCCAAGACAGTGCCCTGTGGTACCCCACTTGATACATTCTTCCAACTGGATGTGCAGCCATTTACTACCACTCTCTGGGTCCATCACTGAGCCAGTTATTAATCCACCTAACAATTGCCTTGTCCATTCCATACTTAGTCATTTTTGCAATTAGGATTGTGTGAGATACTTTGTCAAATGCTTTGCTGAATTCAAGATATACTATATCTACAGCATTTCCCTGATCCACCCAGTCAGTGATTCTGTCATAGAAGGAAATTAAATTAGTCTGACATTACTTATTTGTTACAACCCCATGCTGACTCTGGTTAAGCACTTCATTCTTGTCCAGGTACTTACATATATGTTGTTTAATAATTTGTTCAAAGATCTTTCCTGGTATAGATGTCAGACTCACCGGCCTATAGTTCCCTGTGTCCACCTTCTTCCCCTTTTGGAAGATAGGAACAACATTTGCTCTTCTCCAGTCTTCTGGGACTTCTTCTGTTCTTCAAGAATTTTCAAATATTATGGAGAGTGGTTCAAAAATTTCTTCTGCTATCTCCTTCAGTACTCTGGGGTGTAATTCATCTGGACCTGGAGACTTGAATTCATTTATGTTAGCTAAGTGTTTCCTCACTATCTTTCTGTTTATAGATATCCTGGATTCTTCTATTCCTCTAATAGGACAGTGAAGATCAGTTGATGTTACATTTCCTTTCTGAGAGATAACAGATGCAAAATAGGAATTTAAAAGTTCGGCCTTCTCAACATCCTTTCTTACCATTTCATAATTTTCATCCTGTAAAAATCCTATAGCATCTTTGACCTTTCTTTCACTTTTGACATATTTTTTTTATTGCTTTTGAGCTGATTGGCGCGATCGATGTTATCGTCGATCGCGCCAATCGCAAGGCACAGCCGCAGCGCAGGAGCGCTGTGCCTTGCTACTGACCTGCCGGATCGGTGCTGTAGTAGCACCGATCCTGGCTGGATCGGTGCTGTAAAAGCACCGATCCGGCTGTGGAGGCTCAGGACAGGCCCTGTAGGGCCTGCAGGAGCTGATTGGCGCGATCGATGACATCGTCGATCGCGCCAATCACAGGGCACAGCAGCGGTCTGATCGCTGTGTGACCGCGCTGTGCCCTGCAGTTGACCTGGCTGCTGCCCTGGCTGTGACCTGCCTAGGATCGGAGCTGTGAGCTCCATCCTGGGCAGGTTGCCAGGGTAACCAGGAGAGCTCTGATTGGTGGGATCTTGTTATGATGGATCCCACCAATCACAGGTCACAGAAGCGAATTGACCGCTCTGTGACCTGTCTCACCTGGCTCTGACCTGTGAGTGACCGTTCTGCAGGGGTCCTCACACTTGCTGAGGATTCCTGCAGAGCGGTCATACAACAGATCTCTCCTGTGCTGGGCCTTGTAGTGCTGAAGACAGAAGAAAAGAAGACAGAAGAAAGAAGAAAAGAAGAAAGAAGATAGAAAAAAGAAGAGAGACTACAACCGTAAGTGTTGATCCCTCTCTTCCTCCCTCCCCATCCCCCTTCCCCCTCTTTTTACCCCCTCCACCCCCCCTTTGCGCCGCCTCCGTGCGCACACCCAGCCGCCGAGCGTTGATTGGTGACGCATTTCACCGATCAACACTAGTGCTCTCAGCCCCCTTTGCGCCACCTCCGTGCGCACACCCTGCAGCCGGCGAACTTTGATAAGTGACGCAGTTCACTTATCAGAGCTCGCGTCCGGCGGGTTTCCTTTTTTTCACCCCCCCTTTGCGCCGCCTCCGTGCGCACACCCAGCCTCCGAGCGTTGATTGGTGACGCATTTCACCGATCAACACTCGTGCTCTCAGCCCCCTTTGCGCCACCTCCGTGCGCACACCCTGCAGCCGGCGAACTTTGATAAGTGACGCAGTTCACTTATCAGAGCTCGCGCCGGCTGTTTTCCTTTTTTTTTTTTCACCCGCCTTTGCGCCGCCTCCGTTTCCACATCTAGCAGCCGCGGAATTTTGATAAGTGACTCAGTTCACTTATCAGATCTCGTGCCGGCTGTTTTCCTGTTTTTTTTTTCACCCCCTCCCTGCGCCACTCCCTTTGCGCCACATCTAGCAGCCGCCGAACTTTGACAAGTGACACAGTTCACTTATCAGAGCTCGCACCGGCTGTTTTCCTTTTCTTTTTTTTTTTTTCCTTTTTCTTTTTTCACCCGCCTTTGCGCCGCCTCCGTTTCCACATTTAGCAGCCGCCGAACTTTGACAAGTGACACAGTTCACTTATCAGAGCTCGCGCCGGCTGTTTTCCTTTTTTTTTTTTTCACCCCCTCCCTGCGCCACTCCCTTTGCGCCACATCTAGCAGCCGCCGAACTTTGACAAGTGACACAGTTCACTTATCAGAGCTTGCACCGGCTGTTTTCCTTTTCTTTTTTTTTTTTTCCTTTTTCTTCTTTCACCCGCCTTTGCGCCGCCTCCGTTTCCACATTTAGCAGCCGCCGAACTTTGACAAGTGACACAGTTCACTTATCAGAGCTCGCACCGGCTGTTTTCCTTTTTTTTTTTTTTTTTTCTTTTTTCACCCGCCTTTGCGCCGCCTCCGTTTCCACATTTAGCAGCCGCCGAATTTTGATAAGTGACTCAGTTCACTTATCAGATCTCGTGCCGGCTGTTTTCCTGTTTTTTTTTTTCACCCCCTCCCTGGCCACTCCCTTTGCGCCACATCTAGCAGCCGCCGAACTTTGACAAGTGACACAGTTCACTTATCAGAGCTCGCACCGGCTGTTTTCCTTTTCTTTTTTTTTTTTTTCCTTTTTTTTCACCCGCCTTTGCGCCGCCTCCGTTTCCACATTTAGCAGCCGCCGAATTTTGATAAGTGACGCAGTTCACTTATCAGATCTCGTGCCGCTGTTTTCCCTTTTTTTTTTTTTTTCACCCCCTCCTTGCGCCACATCTAGCAGCCACCGAACTTTGATAAGTGACGCAGTTCACTTATCAGAGCTAGGGCCTGCTGTTTTAGACTTTTCTTTTCACAGGCATTTTTTTTCTCCCCATTTTTTTTTTCTTTTAGATTTTTCTTTTCAGCATAGTTTACACCAAGCACTATCCCCCCCCACACACATACACAGTTATCAATAAAGTACACCCAAGCACCACATTTACAAAAAAATGTCCCACCCGTCCCGTTCGTCCCAACAGCGCTATTCATTGGAGGAGGCATACGCTTTTCTTGCCTCCGACACTGATAGCGAGGGAGAGGATCCCACATTTCTTTATTTTTCAGATTCCTCTTCCTCCTCCTCTTCCTCTTCCCCCTCCTCATCTTCCTCCTCGGGTCCTGCGGAACCACCACGCAGACGCCCCAGGACAGAAGATGAGGCATCTGCCGCCATTCCAAAAGACGAAGATGAAGCCGAACCAGCGCAACCCACTGCGGATCCCGTGTGGACCTCGCCCCCCGAAAATTACGAGCCACTGATTCCTGATTTTGTGGCAGAATCAGGAATCAGGTTTGACACCACTGGCCTCACAGAAATAGACTTTTTCAAAGTCTTTTTCTCTGAGGATTTTATTAACCACATGGTGGAGCAAACAAATTTGTACGCTTGTCAATTTTTGGAGCAAAACCCCCGTTCATCATATTCTAACTGGTCTCCTGTAGACGCAGTTGAATTGATGCAGTTTTGGGGCCTGGTCCTTCACACGGGGATCTTGAAGAAGCCAGAACTTCGGCAATATTGGAGTGTTGATATTTTATATAACGCTCCAGTGTTCCGAATGGTCATGGCCCGGACGCGTTTTGAGGCCATCCAGAAATTCTTGCATTATAACGATAATGCACAGTGTCCCGCACGAGATGACCCCAACTTTGACCGTCTGTTCAAAGTTCGGCCGGTCATCGAACACTTCAACAAAAAGTTTGCTGAAGTGTACGTGCCCAAAAGGGACATTTGCGTTGATGAGTCCTTGGTTCATTTTAAGGGACGGCTCGGATTCCGTCAGTACCTGCCCAACAAGAGGGCAAGGTACGGAATCAAACTCTACAAACTGTGTGAGAGTACCTCAGGGTACACTCACCGTTTTAGAGTTTACGAAGGAAAGGACACCAGGATTGAACCCCCTGAGTGTCCTCCTGTCCTGGGAGTGAGTGGGAAAATTGTGTGGGATTTGGTTCACCCACTGCTGGATAAAGGTTATCACCTCTACACCGATAACTTTTATACCAGCATCCCACTCCACAAATCCCTCTTTGCGCGTGGTACCGCAGCCTGCGGTACCGTTCGCAAAAATCAGAAGGGCCTCCCGAAGACGCTGCTTGGGCAGATGCTCAGAAAGGGTGAGAGCAGAGCCCAATGTAGCGACCACCTTCTGGTGGTCAAGTACAAGGACAAGAGGGATGTCCTTCTCTTGACCACCATACACGGTGATGGCAGCGCCCTCAGCACTGTACGGGGTACCTCTACACAGGTCCGCAAACCGGACTGTGTACTTGGGTACAACAAATACATGGGGGGTGTTGATCTCTCTGATCAACTCCTCCAACCATACAGTGCTTTGAAAAGGCCAAGGTGTGGTACAAGAAGCTGTCCGTGCACATCGTCCAAATGGCAATGCTCAACGCTTTCCTGCTGTCACGATGTGCACGCCATACCAATACGTCGTACCTTCAGTTCCAGGAGGTAGTGATCAAGGCCCTGATGTTTGGCGCTCAGGAAGGAGAGGGCCCCAGTACTTCCGGAACTGAAGGTGCTCGTATTGTACCAGGCCAGCATTTCCCGGGGGAGGTCCCGCAAACTGCAAAAAAAGGTAAGTCGCAAAAAAGGTGCCGAGTGTGTTACAAAAGGGGAATACGCAAGGACACCATTTATCAGTGCGACACCTGCCCCGAAAAACTTGGCCTGTGTATGAAGGATTGCTTCAAATTGTACCACACCTCCTTGCACTACTAATTTACTTTACAGGAAAGATTAGTTCCAGAAGGGGGGCACATCTAGAGAAGCTTCTTGGGGGTCTAATTTCTAAAATTATGTCACTTGTGGGTTTTTTTTCCTGTTTAGGCACATCAGGGGCTCTGCAAATGGAACATGACGCCCGCAGACCATTCCATCAAAGTCTGCATTCCAAAACGTCACTACTTCCCTTCCGAGTCCCGACGTGTGCCTAAACAGTTTTTTCCCACATGTGGGGTACCAGCGTTCTCAGGACAAATTGGACAACAACTTTTGGGGTCCAATTTCTCCTGTTACCCTTGGGAAAATAAAAAATTGGGG
>JARQOD010000008.1:146980112-147014091 GCA_033576555.1 Oophaga sylvatica | reverse complement strand
AATTTCTCCTGTTACCCTTGTGCAAGCAAAACATTTTGAGCTGAAAAACATTTTTGTGGGATAATTTTGATTTATTTTTTATTTTTACTGCTTAAAGTAATAAACTTCTGTGAAGCATCTGGGAGTTCGAGGGGCTCTTCCACACATTTAGATAAGTTCCCTGAGGGGTAAATATCCCAAAATAGTGTCACTTGTGTTGGTAAATCAGGGTATCTCAAAATGCAACAAGGTGTCCGCCAATTACTTGGGGGTTCAAGGTGCTCAGCATACATCTAGATAAGTTCCATGAGGGGTATAGTTTTCAAAATGGTGTCACTTTTGTGGAATTTCCACTGTTTAGGCACATCAGGGGCTCTCCAAATGCGATATGACATCCACTAATTATTCCAGCAAATTTTGCATTCAAAAAGTCAAATGGTGCTCCTTCCCTTCCCGAGCCCTGCCATGCGCCCAAACAGTGGTTTTCCCCCATATGGGTATTGGCATGCTCAAGAGAAATTGCACAACAAATTGCAAGGTCCACTTTTTCCAGATATTCTCGTGAAAATAGAAAATTTGGGTCTAATTAAAATTTTCATTTTTTCCTTCCACATTCTGAAAATTCCTGTGAAGCACCTGAAGGGTAAATAAACTTCTTGAATGTGTTTATACGCACCTTGAGCGGGTACAATTTTTAGAATGGTGTCACTTATGGGCATTTTCTGTCACTTCCAATGTTCCCTAAAAAAAGGTTTTGTAAATTTTGTTGGAAAAATGAGAAATCGCTGGTCAACTTTTAACCCTGCTAACTTCCTAACAAAAATATGTTTCAAAAATTGTGCTGATGTAAATTAGATTAGAAATGTTATTTATTTATTTATTTTGTGTGACATTACTCTCTGACTTAAGGTCATAAAATTAAAAGTTTGAAAATTGCAAATTTTCATTTTTTTCACAAATAAATGCAAGTCATATGGAAGAAAATGTACCACTATCATGAAGTATAAAATATCACGAAAAAACAGTCTCAGAATCAGTGGGATACATTGAAGTGTTCCAGAGTTATTCCCTCGTAAAGTGACATTGGTTAGAATTGTAAAATTTGGCCTGGTCATAAAGGTGAAAACAGGCTCGGGATGAAGGTGTTAAAGGATCATGAGATTTTTTGTTCTATAAAGGTTTAAAAAAAGATAAAAGCTAAAAAACAGCATATTTGATTTTGTGCAAAATGTATCATCCTCCGTGCGCTATTTTCAAGAATGTGGCATAAAAATGCAACAAAGACCAGGTAAAAAAAATAGAATAGAATTGTCACTTAAAACCCCACAAATGATGACTTGTGGCTTTAGTCTGTAACTTGAAACTAAACCTCTAGGCATACTTGAATAATTGATTATGCTTGAACAAAGGTTCACTCGTTCTGCAGTGATGTTGTCAACTATATCATTCACATGACCACTGCAGGCAATCACTGACTGGCTGCAACTTGTCACGTGAATGATGAATGGGTAATTATTGCTGTATGAATAAACCAAGAAGCTGTAGGAGAGATCAGCGCAAATAGGATCTTATCCAAGACAAACAGTAAGCTTTACACTCAGATTAAACTCACCGGTTTAATCTGTTAAAACAGCATATAATGTACAAAATCAGCCGCAGCGGATCCACAGGTCAGCAAGTGACCATCAGATATGAGACGATAAAAGGAGTTAGTGGACAAATTCCTCGTTGCCAACAGAATTTAGACGTATAACCCAGTATGGTACAGTTGGAAGGTGGTTTATTTCAACGTGTTTCAAAGTATATAGTTACTTCTTCTTCAGAAGAAGCCACATATATCACACACATGAAGAAGAAATAACTATATAATTGGAAACGCGTTGAAATAAACCACCACCTTACTGTACCTTACTGGGATACACATCTCAATTCTGTCGGCAGCGCGGAATTTGTCATCTAACTCCTTTTATCGTCTGATTGCTGTATGAATGGCAGGGATATCAGATGGCAGCACTGGAGCAGCAGAGGTTTCAAAGGGTAGCTAAAAGCTTTTTCTTTACTATATAACAGATGTTGTAAAATATAAAAAAAGACAAAAAAAACCCTATAATTCACTAAATACAAAATACAGTGATTTCTGTTAAGCATAAGGATTAATTTTTATTATCGTATTTTTCAGACTATAAGACGCACTTTTTTCCTTCAAAAATGTGGAGGAAAATGGGGGGTGCATCTTACAGTCCAGGCAGTGGCGTAGCAACTGTTTGTGGCGCCCGGGGCGGCAAATTTTAGGCCACACCCCTAGCCACACCCATTTCACTGGTCACACCCATATCCACGCCCTGACCACACCCACTTAGCACTGCTGATCACACTGTTTCATAAACAATAATTATAAGCACATACCTCTCAACCGTCCCGGTTTCAGCGGGACAGTCCCGATTTCAGGACCCTGTCCGCTGTCCCGGCCAGGCGGTTTACTTTCCGCATTAGAATCGTACATACGGAAACCCCGGGACCTCCCACACATTCTGGCAGCCACAAGTCACGTTCCATCGCTGACTTCATTTCCCCAGGATGTGAGGATCTCACCAGCTATGAGGCGCTCCATTCAATACCCGGCTCTCACTGAGCGAGACAGGCAGGATCTGGGGATCTCTTCATCTGTTGAACAGATCCCATGTTGAGATCCCCACATCCTGCTTGTCTCGCTCAGGGAGAGTCGGGTATTGTATGCAGCGGTCCGTACAATACCCGGCTCTCACTCCAACAGATCCAGCGGCTCGATGCGTCGCCGTTCTGAAGACTCTCCCGAGAACGAGTTACAGTACCTGCTGCTGTAAGCTGACCGCCGGAAATGAGGTCAGCGCTCATTTCCAGCGTTCAGCTGACTTACAGCACGTCACCTCCGGTGGAACGTGACATGTGGCTGCCAGAACGTGTGGGAGGTCCCCGGGTTTCCGCATGTACGATTCTAATGCGGGAAAGTAAACCTCCCGGCCAGGACAGCGGGACAGGGACCCAGCCCTACACAGATAACAGCATTCGCTCCGTCCCCACGCAGACCCATGCACATAATGGCACCCATCCTTCCCCCCTGCAGCCCCCAAGCACACAGATCCCGCAAGTAACAGGACCCTTGTACATGCGCGGCTCCGCTCTTTGTGGCCCTGTACACACACGGCTCCGCTCCACACACCTCACACGCACAAGGCTCCGCTCCGTACACCTCGTACACACACGGCTTCGCTCCGTACACCTCGTACACACACGGCTCCGCTCCGTACACCTCGTACACACACGGCTCCGCTCCGTACACCTCGTACACACACGGCTCCGCTCCGTACACCTCGTACACACACGGCTCCGCACACACACGGCTCCGCTCTGTACACGGCTCCGCACACCTTGTACACACACGGCTCTGCTCCGTACACCTCGTACACACACGGCTCCGCTCCGTACACCTCATACACACGGCTCTGCTACATCCACACTGTAAACCCAAGTCCCGACCCCCACACACACACACACACAAACTTACCCTAATCCAGCACCATGACAACATCACAGCAGAGTCTTGCACACAAGGGGGACACTGATCATCTGACCCCTGACTCCTCCCCTCCTGTGACCTCATCACAGGTCCTGTGGGCACAGAAGACTATAGCAATAGCACTGAGACACTGATCATCTGACCCCTGACTCCTCCCCTCCTGTGACCTCATCACAGGTCCTGTGGGCACAGAAGACTACAGCAATAGCAGCGTCATTGCTAGCTGCTGTGAGGCTAATGCTGTAGAGACGGAGGGCAAGGAAAGGGTGCCGCCCCCACACACACATGCCGCCTGGGGCGGACCGCCCCCCCCGCCCCTCCCACGCTACGCCACTGAGTCCAGGTGTACCGGCTCTGGCTATGGTGGGGATGTGGGGGAGCGGTTTCAGTGGAGCAGCGGGTTACAGAGGCTGGTACCGGCTGCTGCTGCTAACTCCTGTGCCCGTTGCTTAAGAGAAATGAATATTCACTGCATTCAACGCCCATGGGCATGGAGGGCAATGAATATTAATTTACTGTATCTTCAATGGGATCCTAGTATGATTGGCCCCCATCCCAGTCCTGGTATGATTGATTCCATCCTTTCCTTATCCTGGTATGATTGGCCCCACACTCATCCTGGTATGCATGGCCCCATCAGAAAACATTAAAAAAAACATTACACTTACCTTCCCTGCGTGCCCTCTGTTCTGCCCATCTGAGTACAGGGCTGTATGTTTGTACTGTGTGCTGGTTTGTTTGTTATAGCACCATCCAGTGGTGGCTGGATTTATAGCCTTTGCCTTTAACCCCTTCACCCCCAAGGGTGGTTTGCACGTTAATGACCGGGCCAATTTTTACAATTCTGACCACTGTCTCTTTATGAGGTTATAACTCTGGAACGCTTCAACGGATCTTCGCGATTCTGAGATTGTTTTCTCGTGACATATTGTACTTCACGTTAGAAGTATAATTTCTTCGATATAACTTGCGTTTATTTTTGAAAAAACACAAATATGGCGAAAATCTTGAAAATTTTGCAATTTTCAAACTTTGAATTTTTTTTCCCTTAAAACAGAGAAATATGTCACACAAAATAGTTAAAAATAACATTTCCCACATGTCTACTTTACATCAGCACAATTTTGGAACCCAAATTTTTTTTTGTTAGGAAATTATAAGGGTTAAAAGTTGACCAGTGATTTCTCATTTTTACAACAAAATTTACAAAGCCATTTTTTTAGGGACCACCTCACATTTGAAGTCACTTTGACGGGTCTATATAGCAGAAAATACCAAAAAGTGACACCATTCTAAAAACTGCACCCCTCAAGGTACTCAAAACCACATTCAAGAAGTTTAATAACCCTTCAGGTGCTTCACAGGAGCTGAAGCAACGTGGAAGGAAAAAATTAATATTTAACTTTTTAGCCACAAAAATGTTCTTTTACAAACTTTTTTTTATTTTGACAAGGGTAAAAGGAGAAAATGGGCAGATAAAGTTGTTGTGCAATTTCTCCTGAGTACGCCAATACCCTATATGTGGGGGAAAACCACTGTTTGGGCACACTGTTATGTTTCGGTAGCTGAGGAGTGCAGGTAAAAAAGGCAATACACCAGAGCAGTTGGAATCTATGAGATTGCAGTACCCTGACTAACCACCAGAACTAGAGGCAGCCGTGGAGCGTTCCTACGTTGGTCCTAGACGCCTCGTCACAGCCTGAGAAACTAACTACACCTAAAGATAGAAATAGGAAAGCTATCTGCCCCGGAGCAGAACCCCAAAGATAATAGAAAGCCCCCAAACATGTAATGGCGGTTAGACAAGAGGAAATACTGACACAGAAAGAAAATAGCAAGAGCAAACGCTGGGGCCCAAACTATCTAAATAGAAAAGGAAAGGAAGGGTACTTACTGCAATCCCAGAAAACCCTGAAAAGCACCAACTCTACTAATTTCAAAATCACCTGAGATCACACGACCTCTACCACCTAAATTAGTTCTCTGGTGTAACAAAATCAAAACAGCAGCCACTGAAAAAACTGGAAAAAGCAAAAGAACAAAACTCAGCGGCTGAACTAAACTGAGAGGGCAGAAGCCCCCGGAGGGGACCCTGAAGGCCCCCAAAGAAGTGCAGGACAAAATGCAAAAATATAGCAAAAACACAAAAGAAGACAAAGTCTTATCTGTTAGCAGGAGATGCAGACACGACACAGCAGGCTACAAGGGAAACTGGAATGAAGGATTCAGACCAGAACAATTGATCACCGGCAACCCTGATGGGAAAATGACTCCCTTATATAAGACCAGTCAGTAACACCTGATTCCCAGTCCTCACAATCTTCACTAGCACCGCTTGTAACCACCAGAGGGAGTCTCTGCTCAGAACTCATCTCAAACCCATTCACAACAGCACACGGCAGAGCTCGTAAGGGAAGGAGCGCCGTTTGACTTTTTCAAACTAAAATTGGCTGGAGTTGAGATTGGACGCCATGTCGTGTTTGGAGAGACCCTGATACGCCTAAACCCCCCACAAGTGACACCATTTTGGAAACTAGACCCCCTAAGGAACTTATCTAGATCTGTTGTGAGCACTTTGAACCCCAAAGTGTTTCACAAAAGTTTATAATGCCTGGGTGTGAAAAAAAAAAAAAAACAATTTTCCACAAAAATGATTTTTTAGTCCCAAATTTTTGATTTTTCCCAAGGAAATTGGACCCCAAAAGTTGTTGTCCAATTTGTCCTGAGTACGCTGATACCCCATATGTGGGGGGGGGGGGAAACTGTTTGGGCGCACGGCAGGGCTTGGAAAGGAAGCAGTAACGTTTTGGAGTGCAAACATTGATGGGGGTCATGTTCCGTTTGTAGTGCCCCAGATGAGCCTAAACAGTGGAAACCCCCCACAAGTGACCCCATTTTGGAAGCTAGACCCCCTAAGGAACTTATCTAGATCTTTGGTGAGCACTTTGAACCCCCAAGTGCTTCACACAAGTTTATAATGCCCGGGCATGAAAATAAAAAATCCTATTTTTTTCCCACAAAAATTATCTCTTAGTCACTATTTTTTTATTTTCCCATAGGTAACAGGAGAAATTGGACCTCAAAAGTTGTTGTCCAATTTGTCCTGAGTACGCTGATACCCCATATGTGGGGGGGAACCACTGTTTGGGCGCATGGCAGAGCTCGGAATGGAAGGAGCACCATTTGACTTTTTCCAACCAAAATTGGCTGGAATTGAGATTGGATCCCATGTTGCATTTGGAGAGTCCCTGATGTGCCTAAACAGTGGAAACCCCCCACAAGTGACCCCATTTGGGAAACTAGACCCCTAAGGAACTTATCTAGATCTTTGGTGAGCAATTTGAACCCCCAAGTGCTTCACACAAGTTTATAACGTAGAGCCGTAAAATTAAAAAATCATATTTTTTCCACAAAATTGATCTTTTCACCCCAATTTTTATTTTCCCAAGGGTAACAAGACTCCAAAAGTTATTGTGCAATTTGTCCTGAGTACGCTGATACCCCATATGTGGGGGTAAACCACTGTTTGGGTGCATGGCAGAGTTTGGAAGGGAAGGAGCTCCGTTTGACTTTTTCAATGCAGAATTGGCTGGATGCCATGTCGTGTTTGGAGAGCTCCTGATCTGCCTAAACAGTGGAAACCCCCCACAAATGACACCATTTTGGAAACTAGACCCTTCAAGGAACTTATCTAGATGTGTGGTGAGTACTTTGAACCTCAAAGTGCTTCACAGAAGTTTATAACGTACAGCCGTAAAATAAAAAATCTTTTTTTTTTTACAAAAATGATTTTTTCGCCCCCAATATTTTATTTTCACAAGGGTAACAGGAGAAATTGGACCCCAAAAGTTGTTGTCCAATTTGTCCTGAGTACGCTGATACCCAATATGTGGGAGTAAACTACTGTATGGGCGCACGTCGGGGCTCGGAAGGGAAGTAGTGACGTTTTGGATTGCAGACTTTGATGGAATGGTCTGGGGGCGTCATGTCGCATTTGGAGAGCCCCTGATGTGCCTAAACAGTGGAAACCCCCCACAAGTGACCCCATTTTGGAAAATAGACCCCACAAGGAACTTATCTAGATGTGTGGTGAGCACTTTGAACCCCGAAGTGCTTCCCAGAAGTTTATAACGCACAGCCGTAAAAATAAAAAATCCTTTTTTTTTTTTACAAAAATGATTTTTTTCGCCCCCAATATTTTATTTTCACAAGGGTAACAGGAGAAATTGGACCCCAAAATTTGTTGTCCAATTTGTCCTGAGTACGCTGATACCCAATATTTGGGAGAAAACTACTGTATGGGTGCACGTCTGGGCTCAGAAGGGAAGTAGTGACGTTTTGGATTGCAGACTTTGATGGAATGGTCTGGGGGCGTCATGTCGCATTTGGAGAGCCCCTGATGCGCCTAAACAGTGGAAACCCCCCACAAGTGACCCCATTTTGGAAAATAGACCCCACAAGGAACTTATCTAGAAGTGTGGTGAGCGCTATGAAGCCCCAAGTGCTTCACAGAAAATTTATAACATACAGCCGTAAAAACAAAAAAATCATTTTTTTTTTACAAAAATGATTTTGTCGCCCCCAGTTTTTTATTTTCCCAAGGGTAACAGAAGAAATAGGACAAATTGCACAATAATTCTTGTGGTCCAGAGTACGCTGATACCCCATATGCGGGGGTAAACTACTGTTTGGATGCATGGCAGAGCTCAGAAGTGAAGGAGCACCGTTTGACTTTTTCAACGCAGAATTGGCTGGAATTGAGATCAGACGCCATGTCACATTTGGAGAGCCCCTGATGTGCCTAAACAGCAAAAAAAAAAACAATTCTAACTCCAACCCAAACCCCAACACACCCCTAACCCTAGTCCCAACCCTAACCACAAACCTAACCCTAACACACCTCTAACCCTAATCCCAACCCTAACCCTAATCCTAACGTTAGCGCCAACCCTAACCCTAACTTTAGCCGCAACCCTAACCCTAATGGGAAAATGGAAATAAATACATTTTTTTAATTTTATTATTTTTCCCTAACTAAGGGGGTGATAAAGGGGGTCTGATTTACTATTTATAGCGGGTTTTTGTGATTGGTAGCTGTCACGCTAAAAAACGCTTTTTATTGCAAAAAATATTTTTTGCATCACCACATTTTGAGAGCTATAATTTTTTGCATATTTTGGCCCACAGAGTCATGTGAGGTCTTATTTTTTGCGGGACGAGGTGACGTTTTTATTGGTACCATTTTTGAGCACATGACATTTTTTGATCGCTTTTTATTTCGATTTTTGGGAGGTTAGAATGAACAAAAATCAGCAATTCATGAATTTCTTTTGGGGGAGGCGTTTGTACCGTTCCGCGTGTGGTAAAATTGATAAAGCAGTTTTATTCTTCGGGTCAGTATGATTACGGTGATACCTCATTTATATCATTTTTTTATGTTTTGGCGCTTTTATAGAATAAAAACAATTTTATATAAAAAATCATTATTTTTGCATCGCTTTATTCTGCGAGCTATAACTTTTTTATTTTTTCGCTGATGATGGTGTATGACAGCTCGTTTTTTGCGGGACTAGATAACGTTTTCAGCGGTACCATGTTTATTTATATCGGTCTTTTTGATCGCGTGTTATTTCACTTTTTGTTCAGCGGTATGATGATAAAGAATTGATTTTTTGCTTAGTTTTTTTTTATAAGGGTTCACTAAAGGGGTTAACTAGTGGGACAGTTTTATAGGGGGGGTCGTTACGGACGCAGCAATACCAAATATGTGTACTTTTATTGTTTTGTTTTTTTTATTTACAGGAAGAATTTATTGGGGAATATTTTTTTTTTTTATGATTTTTTTTATCACTTTTTATTTTTATTTTTTTTACTTTTTTACTTTGTCCCAGGGTGGGACATCACTGTATTTTAGCAGATCGCTGGTGTGACAGTGTGCACAGCACTCTGTCACACCAGCGATCGCTCTGGCATCGCTGCAGGCTTCCTCAGAACCTGCTCTCAGCAGGCACTGAGGAAGCCGCCTCCCTGCAGGACCCCGGCGCCATCTTGGATCCGGGGACCTGGAGGGAGGACGGACCCTCTGAACAGCGCGACACATCGCGCTGCTCTGAGGGTCTCAGGGGAGCGCGCCGGGAGCCCCCACCCTGCGCGATCCTCCCCTGTGCCCCGGGGACACCGCGATCATGTTTGATCGCGGTGTGCCAGGGGTTAATGTGCCGGGAGCGGTCCGTGACCGCTCCTGACACATAGTGCTGGGTGTCAGCTGTGATATACAGCTGACACCCGGCTGCGATCAGCTACGCTCCCCCTGGGAGCGCTGCTGATCGCATATGACGTACTATTCCGTCCATGGGAATTAGGTCCAGGGTCACATGGACGGAATAGTACGTCTGATGGCAGAGAGGGGTTAACAAGCAGATAGAGTATTGCATTGTGGGATTGAAGCATGGTATTCTGGAAGAAGAAGCTCCATTTTCTTCCATGTACTTCAGGGAATACACGTGTTCATGTGCTCTCCTGTAACTTCTTCAACTTGAGTTTGCTATCTTGGTAAAGCATATCTGGTAAGATCAATATCTTCTCTAGCAATGCAGTGTTTAGGAGGTTATTAACTGTATAGCAGCCAGTGCATAGGAGATATTATTAGAATCCTGTGTATTTTCATGTTAAAGTTTGCATCATTTGTATTTTTATAGTTTTACCACGCATGTTCTATACTGTTCACCAATAAACAAGTTAGACTACAGAGGACAGTCTGCTTATTTGGAGTACGAAATCGTGGTTTAGGCTGTATGCTAGATTGCACACCGTGTCAACGTGTATGAAGGCAGAACACCCTCGCAGCGTCCTGCTCCAATGCCAGCAGCTGCTTTATTCTTGTAAGCAACGCATGGCAGGGACATCACATATTGCTTGCAAGTCGAAGGTCAGCTGATGGAATACTCAATGCTCTGCACCCTGGGACTGTGTGTGCAGAGAGCATTCATTGCTCTCTAGCGAGCACAGTGTCAGCCGGAGCCTTCCGATATTTAAGAGAAATAAATATTCGTGTATATTCATTTCTCTTAAGTAACGGCAATGAATGCTCTCTGCGCACACAGTACCGGCGTGCAGAGCATTGAGCTATCCGGCAGCTGCCCTTTGGCTTGCAAGCAGCGTATGATGTCCCTGCCATGCGCTGCTTACAAGCATTAAGCAGCTGCTGGCATCGGAGCAGGATGCTGCGAGGGTGCGCAGGGAAGGTAAGAGTAATGGTTTTTTTTTTTTAATGTTTTCTGATGGGGCCAATCATACCAGGATGGTGGTGGGGCCAATCATACCAGGATAAGGATGGGACCATGCATACCAGGACCGAGATGGGGCCAATCATACTAGGATAGGGATGGGGCCATGCATACTAGGATAGGGATGAGGGCGATCATTCCTGCCAGGATAGGGATGAGGGGGACCATTCCAACCAGGGGACATGCATATCAGTCTAGGGATGAGGAGGCATCCATAATTGAATGGCGATGAGGGAACCATGCATACCATGGCAGGGATGAGGGGGTGTCATGCATGCCAGGGTAGGGATGAGGGGCCATGTGTATCAGGATGGGGATGAGGGGACCATATATACCAGGATAGGGGATATTAAGTACAGAATTGACCACATTTTTTGCTTCAATTTTTTTCCCTAATTTCCTCTTCTAAAACCTAGGTGCGTCTTATGGTCCGGTGCATCTTATAGTCCGAAAAATGCGATATATACACTGTATATCTACAGCATACTATGGGCATATTAGAATTGAAGGACTGCGATAAAACATTCATTGTGAGTCCGATGTTTTACGACATCTTTCCAGTGTATACTGTTCAGCATTTCCTATGACAACTTGCTTATGTCAGTTTGTATGGCCTCACCTAGCTTGCCTCACCTAGTTTGCTTCTCCTAAATAGCTTCTCCTAGTTTACAATACCTAGTTTGCCTCTCCTAGATTGCCTCTCCTAGTTTACCTCACCTAGTTTGCCTCTCCTAGAGTGCCTCTCCTAGTTTGCTTCTCCTAAATTGCCTCTCCTAGTTTACCTCACCTAGTTTGCCTCTCCTAGTTTACCTCTCCTAGTTTGCCTCTCCTAGAGTGCCTTTCCTAGTTTACTTCACCTAGTTTGCCTCTCCTAGTTTACCTCACCTAGTTTGCCTCTCCTAGATTGCCTCTCCTAGTTTACCTCACCTAGATTGCCTGTAAGGTTCTTTGTCTCTTTTGACATGTTCCTTGAAACTCAGTTTTCCGTCGGCCATTTTGCTTTCTGTCTTTCTGCAGCTCTTGCCCTCAGTTAATATGGAGTTTCCAGTTTTCATGTTCCCGCCCTGATTCTCTCCCTCTTGCTTCTTAAGCAGCCTCAGCTGAACAATCAGTGCTCCTGAATCAAGCCTCAGTCAGCCTGTGACCTGACTCCTGGAAACCTAGGATTTTGGACTCCAGCTATTTCCTACTGAGGAACTTTGGAACACTTTTGGACTTTGGAAACCTGCTGTCTGGTGAATCCATGTTTGCAAAGGAATTACGGTACAGAGAAGAGATCCTGAACCTGCTTGGAGAGTTATTGTAGAGCTTGAAGTTACTCTGGCCTGCTGTGTTCTCCTGCCTCTGTTCCTGCAAACTGTGTGACCTTTTCTGCATGCTTGTATGAAGTAATACAAGTCATTTCATATCAACCTATGTCTCATGTGTTTTCCTCGCACCCAAGCACAAGACGCTATAGGAACTGTACACTATACATGACAAGATTCAGGAGCCAATGTTTAGTGTCTGCTGGGTCTGGGAAAGCCGTGTCTGCTGTGACTGTGGGTATCAGATGTCCGGTTATACTTTCTGTGATGACAGTGGTTGTGACTTCTCACAACCATTCCAGGTGAGTGCATTCCCTTAAATGTTACTCTGGAGTGTTACCACAGGTAAACACTATTGTTTTTTTTTTTTTTCCTTTCCTCTTCTCCTTCCAGCACTTCTGCCTTAAAAGATCTGGAAGATGGAGGCCCGCATAAAGGAGCTTTGCGGAGTGACTGATACAATCCTTGCAGATATACAGACTATAAAGACCCGTTTTGCAAGCCTACAGGACCTCACTAATCATAATTTGCAAGTGTTTGGACAAACTACTCAGGAATTACGAGCCAGGATTGAGGCTAGAGGAACGAGTCGAGGCTCCTGCCATAACCCCGAGTTCTGGGATCCCCAAGTTACCTCCTTTTCGTTTTGGCAGTGAACGTGAGAAATTCAGGGGATTTATTAACCAATGCAATCTATTTTTCTCTGCACATGCTTCACAATTTCCCACTGAACGATCCAAAGTGCTTACTATAATCATGTTGCTTACCAATAAGGCTTTGATGTGGGCAAACCCTCTGATTGAGACTGAGGATGACTGTTTGAATCACCTTGATGCTTTTATTTCAGCCATGGGGCAGGTGTTTGATGACCCCAATCGAGGTGCAACAGCTGAAGCAGCCATGTTAACTTTGCGCCAAGGTAAGCGTTCAGTAGCCGAATATGCCTTGGATTTCAGGAGATGGGCTCTTGATACCACTTGGGACACTTCCGCCAAAAAAATCTATTTTCGGAAAGGGTTGTCTCCACTGATTAAGGATGAACTTGCTCGTGCCGACCCTCCCACTGCGTTAGGTGACTTTATTAACTATTGTATCCGTATTGATGCTCGTCTGACTGAACGCAGACAAGAGAGATGGTTCGAAAATAATCGCACTAACCTTTTCCTACCTCTCTCCTCAGCTAAGGAACCTTTGAGTAGGATCACAAGGGAACCAGAACCTGAACCCATGCAGGTGGACTCTTTACAAAGACGGGTTAGTGATGCACGCAAAGAACATCGTATAAAGGAAAATCTATGTTTTTACTGTGGTAAGTCAGGGCACTGCCCCAGCCGTTCTCGTAAGACTACTGCAGCAGTCATTCACTGTGAGTGTTGCGAGAGGAGCTCTGTCATGTCCGAGCCTCAGACTCCAGAGAGATCTGCTGCAAGAGATCTTGATTTTTCAGACTTAAACTCTGTTAGTTCTGGGGACAATGACGGTATAAACGCTGCAATTTTTCAAGTTTCCTCAGCGGTGTCCCAGCTGAGTTGTAAAAGAAATAATTCTCATTGCTTCCTTTCCATCAAACTCTGGGTGGACTCAGTCTGGGTGTCTAGCTCTGCTATGATCGACTCAGGAGCAAGTGGAAATTTTATGGATATCTCCTTTGCTCTGAAACAGGGGATACGTTCAGTGAAGAAGGCTACTCCAGTACAGATGGAGACTGTGGATGGCTTCCTGCTGACCTCTGGACCAGTGGATCAGGAAACAGAGCCTTTGAGGGTCCTTATGGGTAAAGATCATCAGGAGAAAATGTCTTTTATGCTTATCTCTTCTCCCCACTTTCCCATTATTCTAGGGCTACCATGGCTGCAGGCGCAGAATCCTACGATTAACTGGGAGACCAAGGAATTACACTTTCCGGAGAAACAGATGAGTCAAGGAGTTTCAGCTTGCTCTGTTCCTAAAGGAACCATGTCAGTCCCTGAACTACCAGCTGTATACCAGGACTATGTGGATTTATGTGACAAGAAGAACGCTGATCAGCTTCCTCCTCACCGTCCATATGATTGTCCAATCCAATTATTGCCTGGAGCCGAGATACCTTTTGGTAAGATCTACTCCCTAGCGGGCCCGAGCTAAAAGCTTTGAAGGACTACATAGATGAAAATCTAGCCAAAGGCTTCATACGCCCCTCTTCATCTCCCGCAGGTGCACCCATCTTCTTTGTGAAGAAGAAAGATGGATCTCTGAGACCCTGCATAGACTATAGGGAACTCAATAAGGTTACTATTAGAAACCGTTATCCATTGCCTTTAATCCCTGAGTTGTTGGAGAGAGTGCGGCACGCCAAAATTTTCTCTAAACTGGATCTCCGTGGGCCTATAACTTGGTCCGTATTAGACCTGGGGATGAATGGAAGACTGCATTCAGGTCACGCTATGGACACTTCGAATATCTAGTTATGCCTTTTGGTCTGAGTACCGCCCCAGCCACTTTCCAACACTTGGTGAATGACATCTTCAGGATCTCCTAGATACATTTGTGGTGATTTATCTGGATGATATTCTAATTTTTTTCTAACTCCACAGAGGAACATCATGGACATGTGAGAATGGTCTTAGAACGCCTAAGACAAAACCATCTCTACATCAAACTTGAAAAGTGTGAATTCCATAGGACCGAAATTCAATTTCTGGGGTATGTACTATCTACGCAAGGGATTAGTATGGATGGAAGCAAGACCCAAGCCATCAAGGATTGGCCAATTCCTAGAAATGTGAAGGAGGTGCAGCGCTTCATCGGGTTTGCCAACTTCTATAGACGTTTCATTAGGAATTTCTCTGAGGTAGTGTCACCTATCACCCAACTTACCCGGAAACAGTCTAGGTTCTCCTGGACCCCGCAAGCTCAGGAAGCATTTTCCTGTTTAAAGGATAAATTTACCACCGCACCTATCTTAGTACATCCCAACCCCGAGCTTGCCTTCATAATAGAGTTGGATGCTTCAGACTGTGCCGTTGGAGCTATACTCTCTCAGAGAACAGGTGAGAAGAATGTCTTGCATCCCTGTGCCTTCTTTTCCCAGCAGTTGTCTTCGGCTGAGAGGAACTACGATGTGGGCAATAGAGAATTGTTGGCCATTATTGCCGCCTTCAAGGAATGGAGACACCTTCTTCAGGGAGCTGCACAGCAAATAGTCGTCCTGACAGACCATCGTAACCTTGAATTTATCAGGTCGGCTAAGTGCCTGACTCCTCGCCAGGCTCGCTGGAATCTTTTCCTAAACCAATTTAATTTTGTAATTTCTTATAGACCAGGATCGCGCAATGGAAAGGCTGATGCACTCTCTAGGATTCATTCAGCAGAGACACGTCCACTTACTCCTCTTAAGACTATTCTTCCTGACTCTAGATTCCTGGGAGTGATTCATAATCAAGACCTACTTAAGGACATCAAGGAAGCATACCATGCGGATTCTTTGTTGGCTCAACCCCCAAGGGACGTAAGTCTTGTCTTTAAGAATGGTGTGTGGATTCAGGGACAACGTCTGTATATACCTGAAACAGTCAGATTGAGAGTATTGCAACTCATCCACGATTCCAAGATAGCCGGGCATAGGGAATTCTAAAGACACAAGAATTTTTTCTCGTTTCTTTTGGTGGCCCACTTACAGGAAAGATGTTTTAAACTATGTCACTTCATGTGAAGTCTGTGCAAGATGCAAAACACCTCGCTCCTCACCAACTGGTCTGTTACAACCTCTTCCCACCCCGTCCCGCCCGTGGGGATCCATTTCTATGGACTTCATTGTGGAGTTACCAACCTCTCAAGGGAAGAACACCATTCTAGTGGTGGTTGATCGTCTAACAAAGGCAGCTCATTTTATCCCTTGTGTCGGCTTACCCACTGCAAAACAGACATCAGACTTGATGATTAAGAATGTGTTTCGCTTACATGGAGTACCGGATGAGGTCATTTCGGATCGAGGGGTGCAATTCACTTCAAGGTTTTGGCAAAATTTCTGTGCCGCATTAGACATTAAAGTAAACCTTTCTTCTGCTTTTCATCCCCAGACTAATGGACAGACAGAACGAACCAATCAGACCCTGGAGCAGTATCTCCGCTGCTTTATCTGCCACCTACAAGATGATTGGGTGGATCTACTTCCACTGGCTGAGTTCTCTTATAATAACTCTCAGAGCGCCTCCACTAAGCAGTCTCCTTTTTACTCCAATCTAGGTTATCATCCTAACATTCTTCCTCGATTTCCCATAGATACGCCCTTGCCGGCAGTGGCTGAAAGAATCACTTCTTTACAAAAGAATATGGATCTTCTAAAGGAAAATCTAGAATTGGCTCAGGAAAGGTACAAGAAAGCAGCAGATAAATTTCGTAAACCTGCACCAGCTTTCAAGGTAGGAGATTTGGTCTGGCTGTCAACCAGAAATCTTAAAATAAAGATTCCATCGTCTAAATTGGGACATAAGTACATTGGACCTTATAAGATCAATAAGATTATAAGTGCTGTTGCTTGTCGTCTTCAACTGCCCAGAACTATGAGAATCCACCCTGTCTTTCATGTATCCCTACTAAAGGCTGCAACACCCAATACGTTTCCTGGACGCTCTTCTCCTTGCCCTGACCCAGTGCTGGTCGATGGTCAGGAAGAATTTATGGTGGAAAGGATTCTAGATTCCAGGTTGCACAGAAATCAGTTGCAATATTTGATTAAATGGCAGGGCTACCCAGTGGAGGACAACTCATGGGAACCAGTCAATAATGTAAATGCTCCTCGCCTGCTCCGCCAGTTTCATCAGAGGTACCCTGACAAGCCTGGTCTGAGGTCAACCGGAGGTTGTCCTTAAGGGGGGAGTAATGTAAGGTTCTTTGTCTCTTTTGACATGTTCCTTGAAACTCAGTTTTTCCGTCGGCCATTTTGCTTTCTGTCTGTCTGCAGCTCTTGCCCTCAGTTAATATGGAGTTTCCAGTTTTCATGTTCCCGCCCTGATTCTCTCCCTCTTGCTTCTTAAGCAGCCTCAGCTGAACAATCAGTGCTCCTGAATCAAGCCTCAGTCAGCCTGTGACCTGACTCCTGGAAACCTAGGATTTTGGACTCCAGCTATTTCCTACTGAGGAACTTTGGAACACTTTTGGACTTTGGAAACCTGCTGTCTGGTGAATCCATGTTTGCAAAGGAATTACGGTACAGAGAAGAGATCCTGAACCTGCTTGGAGAGTTATTGTAGAGCTTGAAGTTACTCTGGCCTGCTGTGTCTCCTGCCTCTGTTCCTGCAAACTGTGTGACCTTTTCTGCATGCTTGTATGAAGTAATACAAGTCATTTCATATCAACCTATGTCTCATGTGTTTTCCTCGCACCCAAGCACAAGACGCTATAGGAACTGTACACTATACATTACATTGCCTCTCCTATACAGCCTCTCCTAGATTGCCTCTCCTAGATTCCTCTCCTAGATTGCCTCTCCTAGTTTGCGTCACCTAGTTTGCTTCACCTAATTTGCCTCTTCTAGTTTGTCTCTCCTAATTTGCCTCACCTAGTTTGCCTTTCCCTATAAACATCACAAAGTTGCACAGTTCGCTTTACCCTTGCACTTCATACATACATGAGATATGCATATCTTGCGAGATGTGTTATAGTAAGTGAAAAGGTTTTCTGGATGTGAAGGGGATGGTGAAAAGATTTTCCAGCATAACACAAATGGTTCGATTGCATTTACTTTTTTCAGTAATAACAGGACTTTGTCCATGGGCTGTGTCTGTTTTCGCACTTTATCCCCTGTAAAATGGCCGCCGGACAGGTCTTTGAGGGGAGATATGTATTATCACGGCTATTAGCTGCGGTGATGTGAACTTGGAAAGCATGCTCCACACCAATAGTGTTGAGAGAGTTATTAGGCCATTCCAGAACCGGATATTATGAGCAGTCATAAGAGGTGGGTGGGAATTAGTGATGAGCGAGTATACTCGTTGCTCGGGTTTTCCTGAGCACGCTTGGGTGGTCTCCGAGTATTTTGGCATGCTTGGAGATTTAGTTTCTGTTGCCGCAGCTGCATGATTTGCGGCTATTTGACAGCCTGAATACATGTGGGGATTTCTTAACAAACAGCCATTCCTCACATGTATTCAAGCTGTCCAGCAGCCACAAATCATGCAGCTGCGGCAACAGAAACTAAATCTCCGAGCACTTCCAAATACTTGTAGTATCCACCCGAGCATGCTCCGGAAAACCCAAGCAACGAGAATACTCTCTCATCACTAGTGGGAATGACTGCTCACATATCCCCACCCCAGGGGCATGGTTTAGCAAATAAAATGGAGATGAGAGTCTCATTTGGTGTTTGGGACTGGAGATGTGTGGATCTCCTGTGTGGTGGTCTGAGCTAAGGCCTAAAGAACCGGACACTATCCTGAGTGGGCGGACCCGCTATATCTTGTATGGACTTTTTAGTTTGTGTTTTCACTTTGTGTTGGGAAAAGGCTGTTCTTTTGTTTTGCTGTCCTGAGCGGTTTATACAGTCTTAAAGAGAACCTGTCACCCCCCCAGGGCGTTTTTAAGTAAAAAAGCCACCTTCAGCTGCACTAAGGCTGCATTCTGTGAAGGTGACTCTTTTGTTTCTGCTCCCCAGCAATGCTGAAATATTGAGTTTTTATAAATAGTTCCCCATACCTTAATTGAGTCCCATAGGTATGGCTTCTTCCCCTGTCTCATCCTCCTCCCAGCCCTCCATCATCCCCCTGCTGCATCACTTTGCCGCCTCTTCAGTTGTTTTTCTTTCCGTTACATGCTGTGGGGCGCCTGCGCTGTTGGAACAGTCCTCGGGCATGCGCAGTGCGCTCTGCCTGGGAACTGAAAGAAGGCTATCGCGCCTGCGTCTTTCTGAGGCGCCAGATCCCGCCCCGCAGTGTGTTATGATGTTTTCATCCCCTCGGCAGCGTCGGATGAGCTGAGCAGTTCCCTGCTATCGAGGAGATGAAAACGAAAGTGGAGGGAGAAGGGGGCAGGCGCAGCTAAAGCTGTTAACTGCGCAGGCGCCAGATTGCCAGCCCCGCAGTGTGAATACATCATAACACACTGCGGGGGGGATCTGGCGCCTCAGGAAGACGCAGGCGCGATAGCCTTCTGTCAGTTCCCAGGCAGCACGCACTGCGCATGCCCGAGGACTGTTCCAACAGTGCAGACGCCCCACAGCATGTAACGGAAAGAAAAACAACTGAAGAGGCGGCAAAGTGACGCAGAATGGGGTTGATGGACGGCTGGGAGAAGGATGAGACAGGGGAAGAAGCCATACCTATTGGACTCAATTAAGGTACGGGGAACTATTTATAAAACTCAATATTTCAGCGTTGCTGGGGAGCAGAAACAAAAGAGTCACCTTCACAGACTGCAGCCTTAGTGCTGCTGAATTTGGCTCTTTCACTTAAAAACGCCCTGGGGGTGACAGGTCCCCTTTAATAAATAAATAAAGGTTTTTTGGCCCCAGCTAGGCTCCGTAGCCCATCTTAGTGATGTCACACGCTGTCAAAACAGTGTCGGCCATTTTCCTGCCGAGCATCCAGGACGCTTCCGGCCGGAGCGGTTCTGGCTCTGCCCGGCACGCTACATCATCTTCACCCCTGACACCGGAGTGTGCCCTATCAGCACTTTAGCCTGCCCTGCACTCACCGATCCCCACCGTTCCGAACAGGAATCTGCTATTCAGCCAGAGTCAGGGTAGGCTTCTACGTGCTGCATTGCTATTTTGTCACTGTGCACCAGTGATTTTTTTTCCATTGCAGGTCATCTGCACTTCTACTGTTTTTACTGTTTTTGGCTAAGTGCTAGCTCTCTATATTTATACGTTTAGTACCATTTACCACAGTTCATTAAAGGCCCATCACTATTGTTACTAGGTTCTTATTTTGCAGTTTACTTGGAGCGCGGTACCTTTCTTATATGCCTACTTTCAGTCTTAATAAACATGCCTGGACATTTTCATGAAACCGCTTCCCGTGCCTACCTTAACCACAGCAGTTAGCACAAAACCCTATAACCCATTCAAATAACTAAAACTCATTTTGTATGAATAATTAAGAAAAAAACCGCAAAATCATAAAAAAGGAAGTATATATTTACATAGTTATTAAGGTTGAAGGAAGACTTTAAGTCCATCTAGTTCAACCCATATCCTATCCTAACCTGCCCTAACATGTTGATCCAGAGGAAGGCAAAAAAAAACCCAAGTGGCAAACAGTAAGCTTCACATTGGGGAAAAAAATTCCTTCCCGACTCCACATACGGCAATCAGACTAGCTCCCTGGATCAACGCAATATCTAGGAAACTAGTGAATATAGCCTGTAATATTATACTTTTCAAGAAAGGCATCCAGTCCCTTCTTAAATTTTAGTAAGGAATCACTCATGACAACATTAGACGGCAGAGAGCTCCATAGTCTCACTGCTCTTACAGTAAAGAATCTGCGTCTGTGATTATGGCTAAACCTTCTTTCCTCCAGACGTAGAGGATGCCCCCTCGTCCCCGTCACAGGTCTAAGAGTAAAAAGATCATTAGAAAGGTCTTTGTACTGTCCCCTCATATATTTATACATTGTAATAAGATCACCCCTAAGCCTTCGTTTTTCCAAACTAAATAACCCCAAGTGTAATAACCTGTCTTGGTATTGCAGACCCCCCCAGTTCTCTAATAACCTTGGTCGCTCTTCTCTGCACCCGCTCCAGTTCAGCTATGTCTTTCTTAGGCTATGTGCACACGTTGCGGATTCTTAGCGTTTTTGCCGGAAATGACGCCTAAACGCGGCAAAAACGCTTACACAACACAACTCATTATATGCTATGGGATTCCGCAATGCTGTTCATATGCTGCGTGTTTTTCCGCGGCGGAATCGCATCGCGGAAGAATCCGCAGCATGTTCATTCTTTTTGCGGAATCGCGGCGATTCCGCTGCCATAGGAATGCATTGAACCGCTTACTTTCCCCATGTGGCTATGCGCAAAGTAAGCGGTTCAAGTGCGGATGGTACCCAGGGTCTGGAGGAGAGGAGACTCTCCTCCAGGCCCTGGGTACCATATCCATGTTAAAATAATAATTAAAATAAAAAATAATGATATTCTCACCTTCCGGCGTCCCCCGCAGCTTTCCCGCCTCTCAGCGACGCTCCTGGCCAATCCCGTTCCCAGTGATGCATTGCAAGAATCACCCCAGATGACGTAGCGATCTCACGTGATGCTACATCATCGGAGTCATTGTCGCTATGCATCACTGGGAACGGGATTGGCCGGGAGCGTCGCTGAGAGGCGGGAAGGCTGCGGGGGCCGCCGGAAGGTGAGAATATCATTATTTTTTATTTTAATTATTATTTTTAACATTAGATCTTTTTACTATTGATGCGGCATAGGCGGCATCAATAGTAAAAAGTTGGTCACACGTGTCAAACACTTGTTTTACTCGTGTGACCAACCTGTTTTCCAAGCGATGCTACAGATCGCTTGGAAAACGCTAGCATTCTGCAAGCTAATTACGCTTGCGAAACGCTAGTTTTTAGCGGGAATACGCATACCAATAATATGTGTATTTCCCGCGGCAGGGAGGTGCGGAATTGCCGCGGAAATTTTCACGGCAGTTCCGCAACATGTGCACATAGCCTTATACACCGGAGACCAGAACTGTACACAGTATTCTAAGTGTGGTCGCACTAGTGACTTGTATAGAGGTAAAATTATGTTCTCCTCATGAGCATCTATGCCTCTTTTAATGCATCCCATTATTTTATTTGCCTTTGCAGCAGCTGCCTGACACTGGCCATTAAATGTGAGTTGTCGTCCACCCATACACCCAGGTCTTTTTCAGTAACAGTTTTACAATTTAACACATAATTATACATCTTGTTTGTTCTACCCAAGTGTATGACCTTACATTTATCACCATTAAAGCTCATTTGCCATTTATCAGCCCAACCTTCTAGTTTACATAAATCCTCCTGTAATATAAAATTATCCTCCTCTGTATTTATAACCCTGCAGAGTTTAGTGTCATCTGCAAATATTGAAATACTACTCTGTATGCCCCCTACAAGGTCATTAGGTAATAGTGATCACAAAATAATAAGTTTCATGTATCCTTTAATAAGATGTAGCACAGACGATTAATAGCAGGTGCAACTAGAGTGTCAGAGAAACTAAAGCCGTATTCTCACTATGAGCTTTTGGTGGTGCCGATTTTCTGCACCATAACCGCACCTATTATATAGATTAGGTTAATTGCTTTTTTCTTGTGTTTTTATTGCATTTTGACGCTGCATTTTTTCTCTCTAGTTGTCAGGTCTTGTTATATAAATAAAGATGCGTTATTTTTGATACTTCCTGGTATTTGGCTCTGTAATGTAAAAATTTGCCTTCACTGAACACAGATTTTACCTCTAAATTGAGAATTTTGAAAATGAATGAACATTCCTGAAGGAGAAAGAAGCAGATTTCTCTGATAAGACATATTACAAAGTTTCTTATTTTCATGTGAACTATTGATTTTGGAAATAGAAATGAAAACGATGATTACTCTTTAAGGCAGAATGCCACGAGTCACTGGAAAAGTTTGCAATCATTAAGATAATTAGACAGTACAACCCTATGATTTACATATCTGGTAGACACACGTGACTAAGAGGAAAATTAAACCTTATAGGAAGCTCGCTTCTGTGTATAAAGTCACTGGTGATCCATGTATTACCTGCACCCTATACATTATATACAGAGCTCCTGTGTATAATGTGACTGGTGATCCCTGTATTATCTGTACACTGACACTATATACAGAGCTTCTGTGTATAAGGTCACTGGTGATCCCTATATTACCTGTACTCTATACACTATACAGAGCTCCTGTGTATAATGTGACTGGTGATCCCTGTATTACCTGTACCCTATACATTTATACATTATATACAGAGCTCCTGTGTATAATGTCACTGGTGATCACTGTATTATCTGTACACTATACACCATATACAGAGCTTCTGTGTATAATATCACTGGTGATCCCTATATTACCTGTACACTGACACTATATACAGAGCTTCTGTGTATAATGTGACTGGTGATCCCTGTATTACCTGTACCCTATATATTATATACAGAGCTCCTGTGTATAATGTCACTGGTGATCACTGTATTATCTGTACACTGACACTATATACAGATCTCCTATGTATAATGTGACTGGTGATCCCTATATTACCTGTACTCTATACATTATATACAGAGCTCCTGTGTATAATGTCACCGGTGATCACTGTATTACCTGTACACCAAACACTATATGCAGAGCTCCTCTGTTTTAGAGGCAGTGGTCATAGTAATACAGAAGTTCATCAGTTGGCCCACAATTTAGAGATGAGTGGATCGATTTGAGGGACCAGCATCCAAGTCAGTGGTACCTGGTGGTTGGATGGGAGGCCGCAAATCTCTTACGTTCTTGCGTCCCTGGAACAGCATCTGATTTGTCATCACTGGTGCAGACGATATTGTGCCAGACCTGACAGATCTGGGACACCTCATTGTAAGAGATTTGTGGGCCTTCCCGTCTTGCCACAAGGAACCACCAACTTGGACAAGAGTCCCGTGAATTGATCGGCTCAACTCTTGTCACATTTATAATACTAAAGTTGAAAGTAAAAAAAATTGTAGGATGTTAGCATTTTATGAATCCACTTTATTCCAGCAGATAATTAAAAAAATGCAATTTTCTACTTACTGAGAGGCCTTTATCACTCATAGTTAAGAATTTGGTGCTGAAGCAGCACCTTTTTAGTTTTTTTTATAAATTTTTTTTTGCTGAATAGGTGGACTATTGGTGTGCCAGCATTCTGTTACTTTTTATTTTTGTGTGTTTTTGCTTTTTGGTTGTTTTAAGCAGGGAAATGTGAACAGTTTGGGGAATGGAGTTCACTAGTTCTGAAGGATGGTATAGGCAGGAGGAAGCCATGTTGTACCGGAGTAGATTTTGATGGTGGCATGTAGCAGACAGCTTCACTATTGGGCAAAGTGTTCATAAGGAATTCTTGAAACTGACAACACAAATTGCACAGAGAAGCAACTACTACTCATTAGCTGCACTCCCTGCCCTGGAAGAGAACCTGTCACCCTCATTTAGCTCTAGTAATTTACTATGTATTATGAAACAAGCCACCCTCCCTCCTCTTCAGGTCCCGAAACATTTCCCGACAAGTATACCAGTAACTTGAGTTGAGTCCATTGTTTTTCCCCTTTACATGCTAGACATTCCTCCCGACTAACGACTGACATGACAACCCACCAACCTTAGCTATGCAAATAAATCGGAGATAGAATTATGAATTGTAATTTTTTTAAAAGTTGCAATTCTCACTCCAATATTTGGTTTTGCAACGAAAAAAATGGAAAAAAAAAACAGCTTTAGACAGAAAAGTAACTGTATGCGCAAACAACACCTTTTGGAGGCGGTGGTGTATTTTCTTTGACGTCTTTTGTGCCAATTTTGCGGCAACTTGGCCCGTTTTTTATTTTTACATTTCACATATGTTAGATGTGGCTTCCGCCTGTAGAATTGTCATATCACTTCTTTTATCCACTTCGAAGTCTAAATCAAGTAAAAAAAGTGAAAAGAGATGAAACATATGCCCTGCAAGTCGATTTGACATAGCTGTGGGTATGTTCATTCTTTTTGGTGGATTTTTTAGCAGATTTTCAGGCAACTTACAGGGGGAATCCATCTGAAATAGATGTAGTGTGCACATACCCTTGAGGATGCGTTCTCATGATGAGGACGTGGTCGCGCTTTGGACGTATTTTCGTATTGACACATTTCATATTTAGATACATTTATGAATTAATCTTTAAGGGCTGATAAAGTTTTACGCGTCGGCACTCTAATAGACGAGTCCAACAAAAATGAAAGAAACATCCACACACCAACTTAAAAAAATGGAACAAATGTATCAACGCCCTGCACTATTCTAATAAATCAGTCACAAATAACGGCAACCCTGACACCAGCAAAACTGTCTTTAAAAAATATCACACATGCAGCGTCAGACTGGAGCACCTTGTACCCATCAGAGAAAATCATTCTTGGGGCCCAATATGTAGCTACATAGAAATAAATACAAGACCACCAATTGTGCGGTAAAACGCGCTAATATCCGGGTATGATATAAAATACTACACTCCTTCATTATGTAGCAGGAGTTGGGGTAGCTACCCTCTTGGAATAGAATGTATAATATACTGTACAATGTATAGTATACATTATATTATATATAATATATACCATTATATGTATAATATAATTGGGTTGCCATTATGATGTAAAAAGAGAAAACACAGTAGTTTGACAATAAATGGCTTCACCCAACCTCTAACCATGAGTGGAGAAAAAAGTTTGATGTTATTATTCTTATTCTCTGATAAAAGGCCAAGAAAGCAAAAATTCTGCTGGGGTAAGTACACTTTTGAGCACAACTGTATATACTATATGCAAAGTTGGTGATCACTGTATTACCTGTACCCTATACATTATATACAGAGCTTCTGTGTATAAGGTCACTGGTGATCCATGTATTACCTGTACCCTATACACTATACAGAGCTCCTGTGTATAATGTGACTGGTGATCCCTGTATTATCTGTACCCTATACATTATATACAGAGCTCCTGTGTATAATGTGACTGGTGATCCCTATATTACCTGTACCCTATACATTATATACAGAGCTCCTTTGTATAATGTCACTGGTGATCACTGTATTACCTGTACACTGACACTATATACAGAGCTCCTGTGTATAATGTGACTGGTGATCTCTGTATTACCTGTACCCTATACACTATATACAGAGCTCCTGTGTATAATGTGACTGGTGATCCCTGTATTATCTGTACACTGACACTATAGACAGAGCTTCTGTGTATAAGGTCACTGGTGATCCCTGTATTACCTGTACCCTATACACTATACAGAGCTCCTGTGTATAATGTGACTGGTGATCCCTGTATTACCTGTACCCTATACATTATATACAGAACTCCTGTGTATAATGTCACTGGTGATCATTGTATTGCCTGTACAAAGACACTATATACAGAGCTCCTGTGTATAATGTCACTGGTGATCACTGTATTACCTGTACACTGACACTATATACAGAGCTCCTGTGTATAATGTGACTGGTGATCCCTATATTACCTGTACTCTATACATTATATACAGAGCTTCTGTGTATAAGGTCACTGGCGATCCATGTATTACCTGTACACCAAACACTATATACAGAGCTCCTCTGTTTAAGGTCACTGGTGATCACTGCATTACCTGTACACTATAAACTATATACAGAGCTCCTGTGTGTAATGGCACTTATGGTAATATTAGCATTGTGTTTTTTATTAATGATCAGTTTTGTAGTATTCGGTCACTATATGCAGGTAATATGTGGTCTCGTCATGGTGTGGTGGTATTTGTTTGTTGTATGTGATATTATTCAGTCACTATGTGGTCTGGCCACAGTGTGAAGGTATTTGTCCTTTGTACGTGGTATTATTCGTTATTTTAAAAAATGTATGTGACAGTCCCTTAAAGAAAAATAAATAAAATATACCTAAAAAGAGTATTGGACATTTAAGGAAGTGTTTAATAGGTTAGAGTAGAGTAGAGCCCGGCCAAAAGAATCTACCTCGTGGTGGTGGCTTAAAAAATCTTTTGTCCAAAACAACAGTTGCTGGCTATGTATGTGATGTGGTGTTAGATGGGAACTGTTAATGTGTGATTGGTGAGGAAAAGGTGCAGAAGTGGAGTTTTTCCAATAGTGGGTCATGGGACTGTGGAAGGTTCGAGGGATGGATTCGGAGCTGGGGAGGAGCATGGCCGGAGTGTAAAGGGGGCTCAAAAATGTTGCCAGTATGGGGCCCTGAAATTCCTGGTGACAACCTTGTGTCTATGTAACGGAGTCTAAAGTCGGCAACAGACTTAGATGACTGTTGGATAAATGATGCTTCAGCCGTTCGTTTGTTCAACAGCCGTCTCGGCTGACTCTCCCATACACAGGTTCAGCAGCGTGCTCCAATTTTCTGTATGAGAAAGCCACTGACTGACAACTTGGCAGGTGGTTTATCTCTGGGAGAACATGACAGTCCCAAACAGACATGCATGATCGACATCTCCCCCAACCAGCACCCTCATACACATTAGACTGTTGGCCGAACCCATTAATAATGGCTGGTTCAGCTGATATTAATCTAATGTATAGGGGCCTTAAAATCAATCTGTCAGAATCTTTTCCTATGTAATTTGAGTGAAGCATGATGCACAGAAAGAGACCCTGATTCCATTGATATATCACTACCTGGACTGTGTTTTGCTGTTTCTATAAAATCAGTGTTTTATCAGCAGTAGATTATCACTTCAGGACTAGGTGCTTCGTGCCTTCTAGTCCTCCTGCTCTGTAAAACTCCGCCCCAAAACAGATTATCAGCTTTCTGTCAATGTAAAGTGTACACCAATCAGAGGTGGAGGCGGGGTTAAACAGAGCTCAGCATTCTGAGCTCTGCCAGATCTGAGGAAGTGAAAACTATGATTCTATCACAACTACTGCACCCAGTAAATTAAGTGATACATCATGGAATCTGTCTCAGCTCCTACATCATGCTACTGTGAAATCATCATCCTGCTGATATAAGAATACTTTAATCAAAGCTCACCTCATTGTGTCCATCAGCACTGGTTTTATATTCTCCAGTATGTGGGTGCCAGTCCCACATGTCTACGTGCAGTTTTTAATGGACTCATAATAAAGCGGTGGAATAATGTGGATGTGCCGCAATCCTTTTTGTTTTATTACTAATTCTGATTTGCAATAAAGTGACAGAATTCAGATTCAGCTTTCTCACCCTCCTTCTTGTCTGTGTTCTGCCATGTCTGAATTTAGGTGGTAGAGGAAGGTCCATTAACATGCCTGGGTTAGATGTCCGTTGCGTTTCTACCAGAAAACTCAAGACGCTGCTCTCAACTTCAGCACATGCTCTTCTATTTCGAACCGGAAGAATCCTCTGACGTTCTACCCGATCCTGAGCAAGGACATCTGATAGAGTCACCCCAAATAATCCATGTGGAGTATCTGGTGGAAAATGAGGGAGAAAAAAAGTGAAGGCATGGGACACATAAGGGCTTTACGTGGCAAAATCAGAGAATGCGGCAACTTGGAAAACGCTTGGGCATCCTATGTTCATCTCTGTCAAATCTATCTCCTAGCTGGACTTCAACAAGTGGTTGGAGCCTCTTTGGTGTGACCATGCTCTGAGAAGTGCTTGCGTTAGTAAATACTGAGACTTTAACATTTATGGCCTATCTAGTCTGTGACTGGCACTCGGCACTGATCAGTTGTTCCTGATGCCGCAGCGGCTCAATTTCGGAGTCGCACAGCTCTGTTAACGGAATACATGCTACAGCACATCCACCCCCTACTGATTCACGTGAAGGATGGAAAATCATTAACCAGCAGCAGCCACTATACATTGGAGAGAGCAGTGCAGCTCCGAAACTGAGCAGCTCCGGCTTCTACCGGCACCGAGAACAACTGATCGATGGGCGTGCCGAGTGTCGCACCTTCACCAATCAGATATTTATGAGAACATCTCCTCCAGCACATTCATTACATGGGTACAGTTCTTTCGCCTTGAACATTTTCTGAACGTCTGTGCCATGTGGTTGTTGCTCTACTTCCATATGGATGCTTTGATATTCGGACTCTAAATCACCCTGTAGGTCTCTAGATGTCATTGCATCTTGATGGGAACCTGTGAGAAACTTCTACTCCTACAAACCATTTATAAGTCTGTGTACCCCATTAGAATATAAGTGAATTGATGTGTTTATGACCCCAAAGTGATAATCTGTTAGCGAGAAATTGCGTTTTAAGGCTTAGTGCACACGTTCAGGAATGTGTGCAGAATTTTCCTGAGCAAAAACTGACTTTTTTCGCGGCAAAAACGCACGGTTTTTTGCGTGTTTTTGCGCGTTTTGGTGCATTTTTGTGCAGATTTTGTGCATTTTTACCGCGATTTTTCCCCGAACTTTCTAGGTCAATAATATAGCGGGAAAAACGCTAGAATTCCGCGAAATTAATGAACATGTTGCTTCTTTTTCCGCGAAGCGTTTTTTTCGCGGAAAAAAACGCACCATGTGCACAAAAATTGCAGAATTCATTCTAAATGATAGGATGCTTAATCCATGCTTTTTTTACGCGTTTTTTGCCGCGAAAAACGCAAAAAAAAACGCAAATAATCCTGAACGTGTGCACTTAGCCTTAGTGCATAGGGGTGTGACGATGCACCTCCAGCTCCGCAGCCTCACGTTGTATCTACTGCCATATATCAAAGCCAACGATCTGTCAATCAACCACAGTAGAGTTTGACAAATTTCTTACAAATCAGAAAGTTACTAATTGAGAAGTATTCACACCTAAAAAACTAGTAAAAATGCACTAATGAATTGACCCATAGTCTACAACTACTTTCCAGCCCAGATTAATGCATTCAAATGTTTTGGCTTCATTAAACAATACTAGAAAAATATTTAGAGTTGAGAGTCCTCAGTGGTTGATACCTTTTAATGGCTAACTGAAAAGATGGTAACAAATTGCAAGCTTTCGAGACTACTCAGGTCTCTTCATCAGGCTAGACTAATACAACATGAAGAGTCACATATTTATACACAACAGGACACAGGAATAATGCAATAGATAAGACAAGTGACGTGAAGCAGAACTGTCATTATGGGAGAGGAATAAACAGTTGTGGCCATAAATATTGGAACAGTTCATAGATAATGAGTGAAAGTTTTATTGTCCTCTGATTGGGGTCTGGTTCTGTGTTGTGATGCCCCCAGAAGGTCTGAAGAGCAAATTCCTTAATTTATGTAAAAAGACATAAATCCATGCAGACAAGACATAAAAAGACATAAATTTCCATAGAAATATATGCAGCCGTACACTCCACTCCCGAGTGCCGGCGGCAGTGCCGGGAATTCACATGCGAGACTCGTCCGTGTTTCTCGCATGTGTGATCCCGGCCTTAGTCACGTACTGTGGGCCAACAAGAGGTTTTTCAGGCACCTCTCAGTCTTTCCACACCTTCTCCTATGTCTAGTTTATTGTCACGCTGTATAGCAGATATATATATGTGATGTCAGTAATCTATATCAAAAGGGCAACATACTATATAACATGCGCATAGATATATGATAACATAGAATTACCTGACAGAATGTCCAGTGGGTCAATACGGAATCCGTTATACGCTGTCTCCGGCTAGAGGGTGACCGGGGTCTATGCTGACCCTAAACTGGGGTCCTGACTAATCCCTCTACCTGGAGGTACTGTTAAAGGTACAGAGGTCCAGGCCACCAGCGTAAACCCTGTCTCCTATCAATCCCTGCCAACTGTAATCTAGTCCTAAGAAGGACCCTGATTACCACCAAAGGGAATGAACAGGTAACGGTTAATGAACAGAAAGACATACAAGAAAGACAAGAAATAAAGTAAATAAAGTCTTACATACAACACTCACACACAGTAGGAACACCTAAGGTCTCAGAGATAAACTATAAGCTATAAGAGTAAAAACAACTAAGGAGCTCTTAGCTTAAGTATTCTCAGAACCGCTCCAGTCTGCTAGACTACATGAATGCTTTCACCGGCGTCTAACACCCAGACTGGCAGGAATATAAAGGAAACTAATTAGAACATAATCAAAAGCAGCCGGGCGAGGCTGGACCTAGTCTTAGCAAAGAGCTAGGTAAAATTAACTCTCTCATTACCAAACACAAAGAAACAGCAGCTCAGCTGTGAGAAGTCAGAATGTGCAATCGCGACGATCTTCGTGGCGATGCACCCATGACAGTACCCCCCCTTCTACGAGGGGCCTCCGGACCCTCATGACCAGGTCTGTCCGGGTAAGTTGTGTGAAAGGTCCGAACCAATCGATCTGCGTTAGCATCAGACGCAGGGACCCACGTCCTCTCCTCAGGACCATACCCCTCCAATGAACTAAGTACTGAGGGGATCGGCGACTGAGACGTGAGTCAATGATTTTCGACCCATGAAATTCCACGTTATCATTGACTACCACTGAAGGAGGAGGTAGAGGTGACGGTATGACTGGTGCCACATACTTTTTAAGTAATGACTTGTGAAACACATTATGAATTTTAAACGTAGGAGGGAGGTCCAGACGAAATGCCACAGGATTAATTATGGAACTGATCCTGTACGGCCCGATGAATCTGGGACCCAACCTCCAGGAGGAAACTTTAAGTTTTATATTCCTGGTAGACAACCAAACCAGATCGTTCACCTTCAGATCTAGACCAGAAACTCTCCTCCTATCAGCCATCCGTTTGTAACGGTTCCCCGTAACCTTCAGTCTTAAGCGATCTGGAACTATCAGTCTCCCTGGAAGTCCCACAGGGGCGTCCCCCTGAGCCCCCAATACCTCCCCCTCAAGCTCAGAGCATACAGCTGACACTACAACTCCCTCCTGAGGAATAGGAACCGGATCATCCGTCTTCCCGGCCCCTGGGAAAGTACGAGATAAGGCATCAGGAAGCAACTTTATTGAGCAGTCATATGCGCGATGAGGAGGTAACTCTTTACACCCCTCCTCTGAGAACATCTCCCCAAAGTCCTCCAGAAAAGGAGGCAAAGTCCTAGGCACAACCGCACCGATGACCGTGCTCATGCAGTTATTCCTGCAAAATTCACCCCACTGGCTTATCTTTCTGGATTGCCAATCAATCACTGGGTTATGTTTAGCCAACCAAGGAAGTCCCAACACAATAGGAGTAGGTAGACCCTCCAACACATAACAAGACAATTGCTCTATATGTATTGCCCCTACTCGAAGATCTATGTTATGAACAGCTTGTACCAAGCTACCTTGACCGAGAGGTCTAGAATCAATAGAGACTATAGGGACTGGTTTGGCCAATACACTCAGTTGCATACCATGCACCTGGGCAAACCGAGCGTCCACCAGATTAGCCCCGGACCCACTATCAAGAAAAACAGAAATCCTCTCAGTTCTAGTACCAATCATCACCTCCGCAGGCACGAGAAACTGAGAGGGATTTGGGGACGAAATACACACTCCCAGGTTAACTCCTTTGCTCAAAGAGGCCCGGGATGGACACCCCCAACAAAATGTCCCTCTCTCCCGCAAAAGAAACACCTTCTAGTCTTGCGGTGCACCGCCGATTCCCTCCTACAAAATGATGTCCCTCCCAACTGCATGGGCTCCTCAGAACAGACCAGGGGAACCTCAGTATAAGGGACTTTAGTAGTAGGTGGAGTCATCACGGGAGGCGGAGTTACCTCGCGTCTTCCCCGAAGTCGTCTATCAATGCGAATAGCGAGGGCCATAGCAGCCTCCAGTGATGGAGGAGAATCATACTGAGCCAACACATCTTTTAATTTGTCAGACAACCCTTGACAAAACTGGCTCCTAGAGCAACTGGGTCATTCCACTGAGTATCTGTTGCCCATCTACGGAACTCAGAAGAATATTCCTCCGCTGGACGATTTCCTTGCCGTATTTTACGTAACTTTGTTTCAGCAAGGGAGACTCGATCCGGATCATCATATACCAGACCCAGGGCAGTAAAAAATCGATCCACTGACTGGAGATCTGGGGAGCCTGGAGGAATAGAGAACGCCCAAGATTGAGGGTCCCCTTGTAAGAGCGAGATAACAATTCCCACCCTCTGCTCTTCACTCCCAGATGACCGAGGCCGCAGCCGAAAGTACAATTTACATGCCTCCCGGAAGGTAAAAAATTTGTCCCGCCCACCAGTGAACCTGTCCGGGAGAGCAACCTTAGGTTCAGATCTGGTTTGCTCCGGGGGGGACAAAACCTTGGACTTAATGTCTGCAAACTCCATGGACAACCCTGCAACTGCCGGGCCAGCTGGGCTACTGGATCCATGACAGCTGGGGAGAATCTTTAGTATGGCCGGTGAAAATGTCACGCTGTATAGCAGATATATATATGTGATGTCAGTAATCTATATCAAAAGGGCAACATACTATATAACATGCGCATAGATATATGATAACATAGAATTACCTGACAGAATGTCCAGTGGGTCAATACGGAATCCGTTATACGCTGTCTCCGGCTAGAGGGTGACCGGGGTCTATGCTGACCCTAAACTGGGGTCCTGACTAATCCCTCTACCTGGAGGTACTGTTAAAGGTACAGAGGTCCAGGCCACCAGCGTAAACCCTGTCTCCTATCAATCCCTGCCAACTGTAATCTAGTCCTAAGAAGGACCCTGATTACCACCAAAGGGAATGAACAGGTAACGGTTAATGAACAGAAAGACATACAAGAAAGACAAGAAATAAAGTAAATAAAGTCTTACATACAACACTCACACACAGTAGGAACACCTAAGGTCTCAGAGATAAACTATAAGCTATAAGAGTAAAAACAACTAAGGAGCTCTTAGCTTAAGTATTCTCAGAACCGCTCCAGTCTGCTAGACTACATGAATGCTTTCACCGGCGTCTAACACCCAGACTGGCAGGAATATAAAGGAAACTAATTAGAACATAATCAAAAGCAGCCGGGCGAGGCTGGACCTAGTCTTAGCAAAGAGCTAGGTAAAATTAACTCTCTCATTACCAAACACAAAGAAACAGCAGCTCAGCTGTGAGAAGTCAGAATGTGCAATCGCGACGATCTTCATGGCGATGCACCCATGACATTTATACTCCTTTTCCTCACTCAAAGTTTAGCGAGTTTTTCACTGCGCCACCACTAGAAA
>JARQOD010000008.1:146927183-146980012 GCA_033576555.1 Oophaga sylvatica | reverse complement strand
CTGTTTACCGATTTGTCCCGCTGGACAGCTGCCACGTGTCCGGGGTCTAACTGGAGGTAGCACCTGTGTCCCCCTGGTATTCCATTCTGATCCTGCTCGAGGGGTCTTACTATGGATACCTGGGGCTCACTAGTCATGCCCACTTCGGATGTGAACTTCATCACCTGTGCCTCTGCTTCCATTCGTTACAGATTGCTTCGGCCATGGAACCCGCTGGATCCCAGAGACCTTCAGCGGTAGAGCTTTGTCAAGATGTGACCCATCTGAGGGATCAGCAGGACAAGATCACAACTTTTCGACGCAGCTTGTCTACCCACATGGATTCCCTGATGTCCCCGGCTGCACCTGACTCGACTACCAACACCCAGGTACCCACCTGTATGGCAAGTAAAGATCCTTGCCTGTCGGACCCCACCCGCTTCTATGGCTACCCTGTACAGTGTCGGGGGTTCATCAACCAGTGCACGCTGCACTTCGAACTCCTGGGGCATATGTTCTCTTCTGATGGAGCCAAGGTGTGCTTCATAATGTCACACCTCGCTGGAGAGGTCCTTGCCTGACTGAATCCGCTGTGGGAGAGAGGGGATCGTCTGGTTAATAATCTCTAGTCTTTTCTAGAAGCATTGTGCAGGACCTTTGATGAACCTAGTCGTGTCACGTCGACAGCATCAGCTCTTCGACGCTTATGTCAAGGGACTCTTACAGTGGCCCAGTATGTCGTTCGGTTCTGCACTCTTTCATCTGAATTATCCTGGAACAATGAGTCCCATGTGGCCACCTTCTGGGAAGGTTTGTCGGGTAGAATAAAGGATGTGCTGGCGGATGGAACAGGCCTACTACCTTGGATGATCTGATATCCCTGGCAACCCGGATAGATTTGCAATTTCAAGAATGTCTAAGGAGACCAAACGGGACAAGAGGTCCTACCACCTGGGTCCTAGTTCTCCTAAATCGGCTACCTCGTCTTCCTCCCCTGAGGCCATGGAGGTTGACTGTGTAACTTTGGCCAGCTGCCGCCAGGAGGCGCGTTGCCAAGAGGGGAGCTGCTTCTACTGCGGTAGTCTTGAGCATCAGATCCATACTTGCCCAAAAAGGTCGGAAAACTCCAATGCCTAGGGTCGGTAGGAGAGGCCACCCTAGGTTGAGAACATTCCTCTTCATCACTGCAAATCTCAGTCTCCGTGTCCTTCGGAGCTATAACATTTTCTGAACTCTGCTGGATTCTGGAGCCGCCAGGAACCTAATCCAGCAGACAGCTGTGGATCACTACCACATAAAAGTCCAGCGTCTTCCAGACCCGTTGCGGGTGACCTCCGTAGATGGCAATCCCTTGACCGAGCTCGTCTAGTTTCTGACCGAGCCTGTGGAACTCCGGGTAGGTCTAACACATTCTGAAAGAATCTGTTTTCATGTGTTGCCTGGTTTGTCTCACCCCTTGCTCTTAGGTCTACCGTGGCTTCGGATGCATGAACCAGTCCTAAATTGGAGAACAGGAGAGGTTCTGCGTTGTGGAAATTCTTGCATGGATCAATGTCTAACCCAGATTCAACCTGTTTCGCCTCCAGTCCAACCAGCTACCCTGCCAGGGTTACCTTCCTCTTACTGGTCATTCTCTGATGTCATTGGGAAAAAGGAGGCTGAGAGACTACCTCCACACAGGTCATATGACTGTCCGATTGATCTTCTCCCCGGAACATCCCCTCCTCTGCGGGAGAGTTTATCCTCTTTCTCAAGCAGAGACTCAAGCCATGTCTGACTACATCCAGGAGAACCTGGCCAGAGGATTTATCCGGAAGTCATCTTCACCGGCAGGAGCAGGATTCTTCCTCGTGAAGAAAAAGGACGGATCCCTGAGGCCCTGTATCGACTACCGGAGCTTAAACCAGATCACGGTAAAAAGCAGGTATCCATTACCTCTTATTTCAGAGCTGTTTGATCATCTCCGAGGGGCCAAGATCTTCACCAAATTGGATCTCAGAGGGCCTGCAACCTGATCCAAATTCGAGAAGGAGACGAATGGAAAACAGCCTTCAATACCCGAGATGGCCACTATGAATATCTGGTAGTGCCGTTTGGCCTAAGCAATGCACCCGGGGTTTTTCAGGAATTTGTAAACGACATTTTCAGGGATCTGCTCTATACTTGTGTCGTTGTTTACCTGGATGACATTCTGATCTTCTCTGCAGACTTGGCCTCGCACCGAAGGCAAGTACGTCTGGTGTTACAAAGACTCAGAGAGAACAGGCTTTATGCCAAACTTGAGAAATACCCTTTTGAACAATCCTCTTTGCCTTTCCTCGGTTACATAGTGTCGTCCGCAGGATTAAAGATGGATCCGGAGAAGTTGTCTGCTGACCAAGTGGCCTCGTCCGTCTGGGCTGAAAGCCATACAACAGTTCCTGGAGTTCGCTAACTACTACCGGCAATTCATTCCACACTTTTCCACCCGAGTGGCACCCATCTCAGCTTTAACCCGGAAAGGTGTAAACGTTAAGGAATGACCCTCCGAGGCAGAGGAGGCCTTTGTTTCTCTCAAAGAAACCTTCTCTTCCACAGCCGTTCTCCATTGTCCGAATTCTAAAGAGCAATTTTTCCTGGATATAGATGCTTCCTCCATAGGTGCAGGAACGGTTCTCACCCAGAAATAATCTACCAGTCGGATGGTCTCCTGTGGTTTTTTTTCTAAGGTTTTTTTTCACCGCTGAAACTATTCCATAGGAGATCGGGAACTGTTGGCTATCAAGTTGGCTCTGCAAGAATGGAGACACCTCTTCCAGAGTACTCTGGACATCAGACTTGGCCGAAGGTTCACCTTCCAACAAGACAATGACCCTAAGCACACAGCTAAAATTACAAAGGAGTGGCTTCAGAACAACTCTGTGACCATTCTTGACTGGCCCAGCCAAAGCCCTGACCTAAACCCAATTGAGAATCTCTGGAGAGACCTGAAAATGCTGTTCACCAACGTTCACCATCCAACATGACGGAACTGGAGTGGATCTGCAAGGAAGAATGGCAGAGTATCCCCAAATCCAGGTGTGAAAAACTTGTTGCATCATTCCCAAGAAGACTCATGGTTGTACTAGCTCAAAAAGGTGCTTCTACTCAATACTGAGCAAAGGGTTTGAATACTTATGACCATGTGATATTTAAGTTTTTCTTTTTTAATACATTTGCAAAAATTTCTACATAACTATCAGGTAATTATCACAAGTGCCGGGGTTCTGAGCAAAAAGGGTGGCCCCCATGCGGGCGCAGGCACTGGCACAGACACCGGGCCCCACTTAGTGCGACGGTGTCCCCAATGGTGAGTGGGCCCCCTGCCTGCTCAGGGCCCCGCCTCTTGCCCGGGTGCTGACGCCGGCCCTGACGAGAAGGGTATAATTTCCAAAATGCTCTTCTAGCACTTAGAGGCTTTGTATATGGAGTCCACAAACTATTCTACAATAATTTGTTTTCCCAGAGTCAAATAGCGCTCTGTCCCTTCCAAGTCTTGCTGTGTAGCTAAGCAGTACTTTACAGCCACATATGGGCATGTGAAAGTGTAAAATCTGAAGCTAAAACAAAATTTTTGTGCTAAAAAATTATTTTTTTTTCCCTTCACTGCCCAGTGGTATAAATTTCTGTGACACCTGTGGTGTCAAACCATTCCAGCAAAATGTGAATTCAAATATGTCGCTCTTTCCCTTCTGAGATTTACACTGTGCCTCAAAAGTAGTTTTTAACCACCTATGGGTTATTGGCTTACTCAGGAGAAATTGGGTAAGAAATTGTATGGTTCATTTTCTCTTATTATCCCTGTTTGAAAATTTAAAACTTGGGACCAAAGCTACATTTTAGTGGAAAAAAATGGTAATTTCCCACTGACATCGGCCCAATGTTATACATTCTGTCAATTGCCTGAGGATTAATAATGCTCACTACACCCCTAGATGAATTCCTCAAAAAGTGTAGTTTCCAAAATGAGGTGACTTGTGGGGGTTTCTGCTGTTTTGGCACCTCAGGGACTCTGCCAATGTGGCATGGCATCCTCAATTTTTTGCAGCAGAAAAGGAAAAATTGCGCTCCAGAATTTAATGGCACTTCTTCCCTTTTGAGCCCTGCTGTGTGCCCAAACAGAAGTTTTCTTCCACATAGCGTACTCAGGAGAAATCGCACAACAGATTTTATGGTCCATTTTCTCCTGTTACTCTTGTGGTAAAGGAAACATTTTTGGCTAAAACAACATGTTTGCAATAAAAATGTAGTTTTTAATTTTCACGGCTTAACATTATAAAATTCTGTAAAGCACCTGTGGGTTCAAGGTGCTCACCACATCTCTAGATAAATTCCTTTTAGGGCCTAGTTTCCAAAATAGTGTTACTTGTGGGGGGTTTCCACTGTTTAGGCACATCAGAGGCTCTGCAAACTAGAGATGGCATTCGCTATTTATTCCAGCTAATTTTGCTCTCCAAAAATCACATGGCGCTTCTTCCCTTCCAATTCCTGCCATGAGCCCAAACAGTAGTTGTCTAACATATATGGGGTATAGGCGTACTCAGGAGAAATTGTACAACAAATTTTATGGCGCACTTTCTCCTGTTACCTTTTTGAAAATGACAAATTTGGGGCTAAAGCAACATTTTTGTGGGAACAAGTTAAATTTTTATCTTTTTCCTTCCACATTGTTTTAATTCTGGCAAATTCCCTAAAGGGTTAATACACTTTTTGAATGTGATTTTGAGCACCTTCAGGTATGCAGTTTTTAGAATTGTGTCACTTTTGGGTGTTTTCTGTCACATAGCCCCGCGAAGTCATTTCAAATGTGAGGTGGGCCCTAAAAAAAATTTTTTTTAAATGTTGTTGCAAAAATTAGAAATTGCTCATCAACTTCTAACCCTTCTAACTTCCTAATAAAAAAAAGATTAAAAAATAATGGTGATGTAAAGTAGACATGTGGGAAATGTTATTTATTAACTTATGTAATACAACTCTCTGGTTGAAGGGCATAACATTCAAAGTTTGAAAATTGCAAAACGTTCAAATGGTCAAAGTTTTGATATTTTCATAAATAAATGCAGATCGTTTTGACAAAAATTTGCCATAAATATGAAGTACAACGTGTCATGAAAAAAACAGTCTCAAAATCACTGGAATATATTGTAGCGTTCCAGAGTTATAATAACCTCATAAAATGACACTGCTCAGAATTGGAAAAATTGGCCCAGTCGGGAAGGTGAAAACAGGCTGGGGTGAAGGGTTAAGATATTCAAAACCACATTCAGGATCATTGTTAACCCTTCAGAATGCTTCACAGGAATTAATATAAAGTGAAATGAAACAATGAAAAAATATTGCATTAGCCCCACATTTTTCATTTTCACAAGGGAAAAAAAGACAGATTGCAGACACTGTACAGTATTGCATAGTACAGTCATGGCCAAAAGTTTTGAGAATGACACAAATATTAATTTTTACAAAGTCTACTGCTTCACTTTTTCTAATGGCAATTTGCATATACTCCAGAATGTTATAAAGAGTGATCAGCTTACAGCAATTACTTGCAAAGTCAATATTTGCCTAGAAAATGAACTTTATCCCCCAAAACACATTTCAACATCATTGCAGCCCTGCCTTAAAAGGACCAGCTAACCTCTTTTCAGTGATTGCTCCATTAACACAGGTGTGGGTGTTGATGAGGACATGGCTGGAGATCAATCTGTCATGATTAAGTAAGAATGACACCACTGGACACTTTAAAAGGAGGCTGGTGCTTGGCATCATTGTTTCTCTTCTGTTAACCATGGTTATCTCTAAAGAAACACGTGCAGTCATCATTGCAATGCACAAAAATGGCCTAACAGGGAAGAGTATCGCAGCTAGAAAGATTGCACCTCAGTCAACAATCTATCGCATCATCAAGAACTTCAAGGAGAGAGGTTCCATTGTTGCCAAAAAGGCTTCAGGGCGCCCAAGAAAGACCAGCAAGCGCCAGGAACATCTCTAAAAAGTGTTTCAGCTGCGGGATCGGGCTACCAGCAGTGCAGAGCTTGCTCAGGAATGGCAGCAGGCAGGTGTGAGTGCATCTGCACGCACTGTGAGGCGGAGACTCTTGGAGTAAGGCCTGGTCTCAAGGAGGGCAGCAAAGAAGCCACTTCTCTCCAGAAAAAACATCATGGACAGACTGATATTCTGCAAAAGGTACAGGCAGTGGACTGCTGAGGACTGGGGTAAAGTTATTTTCTCTGATGAATTCCCTTTTCGATTGTTTGGGACATCAGGAAAACGCCTCATTAGGAGAAGACAAGGTGAGCGCTACCACCAGTCTTGTCTCATGCCAACTGTTAAGCATCCTGAAACCATTCATGTGTGGGGTTGCTTCTCAACCAAGGGAATCGGCTCTCTCACAATCTTGCCTAAAAACACAGCCATGAATAAAGAATGGTACCAGAATGTCCTCCAAGAGCAACTTTTCCCAACCCTCCAACAGCAGTTTGGCGATCAACAATGCCTTTTCCAGCATGATGGAGCACCTTGCCATAAAGCAAAGGTGATAACTAAATGGCTCAGGGAACAAAACATAGAGATTTTGGGTCCATGGCCTGGAAACTCCCCAGATCTTAATCCCATTGAGAACTTGTGGTCAATCATCAAGAGACGGGTGACAAACAAAAACCTAACAATTCTGACAAAATGAAAGCATTGATTGTGCAAGAATGGACTGCTATCAGTCAGGATTTGGTCCAGAAGTTGATTGAGAGCATGCCAGGGAGAATTGCAGAGGTCCTGAAGAAGAAGGGTCAACACTGCAAATATTGACTTGCTGCATTAACTCATTCTAACTGTCAATATAAGCTTTTGTTACTCATATGTTTGCAATTATTATATTTCTGTCTGTGATAAAAACATCTGTCAAACACACATAAAAACCAGAGGGCAGCAGATCATGTGAAAATATAATATTTGTGTCATTCTCAAAACTTTTGGCCATGACTGTATTCATATACAGTGTATATACGAGGGGTACCAAAAAAATGAGAATTACTTATTTTAAACTTTTTTATTCAAGATACCATCTTGAAAACATAAATCTCCTTCAAAATACCATCCATTAGATGATGTGCACTTCTCCCAATGTTTTTTTCCACTGTTTGAAACAGTTATGTTTATTTTTCTGAGCTAATGCTCTTAAGCGCCTCCAGCTATTTTTTCTTAACCTCTTCTATGTCCTGAAAATGCTTTCCCTTTTTTTTTTAACCTATAATATAAAAGTCGGGTTAATAGTATTAGCTGATTCAAAAATGAATACACCCCACATCAATAACTATTACATCTAGTATTCAGAATGACCTCCATGATTTTTAAGGACAGCACCATGTCTTCTAGGCCTGGAATAAATATGTTGGCGACATAATGCAACATCAATCTTTTTCCATTCTTACAAGAACGAGCTCTTGTAGAGCCTTGATGCTGTAAAGTGATGACAACTTGTCTTGACAGAATTCCCCATAGGAGTTTGGTTGGGGTCAGATCAGGAGACACTTGGCTACTGAACTTTCATCCTGTTCTTCAGAAACGCAAGAGGTATGTGTTTTGGATCATTGTCATGTTGGAAAAGTTAACGTCTAACAAGTGTACAGAATGATAGAGGCATCTTCTCTTTCACTATAGAGCAGTGCAACTATGAATTTATGATATCATCAATAAAATGTAGCTCCCCAACACAAGAAGCTTTCATGCTGCCCCATATAAGGACTCTGCCACCATGATGTTTCATTGCAGGCACCATACAGTCACATGCCAACTAGACATGCGCGGCCTCACATGACTAGTTGGAATGTGGCCAAAGGTATGCAAATCATATACTTGTGGTCACATGATGGCCCGCTCTTGCCCCCCATCACTGAAGAATCCTGACAGCTTGTGGTGTGCATGCTGTGAGGAATTAATAATCTTCAGGGTGCCTGCAGACTTTCATCCCAACCCTGAACAACTTTTTTAAAGAATTTCACATTATGCTTACTTTTTATTGTTTCCCTTAAATAATCCCTTTGAGTAATCCGCATGAATCTGAAAACTAAGAAAAGGGACATGCGAAACTGCAGGGATCACCATAAGCAAATCACAATGTTTTATTGGTATACACAGAACTGTAAACATAAAACCTGGGATGTACACCAAGAATCAGTGCACATGACAAGAAAGCTGAGCGTCATTGTGCAAACGCGGGATCTGCTGGAGAATTGCGGTCACGTAGGGAGCATTGAACTGACTGTGACTGAAAAGCTAGAGATCCACACCCCTATGACTGAAACACAAGGCATATAGGCAATAATCAAAGTATAAAAAGTGATTTTTGTGATTAATACTGGGATGTATTGCTTGAAATAACCATGATGTATTATCCATCATGAACAAGACATTGGGGGCAGTTTAATAGCAAAAAAGGATGTGACAGGTTCCTTTTAATTAACCTGTTAGGGTTATGGCTTGTTAACCATCATCATTAGGAAAGGCCAGGTGATGCAAATTTCTCAACTTTATAAAACCTCAGCCTCCTCTAACCTTGTGCCAAAAAACAGCAGCCATGGGTTCATCTAAGCAGCTAAACAGCACTCTGAAAATAAAAAAAGTGGAGGCCCACAAAGAAGGAGAAGGCTATAAAAAGAAAAAAGATAGCAAAGCGTTTTCAAGTTGCCTTTTCCTCTGTTCAAAATGTAATTAAGAAATGGTAGTTAACAGGAACAGTGGAGGTCAAGATAAGATCTGGAAGACCAAGCAAAATTTCAGTGAGAGCTGCTTGTAGGATTGCTAGAGAGGCAAATCAGAACCCCTGCTTGACTGTAAAATACCTTCAGATAGATTTAGCAGACTCTGAAGTTGTGGTACATTGTTCTACTGTTCAGAGACACCTGCACAAATATAGCCTTAATGGAAGAGTCATCAGAAGAAAACCTCTCCTGCATCCTCACCATAAAATTCAGCTTAAGAATTATGAAAAAGAACATCTAAACAACCCTCATGCATTTTGGAAAAAAGTCCTGTGGACCAATGAGGATAAAATATAACTCTTTGGCCACAATGATCAAATGTATGTGTGAAGAAAAAAGGGCACAAGATTTCAGGAAAAGAACATCTCGCCAGCCATTAAGCATGGGGGTGGATCAATCATGTTTTGAGGTTGTGTTGCAGCCAATGGCACGGGGTGCATTTCACTGGTACAGGAAAGAATACATTCAATCAAATTTCAACAAATTCATGATGCAAACATAACACCATCTGTAAAAAAGATGAAGGTGAAAAGAGGATGGCTTCTACAAATGGATAATGATCCTAAACACACGTCAAACTCCACAATAGATGACCTCAGAAGGCGCAAGCTGGAGGTTTTACAATGGCCCTCACAGTCCCCAGATCTGAATTTAAGTGAAAATCTGTGCTGTAATGTCTGTATACTCTCCCCCCACCTCATCCAGGAGATGTGGTACGGTCAGACCATGTTCCTGTACGGTCAGACACAGCTATTACACAGTACTCAGCAGGGGCACATTTATAAGATTATCTCAGCACAGGAACATTTCATTTAAACACATTCAATTGTTGAAATAATTATTATACCAAGATCTATTGATTAAAATGGACTTTTTTTCTTTGTAAACCCCTTTAAAATAGTAGAGGCCAGAGAGCTGCGTGAAAAAATACAGTCAACCATTTGTAAATAATAACAATTACATAACATTGTTTAATAAACTCTAGAGCCATAATATTAACTGGAGCAGGTCTTCATGACTTAGCTACAAAAACACAGTAATCAGGCAATGATATTAATGATAAAGTGTAGTATAAACTTCCACACCTTTGAAGATTTTGAAACAGTATATTGCTAATAGGCCATCATTTTTTTATAGGAACAGAATCTGCATCCTGCAGAGATAATTTTGTCCTGGGTGGGAATCAGGGAGCTCTTCCAATTGCTTATATCTAGTAGAATTTATGCAGTTACCACTTTGACCTGAGCAGGGAAGTCAATATCCAAAAGCAAAAGCGCTAAGGAAGGAGATGTGTATCGATAAAGATTGTGAAATCATATTGAAAATAATCATCCAAAAGTTAGAAATTCAAGGGCATGCCCATAGTATGTCGATGAGGATCCCTTTTTATCCACAACCTCACCAAGTAGCCAGGATAGACTGAGCTTGTCTGGGGTGTAATGCAATTAAATGATTTATTCATACTGTGGAAGGTCGGCTCAGCTGCTTCCCAAGGTAGACACAGGAACACTTTATGTTAAAGCCTCTTGGTGGTTTATTGCTTCATAAAGTATGAAGCCAAAATAATAACAAAAGCACAGTCTTTCTGGCACAAATGAAAATAATAAGTCAATTCAAAGTCCTTCCTAATATGGCTCCCGCCTACTGGGACAAACACACACCGTAGCTCTCACCGGAGCTTCAGTTTGGAGACTTCCTCCCTCCAAACATATCAAAGAGCAAAAAAATAGTTGCTGGACATTTAACTCCCTCCAACCACACCCTTGAGATGGCGATATGGTGAGTGTGCATCTCACCCATCTCTTACACCTACTCACCATGAAAGCCAGACTCTGGTAACGACTGGCTATCTCTCAGCATATATCATGCTGGAGAAAAACTTATGGGTTTCACATCATACAGGATAATAACCTTTGTGACATGCATCTCCCCTCACATATGGCTCCAGTGACTCTGTCACATATTCCCCTTCTCTGCCTAAAGCCGGGGGCTTTGTCACTTTCGGACAACAAACGGAATCAAACGGAATTCGGGAGAGATCATCTGCGTTCCTGTGCAACTTCCCGGGTCTATGTTCTACGTGGGACCTGAAATCCTGGAGGCCTAAGAACCACCTAGTCACTCTGGCATACTTACCCCTTTTTCCTTTAACCATCTCAGAGGTGCATGATCTGACACAAGTTTGAACCTCTGGCCTAGTATATAATAATTCAGTGTATCCATGGCCCATTTTATAGCTAGACACTCCTTCTTCCACAATGGTATATTTTTTCTCTCCAAGAGGATGGTATGTTCTTCTCCATTTACTTCCTGAGACATCACGGCTCCCAACCCAACTTCTGACGCATCTGTCTGGACCACAAACTGTTTGCTGAAGTCTGACGTGACTAGAACCGGTTATTTACACAGATCATGCTTGTCATCTGTCCATTTAATTATTGTCAGTTTGGTGCCTTTAAGGAGATCCGTCAATGTTGCGGCGATTATGGCGAAACTTGGGATGAATCGCCGGTAATTTCCCCCATTTCCAAGAAATGCCCTTACTTGCTTCTTGGTAAGCGTTTGCGGCCACTTCTCAATCACCTCGATCATGTTTTATTTTTGGCTTGATTTCGCCCCTCCGATGACATAGCCTAAGTACTTGGCCTCTTCCTTTCCTATGGCACATTTTTTGGATTTATAGTAAACCCCGCGTTTTGTAAGAGCATCTAGAACCGCCTGTACCTTTGGAAGATGACTAGCCCAGTAGGGGCTGAAGACCACAATCTCATCAAGGTATGCTGCGGCATACTTCTTATGCAGAGCTTGGACCCGATCCATAGCCTTCTGGAAGGTTGCCAGGGCCCCCTGCAGTCAGTAGGGCATTCTAGTGTATTGAAAACACCCATCAGGTGTCAAAAAGGCCGTCTTCTCCTTGGCACTCTGGGACATGGGGATCTGCCAATAGAAACACCAAAAACAGGCAGAGATACTTACCTGTCTAAAAAGGCCTCAATACTAATGCACTGACAGGGTGCAGCGAACCCAAGTAAAATGGCAACTACACAGGTGCATTAATACCAAATGAAACAGCCAGCCTTCAATCAGGGATTGGCCGTGTGGTACACCAGTGCACAAAAGTACAATCTGTATATGGCAATGTTCACACTAGGAATGCAGAGCATCTGGTTCACAGCCTATTAATGACGCCTTATGCGGGCTGCCCAGTGCTAACTATAATGCATCCAGTGTGAACAGAGGCCACAGTGTACAGAACCATTAGGGCCCAACTGCACCCTGCAAAAATATAACGTGCACAAAAACATATCAATATATGTATGTTATTGGTTGATGTTCTGGCCAAAATATGTCAGTGCATTTGTATTGAGGCCTTTTTAGACAGGTAAGTATCTCTGCCTGTTTTTGGTAGTGTTTTCTTGAATTTTGGATTTTTAGTCCTCTTTCTGTGGTTTTGATGTTAGAGTAGGACTGGCAAGCATATGGATCCGTGACGTGGCTTGCCAGCTTACATATTTTGGCCAGAATATCAACCAATACCTTACATATATTGATATGTTTTTGTGCACGTTATATTTTTGCAGGGTGCAGTTGGGCCCTAATGGTTCTGTACACTGTGGCCTCTGTTCACACTGGATGCATTATAGTTAGCACTGGGCAGCCCGCATAAGGCGTCATTAATAGGCTGTGAACCAGATGCTCTGCATTCCTAGTGTGAACATCGCCACATACAGATTGTATCTTTGATCCATATTCTTCTGTAAAGACGTGATTCTTTCCGCCACTGCTGGTAAAGGCGTTTCTATGGGAAATCGTGGTAGAATGTTAGGATAATAACCTAGATTGGAGTAAAAAGGAGACTGCTTAGTGGAGGCACTCTGAGAGTTGTTATAAGAGAACTCAGCTAATGGAAGTAGATCCACCCAATCATCCTGTAGGTGGCAGATAAAGCAGCGAAGATACTGCTCCAGGGTTTGATTGGTTCGTTCGGTCTGTCCATTAGTCTGGGGATGAAAAGCAGAAGAAAGGTTTACTTTAATGTCCAATGCTGCACAGAAATTTTGCCAAAATCTAGAAGTGAATTGCACCCCTCAATCCGAAATAACCTCATCCGGTACTCCATGTAAGCGAAACACATTCTTAATCATCAAGTCTGATGTCTGTTTTGCAGTGGGTAAGCCGACACAAGGGATAAAATGAGCTGCTTTTGTTAGACGGTCAACCACCACTAGAATGGTGTTCTTCCCTTGAGAGGTTGGTAACTCCACAATGAAGTCCATAGAAATGGATCCCCACGGGCGGGACGGGGTGGGAAGAGGTTGCAACAGACCAGTTGGTGAGGAGCGAGGTGTTTTGCATCTTGCACAGACTTCACATGAAGTGACATAGTTTAAAACATCCTTCCTGCAAGTGGGCCACCAAAAGAAACGAGAAAGAAATTCCTGTGTTTTTAGAATTCCTCTATGCCCAGCTATCTTGGAATCGTGAATAAGTTGCAATACTCTCAATCTGACTGTTTCAGGAATATACAGACGTTGTCCCAGAATCCACACACCATTCTTAAAGACAAGACTTACGTCCCTTGGGGTTGTGCCAACAAGGAATCCGCATGGTATGCTTCCTTGATGTCCTTAAGTAGGTCTTGATTATGAATCACTCCCAGGAATCTAGAGTCAGGAAGAATAGTCTTAGGAGGAGCAAGTGGACGGGTCTCTGCTGAATGAATCCTAGAGAGTGCATCAGCCTTTCCATTGCGTGATCCTGGTCTATAAGAAATAACAAAATTAAATTGGTTTAAGAAAAGATTCCAGCGAGCCTGGCGAGGAGTCAGGCATTTAGCCGACCTGATAAATTCAAGGTTGCGATGGTCTGTCAGGACGACTATTTGTTGTGCAGCTCCCTGAAGAAGGTGTCTCAATTCTTTGAAGGCGGCAATAATGGCCAACAACTCTCTATTGCCCACATCGTAGTTCCTCTCAGCCGAAGACAACTGCTGGGAAAAGAAGGCACAGGGATGCAAGACATTCTTCTCACCTGTTCTTTGAGAGAGTATAGCTCCAACGGCACAATCTGAAGCATCCACCTCTATTATGAAGGCAAGTTCGGGGTTGGGATGTACCAAGATAGGTGCAGTGGTAAATTTATCTTTCAGACGGGAAAATGCTTCCTGGGCTTGGGGAGTCCAGGAGAACCTAGACTCTTTCCGGGTAAGTTGGGTGATAGGTGACACTACCTCAGAGAAATTCCTAATGAAACGTCTATAGAAGTTGGCAAACCCGATGAAGCGCTGCACCTCCTTCACATTTCTAGGACTTGGCCAATCCTTGATGGCTTGGGTCTTGCTTCCATCCATACTAATTCCTTGTGTAGACAGTACATACCCCAGAAATTGAATTTCGGTCCTATGGAATTCACACTTTTCAAGTTTGATGTAAAGATGGTTTTGTCTTAGACGTTCCAAGACCATTCTCACATGTCCATGATGTTCCTCTGTGGAATTAGAAAAAATTAGAATATCATCCAAATAAATCACCACGAATGTATCTAGGAGATCCCTGAAGATGTCATTCACCAAGTGTTGGAAAGTGGCTGGGGCGGTACTCAGACCAAAAGGCATAACTAGATATTCAAAGTGTCCATAGCGTGACCTGAATGCAGTCTTCCACTCATCCCCAGGTCTAATACGGACCAAGTTATAGGCCCCACGGAGATCCAATTTAGAGAAAATTTTGGCATGCCGCACTCTCTTCAATAACTCAGGGATTAAAGGCAATGGATAACGGTTTCTAATAGTAACCTTATTGAGTTCCCTATAGTCTACGCAGGGTCTCAGAGATCCATCTTTCTTCTTCACAAAGAAGATGGGTGCACCTGCAGGAGATGAAGAGGGGCGTATGAAGCCCTTGGCTAGATTTTCGTCTATGTAATCCTTTAAAGCCTTTAGCTCAGGCCCCGCCAGGGGGTAGATCTTACCAAAAGGTATCTCTGCTCCAGGCAATAATTCAATTGGACAATCATATGGACGGTGAGGGGGAAGCTGGTCAGCGTTCTTCTTGTCACATAAATCCACATAGTCCTGGTATACAGCTGGTAGTTCAGGGACTGACATGGTTCCTTTAGGAACAGAGCAAGCTGAAACTTCTGGACTCATCTGTTTCTCTGGAAAGTGTAATTCCTTGGTCTCCCAGTTAATGGTAGGGTTCTGAGCCTGCAGCCATGGTAGCCCTAGAATAATGGGAAAGTGGGGAGAAGAGATAAGCATAAAGGACAGTTTCTCTTGATGATCTTTACCCATAAGGACCCTTAAAGGCTCCGTTTCCTGATCCACTGGTCCAGAGGTCAGCAGGGAGCCATCCACAGTTTCCATCTGTAATGGAGTAGCCTTCTTCACTGAACGTATCCCCTGTTTCAGAGCAAAGGAGACATCCATAAAATTCCCACTTGCCCCTGAGTCGATCATAGCAGAGCTAGACACCCAGACTGAGTTAACCCAGAGTTTGATGGAAAGGAAGCAATGAGAATTGTTTTTCCTACAACTCAGCTGGGACACCGCTGAGGAAACTTGAAAAATTGCAGCGTTTACACAGTCATCGTCCTCAGAAGTAACGGAGTTTAAGTCCGAGAAATCAAGATCTGTTGCTGCAGATCTCTCTGGAGCCTGAGGCTCGGACCTGACAGATCTCCTCTCGCAACACTCACAGTGAATGAGTGCTGCAGTAGTCTTACGAGAACGGCTGGGGCAGTTTATAATGAAGTGCCCTGACTTACCACAATAGAAACATAGATTTTCCTTAAAACGATGTTCCTTGCGTGCATCACTAACCCGTCTTTGTAAAGAGTCTACCTGCATGGGTTCAGGTTCAGGTTCCCGTGTGATCCTACTCAAAGGTTCCTTAGCTGGGGAGGAAGGTAGGAAAAGGTTAGTGCGATTGCTTTTGAACCATCTCTCTTGCCTGCGTTCAGTCAGGCGAGCATCAATACGGATGCAGTAGTTAATAAAGTCACCTAACGCAGTGGGAGGGTCGGCACGAGCAAGTTCATCCTTAATTAGTGGAGACAACCCCTTTCGAAAAATAGATTTTTTGGCGGAACTGTCCCAGGTGGTATCAAGGGCCCATCTCCTGAAATCCAAGGCATATTCGGCTACCGAGTGCTTACCTTGGCGCAAAGTTAACATGGCTGCTTCAGCTGTTGCACCTCGATTGGGGTCATCAAACACCTGCCCCATGGCTGAAATGAAAGCATCAAGATGATCCAAACATTCATCCTCAGTCTCAATCAGAGGGTTTGCCCACATCAAAGCCTTGTTGGTAAGTAACATAATTATAGTAAGCACCTTAGATCGTTCAGTGGGAAATTGTGAAGCATGTGCAGAAAAAAAAAGATTGCATTGGTTAATAAATCCCCTGAATTTTTCACGTTCACCGCCAAAACGAAAAGGGGGCAACTTGGGAATCCCAGAACTTGGGGCTACGGCAGGAGCCTGGACTCGCTCCTCTAGAACCTCAATCCTGGCTCGCAAATCCTGGGCAGTCTGTCCAAACACTTGCAAATTGTGATTAGTGAGGTCCTGTAGGTTTGTAAAACGGGTTTTTATAGTCTGTAAATCTGCAAGGATATTATCAGTCACTCCGCAAAGTTCCTTTATGCGGGCCTCCATTTTCCAGATCTTTAAGACAGGAGTACTGGAAGGAGAGGAGAAAAGAAAAAAAAAACAATAGTGTTTACCTGTGGTAACACTGCAAAGAGAAAAAAAAATTAAGGGAACTGCTCACCTGGAATGGTTGTGAGAAGTCACAACCACTATCATCACAGAAAGTTCAACCGGACATCTGATATCCACAGTTACAGCAGACACAAAAGGGGAAGAGAAAAAAAAAAAACAATAGTGTTTACCGTGGTAACACTGCAGAAAAAAAACTTAAGGGAATTGCTCACCTGGAATGGTTGTGAGAAGTCACAACCACTGTCATCACAGAAAGTACAACTGACGTCTGATATCCACAGTTACAGCAGACACAGCCTTCCCAGACCCAGCAGACACTAACGTTTTGGCTTCTGAATCTTGTAATGTATGTAGTACAGTTCATATAGCGTCTTGTGCTTGGTGCGATGAAAATACATGAGACACTTTGTAAGAGGTTTGTATTATTCTACAAGTGGTGTCCACAGTTTGAGATACGAACAGGAACACGCGGCCAGAGTAACTTAAGTGCAATCACTTACAACAGTTCAGGATCTCTATCTCTGTTCCGTAAGTATGAAACGTACTTCAAAGAGCAGGTCGAGTCCACAGTGTTCGGTTCCTCAGAGGAATAGCTAGGAGTACATAGTCAAGCTTCCAGGAGTCAGGTCACAGGTCACTGCAGGCAGATCAAAGCACTGATTGCTCAGCTGTGGCTGCTTAAGAACTAGAGGAGAATCAGGCAGGAACATGAAGCTGAAAACTCCATATGACGTAAGGCAAATGTGTGCAGCCTCAATGACAGAAAGCCAAAATGGCTCCGGAGAAAGTACTGCAGTTTCAAGAACATATCAAAGAACTCTTACGTAAGGTCTTATAGTCAGTGGGGTCCTCTCTCCTGTAGAAGCTGTACAGGTCTTATGGTCAGTGGGTCCTCTCTCTCCTGTAGAGTGTAAGCTCTTATGGTCAGTGGGGTCCCTCTCTCCTGTAGAGTGTAAGCTCTTAGGTCAGGGGTCCTCTCTCTCTCCTGTAGAGTGTAAGCTCTTATGTCAGGGGGTCCTCTCTCTCCTGTAGAGTGTAAGCTCTTATGGTCAGTGGGGTCCTCTCTCTCTTCTGTAGAGTGTAAGCTCTTATGGTCAGTGGGGTCCTCTCTCTCCTGTAGAGTGTAAGCTCTTATGGTCAGTGGGGTCCTCTCTCTCCTGTAGAGTGTAAGCCTTATGGTCAGTGGGGTCCTCTCTCTCCTGTAGAGTGTAAGCTCTTACGGTCAGTGGGGTCCTCTCTCTCTCTACTGTAGAGTGTAAGCTCTTATGATTAGCAGGGGTCCTCTCTCTCCTGTAGAGTGTAAGCTCTTATGTCAGTGGGGTCCTCTCTCTCTCCTGTAGAGTGTAAGCTCTTATGGTCAGTGGGGTCCTCTCTCTCTCCTCCTGTAGAGTGTAAGCTCTTATGGTCATGGGGTCCTCTCTCTCCTGTAGAGTGTAACTCTTATGGTCAGTGGGTCCTCTCTCTCCTGTAGAGTGTAAGCTCTTATGATCGATGGGGTCCTCTCTCTCCTGTAGAGTGTAAGCTCTTATGGTCAGGGGTCCTCTCTCTCTCCTGTAGAGTGTAAGCTCTTATGGTCAGTGGGGTCCTCTCTCTCCTGTAGAGTGTAAGCTCTTATGTCAGTGGGGTCCCTCTCTCTCCTGTAGAGTGTAAGCTCTTATGGTCAGTGGGTCCTCTCTCTCTTAGAGTGTAAGCTCTTATGGTCATGGGGTCCTCTTCTCTCCTGTAGAGTTGTAAGCTCTTATGGTCAGTGGGTCCCTCTCTCTCCTGTAGAGTGTAAGCTCTTATGGTCATGGGTCCCTCTCTCTCCTGTAGAGTGTAAGCTCTTATGGTCAGTGGGTCCTCTCTCTCTCCTGTAGAGTGTAAGCTCTTATGGTCATGGGTCCTCTCTCTTCCTGTAGAGTGTAAGCTCTTATGGTCAGTGGGTCCTCTCTCTCCTGTAGAGTGTAAGCTCTTATGGTCAGTGGGTCCTCTCTCCTCCTGTAGAGTGTAAGCTCTTATGGTCAGTGGGTCCTCTCTCTCCTGTAGAGTGTAAGCTCTTATGGTCATGGGTCCTCTCTCTTCCTGTAGAGTGTAAGCTCTTATGGTCAGTGGGGTCCTCTCTCTCTCCTGTAGAGTGTAAGCTCTTATGGTCAGTGGGTCCTCTCTCTCTCCTGTAGAGTGTAACTCTTATGGTCAGTGGGGTCCTCTCTCTCTCCTGTAGAGTGTAAGCTCTTATGGTCATGGGGTCCTCTCTCTTCCCTGTAGAGTGTAAGCTCTTATGGTCAGTGGGTCCTCTCTCTCTCCTGTAGAGTGTAAGCTCTTATGGTCAGTGGGTCCTCTCTCTCTCCTGTAGAGTGTAACTCTTATGGTCAGTGGGTCCTCTCTCTCTCCTGTAGATGTAAGCTCTTATGTCAGGGTCCTACTCTCGTAGGTGTAAGCTCTATGTCAGGGTCCTCTCCTCCTGTAGAGTGTAAGCTCTTATGTCAGTGGGGTCCTCTCTCTCCTGTAGAGTGTAAGCTCTTATGGTCAGTGGGTCCTCTCTCTCCTTAGAGTGTAAGCTCCTTATGAGTCAGTGGGTCCTCTCTCTCTCCTGTAGAGTGTAAGCTCTTATGGTCAGTGGGTCCTCTCTCTCCTGTAGAGTGTAAGCTCTTATGGTCAGTGGGTCCTCTCTCCCCTGTAGAGTGTGAGATCTTATGGTCAGTGGGGTCCTCTCTCTCCTGTAGAGTGTAAGCTCTTATGGTCAGTGGGGTCCTCTCTCTCCTGTAGAGTGTAAGCTCTTATGGTCAGTGTTGACCTCTCTCCTGTAGAGTGTAAGCTCCTATGGTCAGTGGGTCCTCTCTCTCTCATGTAGAGTGTAAGCTCTTATGGTCAGTGGGGTCCTCTCTCTCCTGTAGAGTGTAAGCTCTTATGGTCAGTGGGGTCCTCTCTCCCTGTAGAGTGTAGATCTTATGGTCAGTGGGGTCCTCTCTCTCCTGTAGAGTGTAAGCTCTTATGGTCAGTGGGTCCTCTCTCTCCTGTAGAGTGTAAGCTCTTATGGTATGGGGTCCTCTCTCTCTCCTGTAGAGTGTAAGCTCTTATGGTCAGTGGGGTCCTCTCTCTCCTGTAGAGTGTAAGCTCTTATGGTTAGTGGGGTCCTCTCTCTCTCCTGTAGAGTGTAAGCTCTTATGGTCAGTAGGGTCCCTCTCTCTCCTGTAGAGTGTAAGCTCTTATGGTCAGCGGGGTCCTCTCTCTCCTGTAGAGTGTAAGCTCTTATGGTCAGTGGGGTCCTCTATCTCTCCTGTAGAGTGTAACTCTTATGGTCACTGGGGTCCTCTCTCTCTCCTGTAGAGTGTAAGCTCTTATGGTAAGTGGGGTCCTCTCTCTCTCCTGTAGAGTGTAAGCTCTTATGGTCAGTGGGGTCCTCTCTCTCCCTGTAGAGTGTGAGATCTTATGGTCAGTGGGGTCATCTCTCTCCTGTAGAGTGTAAGCTCTTATGGTCAGTGGGGTCCTCTCTCTCCTGTAGAGTGTAAGCTCTTATGGTCAGTGTTGACCTCTCTCCTGTAGAGTGTAAGCTCTTATGGTCAGTGGGTCCTCTCTCTCATGTAGAGTGTAAGCTCTTATGGTCAGTGGGGTCCTCTCTCTCCTGTAGAGTATAAGCTCTTATGGTCAGTGGGTCCTCTCTCCTGCAGAGTGTAAGCTCTTATGGTCAGTGGGTCCCTCTCTCTCCTGTAGAGTGTAAGCTCTTATGGTCAGTGGGGTCCTCTCTCTCCTGTAGAGTGTAAGCTCTTATGGTCAGTGGGGTCCTCTCTCTCCTGTAGAGTGTAAGCTCTTATGGTCAGTAGGGTCCTCTCTCTCTCCTGTAGAGTGTAAGCTCTTATGGTCAGTGGGGTCCTCTCTCCTGTAGAGTGTAATCCTTATGGTCAGTGGGGTCCTCTCTCTCTCCTGTAGAGTGTAATCTCTTATGGTCAGTGGGGTCCTCTCTCTCCTGTAGAGTGTAAGCTCTTATGGTCAGTAGGGTCCTCTCTCTCTCCTGTAGAGTGTAAGCTCTTATGGTCAGTAGGGTCCTCTCTCCTCCTGTAGAGTGTAAGCTCTTATGGTCAGTGGGGTCCTCCTCTCCTGTAGAGTGTAATCTCTTATGGTCAGTGGGGTCCTCTCTCTCTCCTGTAGAGTGTAAGCTCTTATGGTCAGTGGGGTCCTCTCTCTCCTGTAGAGTGTAAGCTCTTATGGTCAGTAGGGTCCCCTCTCTCTCCTGTAGAGTGTAAGCTCTTATGGTCAGTGGGGTCCTCTCTCTCTGTAGAGTGTAAGTTCTTATGGTCAGTGGGGTCCTCTCTCTCTCCTGTAGAGTGTAATCTCTTATGGTCAGTGGGGTCCTCTCTCTCTCCTGTAGAGTGTAAGCTCTTATGGTCAGTGGGTCCTCTCCTCCTGTAGAGTGTAACTCTTATGGTCAGTAGGGGTCCTCTCTCTCCTGTAGAGTGTAAGCTCTTATGGTCAGTAGGGTCCTCTCTCTCCTGTAGAGTGTAAACTCTTATGGTCAGTGGGTCCTCTCTCTCCTGTAGAGTGTAATCTCTTATGGTCAGTGGGGTCCTCTATCTCTCTCTCCTGTAGAGTGTAAGCTCTTATGGTCAGTGGGGCTCTCTCTCTCTCCTGTAGAGTGTATGCTCTTATGGTAAATGGGTCATCTCTCTCTCCTGTAGAGTGTAATCTCTTATGGTCAGTGGGTCCTCTATCTCTCTCTCTGTAGAGTGTAAGCTCTTATGGTCAGTGGGTTCCTCTCTCTCCTAGTAGAGTGTAAGCTCTTATGGTCAGTGGGGTCCACTCTCTCCTGTAGAGTGTAAGCTCCTTATGGTCAGTGGGGTCCTCTCTCTCCTGTAGAGTGTAAGCTCTTATGGTCAGTGGGGTCCTCTCTCTCTCATGTAGAGTGTAAGCTCTTATGGTCAGTGGGGTCCTCTCTCTCTCCTGTAGAGTGATAAGCTCTTATGGTAAGGGGTCCTCTCTCTCTCCTGTAGAGTGTAAGCTCTTATGGTCAGTGGGGTCCTCTCTCTCCTGTAGAGTGTAATCTTATGGTCAGTGGGGTCCTCTCTCTCCTGTAGAGTGTAAGCTCTTATGGTCAGTGGGGTCCTCTCTCTCCCTGTAGAGTGTAAGCTCTTATGGTCAGTGGACCTCTCTCTCCTGTAGATGTAACTCTATGGTCAGTGGGGTCCTCTCTCTCTCATGTAGAGTGTAAGCTCTTATGGTCAGTGGGTCCTCTCTCTCCTGTAGAGTGTAAGCTCTTATGGTCAGTGGGGTCCTCTCTCCCTGTAGAGTGTGAGATCTTATGGTCAGTGGGGTCCTCTCTCTCCTGTAGAGTGTAAGCTCTTATGGTCAGTGGGGTCCTCTCTCTCCTGTAGAGTGTAAGCTCTTATGGTCAGTGTTGACCTCTCTCCTGTAGAGTGTAAGCTCCTATGGTCAGTGGGGTCCTCTCTCTCTCATGTAGAGTGTAAGCTCTTATGGTCAGTGGGGTCCTCTCTCTCCTGTAGAGTGTAAGCTCTTATGGTCAGTGGGGTCCTCTCTCCCTGTAGAGTGTGAGATCTTATGGTCAGTGGGGTCCTCTCTCTCCTGTAGAGTGTAAGCTCTTATGGTCAGTGGGGTCCTCTCTCTCCTGTAGAGTGTAAGCTCTTATGGTCTAGTGGGGTCCTCTCTCTCCTGTAGAATGTAAGCTCTTATGGTCAGTGGGGTCCTCTCTCTCCTGTAGAGTGTAAGCTCTTATGGTTAGTGGGGTCCTCTCTCTCCTGTAGAGTGTAAGCTCTTATGGTCAGTAGGGTCCTCTCTCTCTCCTGTAGAGTGTAAGCTCTTATGGTCAGTCGGGGTCCTCTCTCTCCTGTAGAGTGTAAGCTCTTATGGTCAGTGGGTCCTCTCTCTCTCCTGTAGAGTGTAACTCTTATGGTCAGTGGGTCCCTCTCTCTCTCCTGTAGAGTGTAAGCTCTTATGATAGTGGGTCCTCTCTCTCTCCTGTAGAGTGTAAGCTCTTATGGTCAGTGGGGTCCTCTCTCTCTCTCCTGTAGAGTGTAAGCTCTTATGGTCAGTGGGGTCCTCTCTCTCCTGTAGAGTGTAAGCTCTTATGGTCAGTAGGGTCCTCTCTCTCTCTCCTGTAGAGTGTAAGCTCTTATGGTCAGTGGGGTCCTCTCTCTCCTGTAGAGTGTAAGCTCTTATGGTCAGTAGGGTCCTCTCTCTCTCCTGTAGTATGTAATCTCTTATGATCAGCGGGGTCCTCTCTCTCCTGTAGAGTGTAAGATCTTATGGTCAGTGGGGTCCTCTCTCTCCTGTAGAGTGTAATCTCTTATGATCAGCGGGTCCTCTCTCTCCTGTAGAGTGTAAGCTCTTATGGTCAGTGGATCCTCTCTCTTCTGTAGAGTGTAAGCTCTTATGATGAGTGTGGTCCTCTCTCACACTCTCTTTGTGTGTATTTTCCAAGTAATTAGACATTTTCTATTATTAGAATTGTGTAAGTGTATTCGCGGTGAATCAAATTTTGGGGAAAATTCAGCTAAATTGAATTTCAATAGATTTGCTAATTGGTGAAATAAAAATCGATGATTTTAATTTTCAGTGTATGGGGAGTGCACCTTATTGCGCACAGGACTTTTCCTTCTACTGTATGTGTGGACTATTTTCACTTTCACATTGATTGAATGTGAATATGAGCAGTGCCAGTGCTACTTTTTGTCTGTATGGCAGTACTTTTCTTTCATGCTCGGAGATACAGCTGCATGATCAGATCATGTGATCGATCTAATTGTGGAAGATTGAGCAATATTCAGCAAAGATCTGCTAACTACAAATTAGTCAATGCGGGAACATGATCTGTGACCGGTGGGAAACAGGTATAGTCTCATTCTGAGGCGTGGTGGATACGTCAGATGTGGTAGAAATCCTTCCCAGCCAGCACAGGAGCCTGGGAGTGGGTGTCCCTCCTGGATGAGCCGTACATCATAAATCATCTATGGATGAAGCGAATATTTTGTCCCTAAAGGTGTTTTTCAGAATAAAGCAAAGAGAGAAAATTGCAAAGTGCCATAGTCGTTCCCAGTACATGGCGTCAGGCTTCTGTAGACATACACCCCGTAAATTGTTAAGTGGGATCTCCCCGCACAGTGTCGGCAGCAGCCGGAACTGCTCAGTCAACATCTGGAGGGTTAAGCAGCCAAGAACGTTGCTGCCACTGGCTCTGGTTCTTGTTGCATGAGGTATGCTGTTAGTTAGAGCGTCAGTGATCGTATTGGGCTCAGCTCTTGTGCCTGCACAATGATCTAGGTGTACTGGTATGAGAATTTCCTGGGGCTCCTCTCCCGAATAGTATGTGCCAGCACATCCAAGGTTAAGATGTGGTTAAAGGACAAGATGCAAAAACCTCAAACATGACTTCCACTACTATGGCACATGACACTAGGAATTTTTTTTACACTGAATGCACCCAGTAGCAGTGAACGCTCTCCTCACTTGCATCACTCCTGTGATAAAACAATCAATTTTTTCACAACTCAGTCACACATCTGTTGTGGCATACACATACAGTGACAGAATTAATGAAGATCAGTAATATAATAATTAACAATCTATCACATGTCACGGCATGGTATAACATTATAATAAGCTTGATCAGTGGGGTCTGACCGCTGGGACCCGCATTGACGAGCACTTTTATCCTTGTTAGACTGGAGCTGCAGTATATCAGAGTGGAAAACTCATTTTTCAAGTCTCTTACATGTATGTGTCATGCTGTGACGGTCTTAGGTAGAGGAGGGGGACCTCAAACTGTCCCTGGAACTGGACCATAATTATTCCTGCCCCGGGGGTACTCTTGATGGTAGAGAGGCCCGAGTCTCCAACCTCATTATGCTCCTGCTAATATCCGGTCTGTCCCCTCTCCCACCCCATGGAGCATGGGACACAAATGTAATGTGAATAAGACACACAAGACAAAACAGGGAAAACAGAAGCACACTATCATACAAAAGCACCAACCAACAGTGGTTAGGAGGCTAGAAACAGGGTGGAATAAACTAAACAAGAAACAGGGACCAGGATATAAACACACATGTACAACAGAACACCTGTAGAAACACCAACTCTCCAAAACACTTAGCTTACGCACACCACGCATGAAAACTTATATCCAATAGCAACAACAAACTATGCAGCACAGAGTCGCCTAAGGGGAAGGAAGCAGGGCTTTCACAGGCTGGACAAAGAGGGTCTGACCAGGGTTTATAGGAAGAGTTAATGACCAAATCAGAAACAGCTGAAATGGAGCTGTATGTTTCTGACCAGCATAGAAAGGGTCGATAACCTTTTCATCACCAAAGGAAACCAAATTAATTTAATGCTGGATCCAAACACACAGGCTAAATGGAAGATCTGCGATCCACAATATGCAGTGATCTTCTAACTCCAGACCTCACAGGTTGGCGTGACACACTCGTGACAGCATGCTCCCTATGTCTTATGGAAGTAAATGTAGCCCGTTCCTTCGGACGGAATGCCAGTGCGCTGTCATATAGGCTCCATGGGTGCATGACACTGTATTAGCTGATGGTTTTAATATTTTGGAGTTTATAGTTAGCAAAAACATTACAATTTTGAAATTGAAGCGTTACAAATATATATATTTTTTCTCTACAGGGCGAGCAGATAGCCCCCTTATGGCGCGGGGGCAGGAAGAGACATCTTTACTATCACTGGTGGCACTGGGATTCCTGCTGCAGATGTGTCTACTGCCCCCAGGAAGAGGGTAAGACAAACAGGTCTGGATACAAGCTTCTGTGACTGCAAAAAGGGCTGCTCAGCTCAGTGAGGTGTGCAATTCCTCAGTAAAGTGCGATTGCACAATTAAAGCCTGATTTCTAAATGTGAATTACGTAACAAATCTTGTTGCAGTCATTTTTCTGATGCCTACTTCTGTGAATTATGTCCTTCTGAGGCCCTGTCTAGTCTCCTAAAGGCATGTTCACACTGGGGCCCTGCTGTCAAAAGCAGAGAATTAAGGGCACTAAAGAATAATCCTATTTGTTTTGATGGAAAAAACAACTAGCTTTTCACATGTTAAGGCTTTTTAGCGCCTTTTAAACACTTTAAACTTTCAAGGAAGCCAAGTGTCTATACTACTGAAGTAAACTGAAAGGCTAAAAAAAAATCTGCATGTCTTTTCCAGCATTTTGTAAGCCCTTTCATCATGACAATCTCAGGCGTTTCATTCATTGTATAATGGATTAAAAAAAATGTCAGAAAAATTATGGAAAAAATACACCCGAAAAAAAGATGAAAAACATTTATACCTTTTAATGGCTAACTGAAAAGATGGTTCCTGTAGCTCTGTAGACAGGCAGCTTCTGACAATGATGCTTCTTAGATTTGGGGGCTGCCTAAAACACAGTAGTGGGGGGTCTGGAAATATGGATTGTAATCGGGCATCTTTTTGTAGTAAAGGTTGTAGTTTCCGTGCAGCTCCTCTTAGCACCTCCAGATTTGGATTGTAGGAGACCACTAGAGGTACCCCGTTATTTTCCTCTTTAGCTTTGTAATGTAGCAGGTGATTCTTTGATATTCTGGTGGCTCTTGTAATTTGATTTTCAATTGTTCTTGGATGGTAGCCTTGATTCAAAAAGGTCTTTCTGAGGCGACCAAGGTGTTCATCTCTATCCATGGGGTTGGAACATATACGGTTGTATCTGATGGCTTGGCTGTAGACAATATGTGTTTTGGATGGAAACTGTCCCATTTAAGGTATGTTGGATGGTCGATTGGCTTCTGATACAGGGATGTCTCTATTTCATTGTTCTGTAGCTTAATGATGGTGTCTAAAAAGTTAATTTCAGTGCTGGAGTAGTTGAGTGTTAAGTTGATGGTGGGATGAAATTGATTGAACTGTTCATGGAACGTCTTTAGCTGTTGCTCAGACTCCCTCCAGATGATTAAGATATCATCAATGTAGCGGTAGTAGGCCCGAGGCCTGATGGGACATGAGGACAAAAAGTCACTTTCAAGCTTGGCCATGAAAAGATTTGCATGCTGTGGAGCCATTTTACTTCCCATCTCTGTGCCAGTCTCCTGAAGATAGATCTTGTTGTCAAATTCAAAGTAATTGTGGGTGAGGATGAATTTTATAAGTTTCACCACAGAATCAGCATCAGGAGAGACAGGGCAAAAGCTTAAAATAGGGATGAATTCTCACCGCCACACAATAAGAGAAAAAATAATGGATATACCTGTGGCCAAACATTTTTGTATCCCTGATCACGGCACCATACACATGAAATTACTTGTAATAAAAGGTAACTTCACATCTCAGAGAGACAGAAGAGTCTGGGAGTATAAACTGATGACAACCGGTGGCACACTCAGTGCAGGAATAAATGTGTCGCATGGATTTATGTCTTTTGCATCAATTAAGGAATTTGCTCTTCAGACCTTGTGGGGGTATCACAACACAGAACCAGACCTCAACCATAGGACAATAAAACATTCACAGTCCTTATCTATGAACTGTTCCAATATTTATGGCCACAACTGTTTATTCCTCTCCCATAATGATAGTTCTGCTTCACGTCACTTGTCTTATCTATTGCATTATTTCTTTCTATGCTGTGTTGTGTATAAATATGTGATTCTTCAGATTTTATATTAGTACATGCTTGATGAAGAGACCTGAGAAGTCTCAAAAGCTTGCAATTTGTTACCATCTTTTCAGTTAGCCATTAAAAGGTATCAACCACCGAGGACTCTCAATTCCAAGAGGGAAGAAGTCTTTTCTCATGGAGACAGAAGCAGGTAGGGAAATGGCTTTCATTCCTGGGATGACTCGGGAAGATGTGTCCTTTAAATAGGGAAGTGTGATGAATGGGCACACGGTCCGCCACACGGTAGCCCGGGGTATCACGGCCTGTGATCCCTCCGTGCCGCAAATGTGACGAAAACGCGCACACACACGACGGCTGCTGCCGTCCGACCCGGTAAACTGCAGGGACTTTTAATTATCCCACTTCCACTTAGGAACTTGCAGCTCTCTGGCGCCCCCCTTACCCTCAGGTCAGTCAGGGAACTGCACCTAGGATAATTGGTCGCCAGACGGGTCACTTGGATGTGTGCTGGCTATTGGGCACGCTGCAGTGAGGGAATTATAATTACTCCTGGCTGCAGCCAGGCAGTACCCTTATAAACCCCGCTCCTGCAGCAGGTCACCCAATAGATTAACACTTTACACCCCTTCCTTTTAGCTGCCACCAGCTACGGCTTTTGATGAACAATTTATCAAGAGGGTCCGTAGCAACCCCAAAACAGTAGCGTAGTGCTTCAGGCACGTGCAAATTCGTTTATAGAGCAGGAGAAACAAACTAATAAATTTATAGGTTTATTCCTAAAAAGACAGGCAGTGCTTATACAATATAAAAAGATGTAACAAGCTGAGGCAATATAGTTATGTACAAGACAATTAGAAAATAAAAGGGGTTAACATAAGGAAGATCAACTTACAGTTCTTAGATCATAGTAGGCAAGCCATGCGGTCGGGGGAGGGGAGACATCACAATGCATCACAGAGCTGCTATAAGTCTGGTGTCCAGGGCAGATCTGAGCCAGAATACCTGGCCCTTACCTTATAGACCTGTGGCCGTGACATCATAAACGGGGTGGAGTTACCAGGGTCCTCCTCTTGCTGAAAGGTATGGTTGGAGTTCTGAAAGATTATCAGGAGCATAACTCATCCTGAGAACCTCGCAGAAGAATGGCAGACCTATCAATGATCTTACTTTGAAATGATGGTTCAAATGAGCCCACACGCGGGTGGGCTAGTTTATAGGGCATCCGAGAATTCCATTTCTCGGGTTCTGTTGGAGTTACGGTTTACCAGTACCACGGGACCGTTGCCTGTCAGGCGCATGTTTCACAACAGTACTTTCGTGTTTCTAGCGGACGCTCCCACCGTGTTATTAACCAAAACAGAATGCAGTCTCCAAAATGGCTGCTAGTGTAGGAGCAGCACATGTGCTGACAATGGGGGACCCCTGCGGTGAAGCGGGAAAACTTCCAGCACTGGCAGCTCACATTACACTGCCTGAGTGCAGGCTGGGGGGGGTTGGTGAGAAGTATGAGAGCTGCAGAGAGAAGGAGGGGGCTTTGCTTTGTGGGCTTTCCGCAGTACAAAAAAAAAAGATGAGGACAGCAATTCCAGCACAGCACTCATCACAGGAAGGTGATTCACTTATGTTAAAAAAATGTGGTAATTTGCATAGTGATGGGGATTTTTATGTTTTTCAACCATATGTACATTAAACTGTAAGGGGTATTCCCATCTCCAAGATCCTATCGCAATATGTAGTAGGTGTAATATTAATAATATTAGCAAATAGCTCCTATTAGAAATGTAGTATAGGTCTTCTGATTACCTATGTCACTTACAGGCATTGCAGTAGTTAAGGTATCCATGGTTACAGCCACTAGCAACTAACTGTCACTATATAAGTGGTAGTTGTAATGCTGCTGCAGTGCAGTATAGCGCAACCTCCACCAAGGGGGGCTGATGACGGAGGAATGGTTACACTCACAGCGTAGCACCACAATGCAGCAGGTGGGAGCCACTAGGTGGCAGAAGAGTAGTCAGACAAGCCGAGTCAGCAACAGAGAGGAAACAAATTACCAGAGGTCACAGCAATACACGTGGTCAGAAACAAGCTAGAAGTCAGAGCTGGTCGAGAGCAGGAATGCCAGAGACGGAAGACAGTAAACAGGTCAGAGGACAAACCAGGTCAAATACCAAAGGGTTACAACACAGAGAGCAAGTACTAGGAAGAGCGAAATCACAGGGGAGTGCAGGAACGGGACCTAGGTAAACAGGCAGAGGACAAATCAGGGTGTAACGGGGTCAGCCGCTCAAGCCAGAGGCAGAACTATAATTGACGCTGGTAGCTGACCACAGGGGACAGAAATAGCAACACAGCTCCCAAAACGAGGCAGAGAAAGTTAACCCTAGCATGACCCGACTGGGGAGAGAATAACAAGAACCAAACCCCGGCCTGGATCATGACAATGGTAATCATGGATACTTTAGGTCATGCAATGCTGTGCACATGGGGTAAGTGATAAAGAAAATCAGGAGAACTATACATTTCTAATTGTATGAATTTTCTAATATTATTATTACACCTACTACTTATTGGGATACTCAGTCCTCCAGATACTGGCCCATTTGTGAAGTGACAGACAATGTCCTCTAGGGGTATGTGAATATGCTTGTGAAGTGACACACATACCTTATGGTATTCGTCCAGGGGTATGGTGGGAAACTTATTATTGTTTTGGGAGTTTTACAGACACCACCATTAGTTATGGAGAAAAGCCAGTAAAAAAAAAATTATGTTTTGCCATTATGGGAGACAGAAGGATTAATGACCGCCGATACTCATAAAAATGGCGGCCGCTAAGGGGACTTATTGTCTTATCGTTGTTTTAAAACAGTGATCAAAAACAAGTGTATAGCGCCCCCCCAGGGTAGGACAATATCTTGGGTTTCAGCTATCAGGGGAAGCCAACAGGGGCAGGCTGGCACTTTTCAGCCTGGGGGCAATCATAAGGCAGTGGCCCTCGAGTTGCGGTGGTCCTCATTTTCCCTGCTTATCTCTGGGCATTGCATTAAAGCAGCAGAGATAACAGGCTTTAAAAACAGGCTGGAACATAGATATGGTAACAGAACGGAGTTTACTGCATAGATATTGGAGCAGAACCAAGTTTACTCCAGATATATGGAGCAGAAGCAAGCTTACTCCAGAGATATGGGTGCAGAACAGAGCTTACTCCAGAGATATGGGAGCAGAACTGAGCTTACTCCAGAGATACGGGAGCAGAACCGAGCTTACTCCATCGATATGGGAGCAGAACCAAGCTTACTTCAGAGATATGGGAGCAGAAGCAAGCTTACTCCAGAGATATGGGAGCAGAACCGAGCTTATTCCATAGATATGGGAGCAGAACCAAGCTTACTCCATAGATATGGGAGCAGAATCGAGCTTACTCCAGAGATATGGGAGCAGAACTGAGCTTACTCCAGAGATATGACTGAATAATACCACATACAAGGAACAAATACCGCCACACCATGGCCACACTGTTATGTTTCGGTAGCTGAGGAGTGCAGGTAAAAAAAAAGGCAATACACCAGAGCAGTTGGAATCTATGGGATTGCAGTACCCTGACTAACCACCACAACTAGAGGCAGCCGTGGAGCGTTCCTACGTTGGTCCTAGACGCCTCGTCACAGCCTGAGAAACTAACTACACCTGAAGATAGAAAGAGGAAAGCTATCTGCCCCGGAGCAGAACCCCAAAGATAATAGAAAGCCCCCAAACATGTAATGGCGGTTAGACAAGAGGAAATACTGACACAGAAAGAAAATAGTATGAGCAAACGCTGGGGCCCAAACTATCTAAAAAGAAAAGGACAGGAAGGGTACTTACTGCAATCCCAGAAAACCCTGAAAAACACCAACTCTACTAATTTCAAAATCACCTGAGATCACACGACCTCTACCACCTAAATTAGCTCTCTGGTGTAACAAAATCAAAACAGCAGCCACTGAAAAAACTGGAAAAAGCAAAAGAACAAAACTCAGTGGCTGAACTAAACTGAGAAGGCAGAAGCCCCCGGAGGGGACCCAGAAGGCCCCCAAAGAAGTGCAAGACAAAAAAGCAAAAATATAGCAATAACACAAAAGAAGAAAAAATCTTATCTGGTAGCAGGAGATGCAGACACGACACAGCAGGCTACAAGGGAAACTGGAATGAAGGATTCAGACCAGAACAATTGATCACCGGCAACCCTGATGGGAAAATGACTCCCTTATATAAGACCAGTCAGTAACACCTGATTCCCAGTCCTCACAATCTTCACTAGTACCGCTTGTAACCACCAGAGGGAGCCTCTGCTCAGAACTCATCTCAAACCCATTCACAACAGTACCCCCCCCTTGAGGAGGGGTCACCGAACCCTCATTTGAGCAACCAGGTCGGTCAGGATGAGTTCTATGATACGCACGGATAAGTCTCCTAGCATGGATGTCCGAAGCAAACACCCAAGAATTGTCTTCCTGACCATAACCTCTCCATTTAACCAAATACTGGAGTTTCCGTCTAGAAAAACGAGAATCCAATATTTTCTCAACCACATACTCCAGATTGCCCTCAACCAAAACAGGGTCAGGAGGCACAGCAGCAGGAACCACTGGCTCAACAAACCTCTTCAACAAGGACTTGTGGAACACGTTATGGATCTTAAATGTCCCTGGAAGAAGCAAACGAAAAGAAACAGGATTAATAATCTCCATGATCTTATAAGGTCCAATGAACCTAGGCTTAAATTTAGGAGATGCTACTCTCATAGGAATATTCTTTGAGGACAACCAGACCAAGTCCCCCACTTTAAACCGAGGACCATCAGTCCTATGCCGGTTAGCAAACCGCTGGGCCTTCTCCTGAGAGAGGGACAACCTCTCCACTACCTGTCCCAAATCTGTTGCATACGCTCCACAACAGAGTCAACACCTGGACAGACAGAAGCCTCCGTCTGTCCTGAAGAAAATCGAGGGTGAAACCCAGAATTACAGAAAAACGGAGACATCAAAGTGGCAGAGCTAGCCCTATTATTAAGAGCAAACTCAGCCAAAGGCAAAAAAGAGACCCAGTCATCCTGATCAGCAGACACAAAGCATCTAAGATAAGTCTCCAATGTCTGGTTTGTTCTCTCAGTTTGACCATTGGTCTGAGGATGAAATGCAGAGGAGAAAGACAATTGAACACCCAGTTTAGAACAAAAAGTCCTCCAAAATCTGGAAACAAACTGGACTCCTCTGTCAGACACAATGTTCTCAGGAATGCCGTGTAAACGAACCACGTGCTGAAGGAACAACGGCACCAATTCAGAGGAGGAAGGCAACTTAGGTAATGGCACAAGATGTATCATTTTGGAAAACCTATCACAAATTACCCAGATGGTGGTCATTCTCTGAGAAACAGGAAGATCGGAAATGAAATCCATAGAGATATGGGTCCATGGTCTCTTGGGCACAGGCAATGGCATCAACAAACCACTAGAGCGAGAGCAAGGCTTGGAGCGAGAGCAAGTCCCGCAGGACTGCACAAATTCCCTGACATCACGAGACAAGGTAGGCCACCAAAAGGACCGACTAACCAAGTCTCTGGTACCAAAAATTCCGGGATGCCCAGCCAATGCGGAACAATGAATCTCAGACATCACACTCTTTTTCCATTGGTCCGGGACAAACAATTTTCCAACAGGGCAGCGCTCGGGCCTATCCTCCTGACACCCCTCCAGAGCAAGTCTCAAATTGGGCGAGATGGCGGAAAGAACTACACCCTCTTTCAAAATAACAGAAGGATCAGATAACTCAGGAGAGTCCGCAAGGAAACTCCTCGAGAGGGCATCCGCCTTAACATTCTTAGTGCCAGGAAGAAAGGAAACCACAAAATTAAAACGTGTGAAAAACAAGGCCCACCTGGCCTGTCTAGGATTGAGTCGCTTGGCAGATTCCAGATAGACCAGATTCTTATGGTCCGTAAGGACCACCACCTGATGTTTGGCTCCCTCCAGCCAATGTCTCCACTCTTCAAAAGCCCACTTCATGGCCAATAACTCCCGATAACCCACGTCATAATTACGTTCAGTAGGAGAAAATTTTCGAGAGAAAAAGGCACAAGGGTTACTTTTAGAGGTCTCTGGATCTTTTTGGGACAAAACGGCACCTGCCCCAATTTCAGAGGCATCAACCTCCACCTGAAATGGCAGAGAAACATCAGGCTGCCGTAGAACAGGAGCAGAAGTGAATCTCTGCTTAAGTTCCTGAAATGCAGAGACTGCCTCAGGAGGCCAATTCACCACATCAGAACCCTTTCTGGTCAAATCAGTTAATGGTTTAACAATAACCGAGAAATTACCAATAAATTTACGATAAAAATTGGCAAAACCCAAAAATCTCTGAAGAGCCTTTAATGAAGTAGGTTGGACCCAATCACAAATGGCCTGAACCTTGACCGGGTCCATTTCAATAACAGATGGGGACAAAATGAATCCCAGAAATGAGATCCTCTGTACGCCAAAAAGACACTTTGATCCCTTCACATACAGAGCATTCTCTCTCAAAATCTGGAACACAGTTCGAACATGTTTCACATGAGAGTCCCAGTCATTAGAAAAAATCAAGATATCATCCAAATAAACAATCAGAAATTTGTCCACAAAATCCCTGAAAATGTCATTCATGAAGGACTGGAAGACGGAAGGAGCATTAGTGAGCCCAAAGGGCATCACTAGTACTCAAAATGCCCTTCAGGGTATTGAATGCCGTCTTCCATTCATCCCCGTGCTTAATGCGAATAAGGTTATACGCCCCCCTGAGGTCAAGCTTGGTAAACCAAGTAGCGTTTTTCACCCTGGAAAACAGGTCAGAAATCAAGGGTAACGGGTATTGATATTTCACAGTAATATTGTTCAAGAGACGATAATCAATACACGGCCTTAATGAACCATCTTTTTTGGCCACAAAGAAAAAACCGGCACCTAAGGGTGAAGAGGATGGTCTGATATGACCCTTCTCCAAAGATTCCTTGATATAAGACCGCATAGCGTCATGTTCAGGTACAGACAAGTTAAAAAGGCGACCTTTAGGGAATTTACTACCCGGCACTAATTCAATAGCGCAGTCATAGCTCCTATGGGGAGGCAAGGATGCAGATTTACTTTCGCTAAACACATCAGAAAAATCAAACAAAAAGTCAGGAACATCCTGAGCCTGGGGGGAGGCAGAAAAAACAGGAGTGTTGGTATTAACACATTGGCAGCCCCAACTGGCCACAGACACAGACTTCCAATCCAAAACAGGATTATGAGACTGCAACCAAGGGAAACCCAGCACGATAATGTCATGCAGATTATATAGAACCAAAAATTTGCAGCACTCCTGGTGATCAGGTTCAACCCTCATTATCACCTGAGTAGAAAACTGGGGTTTATTCTCAGCCAAAGGGGTAGAATTGATCCCCAGTAGGGGAATAGACTTCTGTAGGGGTATCAAGGGAAACCCACAACGTTTAGCAAAATCATAATCCATCAGGTTAATAGCTGCTCCAGAATCAACGAAAGCCTGAGCAGAAAATGAGGACAGAGAGCATATCAGAGTGACAGTTAATAAAAACTTAGTCTGAACACTACCCAAGACAACTGAGCGTGCAAAACGTCTTCCCCGCTTAGGGCAGACTGAAATAGCATGAGAGGCATCACCACAGTAGAAACATAACCCATTGCGCTTTCGAAACTCATGACGCTGTGCCCCAGACACCACTCTATCACACTGCATGGGTTCAGAAGCTGGTTCACAAGGCAACACCATTCCACGCATACTTCTCCGCTCACGCAAACGTCTGTCAATTTGAATCGCTAATGACATAGAATCATTGAGACCAGAGGGGACAGGGAATCCCACCATAACATCCTTTACATTATCTGACAGACCCTTCCGGAAAAGGGCCGCCAAAGCGTCGTCATTCCATTTGGTCAGGACTGCCCACCTACGGAATCTCTGACAGTATAACTCAGCGTCATCAAGCCCCTGATTTAATGCCAACAAGGCTTTTTCAGCTTGATCAGTGACATTAGGCTCATCGTACAATAACCCCAAAGCCTGAAAAAACGCATCAACATCACTCAAAACAGGATCCCCAGGTATCAGGGAAAAAGCCCAATCCTGAGGATCGCCGCGCAGGAGAGAGATGATAATTTGAACCTGCTGCGCTGCGTTTCCTGAGGACTTAGATTTTAAGGCAAAAAACAATTTACAATTATTTTTGAAATTCTGAAACTTAGCTCGATCCCCTAAAAACAAATCTGGCATGGGATCCTAGGTTCCACAACAGGCAACCCAGCAAGATAGATAGCAATACGCCGAACCTCAGTGGCAAGCTGATCCACACGGCCAACAACTGTGCAAACTCCATTGGGAGAAAAGATCCTCCCCAGCACCCAGAGATACAGAGGGAAAAAAAAAAAAAATGCAACTAACAGAAAAATATCTCTGACAACTCTGACAACCTGTCAAGATCCCGTCTGGGTTGGAGCCGATGTTACTGCAAACACTAGGGGAAGCAGAGGCAGTAGCGTAGTCAGATGGCAGCCGGAGGTCGGTACACAGGAAAGCAGTGTTTGTAGCAATGGATCAGGCGGATAACGTAGTCAGGTGGCAGCCGGAGGTCGGTACACAGGAAAGGCAGTTCGGTAACAGAGGAGCAGGCAGATAACGTAGTCAGGTGGCAGCCGGAGGTCGGTACACAGGAGAGCAGTGTTTGTAGCAATGGATCAGGCGGAGAGCGTAGTCAGAAGGCAGGCCGAGGTCGGTTCACAGGAGAGCAGTGTTTGTAGCAATGGATCAGGCGGAGAGCGTAGTCAGAAGGCAGGCCGAGGTCGGTTCACAGGAGAGCAGTGTTTGTAGCAATGGATCAGGCGGAGAGCGTAGTTAGAAGGCAGGCCGAGGTCGGTTCACAGGAGAGCAGTGTTTGTAGCAATGGATCAGCAGGAAACGCTTGACTAAAGGCTTGGAGCTCAATAATCTCGCAATGACACACCCACAGGGCCAGGTTTATATAGGGTGTGTAATTGGCAATCAGAGGCCCAATCAAAAGAGCACTAGGTGTAGCTAATCAGGAAGAACAGTCAATGGTATCAGGGTTCAGCAAGGAACTTAGCAGCCAGCAGAATAGCTCAGATGGTAGAGCTGCTGGCCAGTGGACAAGAGGTACTGGGTTCGACTCCTGACAGTACTCCCCTCCTTCCAGGATGGCCTCTGGACATCTCAGGAGCTGGCTTATCCGGGTACCTCTGATGAAAGGCTCTTGTTAGTCTAGGAGCATGGACGTTGTCCCTTGGTTCCCATGAATTTTCCTCTGGTCCGTAACCCTTCCACTGCACCAGATACTGCAGTTTACCTCTGAATTTTCGGGAGTCCAGAATCTTATCCACAATGTATTCTTCTTCACCACGGATCCTTTCTGGTGGAGGAGGTGGCTGAATTCTTCCTGGAAACGGGTTTTCACAGAAGGGTTTGAGCAAGGATATGTGAAACACTGGATGAATCTTTAGATTGTTGGGAAGTTCCAAACGAAAAGCAACCTGGTTAATTTTTGCAGAAATTTGAAAAGGTCCAATGAATTTCTGACCCAATTTGGAGGATGGCACATGTGTCTTAAGGTTTTTAGTGGACAGCCAAACTTTGTCTCCAACCTGAAGAGCAGGGGGCACTCTCCGATGTTTATCTGCTGCTTCCTTATATACTTCCTGGGTCTTGAGTAATATCTCTGATAATTCCTTCTGGGATTCCTGTAATTTTGCAAGCCTGTCATTTACAGCAGGAATGGGAGTGTTCACTGGCAGATTAGGGATAAATACTGGATGTACTCCATAATTAGCAAAAAATGGGGTTTGAGATGTAGCGCTATGTATGGAGTTGTTGTAGGAAAACTCTGCTGTTGGTAAATAGTCCACCCAGTCATCCTGAAGATAGGAAATGAAGCAACGGAGGTATTGCTCCAAAGTCTGGTTCGTTCTCTCCGTCTGGCCATTGGACTGAGGATGGAAAGCGGTAGAAAGATTCACCGTGACTCCCAAGGCTGTACAGAAACTCTTCCAAAATTTTGACGTAAACTGAACGCCTCTGTCAGACACCACGCTGTCAGGAATTCCATGTAACTTGAATACCTCTTTGATTATCAGTTCTGCAGTTTTTTCAGCAGTAGGAATTCCTTCAGTTGGAATAAAGTGGGCCATTTTTGTGAGTCGGTCCACTATGACAAGGATGACGGTCATCTGTTTGGAAGGGGGTAGTTCCACAATAAAATCCATGGAAATAGATCCCCAAGGCCTGGATGGAACTGGAAGTGGTTGCAAGAGTCCTAGAGGAGACGATCGTGGGGTCTTGTTTCGTGCGCATGTTAAACAGGTTGAAACATATTTCCTCACGTCCTTCCTACAATTAGGCCACCAAAAGAAACGAAGTAGTAAGTCTTGTGTTTTGCAACTCCAGGATGTCCTGCCAGTTTAGAATCATGGACACTTTTGAGGACTTCAAGGCGAGAAGATTCAGGTACATATATTTTGTGTTTCTGCATCCAAAACCCCTCTTTGAATGAAAGATCGACGTCTTCCGAAGGATGGTTAAGGAAAGAGTCCTCTTGATATCCATCTTTAATTCTATTACATAGTCCTCTAGAGTGCAATATTCCCAAAAAATTTTTAGGGCCTAGAATTGTATCGTCATTACTAGACCTCTCCTGAGGTTCCGAACACATCCTGGACAGGGCGTCAGCCTTGCCATTTCTTGAACCAGGCCGGTAAGAAATTATAAAATTGAATCTTGAGAAAAATAAGGCCCATCGTGCTTGTCTTGCAGACAATCTTTTTGCTGTACGGAGGAATTGAAGATTCTTGTGGTCCGTGAGGACAGTCACAGGGTGATTGGCACCTTCCAAAAGATGTCTCCATTCGGAGAAGGCAACTTTAATGGCTAACAGTTCTTTATTACCGATGTCGTAGTTCTTTTCTGCAGATGACATGGTGTGGGAAAGAAACGCACATGGGTGAAGTTGCATTTTGTCCCCAACTCGCTGAGACAGAATGGCTCCCACTGCAGAGTCCGAGGCGTCCACTTCGACAGTAAATGGCAATTCAGGATTTGGGTGTACTAACAATGGAGCAGACGTAAAAAGAGTTTTCAATTTGTCAAAAGCCTCCTGTGCCTCCGGAGACCAGAAAAATGCTTTGGTCTTTTTTGTTAGTGTAGTAATTGGTAGTATGATCCGTGAAAAGTTCTTTATAAATTTTCGGTAAAAATTTGCAAATCCTATGAAACGCTGGACGTCTTTTAAATTTCTTGGAACAGGCCAGTCCACTACAGCATTGATTTTGCCGGGATCCATGCTCAGACCTTCTGGGAGATGATATATCCCAGAAATTGGATACTGGTTTGTTCAAACTCACATTTTTCAAGTTTAATGTAAAGATGGTTCTCCTGTAGTCGTTCCAAGACTAACTGGACGTGTGTCACGCGGTCTTATGATATGTGTACGATGTCAGTAAACTATTCTTAAAAGAACAACACTCTATACAACATATAGATTAGCAACATCAGCATGTAAATATAGAATAGATTTACCTGACACGATATCCGTTGAACTCAGGGTTAATCTTGAGGACTTGATAGACTGTCACAGGAAAGAGGAGGACCGGGGTCTAACCTGACCCTAAACTGGGGTCCTAACTAATCCCTCACCTTGGAGGTACTGATAATGGCTCAGAGGTCCAAGTCTCCAGCCTAACCCTGTCTCCTATCAGTCCCTGAACCCTGTAATCAGTCCTAAGAAGGATACTGATTACCACCAAAGGAATATGGGCTGATCTCTGCTAAATACACAGATTAGACATATTAGACAGACTGGAGAAAACACAGACTTGCATACACACTCAAACACAGAAGGAACATAAATGATCTGGGATATTAAACTCTAAGCAAGGTGAGCTTAAAACAACTAAGGAGCTCTTTAACCTAAGTCTAATACAGATACAATCCTATCTGTGGTCTGCATGAAGAATTTCACTGGCAACTCCCAACGCAGACAACCAGAGATTTAAAGGAAACCAATCAACAAATAATTAATTGCAGCTGGGAGAAACTGCACCCAGTCCCAGAACTGAGCACAGACAGAATTAACTCCCTAACTGCCAAACACAAAGAAACAGCAACTCAGCTGTAAGAAGTCAGAATGTGCAACCGCGACGATCTTCGTGGCAATGCACACATGACAGTAACCCCCCCTTCTACGAGGGGCCTCCGGACCCTCAGGGCCAGGTTTGCCCGGTGAGTTCTGTGGAAGGTCCGCACCAAACGATCTGCGTTAATGTCAGACGCAGGAACCCACGTCCTCTCCTCTGGACCATACCCCTTCCAATGCACCAAGTACTGAAGGGATCGGCGATTCAGACGTGAGTCAATGATCTTTGACACTTGAAACTCCAAGTTACCATTGACCACCACTGGAGGAGGAGGTAGAGGTGATGGTATGACTGGTGCCACGTACCTCTTAAGTAATGACTTGTGGAACACATTATGGATTTTAAACGTAGGAGGGAGGTCCAGACGAAATGCCACAGGATTAATTATGGAACTGATCCTGTACGGCCCGATGAATCTGGGGCCCAGCTTCCAGGAGGGAACTTTAAGTTTTATATTCCTGGTAGACAACCATACCAGATCGTTCACATTAAGATCTGGACCAGAAACTCTCCTCCTATCAGCCATACGTTTATAACGGTTCCCCATAGCACTCAGATTATTCAATACACCTCTCCACACTGAAGCAAGTGACGACGAGAAACGCTCCTCCTCAGGAACCCCAGAAGGGACCCCCCCATTGAATGTACAAAACTGGGGATGAAAACCATATGCCCCAAAAAACGGGACTTACCAGTGGACTCGCTCCGCCTGTTGTTAAGAGCGAACTCTGCCAGAGGCAAGAAAGAAGACCAGTCCTCCTGGTTCTCTGAGACAAAACACCGAAGATAAGTCTCTAGGCTTTGATTCAGACGCTCTGTCTGACCATTGGTCTGCGGATGAAAAGCCGAGGAAAATGACAATTGCATCCCCCGACGTAAACAAAATGCCCTCCAAAACTTGGACACAAACTGAGACCCCCTATCTGACACCACATCAGAAGGCAACCCATGAAGTCTCACAATCTCCCCAATGAACACCTGCGCCAGAGTTTTAGCATTAGGGAGGGCAGGAAGAGCAATGAAATGTGCCATCTTACTGAACCTGTCAACAACCACCAGTATGACAGTCTTCCCTGACGACTGAGGAAGGTCCGTGATGAAGTCCATAGACAAATGAGTCCATGGACGCTCCGGAAGTTTCAAGGGTAAGAGGGTCCCAGACGGACGGGTATGAGGGGTCTTAGAGCGAGCACAAACCCCACAGGACGCGACAAAAGTTAAAACATCTTTATTAACGTTAGGCCACCAAAACCGGCGAGAAAGGAGATCTAAAGTAGCCTTACTCCCTGGATGTCCTGCTAAAGCAGAATTATGATGTGCCTCAATAACCTTTTGTCTCAACTGATTTGGGACAAACAGTCTCCCTGGAGGTCCTGCAGGGCGTCCCCCTGAGCCTCTAACACCTCCTCCTCAAGCTCAGAACATACAGCCGACACTACCACCCCCTCCTGAAGGATAGGAATCGGGTCATCCATTTTCCCGGCCCCTGGGAAACTGCGAGACAAGGCATCCGCCTTAACATTCTTAGATCCAGGGCGATAAGTGACAACAAAATTAAACCTGGTAAAAAACAACGACCATCGAGCTTGTCTGGAATTCAGACGCTTAGCAGATTCCAAATACAGCAGGTTCTTGTGATCAGTAATGACGGTGACCGGGTGGACTGCCCCCTCCAAAAAGTGACGCCATTCTTCAAAAGCCAACTTAATGGCCAAAAGTTCCCTATTGCCGATATCATAATTCCTTTCGGCGGACGACAATTTTTTAGAAAAGAAAGCGCACGGATGCCATTTACCAGGGGACGGACCCTGGGACAATATTGCACCCACCCCTACGTCAGACGCGTCCACCTCCACAACGAACGGCTGTGATGCATCTGGTTGGATGAGAACGGGTGCCGAAGCAAAACATTTTTTCAAAGAGGAAAAAGCTTGGCAAGCTTTGTCCGACCATTTAGAAAAATCCGTCCCTTTTCTCGTCATGTCAGTGAGAGGTTTGACAACAGATGAGAAATTACAAATAAATTTCCGGTAGTAGTTAGCAAACCCCAGAAAACGCTGCAGAGCCTTAAGATCCTCTGGCTGATCCCATTCAAGCACCGCTCTCACCTTTTCAGGGTCCATACGGAAACCGGAGGCTGACACCAAGAAACCCAAAAACTGAAGTTCCTGTACGGCGAATACACACTTTTCCAGTTTGGCGTATAGTTTATTGTCTCGCAAGATCTGCAACACCTGTCTCACATGCTCCTGGTGAGACACAAGATCTGGTGAGTAAATTAAAATGTCATCCAAATATACGACCACAAACAGCCCCACCAGATGACGAAAAATGTCATTAACAAAATGTTGGAACACTGCTGGTGCAGTAGTCAGACCAAAAGGCATGACAAGGTTCTCATAATGTCCCTCCGGCGTGTTAAACGCCGTTTTCCACTCATCCCCCTCTTTTATCCTAATCAGATTATACGCCCCCCTGAGATCCAATTTAGAGAACCATTTGGCGCCAACAATTTGATTGAAGAGATCAGGAATCAGAGGGAGTGGATACGGATCTCGAACAGTAATCCGATTAAGTTCGCGGAAATCCAAGCAAGGGCGTAGGCCTCCATCTTTTTTCTTCACAAAGAAGAACCCCGCGGCCACTGGGGAAGATGAAGGTCTAATATGCCCTTTGGCCAGACTCTCCGAAATATAATCTTTCATAGCCTGCCTCTCAGGACCAGAAAGGTTATATAACCTAGCTTTAGGTAACTTAGCATCAGGAAGTAAATTAATAGAGCAGTCATACACGCGATGAGGAGGCAACTCCTGACACCCCTCCTCAGAGAACACATCCCCAAAGTCCTCCAAAAAAGGAGGCAAAGTACTAGGCACGACCGCACTGATGACTGTGTTCATGCAGTTACTTTTGCAAAACTCCCCCCATTGGCTTATATCTCTGGACTGCCAATTAATCACAGGGTTATGTTTAACCAACCAAGGAAGTCCCAACACAATAGGAGTAGGTAGACCCTCCAACACATAACAAGATAATAGTTCCCTATGTATTGCCCCTACCCGAAGGTCAATGTTATGAACCTCATGAACAAAGCTACCTTGGCCGAGAGGCCTGGCGTCAATGGAGAATATAGGGATCGGTTTGACCAATACACTCAGATGCATACCTTGAGCCTGAGCAAACTGAGCGTCAACCAGATTAGCCCCGGACCCACTATCAAGAAGAACAGAAAATCTCTCCACTCTCGTACCAACCACCACCTCCACTGGTACAAGGAACTGAGAAGAACTAGCGGACGAAATACATACTCCCAGGTTGTCGTCCACCACACAACCTGGGATTAACAGTTTTTCCGGCGACTTTTGGCTCAACAAGGCACGGGATGGACATCCCCCAACAAAATGTCCCTCTTTCCCGCAGAAGAAACACCTTCTAGTCCTGCGGCGTACCGCCAATCCCCTCCTACGAAATGATGTCCCTCCCAACTGCATAGGCTCCTCCGAACAGACAAGGGGAACCTCAACATAAGGGACTTTAGTAGTAGGTGGAGTAACAACAGGGGGCGGAGTTACCTCGCACCTCTCCCGGAGCCGTCTATCAGTACGGATAGCTAGGGCCATAGCAGCCTCCAGTGATGGAGGAGAATCATACTGAGCCAAAACGTCCTTTAATTTGTCAGAAAGCCCATGACAAAACTGGCTTCTAAGAGCTGGGTCATTCCACTGAGTATCTGTGGCCCATCTACGGAACTCAGAAGCAAATTCCTCCGCCGGACGATCTCCCTGCTGTATCTTACGTAATTTTGTCTCAGCAAGAGAGACCCGATCTGGGTCATCATATACCAAACCCAGGGCAGTAAAAAATCGATCTACTGACTGTAGAGCCGGGGATCCCGGAGGAAGGGAGAAGGCCCAGGATTGAGGGTCCCCTTGTAGGAGCGAGATAACAATTCCCACTCTCTGCTCTTCACTCCCTGATGATCGAGGCCGAAGCCGAAAATACAATTTACATGCTTCCCTGAAGGTAAAAAATTTGTCTCGCCCACCAGTGAACCTGTCCGGAGAGCTACTTTAGGTTCAAATCTGGGTTGCTCCGAGGGAGACAAAACTTTGGACTTAATGTCCGTCAGCTCCATGGATAATCCCTGCAACTGCAGAGCCAGCTGGGCTACTGGATCCATGGCAACTGGGAATAATTTTATGGGCCAGTGAAAATGTCACGCGGTCTTATGATATGTGTACGATGTCAGTAAACTATTCTTAAAAGAACAACACTCTATACAACATATAGATTAGCAACATCAGCATGTAAATATAGAATAGATTTACCTGACACGATATCCGTTGAACTCAGGGTTAATCTTGAGGACTTGATAGACTGTCACAGGAAAGAGGAGGACCGGGGGTCTAACCTGACCCTAAACTGGGGTCCTAACTAATCCCTCACCTTGGAGGTACTGATAATGGCTCAGAGGTCCAAGTCTCCAGCCTAACCCTGTCTCCTATCAGTCCCTGAACCCTGTAATCAGTCCTAAGAAGGATACTGATTACCACCAAAGGAATATGGGCTGATCTCTGCTAAATACACAGATTAGACATATTAGACAGACTGGAGAAACACAGACTTGCATACACACTCAAACACAGAAGGAACATAAATGATCTGGGATATTAAACTCTAAGCAAGGTGAGCTTAAAACAACTAAGGAGCTCTTTAACCTAAGTCTATACAGATACAATCCTATCTGTGGTCTGCATGAAGAATTTCACTGGCAACTCCCAACGCAGACAACCAGAGATTTAAAGGAAACCAATCAACAAATAATTAATTGCAGCTGGGAGAAACTGCACCCAGTCCCAGAACTGAGCACAGACAGAATTAACTCCCTAACTGCCAAACACAAAGAAACAGCAACTCAGCTGTAAGAAGTCAGAATGTGCAACCGCGACGATCTTCGTGGCAATGCACACATGACAACGTGCCTGCGATGCTCTTCCAAGGTGTCTGAAAATATAAGAATGTCATCGAGATAAGCCACAACGAATTGGTCCAAGAAATCTCGAAATACATCATTAATAAAATGTTGAAAGGTGGCTGGGCATTGCTAAGACCAAAGGTCATAACCAGAGATTCAAAATGTCCATATCTCGTTCTGAAGGCGGTCTTCCACTCATCTCCTGGGCGAATCCGTATGAGGTTGTAAGCCCCTCTAAGATCCAGCTTCGTAAAGATTTTCGCAGAACGGAGTCTCTCAAATAGTTCAGGAATCAAGGGTAGCGGGTAGCGATTCTTGACAGTGATATTATTCATCTCTCTGTAGTCAATACATGGCCGCAGAGTGGAGTCTTTCTTTTCAACAAAGAACAGGGGTGCCCCAGCTGGAGATGTGGAAGGTCGAATAAAGCCTTTCTCTAAATTTTCATCCAGGAACTTTCTTAATACCTTCAATTCAGGTTCGGAAAGATTGTAAATCCGTCCAAATGGAATGGTTGCTCCTGGCAGCAATTCAATGGGACAGTCGTAAGGACGGTGAGGAGGTAATTGATCTGCTTTCTTCTTACTGCAGACATCAGAGAACTGCTGATATTGAGGTGGTAGTTTCTCTTCCTTCTCATGCGAAATCTCAGAGATTTGGACTTGTTGGAGAACAGGGGGTTCCTTATGACAATTATTCTTACAGTAGTCAGATGGAAAGGTGATGGTCCTTGATGCCCAGTTGATAGAAGGGTTATGGACTGAAAACCAGGGATCCCTAGAATAACCGGAAATTTCGGAGATGAGATAAGGTGGAAACTGACAGCTTCATGATGATCCGGTTCGATACAAATCTCCAGTTCGATTGTCTCATGCGTGACAGGTCCAGAAGACAAGGGTGATCCATCCACCGTTTCCATTTCAATTGGTGTGGATTTGGTCCTACTGGAAATATTATTATCACGTGTAAATTTTAAGTCCATAAAATTCCCTCCTGCTCCCGAATCCAACAGGGCAGAGCATTGTATTTTTTGGGTGCCCATTACAACCTGAATGGGGATTACAAAATGAGATGATGTAGTATGTATTTTGTCTATTTCTGGCGTTACTGATGAGATAGTCTGCAAGATGGAATCCGACTGCTGAGAAAGGTCCATATTGCTGGCAGACCTGTTGTTGGTAAAGGCTATAGTCCTTTTGTTAGGACAGTTGATGGCATAGTGTCCAGGGTCCCCACAATAGAGGCAGAGATGTTCTGCACGTCGCCTCTCCTTCTCCTGTGCAGAGAGTGGTCTTCGGATGACGTCGATCTGCATCGGTTCAGACACGCCTTGCGTCTTTTCTTGTGGTCCGATGCTGAAAATGAGAAGCCAGGGCTATTCCCAAGTGCTCGCAGTCTCTCCTTTCTCCTTTCAGTAAGTCTCTGGTCAATCCGGATACATAGTTGAATAAAGTCCTCCAACTGGTCAGGGGTCTCAACCCTGGCAAGCTCGTCTTTCACTGGTTCTGATAACCCTCATCGAAATTGACTTCTCTGGGCCGCTGGATTCCAGGTGGTGTCGGCCACCCAGCGACGGAACTCCGATGTGTATTCCGCAACAGAGCGACGTCCTTGGCGCAAATTATGTAATTTGGTTTCTGCTGTGGCACAGCGGTTTGGGTCATCAAAAACTTGATTCATAGCTGCGGTGAAGGCTTCCAGGTCATTAAGGAGGTCATAGTCCTTTTCTACATAAGGTGAAGCCCAAGCAAGAGCTTCATCCGTCAGGAGATTTATCATGAAAAAAACTTTCTTCCTCTCACTGGTAAAGGGAGCAGGTTGCATCTGGAAGTATATGCGGCATTGATTGAGGAATCCTCGGTACTGCTTGCGATCCCCACTGAACTTTGCAGGCAGCGGCAGCCGCGCGTTTGATTCGGACCCTGAATTGCGCACGTCCAGAAGTTGTTTTTGTAGCTCAATTACTTCCTGTTGTATCGCCGTGAAATCAGTTTGTAACTTGGCATATTTTCCTTGAGAGTCAGTACAAAAACTTTGAAGCTCCGTAACTTGCCGTCTCAGGGTGTTCACAGCGGACTCCATTTTGGCGCGAGATTATTCCTTCAAGATCCCGTCTGGGTTGGAGCCGATGTTACTGCAAACACTAGGGGAAGCAGAGGCAGGTAGCATAGTCAGATGGCAGCCGGAGGTCGGTACACAGGAAAGCAGTGTTTGTAGCAATGGATCAGGCGGATAACGTAGTCAGGTGGCAGCCGGAGGTCGGTACACAGGAAAGGCAGTTCGGTAACAGAGGAGCAGGCAGATAACGTAGTCAGGTGGCAGCCGGAGGTCGGTACACAGGAAAGCAGTGTTTGTAGCAATGGATCAGGCGGAGAGCGTAGTCAGAAGGCAGGCCGAGGTCGGTTCACAGGAGAGCAGTGTTTGTAGCAATGGATCAGGCGGAGAGCGTAGTCAGAAGGCAGGCCGAGGTCGGTTCACAGGAGAGCAGTGTTTGTAGCAATGGATCAGCAGGAAACGCTTGACTAAAGGCTTGGAGCTCAATAATCTCGCAATGACACACCCACAGGGCCAGGTTTATATAGGGTGTGTAATTGGCAATCAGAGGCCCAATCAAAAGAGCACTAGGTGTAGCTAATCAGGAAGAACAGTCAATGGTATCAGGGTTCAGCAAGGAACTTTGCAGCCAGCAGAATAGCTCAGATGGTAGAGCTGCTGGCCAGTGGACAAGAGGTACTGGGTTCGACTCCTGACACAACCTTTTTTTTCTATCACAATATTTTTTCCCTTCTGTGAGTACCATACAATTTTCTATTGGCCGGTGATACTGTTATGTTTCGGTAGCTCAGGAGTGCAGGTAAAAAAAAAGGCAATACACCAGAGCAGTTGGAATCTATGGATTGCAGTACCCTGACTAACCACCACAACTAGAGGCAGCCGTGGAGCGTTCCTACGTTGGTCCTAGACGCCTCGTCACAGCCTGAGAAACTAACTACACCTGAAGATAGAAAGAGGAAAGCTATCTGCCCCGGAGCAGAACCCCAAAGATAATAGAAAGCCCCCAAACATGTAATGGCGGTTAGACAAGAGGAAATACTGACACAGAAAGAAAATAGTATGAGCAAACGCTGGGGCCCAAACTATCTAAAAAGAAAAGGACAGGAAGGGTACTTACTGCAATCCCAGAAAACCCTGAAAAACACCAACTCTACTAATTTCAAAATCACCTGAGATCACACGACCTCTACCACCTAAATTAGCTCTCTGGTGTAACAAAATCAAAACAGCAGCCACTGAAAAAACTGGAAAAAGCAAAAGAACAAAACTCAGTGGCTGAACTAAACTGAGAAGGCAGAAGCCCCCGGAGGGGACCCAGAAGGCCCCCAAAGAAGTGCAAGACAAAAATGCAAAAATATAGCAATAACACAAAAGAAGAAAAAATCTTATCTGGTAGCAGGAGATGCAGACACGACACAGCAGGCTACAAGGGAAACTGGAATGAAGAATTCAGACCAGAACAATTGATCACCGGCAACCCTGATGGGAAAATGACTCCCTTATATAAGACCAGTCAGTAACACCTGATTCCCAGTCCTCACAATCTTCACTAGTACCGCTTGTAACCACCAGAGGGAGCCTCTGCTCAGAACTCATCTCAAACCCATTCACAACACCACACCACATATTACCCACCACATAGTGACCGATTAATACCACATACAAGGAACAAATACCGCCACACCATGACCTTAACACATATTACTACCACATAGTGACTGAATAATACCACATACAAGGAACAAATACCGCCACACCATGACTAGACCACATATTACCACCACATAGTGACTGAATACTACAATCTATTCTATTATTTCTAAACACTGTTTTTCGGTGATTACTTTGTATCTCCGTTCATACTGCACCCATACACACAAATGATACACGATTTGAAAGGTAAACTTGCCCCCTTCAGCAAGAAAATAGCCAAACAAACCACACATTCACAATTTGATCACAAAATACAGTTTAAACATTAATTTTCATAAACCTGCAGTAAGGAAAAATGACCTGCAGGTGGCACCACACTACCCCAAAGCACACTACCACAAAGCTGCTTACAGACATCACAAACAAATCCAAACATTTGCCTTGGTGGCTTTTCAGCTTGCCAAACTGCTTGCCCACCTATTTCAGCCAAATTGGAGGATTGCACACTTCACTGCAGGTGAGGCACATATGCAAACACATTTGTAAATATGCACTGCTTATTGAATTGCACACTTGATCTGTTCATACTCCACCCACACAAACAAATGATACACCATTTGAAAGGTCAAATCATCTGCAGATGGCAGCACACTACCCCAAAGCACACTACCACAAAGCTGCTTACAGACATCACAAACAAATCCAAACATTTGCCTTGGGGTCTTTCCAGCTTGCCCAAGTGCTTGCCCAGCCTATTTCAGGCACATTGGAGGATTGCACACTTCACTGCAGGTGAGTCACATATGCAAACACATTTGTATACATGCACTGCTTTTTCGGTGATTACTTCGCCCCACACACACAAATGGTGAGTCACATATGCAAACACATTTGTAAACATGCACTGCTTTTACGCTGATTACTTCGCCCCACACACACAAATGATACACCATTTGAAAGGTAAACTTGCCCCCTTCAGCAAGAAAAGAGCCAAACAAACCACACATTCATGATTTTATCACTAAATACAATTGAAACATTCATTTTCATAAACCTGCAGAAAGAGACAATGACCTGCAGGTGGCACCTCAACCAGAAGACATTTTTTGGCCTCTACTTATCAAACCAATTTATTGTATTACCAATCTACATATATAAATACCTGTCTGTGTTCATCATCTCATGAAATACATTTACATTTGACCAGCTTGCTTTTTCTGAATTTGCCTGCACCCACAACGACCAATGTGCGAAAATTTTGCACGGGCCAAGCTAGTACTGATCATTAATTTAAAAAAAAAACCAATACTAAGTGCCATTGTATACAGGAACTCTGTATTTACTGTCAGTGTACAAGTAATACTGTGATTACTGGTGACATTATACACAGGAGCTCTGGATATAGTGTCAGTGTACAGGTAATACAGGGATCACCAGTGACATTATAAACAGGAGCGCTGTATAAAGTGTCAGTGTACAGGTAAATACAGTGCTCACCACTGCCAGTGACATTATAGACAGGAGCTCTGTATATAGTATACAGTCTATAGTGTCAGTGTACAGGTAACACACTGACTCACCAGTGACGTCTCTAGCTGAAGTCCTTCACCTTTGCTTTTGTTTTTCATCCAGCACAGACCGCCATCACTTCTTCCAGCCAGGACTCATCTCTGCATAAAATAACACAGTTACCTAGAGCAACGCTTCCAGAGCACATTCCCCACTTTTTCCCTTTCTTCTACACTACACTTCTGAATACAGAGGTGCACCCACAATCAATATATAATTGGTTATTATGCAACCTCATAGATTGTAAGCTTGTGTGCAGGGTCTTGATTCCTTTTGGTATCTGTTGATCTATGTGTTTATTGTTATGCTTAATGTCCACTCTGAAATGTAAAGTGTTTGCGGAATATGTTGGCGCTATAGAAATATTATTATTATTATTATTATTAACCCACCATTCCAAATATAAATTATAATCCACCACTGTGCACCCACTAACTATAAATAGCCACTTTCCCCATTTAATACATAAATTAATTCGCACCTGTACTCTTTCCCCAATTCATTACCAGTTACTTCATCCTCAACGCCCCCCACTATGTACCTTCCACTCTAACCCTAATCCCGATTTATTATATTTAAATGCCCATCCCACCCCAATTCATTGTCATGTCTTTCTCTCCCATCCTCTATTCATTATCAACTACTCTACCCCACATTCAATACATTATTTACTCCCCCACCCTCAAAATTCATTATTTGTTCTCCTCAGGGCCGGCGTCAGCACCCGGCACATCCGGGCAAGTGCCGGGCCCTGAGCAGGCGGGGGGCCCACTTGCCGTCGGGCACCCCGGTGCCCGTTAGCGGTGTCAGCGCCGCCACTGGGCCCCCCCCGCTTGCTCAGGGCCCCGGCAGGAGCCGGCGCAATACTCACCTCTCCCCGTGCCTCCGCTGCTGCAGCTCCGAGCTCCGGGGGGTGCCTGCGCCGGCGCTTCCTCTCTCACAGCAGCGCCACTGAATGTCGTCATCATTCAGCGGCTGGCTGTGGCAGAGAGCGCGCCGACGCCGGACAGGTGAGATCGGTGTGTGTGTGTGTGTGCCTGTGTGTATGTGAGAGAGTGCTGCCTGCGGTGCTGTATGTGTGATGGTGGTGGGGAGGCAGGCAGTGATGGTGGTGAGGAGGCGATGATGATGATGATGATGGGGAGGCAATGATAATGGGAAGGCGATGATGATGATATTAATGGGAGTAGTGTTGAGCGATACTGCTCGATATCTAAAAATATCGGATCGGAATGGTATCGCCGATATCACTAACTATCGGCGATATCCGATTCCGATACCGGAAGTCCCATGTAAGTCTATGGGAACAAAATATCGCAACTAAAAAAACACTTTCTTTCCTTGTAAACACAAAATATACACACTTAGAATACATATAATATATATATATACATGTCATTGTGACATATATATATATACATATATTTATAGTTTATTCACTTCTACATAGTAAAATAGCCTCTGATTCAATTGCCGGGTAAAGCCGGCATTTGTGAAAAGACAGAAGCACCCGAGGGTCCAGTCGCCACAGAGATGTTGCATCGCACCCAGCGAACAGGATTCAGAAGCTCGCTATAAGCGAGTCCTGTGTGCCTTAATTGAACTGTTTTTTTGCTTGAGAATTGCAAAAATCATCATAGACTGTATTTGCCATTTTCCGTCATATCTGCGCCACGAGGCACAGGTGAAGAATAAGGGGGTGCTCTCGTGGGCGTACACTCACTCCGTGGCGCGAAAACGATGTCCGCACACTCTAAATGTTACTGCAATGTAAGATCGTGCCCCACAGCTCTGGAGTTCCGCCTCCTCATCCTCCTCAGTGGGCGTAAACGAACGCGAAGGTCCCGCCTCCCTACAAAAGATGTCGCCTCTCCTGATGCTAATGACACATGTGACTTTGCTGAGATGGCGAATGGACGTGAGCAGAAGTGGGAAGGGATGGAGGAGTCAGAGCTCTCCCCCCACGGAAGCGACCCGATCGCCACGGAGCCACCGTTTGGCACCCGGCCTGGAAACCCTCCTACGCTGGAAGAAGCGGAGGATACCCTGAGAGACCTGGCCCGGCACCGGGAGGAGGTCGCCAGGATGGAAGCGAGCTGGCGGGCCCTAAAACTACAATTGGAGCGGCGCCAATCCCTCTTACCCTGAAGAGTCTGTACCGGAAGGTGAGGCCCCCCGTTCCAGTAGAGGAGGCCGTGCGGGCATCCCAGCCCTTGCAATCTGAACCGGTTGCCAGTATCTCAGTGGAGGCACCCGTTCCAGTACAGGAGGCCGTGCGGGCATCCCAGCCCTTGCAATCTGAACCGGTTGCCAGTATCACAGTGGAGGCACCCGTTCCTGCACCAGCACCCCCAGATCCCGCTGTCTGCCCCGTCGCTGAGGCAGAAGAAGCGACAACCGTCCTCATGGAGGAGGCCTCGCAGGCACCAGAGCTCTACCTGCCTGTATCGGAGCCCCGACCGTCATCTGTTCCAGAGCCGGCTGCTTCTGCCGCAGGTGAGCGCCGCCAGTACTGGCGGCGCCAGGAGAGCTGCCGCAAACCGTACATCGTAAGCTGGCGTTTGATGGTGGAGACATGGAGATGCTGGTGGAGGAGAATTACAACCGGCATCAGGAGGAAGAGTGGAGACGTCGGGAGCGGAAGCAGAGCGACAAAGGGAGCAGCGAGAATTGTTGTGAATGGGTTTGAGATGAGTTCTGAGCAGAGGCTCCCTCTGGTGGTTACAAGCAGTGCTAGTCTGTCCAGTGAAGATTGTGAGGACTGGGAATCAGGTGTTACTGACTGGTCTTATATAAGGGAGTCACCTTCCCATCAGGGTTGCCGGTGATCAATTGTTCTGGTCTGAATCCTTTATTCCAGTTTCCCTTGTAGCCTGCTGTGTCGTTGTCTGCATCTTCTGCTAACAGATAAGACATTTTCTTCTTTTGTGTTTGTGCTATATTTTTGCATTTTATCCTGCACTTCTGTGGGGGCCTTCAGGGTCCCCTCCGGGGGCTTCTGCCCCTCTCAGTTTTGTTCAGCCACTGTTGTTTGTACTTTTGCTTTTTCCAGTTTTTTCAGTGGCTGCTGTTTTGATTTTGTTACACCAGAGAACTAATTTAGGTGGTAGAGGTCGTGTGATCTCAGGTGTTTTTGAAATTAGTAGAGTTGGTGCCTTTCAGGGTTTTCTGGGATTGCAGTAAGTACCCTTCCTGTCCTTTTCTATTTAGTTAGTTTGGGCCCCAGCGTTTGCTCATACTATTTTCTTTCTGTGTCATATTTCATCTTGTCTAACCGCCATTACATGTTTGGGGG
>JARQOD010000008.1:146902735-146927083 GCA_033576555.1 Oophaga sylvatica | reverse complement strand
GATTCTGGGAGTGGAGATGATTCTGGGGAGCAGGAGATGATTCTGGGGAGGAGGAGATGATTCTGTGGGAGGTGGAGATGATTCTGGAGAGGAGATCTGGTGGAGCAGATGATTCTGGGAGCTGGAGATGATTCTGGGGAGCTGGAGATGATTCTGAGGGAGCTGGAGATGATTCTGGGGAGCAGGAGATGATTCTGGGGAGCAGGGGATGATTCTGGGGGAGCTAGGGGATGATTCTGGGGAGCTGGAGATGATTCTGGGAGCGGGATGATTCTGGGAGGTGATGATTCTGGGGGAGCGGGAGATGATTCTGGGGGAGCTGGAAGATGATTCTGGGGAGGAGATGATTCTGGGGAGCTGAGATGATTCTGGGGAGCAGGGGATGATTCTGGGGAGCAGGGATGATTCTGGGGGAGCTGAGATGATTCTGGGGGAGGGGAGATGATTCTGGGGAGAGGAGATGATTCTGGGGGAGCTGGAGATGATTCTGGTGAGTTGGAGATGATTCTGGGGGGAGGATCGGGATTGATTCTGGGGAGCTGAGATGATTCTGGGAGAGGGATGATTCTGGGGAGCTGGAGATGATTCTGGGGGAGCAGGAAGGGGGAGCAGGGGATGATTCGGGGGAGCTGGAGATGATTCGGGAGCTGGAGATGATTCTGGGGAGCTGGAGATGATTCTGGGGGAGCAGGGATGATTCTGGGAGTGGAGATGATTCTGGGGAGTGGAGATGATTCTGGGGAGCTGGAGATGATTCTGGGGAGGTGGAGATGATTCTGAGGGAGCTGGAGATGATTCTGGGGAGCAGGGATGATTCTGGGGAGCAGGGGATGATTCTGGGAGCTGAGATATCTGGGGGAGTGGAGATGATCTGGGGGAGCTGGAGATGATTCTGGGGGAGCGGAGTTTTTTTTTTTTTTTTTTTTTTTTTTTTTTTTTTTTTTTTTTTTTTTTTTTTTTTTTTCTGGGGGAGGTGAGATGATTCTGGGGGAGGAGATGATTCTGGGGAGGGAGATGATTCTGGGGAGCGGGATGATCTGGGGAGCTAGGGATGATTCTGGGGGAGCTGGGATGATTCTGGGGGAGCTGAGATGATTCTGGGGAGCGGGATGATTCTGGGGGAGCTGGAGATGATTCTGGGGGAGGGGATGTTCTGGGGAGCTGGAGATGATTCTGGGGAGCTGGATGATTCTGGGGAGTGGAGATGATTCTGGGGAGCAGGGGATGATTCTGGGGAGAGGGGATGATTCTGGGGAGCGGAGATGATCTGGGGAGCGGGGATGATTCTGGGGAGCTGGAGATGATTCTGGGGAGCTGGAGATGATTCTGGGGAGTGGAGATGATTCTGGGGGAGCAGGGGATGATTCTGGGGGTGAGATGATTCTGGGGGCAGGGATGATTCTGGGGAGCTGGGATGATTCTGGGGAGCTGGAGATGATTCTGGGGGAGGTGGAGATGATTCTGGGGGAGCTGGAGAGATTCTGGGGGAGTGGAGATGATTCTGGGGAGCAGGGATGATTCTGGGGGAGCAGGGGATGATTCTGGGGAGCTGAGATGATTCTGGGGAGGGAGATGATTCTAGAGGAGGGGATGATTCTGGGGGAGCAGGGATGATTTCGGGGGAGTAGGGGATGATTCTGGGGAGGTGGAGATGATTCTGGGGAGCTGGAGATGATTCTGGGGAGGTGGAGATGATTCTGGGAGTGGAGATGATTCTGGGGGAGCTGGAGATGATTCTGGGGGGCAGGGGAGATTCTGGGGGAGGAGATGATTCTGGGGAGGGGGATGATTGGGGAGCGGGATGATTCTGGGGAGGGGATGATCTGGGGAGCAGGATGATTCTGGGGAGCTGGAGATGATTCTGGGGAGCAGGGATGATTCTGGGAGTGGAGATGATTCTGGGGGAGCGGAGATGATTCTGGGGGAGCTGGGATGATTCTGGGGAGATGGGATGATTCTGGGGAGCAGGGATGATTCTGGGGAGCGGAGATGATTCTGGGGAGCTGGGATGATTCTGGGGAGCTGGAGATGATTCTGGGAGCTGAGATGATTCTGGGGAGCTGGAGATGATTCTGGGGGAGCAGGGGATGATTCTGGGGGGGGATGATTCTGGGGAGCTGGAGATGATTCTGGGGAGCAGGGATGATTCTGGGGAGTGAGATGATTCTGGGGGAGCGGGGATGATTCTGGGGGAGTGGAGATGATTCTGGGGGAGCAGGGATGATTCTGGGGGAGATGGAGATGATTCTGGGGAGCAGGGATGATTCTGGGGGAGCAGGGGATGATTCTGGGGAGCTGGAGATGATTCTGGGGAGCAGGGGATGATTCTGGGGGAGCTGGAGATGATTCTGGGGAGCATGGGATGATTCTGGGGAGCTGGGATGATTCTGGGGAGCAGGGATGATTCTGGGGAGCGGGGATGATTCTGGGGAGGTGGAGATGATTCTGGGGGAGCAGGGATGATTCTGGGGAGTGGAGATGATTCTGGGGAGCAGGGGATGATTCTGGGGAGTGGAGATGATTCTGGGGAGCAGGGGATGATTCTGGGGAGCTGGAGATGATTCTGGGGGAGCAGGGATGATTCTGGGGAGCAGGTTGGAGATGATTCTGGGGGGGGCAGGAGATGATTCTGGGGAGCTGGAGATGATTCTGGGGAGAGTGGAGATGATTCTGTGGGAGGTGGAGATGATTCTGGGGGAGGGAGATGATTCTGGGGGAGCAGGGAATGATTCTGGGGAGCAGGGATGATTCTGGGGGAGCTGGAGATGATTCTGGGGAGCTGGAGATGATTCTGGGGAGTGGAGATGATTCTGGGGGAGCAGGGGATGATTCTGGGGAGTGAGATGATTCTGGGGGAGCATTGGGATGATTCTGGGGAGGTGGAGATGATTCTGGGGGAGCAGGGGATGATTCTGGGGAGTGGAGATGATTCTGGGGGAGCGGGAGATGATTCTGGGGAGCTGGAGATGATTCTGGGGGAGATGGGAGATGATTCTGGGGAGGGGATGATTCTGGGGGAGGGGATGATTCTGGGGGAGCTGGAGATGATTCTGGGGAGCTGGAGATGATTCTGGGGGAGCTGGAGATGATTCTGGGGAGCAGTGGGATGATTCTGGGGAGGTGGAGATGATTCTGGGGGAGCAGGGATGATTCTGGGGGAGTGGAGATGATTCTGGGGAGGTGGAGATGATTCTGGGGAGCAGGGGATGATTCTGGGGGAGCAGGGGATGATTCTGGGGAGCATGGAGATGATTCTGGGGAGCAGGTGGATGATTCTGGGGGAGCTGGAGATGATTCTGGGGAGCAGGGGATGATTCTGGGGGAGCAGGGGATGATTCTGAGGGAGCTGGAGATGATTCTGAGGGAGCTGGAGATGATTCTGGGGAGCTGGAGATGATTCTGAGGGAGCTGGGATGATTCTGGGGAGCAGGGGATGATTCTGGGGGAGCAGGGGATGATTCTGAGGGAGGGGATGATTCTGGGGGAGCAGGGGATGATTCTGAGGGAGCTGGAGATGATTCTGGGGAGCAGGGGATGATTCTAAGGGAGCTGGAGATGATTCGGGAGGGAGCTGGAGATGATTCTGAGGGAGCAGGGGATGATTCTGGGGAGCATGGGATGATTCTGGGGAGCAGGGGATGATTCTGGGGAGCTGGAGATGATTCTGAGGGAGCAGGGGATGACCGTGCGCAGACGCGATTCTTTCAGTCACAAGAATTGAAGGGAGAGGCACGGACAGCGGGTTCACCTTTACGTCACTGCCGTTCGTCAGCTCTGTGATGTGATTGGCTCAGGGGATACAGGGCGGAGCTCCCCTCACCTTTCCTGGGAACTGCTGCAGATGTCGCTCAGAGGCAGAGAGCAGCGCGCCGGGGGCGGACATGGAGCCGGCAGGTGAGGCTGGGTGCGGGCGGGTGATACTCGGTGCGGCCTCGGGACCGGGAGTGATGAGTACCCGTGGCTGCCCTCACCGGTTGCTGCTGGTGTATGGGAAGGACCCTGGGGTCCGAGGAAGAAGCACAGACTGCAGGACGCTAATAATAACCCGCGGGCCGGTAACGGTGTGAACTGCGGCTTATGGCTGCATAGTGTACCTGCAGATAATGAGCGGTAGATGTCTGCAGAGCGGAGTCCTGACTGTCCCCAGTGTGAGTCTGCGGGGCGGTGACAGAAGGGGTATCCTGGTGACATTCTGGTGACATCCCGATGCTCCTGTGTCTGAGCTTCATAAATGGGTGATTTTACCATGTACAATATTGTAGTATTCAATGCAAAGTACAAGCGATCAAATGTTCCCGTATCCAGAAGATTGAAATATGAAGCACAAATTGTTAGAATCTGTTTTAATATTTTTTATAAAGTAATTGAACAGTTACATTTCCCACCTTCTAATTGAAAAATAAATGTAAATAAAAATAATTCTATTATCTTTTCCATAAAAGTCCCATCTATTCACACGTACAGTTCTTACGGTAAATTCCATAAAGAAAAATAATGAGCCAGAATTAATATTTTCATTTTCCACAAATTCCTTCATAAAAATAAACAAAAATGTCTTGTGTACCCCAAAATGGTATAAAACAGAGCAAAGAACCCAGATCCATGGACGGAAGAATAAAGGAAGTGATCGGTCTCAGGAAATTAATTTTTTTTTCTTTTATTATAAAGTTTAGAATTATTTAAACCACTAACTTTTGTGTATATATAGCGTGTGACCAAAAGTTTGGACACACCTCATTCAAAGATTTTTCTATGTTTTCATGACTATGAAAATTGTAGAATCACACTGAAGGCATCAAAACTATGAATTAACACATGTGGAATTATACATTACACTTTACAAAAAAGTGTGAAACAACTGAAAATATGTCTTATATTCTAGGTTCTTCAGAGTAGCCACCTTTTGCTTTGATTACTGCTTTGCACGCAGAAAAGGTGAATGGATGGACTCTACATGCCTGGTTCCCACCATGAAGCATGGAGGAGGTGGTGTGATGGTGTGGGGGTGCTTTGCTGGTGACACTGTTGGGGATTTATTCAAATTGAAGCGGTGAGCGGTCCAGCTCACCCCAAACCATCTCGATTGGGTTCAGGTCTGGTGACTGTGGAGGCCAGGTCATCTGGCGTAGCACCCCATCACTCTCCTTCTTGGTCAAATAGCCCTTACACATCCTGGATGTGTGTTTGGGGTCATTGTCCTGTTGAAAAATAAATGATGGCACAACTAAACGCAAACCGGATGGAATAGCATGCTCTCAAGATGCTGTGGTAGCCATGCTGGTTCAGCATGCCTTAAATTTTGAATAAATCCCCAACAGTGTCACCAGCAAAGCATCCCCAAATCATCACACCACCTCCTCCATGCTTCACAGTGGGAACCAGGCATGTAGAGTCCATCCGTTCACCTTTTCTGCGTCGCACAAATACACGGTGGTTGGAACCAAAGATCTCAAATTTGGACTCATCAGACCAAAGACACAGATTTCCACTGGTCCAATGTCCATTCCTTGTGTTCTTTAGCCCAAACAAGTCTCTTCTGCTTGTTGCCTGTCCTTAGCAGTGGTTTCCTAGCAGCTATTTTACCATGAAGGCCTGCTGCACAAAGTCTCCTCTTAACAGTTGTTGTAGAGATGTGTCTGCTGCTAGATCTCTGTGTGGCATTGACCTGGTCTCTAATCTGAGCTGCTGTAAACCTGCGATTTCTGAGGCTGGTGACTCGGATAAACTTATCCTCAGAAGCATAGGTGACTCTTGGTCTTCCTTTCCTGGGGCAGGTCCTCATGTGAGCCAGTTTCTTTGTAGCGCTTGATGGTTTTTGCAACTGCACTTGGGGACACTTTCAAAGTTTTCCCAATTTTTCGGACTGACTGACCTTCATTTCTTAAAGTAATGATGGCCACTCGTTTTTCTTTACTTAGCTGCTTTTTTCTTGCCATAATACAAATTCTAACAGTCTATTCAGTAGGACTATCAGCTGTGTATCCACCAGACTTCTGTACAACACAACTGATGGTCCCAACCCCATTTATAAGGCCAGAAATGCCACTTATTAAACCTGACAGGGCACACCTGTGAAGTGAAAACCATTCCTGGTGACTACCTCTTGAAGCTCATCAAGAGAATGCCAAGAGTGTGCAAAGCAGTCATCAAAGCAAACGGTGGCTACTTTGAAGAACGTAGAATATAAGACATATTTTCAGTTGTTTAACACTTTTTTGTTAAGTATATAATTCCACATGTGTTAATTCATAGTTTTGATGCCTTCACTGTGAATGTACAATTTTCATAGTCCTGAAGGTGTGTCCAAACTTTTGGTCTGTACTGTATATAGTGTGCTTGTGTATATATAGTGTATGTGTGTGTGTGTGTATTATATATATATATATATATATATATATATATATATATATATAATGTTCTTGTGTTGAAATAATCTATATAAATGTGCCTCTGCTTTGTACTGTATTATTTGCTGTGTCCGACCATGTTGAGGTTCTGCAACTGTTGGTCGCTCATACACAGCTCCTGGCCAGGGAAGGAAGGGTAAGTGAATATACTGAAGACATGGCAGGGACTGTAATTTAGTTGTTTGTGTGAGGGAGCACATTTCCCTGTCTGTTTGTTTTATCACAGCAACAAATGTCTCCAGGTCTGAGCTCATCATAAATTAAGCCAGTGACATAAGAACTGTGGCTGCTGACCTCTACGTTACTAACTTGATTTATGATAAGCTCACAGGACTGGTAACATGGCAGAAACACTTGTTCCTGTGATTAAACAAACAGGCAGGAAAACGTGTTCCCTCACTCAAGCAAGCAGCTGAGCATTCTTGCCATGTCATCAGTATATTCACTTATGCTTCCGTCCCTGGCCAAGAGCTGTGCACGTGCGACCATCAACTGCAGCATCTCTGCACGGTCAGACACGGCCATCACACAGTACTCAGCAGGGACACATTTATAAGATTATCTTAGCACTTGTCTTTTTTTTTTTTTTTAAATACATCAAAATGTGGAAATTATTATTATTCAAAGCTCTTTTGATTAAAATGTACTTTTTTGTGGGAAAAGGCCTTCAAGGGAGTTAACTTTAGGAATCGACTATTCGATATTCTGATTGCTTATATAATGTAGCATTGGTGTTCTCTGACTGGTGTCTTTGTCTTGTGACATTATTGACATATTTTAGTTTCCTGATCTGTTGTTCTGCACATGTGCAGCGTATTCCTCATTGTTACTGTGCGTCATGTAACCATTTCCTGCGACCTGCAGAACACATCATGGTCCGGCTCCATTGTTCTTCACCCCTCGCCTTGTTGCTGCTCCGGTTTCCGATGTGTACCATCCGTGTTTCAGCTCGTCCTGTGAAGTGCGTGCAGTATGTTATTTGTGAATCTGGATTGTTTGCTAGTTACGTAATAACTAACGTTTGTATTGTCGTCTTTTTCTAGTGTCTCTAGATGAAGATCTTGTTTTCACACTGATGGAGTTTGATCATGCACTGCAAGATTTCACGCGAGGACCGTGCAATTCCGAGGAACATCTTACAAGACTTAAAACAGAAAAGCGAAGATCTCTTAAGAATAGTGACACTGGATCAGAAAGTAAGAGAGCAAATATGGCACGGGGATTTACCAAATAACGTATAATGCCGATTGCTGTGCAAATGAACTTGGGCTAGTCCTGCAAGGCTTGTACTCGCTAAAACCAGTCTGGTCCCAGTAGCTGCAGTCGATCCCTCCGGCCAGGTGTGATTGACATTCCCTGCATTGCCCGTGTCTTCTTCGCCTCTCTGGACTAGTCTGAGTTTATTTGCATATAGCAGATATAATGGGGCCAGTATAAAATGCATTGGGGGACCTGACCTGTTCCCTTTCAGGGGATAAATGGGAACACAAATGTTTGAATTTTCCAGAGCAAATAAACATCCTCAGACCTGATTCACATGTGGGTTTTTCACGTACGAGTGCTAGCCGTTCTTTTTTTTTTTTATTTTCACGGATAGCACTTTGTATTCTAATTTACTTAGATAATGACTTTTGGGTTTTCATTGGCTATGAGCCATAATCCTCAACATTACCAGAAATAAACACGTGACATAGATCACTCTGTGTGTAATGACCCTATAGAATATAGGAGAGTCACTTTTTGTATTGAAGAACTGAATTAAATTCACTTTTTGATGATATTCTAATTTTGTGAGAAGCTCCTGTAATTGCAAACACTTCCAAACGTGTTGGATTTTGTGCCACTGGTCACAAGTCACATGCCACACGCTTGCCATAGACTTCGCTGTAAGTTGCACGTGCCTTATCTACGACGTGGCTTTTTATTCACAGCAAAATCCGAGCTACAAAATAGTTTCACCAAAGATTTAGTAGCGCAACTTTTCAGAGAATTGCGGTATGACGCGTCCCGTAGTCCCAGCCTTAAACCATCCATGTTATGTGATTACTTATGAGCTTGTGGATTTTGGTTATTTAAAGATGGTTAATCTCGTCACTGGGATGTATTTTTAGATCTGATGTCTGTGAAGGAAAACAGCTTAGATTTAAGTGAGGAAAATCTGACATATTCATTCACCAACACAAGCCACCAACCCAAAGGTAAGACTGGAGAAGAACCTTGTCGTTACCGCATGTGAAGATCTGAGGTTGTGGGATGTAATAATCACCTTGGCAGCTGTCTTTTTATTCCATACATCCATGGTCTTACTACAACCACAGGTATATGCCAAAATACATTGTCCCCGTTCACAAGATCCCGGGGCCGGTAGTCCCACTGCCCCCATATCAGGCGATACTCACTGTCTCCCAACTTTTGGTTGGTCCATAGATTTCAATCTTCCACAAGTATAGTCTGTCACAGTCCACGCTCCTCTAGACGAGAAATAACACAACTGAAGCCCAGTTATCCAGCAGCACAATCCTTAATAAAGTTCCTGAAATCCGGACTACAAATCCCTCAATAGTAGCACGGGTGTTCAGCCCAGCCAGCAACCAATCTCCAAACTCCATAGGCCATCCATACATGTCCTCCAGGACCTCATCCTTCGATGTCCCTCTTTCCACTCCCTGACTATACATGTGGCTTCTCCCTTCCCTCCCTGGGATCAGCCCTTGAATGGACAGAAGTGTACCTACCCTCCCCTTTAAACATTTGCTTTTAGATCAAAGAAGGAAGAATATTCCAGAAGCCCATCGTGCAATAGTCTTTAGTAAGCGGCCATCTCCTCAGACCGTAGTTTTGAGGCAATGTATAAGTTACACTTCAGGAGGAAAGCAACGAGCGAACTGTCAGTGTCTGGGTGTGCTTACCGCCCCTCTCTGCTGTAAATGATGAGCTCGGTAAATGTTATCCTTTCATGGACATCCTACGGCCGCACACAAGAGGAGTTCAGTAGCAATGAAATTGGGGAGGGAGAATTATGGAATAACTACTTGCTGCAGATTTTTTTTAATTTTTTTTTACAAAGATTGATCTTTCTGAGTCAAGAATGTCCAGCCCCTAATGCTCTTCAAAGTTGGAACCGGAGAACCAAGAAGCCACTTTACTAATCTAACAGGTTGAATCTGGGCTAACATGCCCGGGATGTAGAAGAGGAACGTGTCGCCTGAGCCCGAAATGTTGCAATAAGTGATATTTTTGCAAAGCCAAACAATAAGGGAGGATAACCTGACTTCATGTCTGTTATTGGGAACCTTGAATTATAAAAAACAGATGTTCAGCTTTTCTGAAAGTCTGTGGTTGGAGATATAACAGAACTATTCTTTTAACCTCATGGAAATGAGAGTTTGTCTTGTTCTTCATTTCTTGAATTTGGAAAGGGAACTGGAAGTGAGATTTCTGGTTGATATTAGCAGAAAATGCCTGAGATACAACTCTTTAGAGCGGAGAGCCTGAAGGCCACTAGTTCTTTTGATGGATGGAATTGGAGCAAAGTGTGGAGCGAGAGATGTTTGAGAGATGCTTGATCCACAGGCTCGAGGGGTGATGGCATGACATATTTCTGTACAACAGAGAGAACCCAGGGAGATACTGGTGGATGGAGGACATGTATTCACCAGAGGAGCATTAACTGCAGAGAACTCAGATTTAAGTATATTCAACATCAGGCCTTTGTTGACTTCAATCCGAAGAAAACTTGAGTAGGGAAAGAATAGACTCTATAGGAGACTTTCTCTTTCACCCATGACGGCACCACAGAGAGAGGGGATCCGCCCTCAGGGACAGGAAAGCTACAGATAAAAAGGCGGTACCTCTCTCCTGAATCAGTTGGCTTCCTGTCCCTGATGGGGAACCTACAGCACGTACCTATAGATTTTGGTGGGATGCCGGGTCTGACCATTCCAGTTCAGGTAGTGGGGGTTCCCTGCCTCGGCTGGGGCGGTTGCCCGAAGCGCCACCGCCAGGGTCAGCGAGCCGTGAGGGTGTGCGGCGGGGGAGGCAGTGAAGAAGAGCTAAGTGTGCTTCCACCGGAGGGGCCACAGGAGGTCCAGAGCATCGGTGGGGGAGCCGATCGGGTGACAGCGGTCACACTGTCACCCCCCCCAAAGTACGGCAGAGCTCAAGAGAAAAAGCACGCTGGGGCCAGCAGCGCAGCGAGGCCACATGATAGGGGAGTTGTTCGGGTGGCAGTGGTCGCCTCCCCTCAGTGCCGCAGACTCTGCCAAGCCGGGCGAGCGGCGCGACAACGGAGTTTTGATGCACGCGCGTACCACTGCGCACCTATGTCGGGCTGGCCGCAAAGCACAGCTGGGAAAGCAGTAGTGCGCGTGCGTGGCGCCCTATGACGCGGCGAAGCGTGGTGCATTACTGGGAACCCGGGGGATTCGAGCACCCTGCGTCCAGGAGTAGGGGGGCAGCCCTAAAGGGATTTAAGGGGCAGTCGGCCGGGACACAGCACTTCAATGCGCTCAGGCATTATGAGTGACCAGGAGCAATCAGAGGAGCCAGTCCTGCAGTCTCTGTCCCCCCACCATGAGCCCCAGCAACAGCAGCATCAAAAGCAACAGCAAAAGCAACTCCAGCGGCGGCGGCAACAGGAAGAGCAAAGAGGAGAGTCCTCATCCCAGCAACACAGCGGGGGCAGCAAAAGCTCAAGCAAGTCCACCAAACCAAAGGAGGATCCATCTATGAGAATGATCCCTGAGCCAGAGCTGTAATCCTTCTTTCTTCAGGAGGGTGAGTGAACTTTGAGAAAGTCCACCGGTTAATGGGGATCTATCTCCTTTGTTTTAGGGAATAAAATGTCTGGAAAAATTCAAGCATAGGATTTGTGTGCTCTGTGCAGAAGAACTACCCGTAGCATGGGCAAAAAGGTTATGTGCCTCCTACATAGACCAGATCATATACGAAGAAACCCCAAAATTTGCAGCGGACCTGAGAACACTAATCAAAACTCAGGTCGAAGATATCTTTAAGTCCCTGCAGGGTTCAAAAAGGCATAGGTCCAGACACAGGTCACCTGAACCAAGCAATAGCGGGGAGGACATTGTTTGGCTGAGTCAGACAATTTGTTATCTTCCCAGTCATCTTCATCTTCCTCAGAAGGGGGTCATAGCTTCTTCCCGATAGAGGATACAGACTGTTGTGAATGGGTTTCAGTGAGTTCTGAGCAGAGGCTCCCTCTGGTGGTTACAAGCGGTGCTAGTGAAGATTGTGAGGACTGGGAATCAGGTGTTACTGACTGGTCTTATATAAGGGAGTCATTTTCCCATCAGGGTTGCCGGTGATCAATTGTTCTGGTCTGAATCCTTCTTTCCAGTTTCCCTTGTAGCCTGCTGTGTCGTGTCTGCATCTCCTGCTAACAGATAAGACAATTTCTTATTTTGTGTTTTTGCTGTATTTTTGCATTTTGTCCTGCACTTCTGTGAGGGCCTTCAGGGTCCCCTCCGGGGGCTTTTGCCTCTCTGTTTAGTTCAGCCACTGAGTTTTGTACTTTTGCTTTTTCCAGTTTTTTCAGTGGCTGCTGTTTTGATTTTCTTACACCAGAGAACTAATTTAGGTGGTAGATGTCGTGTGATCTCAGGTGATTTTGAAATTAGTAGAGTTGGTGCTTTTCAGGGTTTTCTGGGATTGCAGTAAGTACCCTTCCTATCCTTTTCTATTTAGATAGTTTGGGCCCAGCATTTGCTCATACTATTTTCTTTCTGTGTCAGTATTTCCTCTTGTCTAACCGCCATTACATGTTTGGGGGCTTTCTATTATCTTTGGGGTTCTGCTCCGGGGCAGATAGCTTTCCTATTTCTATCTTTAGGTGTAGTTAGTTTCTCAGGCTGTGACGAGCGGTCTAGGACCAACGTAGGAACGCTCCACGGCTGCCTCTAGTTGTGGTGGTTAGTCAGGGTACTGCAATCTCATAGATTCCAACTGCTCTGGTGTATTGCCTTTTTTACCTGCACTCCTCAGCTACCGAAACATAACAGTATCACCGGCCTAAAAATTGAAAATTGTATGGTACTCACAGAAGGGAAAAAATATTGTGAAAGAAAAAAGGTTGTCAGAGATATTTTTCTGTTTGTTGCATTTTTTTCCCTCTGTATCTCTGGGTGCTGGGGAGGATCTTTTCTCCCAATGGAGTTTGCACAGTTGTCTGGCCGTGTGGATCGGCTTGCCACTGAGGTTCAGAGTATTGCTGCATATCTTGCTAGGTTGCCTGTTGTGGAACCTAGGATCCCCATGCCAGATTTGTTTTTAGGGGATCGAGCTAAGTTTCAGAATTTCAAAAATAATTGTAAATTGTTTTTTGCCTTAAAATCTAAGTCCTCAGGAAACGCAGCGCAGCAGGTTCAAATTATCATCTCTCTCCTGCGCGGCGATCCTCAGGATTGGGCTTTTTCCCTGATACCTGGGGATCCTGTTTTGAGTGATGTTGATGCATTTTTTCAGGCTTTGGGGTTATTGTACGATGAGCCTAATGTCACTGATCAAGCTGAAAAAGCCTTGTTGGCATTAAATCAGGGGCTTGATGACGCTGAGTTGTACTGTCAGAGATTCCGTAGGTGGGCAGTCCTGACCAAATGGAATGACGACGCTTTGGCGGCCCTTTTCCGGAAGGGTCTGTCAGATAATGTAAAGGATGTTATGGTGGGATTCCCTGTCCCCTCTGGTCTCAATGATTCTATGTCATTAGCGATTCAAATTGACAGACGTTTGCGTGAGCGGAGAGGTATGCGTGGAGTGGTGTTGCCTTGTGGGCCAGCTTCTGAACCCATGCAGTGTGATAGAGTGGTGTCTGGGGCACAGCGTCATGATTTTCGAAAGCGCAATGGGTTGTGTTTCTACTGTGGTGATGCCTCTCATGCTATTTCAGTCTGCCCTAAGCGGGGAAGACGTTTTGCACGCTCAGTTGTCTTGGGTAGTGTTCAGACTAAGTTTTTATTAACTGTCACTCTGATATCTCTTGTCCTCATTTTCTGCTCAGGCTTTCGTTGATTCTGGAGCAGCTATTAACCTGATGGATTATGATTTTGCTAAACGTTGTGGGTTTCCCTTGATACCCCTACAGAAGTCTATTCCCCTACTGGGGATCGATTCTACCCCTTTGGCTGAGAATAAACCCCAGTTTTCTACTCAGGTGATAATGAGGGTTGAACCTGATCACCAGGAGTGCTGCAAATTTTTGGTTCTATATAATCTGCATGACATTATCGTGTGGGTTTCCCTTGGTTACAGTCTCATAATCCTGTTTTGGATTGGAAATCTGTGTCTGTAACCAGTTGGGGCTGCCAATGTGTTAATACCAACACTCCTGTTTTTTCTGCCTCCCCCCAGGCTCAGGATGTTCCTGACTTTTTGATTGATTTTTCTGATGTGTTTAGCGAAAGTAAATCTGCATCCTTGCCTCCCCATAGGAGCTATGACTGCGCTATTGAATTAGTGCCGGGTAGTAAATTCCCTAAAGGTCGCCTTTTTAACTTGTCTGTACCTGAACATGACGCTATGCGGTCTTATATCAAGGAATCATTGGAGAAGGGTCATATCAGACCATCCTCTTCACCCTTAGGTGCCGGTTTTTTCTTTGTGGCCAAAAAAGATGGTTCATTAAGGCCGTGTATTGATTATCGTCTCTTGAACAATATTACTGTGAAATATCAATACCCGTTACCCTTGATTTCTGACCTGTTTTCCAGGGTGAAAAACGCTACTTGGTTTACCAAGCTTGACCTCAGGGGGGCGTATAACCTTATTCGCATTAAGCACGGGGATGAATGGAAGACGGCATTCAATACCCCTGAAGGGCATTTTGAGTACCTAGTGATGCCCTTTGGGCTCACTAATGCTCCTTCCGTCTTCCAGTCCTTCATGAATGACATTTTCAGGGATTTTGTGGACAAATTTCTGATTGTTTATTTGGATGATATCTTGATTTTTTCTAATGACTGGGACTCTCATGTGAAACATGTTCGAACTGTATTCCAGATTTTGAGAGAGAATGCTCTGTATGTGAAGGGATCAAAGTGTCTTTTTGGCGTACAGAGGATCTCATTTCTGGGATTCATTTTGTCCCCATCTGTTATTGAAATGGACCCGGTCAAGGTTCAGGCCATCTGTGATTGGGTCCAACCTACTTCATTAAAGGCTCTTCAGAGATTTTTGGGTTTTGCCAATTTTTATCGTAAATTTATTGGTAATTTCTCGGTTATTGTTAAACCATTAACTGATTTGACCAGAAAGGGTTCTGATATGGTGAATTGGCCTCCTGAGGCAGTCTCTGCATTTCAGGAACTTAAGCAGAGATTCACTTCTGCTCCTGTTCTACGGCAGCCTGATGTTTCTCTGCCATTTCAGGTGGAGGTTGATGCCTCTGAAATTGGGGCAGGTGCCGTTTTGTCCCAAAAAGATCCAGAGACCTCTAAAAGTAACCCTTGTGCCTTTTTCTCTCGAAAATTTTCTCCTACTGAACGTAATTATGACGTGGGTAATCGGGAGTTATTGGCCATGAAGTGGGCTTTTGAAGAGTGGAGACATTGGCTGGAGGGAGCCAAACATCAGGTGGTGATCCTTACGGACCATAAGAATCTGGTCTATCTGGAATCTGCCAAGCGACTCAATCCTAGACAGGCCAGGTGGGCCTTGTTTTTCACACGTTTTAATTTTGTGGTTTCCTTTCTTCCTGGCACTAAGAATGTTAAGGCGGATGCCCTCTCGAGGAGTTTCCTTGCGGACTCTCCTGAGTTATCTGATCCTTCTGTTATTTTGAAAGAGGGTGTAGTTCTTTCCGCCATCTCGCCCAATTTAAGACTTGCTCTGGAGGGGTGTCAGGAGGATAGGCCCGAGCGCTGCCCTGTTGGAAAATTGTTTGTCCCGGACCAATGGAAAAAGAGTGTGATGTCTGAGATTCATTGTTCCGCATTGGCTGGGCATCCCGGAATTTTTGGTACCAGAGACTTGGTTAGTCGGTCCTTTTGGTGGCCTACCTTGTCTCGTGATGTCAGGGAATTTGTGCAGTCCTGCGGGACTTGCTCTCGCTCCAAGCCTTGCTCTCGCTCTAGTGGTTTGTTGATGCCATTGCCTGTGCCCAAGAGACCATGGACCCATATCTCTATGGATTTCATTTCCGATCTTCCTGTTTCTCAGAGAATAACCACCATCTGGGTAATTTGTGATAGGTTTTCCAAAATGATACATCTTGTGCCATTACCTAAGTTGCCTTCCTCCTCTGAATTGGTGCCGTTGTTCCTTCAGCACGTGGTTCGTTTACACGGCATTCCTGAGAACATTGTGTCTGACAGAGGAGTCCAGTTTGTTTCCAGATTTTGGAGGACTTTTTGTTCTAAACTGGGTGTTCAATTGTCTTTCTCCTCGGCATTTCATCCTCAGACCAATGGTCAAACTGAGAGAACAAACCAGACATTGGAGACTTATCTAAGATGCTTTGTGTCTGCTGATCAGGATGACTGGGTCTCTTTTTTGCCTTTGGCTGAGTTTGCTCTTAATAATAGGGCTAGCTCTGCCACTTTGATGTCTCCGTTTTTCTGTAATTCTGGGTTTCACCCTCGATTTTCTTCAGGACAGACGGAGGCTTCTGTCTGTCCAGGTGTTGACTCTGTTGTGGAGCGTATGCAACAGATTTGGGACCAAGTAGTGGAGAGGTTGTCCCTCTCTCAGGAGAAGGCCCAGCGGTTTGCTAACCGGCATAGGACTGATGGTCCTCGGTTTAAAGTGGGGGACTTGGTCTGGTTGTCCTCAAAGAATATTCCTATGAGAGTAGCATCTCCTAAATTTAAGCCTAGGTTCATTGGACCTTATAAGATCATGGAGATTATTAATCCTGTTTCTTTTCGTTTGCTTCTTCCAGGGACATTTAAGATCCATAACGTGTTCCACAAGTCCTTGTTGAAGAGGTTTGTTGAGCCAGTGGTTCCTGCTGCTGTGCCTCCTGACCCTGTTTTGGTTGAGGGCAATCTGGAGTATGTGGTTGAGAAAATATTGGATTCTCGTTTTTCTAGACGGAAACTACAGTATTTGGTTAAATGGAGAGGTTATGGTCAGGAAGACAATTCTTGGGTGTTTGCTTCGGACATCCATGCTAGGAGACTTATCCGTGCGTATCATAGAACTCATCCTGACCGACCTGGTTGCTCTAATGAGGGTTCGGTGACCCCTCCTCAAGGGGGGGGTACTGTTGTGAATGGGTTTGAGATGAGTTCTGAGCAGAGGCTCCCTCTGGTGGTTACAAGCGGTGCTAGTGAAGATTGTGAGGACTGGGAATCAGGTGTTACTGACTGGTCTTATATAAGGGAGTCATTTTCCCATCAGGGTTGCCGGTGATCAATTGTTCTGGTCTGAATCCTTCTTTCCAGTTTCCCTTGTAGCCTGCTGTGTCGTGTCTGCATCTCCTGCTAACAGATAAGACAATTTCTTCTTTTGTGTTTTTGCTGTATTTTTGCATTTTGTCCTGCACTTCTGTGGGGCCTTCAGGGTCCCCTCCGGGGGCTTTTGCCCTCTCTGTTTAGTTCAGCCACTGAGTTTTGTACTTTTGCTTTTTCCAGTTTTTTCAGTGGCTGCTGTTTTGATTTTCTTACACCAGAGAACTAATTTAGGTGGTAGAGGTCGTGTGATCTCAGTGATTTTGAAATTAGTAGAGTTGGTGCTTTTCAGGGTTTTCTGGGATTGCAGTCAGTACCCTTCCTATCCTTTTCTATTTAGATAGTTTGGGCCCCAGCGTTTGCTCATACTATTTTCTTTCTGTGTCAGTATTTCCTCTTGTCTAACCGCCATTACATGTTTGGGGGCTTTCTATTATCTTTGGGGTTCTGCTCCGGGGCAGATAGCTTTCCTATTTCTATCTTTAGGTGTAGTTAGTTTCTCAGGCTGTGACGAGGCGTCTAGGACCAACGTAGGAACGCTCCACGGCTGCCTCTAGTTGTGGTGGTTAGTCAGGGTACTGCAATCTCATAGATTCCAACTGCTCTGGTGTATTGCCTTTTTTACCTGCACTCCTCAGCTACCGAAACATAACAACAGACGCTCTGGTTAAAGCGGTCAGAACGACCATGGGGCTAGTAGACTCTCGACCCAAAAGAACGGTCAAGAATTTAATGTTCAGCGGCCTAGAGCAAAAAAAAAAAAAGCGGAGATCGTTTCCAGTAAACAAAGTTCAGTCCCTGATTAGGAGGGAGTGGAAGAAACCAGAAAAAAAGGGGCTGTTAACCCCGAAAAGAAAATACGCTTTTGAAGACCCAGTATGCTCCTTTTTGGGAGAAAGCTACGAAATTGGACATAGCAAAAGCCTCCAAGAAATTTGCCCTGCGTTTCGAAGACATGGGGACACTGAAAGACCCCATGGATAAGAAGGCGGAAGCATTTTTGAAAGGCTCGTGGGAAGCCACTGGGAGGGGGGCTTAAACCAGCTATAGCCGCTACCTGTACAGCAAGAGCCTTAATGGTATGACTAAGTCAGTTGGAGGAACAAGTAAAGGAAACTGTCCCCAGAGAAACAATCTTAGAGGCAGTCCTGGTAATGAAGGGAGCAGCGGCATTCTTAGTGGAAGCATCAGCAGACTCTATCAGATTAGTGGCCAGGTCTGCTTCCTTCTCTAATGCTGCAAGACGAGCAATATGGCTTAAGTGCTGGTCGGGAGACCTACAGTCGAAATTATGCTCTAATCCATGTGAGGGGGAGTTTCTGTTTGGGTCTACACTGGACGACATCTTAGAAAAAGCCGGAGTTAAAAAAGCCTTTCCCAGGGCTCTCCAGTCAGACATACAGGCGGACCTTTCGGAGCAGAAAATTCATGCAGAGAACCCCCCCCCAGAGAGGTTAAAGAAACGTGGGAGCAAAGAAAGAGAGGAAAAGGCTTCATATTCAACAAACCCTTTGGCAATAAGAGGCAACCCCAATGAAGGATCCTGGATATAATAAAAGTAGGGCTGTAACTGAAATTTCTCTCTCCCTCCCCCCCCCCCCCACCGTCCTTCATAGTAACACCCCCAAGAGCGGCAGAAGACGAACAAATGGCACTGCAAAACGAGAAAACGAGATCTTGTGGCTACTGAAGAAAGGTGTCCTTCAGGAAGTCCCCAGCCAAGAAAAAGGCGAAGGCTTTTATTCCTCTTTTACACAGAAAAAAAACGAATGGGACATTCAGAACAATCATGAACTTATAAAGATTGAACAAATTTTTGGAAACTTCGGCCTTCAAAATGGAGACAATAAAATCATCAGTGAGAATACGGTTTCTTGCCTGTTTTATGGCCGTGTTAGACTTAAAGGATGCATACTACCACGTCCCCATCCACACGGGTTATCGAAGGCTCCTCAGGGTGGCGGTCACAATGCAGGGGGAGTTAAGTCACTTCCAGTTCAGGGCACTCACTTTCGGCCTGGCCATTGCCCCAAAGTATTTACCAAAATAGTGGCGGAAGCAATGGCTCATATAAGAGAACAGAATACCCTAATAGTCCCGTATTTGGACGACCACCTGATAATAGGGAACTCTCCACAACACTGCAAGGAACAGCTGAACAGTCATAAAGACATTAACAAACCTGGGCTGGCTATTTAAATATGCAAAAATCCCGAATAGTACCAAGTCAAGTACAAGAGTACTTGGGAATAGTTCTGGACTCACGCAGACAGGAATGCCGCCTCCCACAGGGGAAAATTCAGAAGATGATTCAGTGACATCATGCATAAGAAGCTTCCCGGTCTCAACCTTGCAGGAGGCAATGTCACTATTGAGATCAATGACAGCTTGCATCCTGGCAGTCCAGTGGGCCCAAGCCCACACTCGGATATTGCAATGGGAAGTGTTAGCAGCAGAGTCATCTTTTGGTGGGAATTTGGAAGGGCAGTTAAAAATCTCCTCAAACAGTCCATTCCCTAGAGGGGTGGACAGACACAAACAATTTAGCCAGAGGCGTCCCCTGGGTATGGCCAATATCCCGAGTATTAACCACGGATGCAAGCCCCTGGGGTGGGGAGCCCATCTGGGGATCAGGTAGCCCAGGGGTCTTGGATAGAGGAGCAGAAAACAACGTCATCAAACATGAAAGCCCTGCTAGCAGTAAAATATGTCCTCATTCACTTCTTAAGGTCCCTTCAGTCCCAACACGTAAGGGTGCTCTCAGACAACCAAGTGGTGGTAGCATACCTGAACCATCAGGGGGACACCAGATCCTGACACCTAATGGAAGTGACAAAATCCATCCTTCACCTAGCAGAGGCCAATTTAAGCTCCCTTTCAGCACTTCACATAAAGGGTACAGAGAATCAAACAGCAGACTTCTTAAGTCGAACACGACTAAGGCAGGGGGAGTGGGAGCTGAACCAGGCAGTGTTCAATCAAATTGCAGAGTCCTAGGGTTGGCCAGAGATAGACCTGTTTGCGAACAGCCGGAATCGGAAAGTGCAAACCTTCTGTTCGATAGACCCCACGTGGAACCCAGTAGCGTTAGACGCTCTTACAATATCGTGGAACTACCATCTAGCTTATGCTTTTCCGCCAATAGCTTTAATCCCCTTAGTCCTGAGGAAAGTCCGGGAAGACAATGCAAGGGTGATCCTATTAGCCCCCTTTTGGCCAATGAGGACATTGTTTTCGTGTCTGATGATGTCTATTTCCGACCCGTGGGTTCTCCCTGACATCCTGGACCTTCTGTCCCAAGGGCCGGTGGCTCATCCTCGGGTAGAAAGTTTACATGTGACAGCATGGAACTTGAGAGGTCACTCCTGAGCAATAGGGGATCTCTCCCAAAACTTAGTAACCACCCTCCTGCAAAGCAGAAAACCAGTAACTACCCGGACGTATGGCAGGATTTGGAAGAAGTTTATTTCCGTCTCGGGCCAATCCAACCGGGGAAGTTCCAATAAAGGCCATCTTAGAATTCCTCCAGAAAGGGTTAGAACAGGGGCTATTCACAAGTGCCTTGAAGGTTCAGGTTTCAGTTCTAGGGGCCCTGTACAACCACGATCTAGCCAGGAACCATTGGGTAGCGAGGTTCATTAAAGCCTCAAGCAGAACCAGACCTATTCCCTTTCATAACTCGCCATCAGCATTGAGTAAACCCCCCCCCCACTTTGAACCCCTCTCAGAAGCTTCATTAAAAATATCGCTAAAAACCTCCCTGCTCGTAGCCTTAACTTCGGCACGTAGAGTTAGCGACATCCAAGCTTTGTCAGCATACCTGCCGTTCACACAGTTTCTGGAGGATAGAGTCAGAACCGACCCGGCCTAAGTATATCTTCCAAAAGTGGCATCGCGGTTCCACAGGATGCAGGAAATTTCTTTACCTGCCTTCTGCCCTAATCCTAAAAAATAAGGGGGAGGAAGCCCTGCATACGTTAGACGTAAAGAGATGCTTAGTCCAGTATTTGGCAGCCACGAGGGAGTGTAGGAAGGATAGGTCTCTTTTTGTATGCTTCCAGGGTCCAAGAAAGGGACAGAAAGCATAGAAAGCCACACTGGCAAGATGGATACGAGACGCTATCACCCTACTCACATGGGGCAGCCATTCTGGAGAATATAAGGGCTCATTCGACAAGAGCAGTGGCGACATCCTGAGTGGAGAAAGCCTGAGCCTCAACAGAGTAGATATGTGGAGCCACCACTTGGTCATCTCCCTCTACGTTCTTTAACCACTACCTGTGATGAACGGGCACACAGTCCGCCACACGGTAGCCCGGGGGTCACGGCTTGTGATCCCACCGCTGCCACCACATGTGATGGAACGTGCACACACACGACGGCTGCTGCCGTCCGACCCAGTAAACTGCAGGGATTTATAACTATCCCACTTCCACTTAGGAACTTGCAGCTCTCTGGCGCCCCCCTTACCCTCAGGTCAGTCAGGGAACTGCACCTAGGATAATTGGTCGCCAGACGGGTCACTTGGATGTGTGCTGGCTATTGGGCACGCTGCAGTGAGGGAATTATAATTACTCCTGGCTGCAGCCAGGCAGTACCCTTATAAACCCCGCTGCGTCACTGCCAGCGTCACCCAATAGATTAACACTTTACACCCCTTTCTTTTAGCTGCCACCAGCTACGGCTTTTGATGAACAATTTATCAAGAGGGTCCGTAGCAACCCCAAAACAGTAGCGTAGTGCTTCAGGCACGTGCAAATTCGTTTATAGAGCAGGAGAAACAAACTAATAAATTTATAGGTTTATTCCTTAAAAAACAGGCAATGCTTATATAATATAAAAAGATGTAACAAACTGAGACAATATCGTTATGTACAGATGCAGTTATAAAATAAAATAGGATTAAGAATGAAAATCACTCACATGGTTGTTAGATCATATACAGGCAAGCCAGGCTGGGGGAAGGGGCCACACGTCATAGTTCATTGGGAGATCTCTTACTCAGCACATCCCAGCAGAAAAAGACCCTCTAAGGAACTTCACTGTAAGACTTATGCAGGTCAGCTTCTGACCTCACAAAAAGGGCTGGTCCTCTAGCCACCTCCCCTGGCTGCAAGCTATGGTTTGAGCTCTGCAATATCATAAGGTTCATAACTCGTTCTGTGAACCTAGCAGAATAACGGCAGACCTATCAATGGTCTTGCTTTGAAATAATGGTTCAAATGAACCCAAACTTGGGTGACATAGCTCATGGGGCACCCGAGAATTCCATTTCTCGGGCTCTGTTGGAGTTACGGGTTCACCGGTACCACGGGAACGATGCCCGTCGGCGCATGGTTCAACACAGTGACGTTCGTGTTTCTAGCGAATGCTCCCACCGTGTTATTAACCAAAAAAGAATGAATACTCCAACATGGCTGCTATAGGAAGAAAGCACGTGTTCGGACAATGCAGGACCCCTGCGGTGAAGTGGGAAAACTTCCAGCACTGGCAGCTCACATTACACTGCCTGAGTGCAGGCTGACAGGGGGGGGAAGGGAGAAGTATGAGAGCTGCAGAGAGAAGGAGGGCTTTCAGCAGTACACAAAAAAAAAGAGATGAGGACAGCAATTCCAGCACAGCACTCATCACACCTCCCCCCCCCCTTTGAGGGCGCTACGGAGGCATGACCTGTCGGTAATCCGACATGCGCACCTCAGCGGGTTCGCCACGTCGTGATAACCCATCAGCATTCCCATGATCACTGCCTTTCTTGTGTTGTACGGCAAAATCATACTGCTGCAGGGCAAGGCTCCAGCGTAGCAACCTACCATTGGTTCCGGACACTGTGTGCAGCCAGCTCAGAGGGTTGTGGTCGGTGACCACCTTGAAGGTGCGCCCGTACAGGTAGGGCTGCAAACGTTGCAGTGCCCAGACCATGGCCAGGCACTCCTTCTCGATGGTGGAGTATGCCACTTCCCTTGGCAGAAGTTTCCGGCTCAGGTACAACACGGGGTGCTCCTGGTCCCCCGAATCAACCTGGCTGAGTACAGCACCGAGGCCAAATTCGCTGGCATCAGTCTGTACCAGGAAGGGCCGACTGCTGTCGACGGCTCTCAACACTGGAGAGCTGCACAGGGCTGTTTTCAAAGCTCGGAATGCCGCCTCACAGCCATCTGTCCAGTTGACTGTTTGGGGTAGACCGCCCTTGGTGAGGTCCGTCAAGGGTTTTGCAATGGCGCTATAGTTCGGTACGAAATGCCTATAGTACCCTGCAGTGCCTAGGAAGGACTTCACCTGCTTTTTGGTCCTGGGGTGGGCCAGGACACGATCGCGTCCACTTTCTTGGGCTCTGGACTCATGGAACCCCCGCCTACCCGGTGCCCCAGGTAGTGGACCTCCCTCATGCCCATCTGGCATTTTCCCGGCTTGATGGTCAGACCTGCCTGGTGAATACGCTTGAGCACCTCCTGGAGATGCTGAAGGTGTTCCTCCCAGGTGGAACTGAAGACGGCAATGTCGTCCAGGTACGCCACAGCGTACTCCTCCAGTCCCTGAAGCAGGTGGTTGACCATCCGCTGGAAAGTGGCAGGGGCATTCTTCATGCCGAAAGGCATGACCGTGGACTCGTACAGTCCAAAAGGGGTGATAAAGGCAGATTTCTCCTGCGCCGCCGGGCTCAGGGGAATCTGCCAGTATCCCGACTCAGATCCATGATGGATATGTACTTGGCATTCGCCAACCGCTGCAGCAGATCCTCGATGCGTGGCATTGGGTGCGCATCTGAGGTAGTGATGGCGTTGAGCCCCCTGTAGTCCACGCAGAACCGGGTGGTCCGATCCTTTTTTGGCACGAGAACTACAGGTGAGGCCCACGCGCTTTTGGACTGCCGGATCACCCCCAGCTGCAACATCTCATGGATCTCCTGGCGCATAATCTGCTGCACTTCCTCAGAGATCCGATAAGGTGTCCGCCGTAACGGGACGTGATTCCCGGTGTCCACCTCGTGGACTGCCAACTCGGTCCTTCCGGGTCGGTTAGTGAACACGGCCCGAAAGGATTCCAGAGTGGTCAGCAACTGCAACCGCTGGGAGGCGGTTAGCGAGGCATTTACCTCCATGTCCTCAATGGACCCACTGGCATTAGCTTGGGCCAGCACGTCTAGGAGGGGATCCTCTTCCCGTCCTCGGGCAGATTGCAGACCGGTAGGACGCAGGCTTCACGTTCGTGATGGGCCTTCATCATGTTGACGTGAAAGGCCTTGCGCCTACCCCGAGTGTGGTCAAGCGTGACCACGTAGGTGGCTGGGTTGAGCTGTTGGTGCACGACGTACGGGCCTTCCCAGGCTGCCTGAAGCTTATCCTTTGGTACGGGGACCAGCACCCACACCTTTTGACCCACCTGGTAGGTCCGCTCCCGGGCGTTCTGGTCGTACCAGTGCTTCTGGTCAGCCTGAGCCTGCGTCATGTTGTCATGCACCAACTGCGTCAAGGTCTGCATCTTGTTGCGGAAGCGCATGACATAATCCACGATGGACACTTCCGTGGGGTTTGGCC
>JARQOD010000008.1:146823548-146902635 GCA_033576555.1 Oophaga sylvatica | reverse complement strand
CATAATTTTTCCATTTTTTGTCTATTCCTTTGCACAAAGCAGTGAAATGATTGTCAATCAGTGTTGCTTCCTAAGTGGACAGTTTGATTTCACAGAAGGTTTGATTTACTTGGGGTTATATTCTTTGTTTAAGTGTTCCCTTTATTTTTTTGAGCAGTTCAGTTACTTTTTATCAAATAATTGCAATTAATCTATGGAAAGCGGATCCCTATTTAATGCACCCCTTTAATTGGGGAGTCTCCTCTGAAAAATGGAGGGAAATCAGCGCATGTTATGATTTTACTTTTGGGAAAAAAATTATGTAAAATTTGCAGCACTATTCTGCATTGGATGGGGAAACGTAGGAGCAGGAAGAGACGGGTCGGCCGAGGGGCCATTAAATCCAGTTGTATACCAGCAGCGGCGTGGACCGGACCTTTGTTCGCCAACCTGAGGGACAAATATACCACTTGTTTGCAGGTATCCTGAGGACACAAAACCCTGTGAATGTAGATGTGGACACGCATGGCCTCCATGTGGGTGTAGAAGAAGAGTTCTTGTTTTGCAGACAGACTGAACTTTATATCCATTGACTTATAACAATGGATTAGTTAAAAAAATGGATGAAACTTTGCTGGATCGAGAAGGATTAAGTCTGTCCTAGCTTCCACCATGTCTCATGGATCCTGTAGACTTTAATGGCCGAGGCGATCCACCGGACGAAATGAGGATATGGAGCTGCTCAGAGTCTCCCGGACCCCGATGTATCAGTGACAAGCAGCAGGCGCACCCGTGTCACATGTCATTGCCACCTCTATGTGGACTTATCCATTTTACGATTGTTCATAACTCTACGAATCTTCTGTCTTGAGTGGGGACAAGCAATATTAATCCACTATTTGCTGCTGAGGATGGACACAAAGAAAAGTGAGAATTTCCTCCGGAACGTGACCGGAGCAGTCGTGCCTTTTGCTCAATGTACAGTGACTGCGGACTGAAACGCGTTTACTTGTAAATTGTTGGATTTTTTACTTTTTAATTCATCATTTTCAACAAAGTGTTTTTTTATGAAGATCTGGATGGTGGTAGTTTTCCTCCTTTCTTTCCAAGTGTTTTCCGTCATCGTCGGGGAGCTGCTCTCTCATCCGAGTCTACAATGCTTATCGCTTCCCATTGCACTCTCTTTTATGATGATTATGACTACATAAAGCTTGAGTTTGGTCATAAAATTGGATCTGATGAAAATTTAGATAAAGAAAGATAAGGTTGCATGTATCCCTCAGAACGAGCTCACTGACAGATTAAAATGTTAACTCATCTGCATTCATTATCTCTTTCCAAAAAAGCATTTAAAGAGGACCTGTCACCAGGTCAGAATTAGCCACTTGTACCTGTTCCTTTTCCCTTCTTCTCCCCTGAATATTTAATGCTTTTTGTAATCTGTCATCCGGTTTCCAGAGATATGGACCATTTTATTTAGTGCTCTATTTTTTGCTCACATGATCCTCTGGGGGGTGGCTTTCAGCTTGCGCTGCATCGTTCCCAGAGAGCACTGCTCCATTGGTAAAGACCACAAAAGTTAGCACTTAATAAATTGCCCCATATATCTGGAGCCGTATAGCAGATGAAAAAAAGGAAAGAAAAAAAATAATTTTTAGTGGTGCAGCAGGAATGACAGGCAAAAACTGCCCACTTTTGACCTAGTGACAGGTTCCCTTTAACTAAAGATCTTTGACGTCTTCCATATCCTTTAAATCATGTCTTGTTATTTGAGAATTATTTATAGATTCCTGGATGACATTTATTCTCATCTCCAAGATCTAATAATCATATTAGCAAATACTTCCAATTAGCGAATCAGAAGAACTACATTTCTATGTCTTTCCTCATGTGCAGGCATTGAAGGACCTTGGTATCCATGGTTGCGACCATTGACAAAGTGACAGTTAGGTATCCATGTTACCACCACTAGCAACTAGCTAAGGTCCTTCAATGCCTGCGCATGAGGAAAGAGACAAAGCGAATCAGAAGAACTATACTACATTTCTAATTGGTGGTATTTGCTAATATTATTACTCCTACTTCATATTGGGATAGGTGGGAGATGTGAATACCCCATTTAACGCTTCCTGAGACGTTTCCTGTTTATTTTATCTTCTAGCAAAGCTCGGTGACACTCGTGAGCTCGAAAACTTCATTTCTGATCTTGATAAAGTTCTCAGCGGTAAGTTGTAATGTCTCATTGCACTTTCATTAAAAAAAAAAAAATTGGGGACTTAATGGGAATCCGACATGGGCGTACCCACCGTGGGGCGGGGGGGGGCAGCTGCCCCCCCTAGAAGCAGGGGCGCGCCGCGCGGACACCTATCATGATGAGGCCACCTGCCCCTGTGAGGCAGGGGGCCCGCCTACCCCCAGCGCCGACTCCCCCCGCCGCTGCTTTGAACTATACCGGCGACTGCCGGTACAGTTCAAAGCAATTATGGAGGAGAGTGCGTCAGCTGACGCTTCCTCTCCCATCATTCCTCGCTCTGTCTCTGACACAGCGAGTGCGCGATGATGTCATCGCGCACTCACTGTGTACCAGGCAGTAGCAGGCGCTGTACATATGTGGGCTGTGTTATATACTTACTATGTGGGCTGGTGAGTAACAGTGTGGGCTGGAGGTTTGGGCTGGTGACATATACAGGTGCTGGGCTTGGAGGCTGGGGCTGGTGACGTATACAGGTGCTGGGCTGGTGATCGTATACAGGTGCTGGTCTATGTATATACAGGTGCTGAGCTGGTGATGTATATACAGGTGCTGGGCTGGTGACGTATACAGGGGCTGGTCAATTTTGGTTTCATTCACCTTTTTCGTTCTAAAATTTTATAACCTGAACGACCATGGCTTGCCCCCCCATGCCAGAACCCCTAAATATTTAGTGGAAATAATGCATTTAAGCCACAATTTATTTAATATGACAGCGTAGTTGATGACAGTGGCATTTTGTTACATCAGTTCTCTTACAGAGCATGGCGATGCTGTTATTGTATGTCACATGTTACAGACGTCCTGAACACGGGCTATAATGACTCCTCTGCGCTAGCGGGTATAGCATAACGCGATCGTGTTATGCTATACCGTTACCAGCCCGTCAACGCTATGCTTTCAGCGGGCTGGTTAATCGCAATGTGAACCTAGCCTAGCCGTCTCAGGCTTCCAATGCCACAAAGCAGTTAAAAAACACGACCCGTCAATTCTTCTGACACTTGGAAGTCGCTCACTATTAATACATATATTTAAAAGAAAATAAACACCTCTGGTGGCATGGCTGCAGCAAAAGACATCAGAAGTGACAGCAGCTGCTGATAGTGCGGGCTCAGCTCCTGAGTCTGCACTGTCCTCGTCACCAGTCCTACATTGTACAGTTCCAGGAGCTGCCGCCCACCAGCACTGCGAGTGCATCAGATTTGTGCAAGTATAAAGTTCTAATTTATAATGAGTTTAAAAATTGACAGTAAGTGTATACTTTTCCTTAACTATAATGGTAACATTTCATTTTTATTTATCTCCTACAGATTTTTAAAAGAAGAAGTTTCAAGTTTCATCCAAAAATCTTAGTTAATTGTTACAGATTTGGTTCAATTCTTTAATCCATCGTCCTGGAGTAATTCATTTTAAACTTTCTCTTTTTTTCTGGTTATTTGTGGTTCAGTGAGCGATCTTATCACTGACTGTGAGTTACCTCTGTAGATAATTACACGGTCAGTCACTGCCGGGGCCGCCCACTGGACTCACTGTTGGGGCCGCCCGCTGGGCTCAGTGCTGAGGCCACCCACTGGACTCACTGTTGGGGCCGCCCGCTGGGCTCAGTGCTGAGGCCACCCACTGGACTCACTGATGGGGCCGCCCGCTGGGCTCAGTGCTGAGGCTGCCCACTGGACTCGCTGATGGGGCCGCCCTCTGGGCTTAGTGCCAGGGCCGCCCGCTGGACTCGCTGATGGGGCCGCCTGCTGGGCTCAGTGCTGAGGCTGCCCACTGGACTCGCTGATGGGGCCGCCTTCTGGGCTCAGTGCCGGGGCCGCCCACTGGACTCACTGATGGGGCCGCCTGCGGGCTCAGTGCCGGGGCCGCCCACTGGACTCACTGATGGGTCGCCCGCTGGCTCAGTGCTGAGGCTGCCCACTGGACTCGCTGATGGGGCCGCCCCCTGGGCTCAGTGCCGGGGCCGCCCACTGGACTCACTGATGGGGCCGGCCGCTGGGCTCAGTGCCGGGGCAGCCGCTGGACCCAAAATCCTGGAAAGATTAAAACTCCTGTTGCGTATACTGAATCTTTTCCCACAAGCCTATATCAATCTTCTCCGCTCCCTCCCGCTCTATAAGGCTTCATTCCCACAATGAGCTTTTGGTGAGTTTTTGATGTTGCAGATTTTCTGCACCCATTAAGTAAAATAGGTTACTTGCATTCTTTGGAAAATACACAGCGTAAAAAACTAATCAAAAAATCATTGTGGGAACGTAGCCCTACATGCTGCCTGCAGATTGGACGCCATTTTCATGGTGACAGGTTCCCTTTAAGCAAAGGTTTACATTTGAAAACCATTTTACTGTTTACATATAGATTCAATCTATAAAAATCTGCAAGATGAACTTACATCCGCAACCTATTGTTTTGTGTAAATTAATTGGTAGCACATTATTCTTTGTTCTGAGCACATACGCTTTTTATAATCTATTACTGATCGTTCTGTGCACATTGGATATGTGGTCTGCCTGTCCGAAAAGGCTATTAAATGACCGTGATCGGTGGTCTTTTAATGTGATAAGTCAGGTGATGTGACCCCGCTGTAACACTCGCAGAATCCATTGCCGTGAACAGTTACAGGATCTCCACGAGGCTCACAGATACTGACGCGGGTGCTGACCATTGCTGCCATGTTTAGCTTTAAACTCCCGGCAGCTGTGTTTTGTCATATTCTCACCTACTTTAGGATATAAAGGAGAATAATTTATTAAGTGTTGATTCCTATGTTTATATATTTTTATATCCATTGCTGTTTGGTGCACTCAATGATAATCCCTATACAGGTAGTGATTGGCGGATAATCACAATATCTGAATGCGTTTTGGACCCGGCGACACCAAACATGAAATGAAACATCCAAACCTTCAGAATTCTTGTCTCTAAAATGTATATTCAAGGAAAATCTACTGTCCGATACAACTCCTGTAACCGCAACCAGTCTCCACAAGTTCAGAATGAATCTTTATTAGACACATAACAATACATCACACACAAATTAAAAAAGATTTAAAGAAAATCGGTAACCAGATTTTAGCAAAGTAATCTGAGATCAGCATGACACACGGGAAGAGACACTGGTTCAAGCAGTGTGTCAATTATTGGGCTGCTTGTTGTAGTTTTGATAAAATCACAGTTTTATAAGCAGGAGATTATCACTAGATGACTAGTAAACCTGCTGCATGTAGTCCTCCATGTTCATTAGCTCTGTATTAACCCACCCCCCACCACTGATTGGTAGCTTATAGACAGTGTACACAGAAAGTCGCCTATCAGTGGTGTGTGGGTGGAGTTATGCAGAGCTCAGCATTCAGAGAACTGCCGGAGAAAGCCAAGTATGGCAGATGACTTACAGTTCTGGGAATAACCATTTGATTAATTTGTGTGACGACTGTGTATTCTGTGAAGATGATTTCTATGGATACGGTCATTGTTCTGACTGAGGCAGCTGTGTCTGATTGTGACAGTGCAGTAACAGTAATATATAAAGAAGGTTCTGCCAGAACACCATGACCCAATCAAAGGACGCTGCAGAAATCTCTCCGGGTGGAAAGGTTGACGAGGCCGTCTTGAAGTGTCGGACCACAGCAAACCTTAGAGAAATCCGTTCTTTCCAGAAGACAAACACTTGGAATGATGGCGATGTTGTATTGGTCGTTTGGGATGAATCTGCATTAGTGTATAGCTATGACTTAATGTTCTATGTTGCCTTTTTATATACAGTGTTAACTGTAACCTGATCAATAATGCATGTTTTTACTAAATGTATTGTGGTAATTTTTTATAGATTTTCTTTACGTTTGTTGAGTGAGCCATACGCTTTGCGTTTAAAGGGCTGACCCACAGCAAGGTTTGCTCATTTGTTTTACTATTGTACCTGTCAAAAGAAAGTTAGAAAGGTTTCCAGCTTTTGAGATAAAGACTGGCCCTTATTTCTCATTTTCAGCTCATGACATGCGCTATATATATATATATATATATATATATATATATATATATATATATATATATATATATATATATATATATACACAGCATATGTCGGGTCTCCCCCTTTGATGTAGGCTCTGGCAATGAGCCCTCATCTTTTTCTGCACATGACAGGTAATTTGGGCAGCTGACATGTTACCCAAACAGCCGCGGATGGAATCGCGATCCACCCGCGGCTGTTAACAACATAAGTGCTGCTGTCAATTTCTAACAGCATCATTTAACATGCACACGCCAAAAAGCGGGTTACAAACCCTGCCCATCGGCGCCCCTGTCACATGATTGCGGGGCACCAATGGGTTGGCATGACAGTTCCGGAGTCTGCAGGAGACTCCTGTGGTTGTTATAGCCAATCTGCTATGAGTGTCGCCCTGCGGCCGGCATTCCTAGCAGCTGAACATTTCTGCTACACAGAGCAGGGCTGAAGCACAAGCAATCAGATGATCGCAGCTCTAGTATCCCATGGAGATTATTGATTATTATTAAGCAGGTGTAAAGTAGAAAAAAAAGGTTTTTAAAATATATGAAAGTTCAGATCACCCCCCCTTTTTGCCCCATTCAAAATAAAACAATAAAAAAAAATCAAAATATGCACATATTTGGTATCACTGCGTTCAGAATCACCCAATCTATCAAAATACAAAGCATGACAAGTACGGTTTTGGGTCGCTTCAACATTGCATTAAAATGCAATAACGGGTGATCAAAAGATCGAATCTCTCAAAATTGCATCAATAAAAAAAATAAGCCCTCACACAGCCCCAGAGACGCTTCGGGTCTCAGAAAATTGTGCCCATTTTTTTTTTTTTTTTTAACAAATTTTGGAATTTTTTTTTTCATCATGTAAATAAAAAGAACCTAGACATGTTTGGTGTTTATGAACTTGTAATGACCTGGAGAATCATAATGGCAGGTCAGGTTTAACATTTGGTGAACATGGTAAAAAAAATATATATATTGTGGGGGAGATCATATGTGAGGGTCGATGTGTCCCCCAGGATGCGGACGGAGTCCTATTAAAACCCACTGGAGTGCCTCGTGGTCACAGTAGGATGCCTGTGAGGCACAAGGCAAAATAAAAGTAAGGGTACGTGCTCACGTAGATTGCGGTGCGGAATCTGCATCTCTGCGGAATCCGCAGGTCTAAATCTGTGCGTTTTTTTATGCGGATTTATTGTGGATTTGGCATGCGTTTTTACACCTGCGGATTTCTATAATGGAATGGGTGTAAAAGCACTGTGGAATCTGCACACAAAGAATTGACATGCTGTGAAAAAAAAACGCGGATTTTTCCGCAGCATGTGCACAGCAAATTTTTTTTTCCATAGGTTAACATTGTACTGTAAGTAACTTGCGGATCTGCAGCAGATCCGCAGTGGCAAATCCTCTGTGGATCCGCAATAAATCCGCAACGTGTGCACACAGCCTAAGTGTGGACCTGGTCAAGCTATTTGGCCAAGGCAATGTTCAGGAAAACCAGCTAAGGGCTTTTATTTTTGGAGCAATCTACAGGATGGTAGTGGCGCGGTTTGCTCTCTCCAGCCGGGTCTTACAAGTGGCCCATGGCCACAGATCGCATTTACAACCCTGCAGCAAAGGGTTGGGTGTGTCAGTTTAGGTTTGCAAACTGTGTCCAGCTGGTGTGAAGTAACATGGAGCCAAGTGAAGTAAAAACACCTGGCACCTCTCAGCGTGATACGGTGGTACAGTCGCCCATGGCAACCGGTCTCGGATACAGACTGTCTTGACACTCTGGCTGCGATCCTGAAGATACCGTTTGCTTTTCATTTGTTTGCTTTTCATTTGTAAGCTTTGGACATTAAAGATGTTTGCTCTGAACTTTCCTGTGGTCTCTACCTATCTGTCGCACTGCACCAACCCCACAGCTCTACAATATATATATATATATACAGGGTGGTCCAAAAGTAGGTGGACAGTATGTGTAATAGTGTTATGAAGGGAGATTTATCAAACATGCTGTAAAGTGAAACTGACTCAGTTGCCCTTAGCAACCAATCAGATTCCACTTTTCATTCTTCACAGACTCTTTGGAAAATGAAAGGTGGAATCTGATTGGTTGATAAGGGCAACTGAGTCAGTTTCACAGATCCAGTTTTCACAGATAAATCTCCCCCAAAATGGCAAATAATTTAAATTAAGATCAAAGAAAATGGATTTTAAAAGAGTATTGGAAATCTCAAAATGCGGAAACAGTTATAGCAAATTGGGTTGAAACATTTGGTACTCAAGCCCCAAAGAGACAAACCATTTACCGCATTCGTGACAAATTCGATGCCACTGACTGAATCCTTAATGCTCCAAAAACTGGTCGACCCAAAACAGCCTGTACAGAAAATAATAAACAACTTGTTGCTGAAACATTTGTTCAGAGTCCATAAAAGTCACCAGAAGAGTCTCTTTAGAATTGGGAATTTCACGAGCTTCCATCATGCGAATCCTGAAATCTATTGGGTGGAAAGCTCATCGTCCACGTCTAATTCATGGTTTATTGGAGGATGATCCAGACAGGCGGCTGCAATTTAGTGAGATTATGCTTCACGAAACTGAAGAAAATCCAGTAATTTTAGATAACATTATGTGGAGTGATGAAGCTTCTTTCACATTATCTGGCCATATTAACAGACATAATTGTATTTACTGGTATAATGAGAACATGCATTTATCATTAGAGCAACAACTAAATGAGCCTGGTGTCAATGTTCGGGGTATTATTTCAAGTTTTGGTGTTTTTGGACCATTTTTTTGATGGATCAGTCACAGGAGATAAGTATCTCAAAATTCTAATGAATCAAGTTGTTCCCCAGTTGCAGCAACAGCCTAAATCAAATGACCTTTATTTCCAACAAGATGGGGCCCCCACATTATTCAAGAGTAGTCCGCGAGTATCTTGATTAAACATTTCCTAATAAATGGATTGGCTGAAGAGGCCCACTTGATTGGCCGGCACGTTCACCACACTTGACCCCAATGGATTTTTTCTTTTGGGGAGTACTCAAGGACAAAGTTTATAGTCAAAAACCAAAAAGTGTCAGTGATCTGAAAAATTACATAAGAGATGCATTTCAAGAAATTAACCCCAAAGAGACTTGTGCAAAAATGTTTATCAAAGGCAGACTTCAAAGCTGTGCAAATTGTGATGGAAAACAGTTTGAGCACCTGTGTTGATAAAATTTAAGGGCTTTTGTATTATTGATCAGAATAAAATGTAATTGTTAAATGTTATCTTGTGTTAGTAAATATAATTTTATATTTAAATCAAAATAAATGTTATTTTCTGTCCACCTACTTTTGGACCACCCTGTATATATATATTTGTGGAATTGGACTTTTTTGCAATTTCACCTCACTTGGAATTTTTTTTCCCGTTTTACAGTACAATATATGATATATCAATGGTGTTGTTCAAAAGTACAAGCCCTCACTCGGCCATATTGACAGAAAAATTAAAAAGTTATGGCTCTGGGAAGAAGGTGAGCAAAAAACAAATGGCCCTGGGGTGAATGGGTTAAAGGTGTTCTCTAATGTGAACTGCTCCAGTTCAAACTATAAACCATCCTAATCATGTGTCAGGATGGGTTGCAGTTTGAGGAAACAGCTCCCGAGACCTGTGTCTCAATGACAGAGGAGCTGTAAGGTAAGCACACATATTTAGTCTCTGGAGCAGGGCTGTGCAATGAGCAGAAATAAATCCTCTTCTGACTGACTGTACACGGAGGACTGAGCCTGGAGATAAAAATCATGTGTGCTCAGTCAGCGAGATTTATTTCTTCTCATGGCATTGCCCTGATCCGGCAGTTCACTGAGATATATGTGCTTATGATGCTGAGTTGAGATAAACATCTCAAGTTGTGTTTCTTCAGACTGACACATGACTAGGACAGGCTGCAGTTTGAATTATGGAACAGGCTCCTTTTTATGACATTCTTGGAGAACCCTTTTTAGAGCACAATGAACATGCACTGTCTCTATAAACTTCAATTTCTGAATCAGAAATTCCAAATGTAATGACTCTCCTGTTTCTCACAGCTTTCACAACTGTAAATAACCCTTCAATCTTGGCAATAGTGGGGGTATCCGTTCATGGCCTTTACACAGAACCACTGAGAATGTCCCACACACTCTTGTATAACCACAATCTGCTTAAAATGTCCCAACATATAAGTATGTGAACTACTACATGTCATGATCCAGTCTGGGGTTTGTTTTCTGCTATCCTCTGCCTGGACTGGTCATGCGGGGGTTATTTCCCTCTGCCTCGTTTTGGATCTGTTTTTGCTATTTCAGTTCACTGCGGCCTGCAGGAGACGTCAGCGATAGTTCATGATTCCAGGTTAGAGCAACTGACCCGTATACCCTAGTGATCCTTCTGCCTCTGTAAAGGGACGGCTACAGGGCCGATGCACTGGAAGCTGCTACGTATTTTACCTCTGTAGTCTCCATTCGCCTGAGGTGTTCTCTGAAATGATTCGGTAACCGAGGAGGACAACAGGAAAATAGGCTGGGTAACCAGACACCCAGAGTGGTTGGCAACTTTTCAGACCCCTAAACTGACAACACAACTAGAATAAGCCGTGGGATGTACCTACGATGCCCTAGACGCCTCGACACAGCCAAAGAGTTAACTAAGCCTAAAGAGAGAAAGGGGAAAGCTAACTGCCCCGGAGTAGAGCCCCAAAGGAATAGATAGCCCCCAAACATATATTGCCGGTGAGACAGATGAAGCACAAAACACAGACAGAAAATAGAGTGAGCAAATGCTGGGGCCCAAACTGTCTAGATAGAACAGAATAGTAATGGATACTGTGCAGTCCAGCAAAAACCCTAAGAAAAATTCCAACATGTCTGATATGCAAAGATACTGAGGCCACACAACCTCACCCCCACTAAATCAGAACTCTGGTGTGAACTGGAAGCAAAACAACAGATACTGAAATAACAGGGACTAGAAATACAAAAAGACTGAAATAAGCTGTGGCAGATGAAAGCAGTCCAGCACAGGTTCCCGCAGGAAACCTGGCTGAACTACACCAGCAGGGCAGAAAACAGAGAAAAACAAAGAGGAACAAATGCCACAGATTTAACAGACAAAATAACTTTTCTGAAAGATGCAGGAACAAAGCAGGGAGCAAGCAGACTTCCAAAGGGTTCAGGAAGAAAACTAAATCACCGGCAACAGCTAAGGGAAGTCCACTCATTTAAATCTCCCCAGTCAGTAACACCTGATCTCCCATCATCCTCTTCAGGTGATAGACTTCTGTCAGCCAGACCAGCTCCATTACCAGCAGCAACCACCAGATGGATCCCAAACTCAGAAGCCAGATTAAAGGTGTTCACAACAGTTCTCTCGTGAGAGAGCGTACAGAGCAATTAGAATCAGAGTCCCATATCACCTCAAACACTTCTGCTTTATTTTCCTCTGGACAAAGCACATCCAAGACACCATAAGCACGTCTTAATCTATACCAGCAATACATTCTTCACAATTCTGCCTCTTCTTCTCTGCTACACCAGAATGGACCAATAAGTATTGATGGGACGAGGAGCCCGGTGAAAACGGCACTTCGATCTCTTCCCCTGGAGACACTTCAATCCAGCATAAGAAAGACACATCTACTAGGTCGTTCACCCCTCTCTAGTTATCCTGCCCAGATACTTCTGATGGCCCACTCGCTTCTACGCTCATGCACGACCTCTTCTGCTGAGCGTTCCCACAGTGGTTCTTCCACTGGACTACTGCAACGTAAACCCACTCTCTTTGGGCTCACTTTCCAATGTTGAATCCTTCACCAGCTTCTTCAGGGTTGCTGGTCCCCTCTTCTTCCTACCCTATGCTCAGGGCCCAGGAACGTGGACGTCCTCACTCTAGCAAGGTCCACCCCCGACTGACTCCCGCTAAGAGGAAGTCTTCCTGACAGATTCCCGCTTGGAGGCAATCTTTCCCTAGCAACAAGTCCCTAACTATTGTCCCTATTGGACTGGATGTGCTCAATGCCCCATCTACTGACCAAACCCCATAACTATGTGACATCTTTTTCCTAACGCTCTAATTAGATCTCTAACATGCCCCCATTAGTGATCCCTCGCAATTCACAGTTAACCCATGAATATATACACTACCCTACTAGTGCTCTCCTCTAGTGACCCCTAGGATGTACGAACTACCTATCACTCAACCCTCAATATATAAATATACATCACATATACAAGGCATATATTTACACAGTTAAACACAATTAGAGGGGATGAAACCTTAAAGGGTTAATACCCTTTCACCTCCTTACACCTCTGACTTCCCGTATTAGTGTCTGACCTGTTCCCCATCCCTGACTTTGTGTACGTTTGGTGGTTTCCCTACAGTGTATTACTCGGCTTGCACTCTGAACACCGCCTCCTGTTTTTCTGTCTCTGAGACTACGTTACCGACCGGCTATTGACTCACTGGCTTGTACCCTGACTCCCCTTTCCGTCTCACATTTTGGATACCGTGTTCCTGTCTGGCTCTGACTTCTGGCTTATCTCTGACCTCTGGTACTTTGTCTTCCTGTTTGTTGCTGACCCAGCCTGTCTGACTACTCTGCCACCTCCGAGTGGTGGCCTGCACGTCTGCACTATGCTGCACGGTGAATGCAACCCTTTTTCCCTTACCAGTGCCCCCTGGTGGAGATTGCACGCAACTGCTCCGCAATGCATTACACTGCAATTATGAAACCATTGACAAGGTGTAGAGCAGAGATTCATTGGAGTAGGTGTTTTGTCCCTTATCTATAACTCTGAATGCTCATGTACTCCGAGAGGTATAAAATACTGCACACAGGCAGCAATAGAGGTAAAACAATGAAATAATTCCCACCAATCCAGCATCCCTGATCTCTACCAGTTTACTGTTTATATAGGTTACAGATATAACAGCCCATATACCCCACGTGATATCTGCAACCAATCACTGATCTTAGTGGTAACTATCCTGAGGCCAGTGATTGGCTGTGGTATATGGGCGGTGACGTCTGCAGCCTATGTAAAGAGTAGTATAATGGTGGGAGTAGCAGGGAAGTATCTTTGGAATGGAGGGTATTATTTCATTGTTTTCGTGCTACTGCTGTCTAAGTGTAGCATTCTCATATCTTGTACAACCCCTTTAATAGAGTTGTATGCTTAAAGGGAATCTCTCCAGGTTTTTACTACCTCATCAGAGAGCAACCTGATGTAGGCAAAGAGACCCTGACTCCAACAATATATTACATAGTTTACTAGTGAAGTGGTTCTGACAAAGAGTTTTTAGATTTAGCAATGCAGCAGAGCTCAGAATGCTGACACCACCCACCCCAAGCTCTAATGTACATAGTTTATAAACAGTGAGCTGCATATTACAGGAGGGGGAGGAGTTGGACTAGTATGCATGCGCTGCTATAGTCCAGACAATGATAATCACCAGGTAATAAAACCTTCAGTGAAGAAAGAAACCACACAGCCTGATAAGTGACAAATCATTGAAATATGTGTTTTAAGCCTCTACCTCATGCTTTCCTCAGATTACATAGCAAAAACTTACTGAGATATTCCCTTTAAGAGATGTTTATCTGCCTGAACCAATAATGTGGTTGAATAATTCCTCCTTGCCTTTAGACATTCCCCTATTTTTAGGCTTGGTGATAACTTTAGGAAGCTATTTGTGGTAGTTTTCTTGATACATTGAGCTGGATGCAAATCTGATTGGGCTCCTAAATATCTAAGCGTTCATGATTGCTATTGTGTTCTCACGAGGTTCTTAAAGTACAGTCAGGGCCGTAAGTGTTGGCACCCTTGAAATTGTTCCTGAAAAATTAAGTATTTTTCCCAGAAAATTACTGCAATTACACATGTTCATTTCATTTGTGTGTATTAGAACAGCTAAAAAAAAATTGAGAAAAAAAGGCAAATTGGACATAATTTCACACAATACACCAAAAATGGATTGGAAAAAAGTGTTGGCACCTTGAGCTTAATATTTAGCTGCACACCCTTTAGAATATACTCCATCAACAAACTTCTTGCACCTCTCAGATGGAATATTTGACCACTCTTCTTTTGTAAACTGCTCCAGGTCTCTCATTTGTGAAGGCGCCTTCTCCCAACATCAATTTCAAGATCTCTCCACAGATGATCAATGGGATTTAGATCTGGTCTTATTGCTGCCTCTACGAACTCTCCAGCGCTTTGTTTCCATCCACTACTGGGTGCTTCTTGAAGTATGTTTGGGGTCAGTGTCCTGCTTAAGGACCCATGATCTAGGATGCAAACCCAGCTTTCTGACACTGGTCACTACATTGCGACCCAAAATCCTGTGGTAGTCTTTAGATTTCATGATATCTTGCACACAGTCAAGGCACCCAGCGCCAGAGGCAGAAAAACAACCCCAAAACATCTGTGAACCTCCACCATATCTGACTATAGGTATTGTGTTCTTTTTTTGTACAGTATATAAATAAAAAAACTGACCGTCACATCCAAAGATGAATTAGGTGTGAACAGGTGCCTACCTAGAGTAGCCAACACATATACAATCAAACAAACAAGGCAGCACTCTGCAGCGCTATAGCATGCAAATATGAAATATGAAAATTGAATTGTATTACTGCACTAGAAATATGCAAAATTGAGAATGCTTAGCGCACAAATTGGCCAATTCATGTGTACCTGGCAGCCACGGTAACGCGATTCTTGTTGCCAGGACCTAACTTAATGCCAATCCTCTCTTAACAGTCTACAACTCTATGGGAACCTAATGTGAATTATCTCCTAAAGTCTACAGGTCCTTCTCAAAAAATTAGCATATAGTGCTAAATTTCATTATTTTCCATAATGTAATGATTACAATTAAACTTTCATATATTTTAGAATCATTACACACCAACTGAAATTTGTCAGGTCTTTTATTGTTTTAATACTGATGATTTTGGCATACAACTCCTGATAACCCAAAAAACCTGTCTCAAAAAATTAGCATATCAAGAAAAGGTTCTCTAAACGACCTATTAACCTAATCTTCTGAATCAACTAATTAACTCTAAACACATGCAAAAGATTCCTGAGGCTTTTAAAAACTCCCTGCCTGGTTCATTACTCAAAACCCCCATCATGGGTAAGACTAGCGACCTTACTGATGTCAAGAAGGCCATCATTGACACCCTCAAGCAAGAGGGTAAGACCCAGAAAGAAATTTCTCAACAAATAGGCTGTTCCCAGAGTGCTGTATCAAGGCACCTCAATGGGAAGTCTGTTGGAAGGAAACAATGTGGCAGAAAACGCTGTACAACGAGAAGAGGTGACCGGACCCTGAGGAAGATTGTGGAGAAGGACCGATTCCAGACCTTGGGGGACCTGAGGAAGCAGTGGACTGAGTCTGGTGTAGAAACATCCAGAGCCACCGTGCACAGGCGTGTGCAGGAAATGGGCTACAGGTGCCGCATTCCCCAGGTAAAGCCACTTTTGAACCATAAACAGCGGCAGAAGCGCCTGACCTGGGCTACAGAGAAGCAGCACTGGACTGTTGCTAAGTGGTCCCAAGTACTTTTTTCTGATGAAAGCAAATTTTGCATGTTATTCGGAAATCAAGGTGCCAGAGTCTGGAGGAAGACTGGGGAGAAGGAAATGCCAAAATGCCTGAAGTCCAGTGTCAAGTACCCACAGTCAGTGATGGTGTGGGGTGCCATGTCAGCTGCTGGTGTTGGTCCACTGTGTTTCATCAAGGGCAGGGTCAATGCAGCTAGCTATCAGGAGATTTTGGAGCACTTCATGCTTCCATCGGCTGAAATGCTTTATGGAGATGAAGATTTCATTTTTCAGCACGACCTGGCACCTGCTCACAGTGCCAAAACCACTGGTAAATGGTTTACTGACCATGGTATTACTGTGCTCAATTGGCCTGCCAACTCTCCTGACCTGAACCCCATAGAGAATCTGATGGATATTGTGAAGAGAAAGTTGAGAGACGCAAGACCCAACACTCTGGATGAGCTTAAGGCTGCTATCGAAGCATCCTGGGCCTCCATAACACCTCAGCAGTGTCACAGGCTGATTGCCTCCATGCCACGCCGCATTGAAGCAGTCATTTCTGCAAAAGGATTCCCGACCAAGTATTGAGTGCATAACTGAACATTATTATTTGATGTTTTTTTTGTTTGTTTTTAAAAAACACTTTTATTTTATTGGACGGTTGAAATATGTTAATTTTTTGAGACAGGTTTTTTGGGTTATCAGGAGTTGTATGCCAAAATCATCAGTATTAAAACAATAAAAGACCTGACAAATTTCAGTTGGTGTGTAATGATTCTAAAATATATGAAAGTTTAATTGTAATCATTACATTATGGAAAATAATGAAATTTAGCACTATATGGTAATTTTTTGAGAAGGACCTGTATATATCTGTGGAGGGGTAATGATCCTGCTGTGATTAAAAACGCCTGAGGCTAAGGGGCGGAGTGCTCAGTCAGAAGGCCAATGCATATAAATAAAAAACTGTAGGCCTCATTACATTTTCGGTAAGCAGTGGAATGATGTGCTTTACCACAAAGCTCTATCTTATTCTCTTTTGTCCACAAGACACTTTCCCAGCAAGATTTGCCTTACGTACATATTGGCAAACTGCAGTCTAGCTTTTTTATGTCTGTGTCAGCAGTGGGGTCCTCCTGGGTCTCCTGCCATATCGTTTAATTTCATTCAAATGTCAATAGATAGCTGACACTGATGCACCCTGAGCCTGCAGGACAGGTTGAATTTCTTCGGAATTTGATTGAAGCTGCTTATCCACAATCCAGACTATCCTGCGTTGCGACCTTTCACTTATTTTTCTCTGCCATCTGCCATGTACGTCCAGGGAGATTAGCTACAGTGCCATGGGTTGTAAACATCTTGATTATGTTGCATACTGTGGACAAAGGAACATCAAGATCTCTGGAGATGAACTTGTAACTTTGAGATTGTTGATATTGTTCAACAATTTTGATTCTCAAATCCTCAGACAATTCTCTTCTCCTCTTTCTGTTCTCCATGCTTAGTGTGGCACACACAGACACACAATGCAAAGATTGCTTCATATGGACAAAGTTAGAAGTAAAAATTGGGAAAGGAAGGCTAAATTGCTTTCACTAGAAATGTCAAGAAAAAAATCATATTGCCTTTCATTATGTAATTATTGTCTTGCGTGATCAGGAATATTCTGTAGTTGTGATATGAGGCTTGGACACAGCTATACCACGTTATCCATACGTTAAAGCCTCCAGAAAAATTCCCTCTAACCATAAAAGCAAATAATTTTTAAAGAAACATTTAAGTATAGTACTTATCTGTCAAGCATTTTAGAAAATACCGTATATAAAAAAAACTGAACATCTGAGCATCACACATAGAGTATATATCAGCTTGTTGGTCATCCCATTCCATCGAGATATGTTTGTCTTGACCTCGCCTTGTTCCCTTGTTGTGCAGTCATTCGGGAAGAAGAAAGAGTCGTCCTATAAAGGGAATCAGTCAGTAGGATCAACCATCCTGAGCTTCTGTATGGAAATTAAGGTCATAGGAAGATGAATAAAATGACACTTTGATATCTGTGATCTGATGTCTTATTCCAGAGAAACCCACATTTGTCTGATATGTAAATGAGCTGTTAAAATCTATGGGCCGGACATAGATCTCCCTGAGGATCCGCTCCCAGAGATTATTATAACTGGAGTAGATGTTACCAGTGTGAGACATGTAGATCAGGAGAGCGGACTGTCAGTCATTACATGTCTCACACTGGTAACACCCTGTCATTTATAATAATCTCTGGAGGCGGATCCTCAGGGAGATATATGTCCGGCTCATAGATCTTAACAGCTCATTTAAATATTAAGAAAACATGGATTTCTCTTGAATAAGATATCAGATCGAAGATATCAAGGTGTCCTGTTCTTCAGCTTCCTATGACCTGCATGCCCCTATAGACCGCTCTGGAGGATTGATCCACTGACTAATGAAGTGTTACTACAGAGCTGGACACACCATTTCTGTAATGTCTTTGTAAATTGGTGCTCACCTTCAGTGCACTTGTTTTTATTCTTTATTTGTATTCTTTATTATAGTTTCTTGTACAGTTTTATATTTGACTTCATTGTTCCATTTTTAAACTGGTAATTCTGTGATCTACTCTCTGATTTTTTCGGCTTTGAGGTTATCTCCTGCCTTGTATTGTCCTTGTTATATCTGATTTTAATAAATATTTTAAAACGAAAAAGTGTTTGAATGTTAAAACAATGACATTAACCATCCCCTGAAATAAGGGGAATAACTATACTGCGAAAAACTCTTATTTCTCCTTGGACATTTTCATCCAGTCCAGAGCGTTCTCCAGACGTCCGCAGACAGAGAAACATGATTCATCATTGTAGAGATCCAGTTTCCGCTGCTTCTGGATCCGGTGGTGGGTTCTACATCACTCCAGCCGCAGAATCAGCTACACATGGGGATCCGAGGCTTGTGTGCAGCTGCTCAGCCATTTCATGAGGCTTATAAGGCTATATGCAGATTGTGTATTATTAGACATGTTAAAAATGACGAGGTTTTTGAAATGGAAATCGCTTCAGGAAATGCTCTTTCATGTAGAGTTTTTGGAGAAATTTTTCTTTTCCTGAAGTCATTTTATGGACGTTTTGAAGCACTTTGTTAGTGTTTTTGTTGTTTTATTCTTTCAATTTATGAAGCATTTTTGCAGCTCTTTGAGTTAGCACTGCCTTATTTGTAGCGGATTCTATCAAAATCAGCTACAAAGGAGTGATATGTACTTTCTTTTTTCCCACCAAACAATTTTCATAACCTAAAGTAAAAAAAAATTGTTTGTGCCGCGTGTGGTAGTTCGGCTCTCTTTGCTGCACAAAAGACTCATAGACACAGGAATGCTGTCTCTTTAAATCTTCCACTGGTTTATTAAAGGTACTGCATAAACCAGTGCAGTGTTAGCAAAACAAACACGGCTTTTCTGGTCTAACGGGTAAACAAAAACATAACTTGTCCGTGTAGCTTCTGGGATCTGCCCGCTCAGGAATAAACAACAAAATGTTCAACTTTCCTTATCCTGAAAACACAGCTCTGGAGCCTCCAGACACACCCTACACTGAATGAGCTGTTCACTGAACCTAGCCCTAAGCATGGCTGATTAATCCGTCAGCACTCCCACTCTTCTTCGCTAGAAGATGGGAGGCGCCAAACCGGACCGCGACGCCCATCAGACCCGACCGGATGGCGGACCGCCCCTGGGTGAGTATAATCTAACTCATTTTTCTCATCTTTCAGGTAACATCGGGGGCTTATTTGCAGCACTACAGAATGCTGTAGATAAGCCACTGATGGCGGTGGCCTCATCTCATACTCCAAAAATGAGGTGACAGATTCCCTTTAATACGGAACATCTGCACCTACCCTTAGAGTCTGAAGAAGTGACAGTGTGCAGAGCTGCCCTGTGAGTGAACTACAGCATAGGAGATGATGGGACGATAAGGTACCATGACTAGGAACTGACAGAAGAGGCAGAGTGGCCATCTACCTAAAAGGGGTCCTTGAATAGGACGACATGTCACAAGAAACCCTGAGCATGATAAACGCTGAAGTTACGGACCTAGAGGACTGAGACAGTGGGACTAGTGAGGGTCCCAAGCGGTAGATCCAGGGCATCCATAGCGATAGGACGCAGAGCCGCTGAGCAAGTGTAGAGAAACTCGTTGAACTGTACTCTGGCGACAAGCTAGGCTGTGATGAATTAGGGCAAAGCAGTGTGCTGTTATGTTTTGGTAGCTGAGGAGAATAAGCAAAAACGGCAATACACCAGAGAGGCTGGAACCTATTGGATTGCAGTAACCTGAACTAACCACACAACTAGAGGTAGCCGTGGAGCGTTCCTACATTGATCCTAGACGCCTCGTCACAGCCTGAGAGATAACTACACCTAAAGGCAGAAAGATGAAAGCTATCTGCCCCGGAGCAGATCCCCAAAGAAAATAGGAAGCCCCCAAACATGTAATGGCGGTTAGACAAGAAGAAAGCATGGACACAGACAGAAAATAGAATGAGCAAACGCTGGGGCCCAGTCTGTCTAGACAGAAAAGTACAGGAAAGAATTCTGACTGCAATCCAAGAAAACCCTAACAAAAATACCAACACTTCTGATTGCCAAAAAAACTGAGATCACACGATCTCTACCACCTAAATCAGTTCTCTGCTGTAACAAAACTAAGCCGCAGCCACTGAAAAAACAGGAAAAAGCAAATGAACAAACAACAGTGGCTCCAGATAAACTGAGAGGAGCACAAGCCCCCGGAGGGGACCTGGCTGACCTCCACAGAAGTGCAGGGAACAATGCAAAAAGCAAGCACAAAAATAAAAGCAGAAAATATCTTATCTGATAGCAGAAGATGCAGGCAAGACTCAGCAAGCTTCCAAATGAACCAGGAACCACAATTGAGACAAGAACAATTGATCACCGGCAACCATCATGGGAGGGAACCTCCCTTATATCAGACCAGTCCATGATCCCAGATTTCCATTCCTCGCTGAAAGGTTCAGTACTGTCTGTAACCACCAGAGGGAGCCTCTGCTCAGAAACCATATCTAGCACATTCATAACAGTGTGCTATACCGGCCCTGGAGTTGACTACAATGGAAGGATGATGTCAGTGAGAAGCCTTCTTGCTGTGAATGAAAAGTGCTTAAGACTGTGTACCTGCTATGCCTTGTATATAACCCTCATCAAGTTCAGTAAAGTTCCCATGTTTGAACAGAAGTCTCCTTTGCTAATCTGTGGAACTTGTGTTTCTGGCCAGCTAATACCTTCGGCTACCAGTGGCCTGCACGGGCAAAAAACCCTCAAAACACTGAGACCCAGCCAGGGCATCCTACACTATTACAGCTGCACAGAAAACAAAGGAGCAGGGTGCTAAAGCTTCAAGGCTGGTCCCTAGTCATTAAGTTGGCTACTACTGCGCACCGCAACCAATCCCTAGCCTTTTCTCTGTCCATGTTGCCTCCTCCTCCTACTCCACTATATCTTCATATGGTCAGAAAGAGCATGCTGTCTGTGCATGCTTTTGGAGTTCTTACCCTACTGCTGCTCGCCTGTCTGCCATGCAGCGTCATTTCTAATTTCATGGTACCTGTCTCATATGAGACGTAACCACAGGTTGGAACTCTACCTTGCACATGCTGGAGAGACTGTGCAAGCCGCAGCAGGCGATAGTGGAGTTTCAGCTGAAGCACACACGGATGAGTTGCTCTGCAAAACAACACTACTTCAAGACCAAAGAGTGGGCCTCCAGGCGGGACGTGTGTGCTGTGTTGTGCTGCTTCGAGTACTTTGTAGTTCGAGCGTTACCATCACACTTCTACCCCTCCTAGAAAATACAAAGCTACATGTGATGATGGATGAGTTTGTGGCACAGGAGAAAGAGGAGGAGGAACAGAGACCCTTCACATCTTTAGCAGGCCAGGCATCCACACATGTCTTGGAGGATGAGTTCCTGTACCAACAGCGGCCAGGTACACAAAAGGGCCGATGCAAAGGTTTGGGCACCTTGCATGGTTAATACTTGGTAGCACCCCCTTTTGAAAATATCACAGCTTGTAAATGCTTTTTTGTAGCCAGACAAGAGTCTTTCAATTCTTGTTCGAGGGATTTTCATCCATTCTTCCTTGGAAAATTCCTCTAGTTCTGTGTGATTCCTGGGTCATCTTGCATGCACTGCTATTTTAAGGTCTCACCACCAGATTTTCAATGATGTTCAGATTAGGGGACTGAGAGGGCCATTGTTCAACCTTCAGCGTGCGTTTTTTGAGGTTGTTCCTTGTGGATTTTGAAGGGTGTTTAGGATCATTATCCTTTTGTAAAAGCCATTCTCTTTTCACCTTCAGCTATTTTACAGATGGTGTTTTGTTTGCATCAAGAAATTGTTGAAATTTCATTAAATACATTCTTCCCTCTACCCGTGAAATGTTCCCTGTTTCATTGACTACAACACAATCCCAAAGCATGATTGATCCACCTCCATACTAAATGGTGGTTGAGATATTCTTTTCATGAAATTCCATGCTTTTTTTTCTCCATACATACCTTTGATCATTGTGGAGTGGACAAAGAGTTCTATTTTAACCTCATCGGTCCACAGGTCTTGTTTCCAAAATGCACCAGGCTTGTTTAGCTGTTCTTTTGCTTACTTCTGACGCTGAATTTTATGGTGAGGACGGAGAAGAGGTTTTCTTCTGATGACTCTACCATGAAGGCCGTATTTGTACAGGTGTCTCTCAATAGTAGAGCAATGTAGCGCAACTCAAGAGTCTATTAATTCATTTTGAAGGTCTTTTGCAGTCAAACGTAGGTTCTGATTTGTCTCTCTAGCAACCCTGCGAGCAGCTATCACTGAAGTCAGCCCCCATACTGCTCAGGAACCAGTACCAGGCTCTCACACAGGAGAACAGTGAAGATAAGACTTTACCCACAAAGAACAACCTTGTACACCCTCAGAGTCCTCCTGGATGAAGAAAGAAAAATGTTCTGAAGAAGAAACGGAGAGTTGTGGTCACGGGGGATTCCCTGATGAGAGGAACAGAGGTCGCTATCTGCAGACCGGATATATAATGTCAAGAGAAATGCGCTGTCTTCCAGGTGCAAAAATTAAAGATGTGTCTGACAGGATATCAGGACTCTTCAGACCTACAGATGACTACCTATTCCTGCTAATACATGTGGGGACAAATGACACCACAAGAAGTGACCTGGAAACCATCTGCAGTGACTTTGAAAACTTAGATTAGAAAGTGAAAGAACTGGGAGAGCAGGTGGTCTTCTCATTCATCCTCCCAATGGATGGCCATGGAACAAGGAGGAGGAAGAAGATTCTGCAGGTGAACAACTGGCTACGTCTATGGTGCTATCAGCAAAGATTTACAAAAAAACCCTGTTTGGGAGAGAAGAACAGACAAATCGTGGCGCCTTAAGTGCGTAAAAACAATATTATAGTCTTTAAAGGGTGCACAATTTTATGCACTCACCTGATAGAAGACTAATATGGCTTTAGATTGTGTATCCTCAAAAATCCTTCTGGGATATTTTTCAATAGACAGGGCTTGCAGCTTGCCTCGGGTGGATCCAAGTGAAAGAGCCAGATTCAGGCTCACACAAGATGAGTAAATCAAGAAAGGCACATGTCCTCTATTTTAACTTATCAAATAAAAAAATATGAAATATCATCATTGGATGTGAGTCCTGGGAAGCGCTGCCATTCATGGGCTGGATGTGCCTTTCTTGATTTTATCAGCAAAGATTTGGATTTTTGGATCACGGAGTGAATTACCTATACGATGGACTACTTGCTAGAGATGGGGTGCACCTTACGAAGGCTGGAAAACATGTATTTGGAAGTCGCCTTGCTACACTCATCAGGAGAGCTTTAAACTAGAACAATGTGGGAAGGGAAGCAAAACGCCAGCAAAAGCCATACACCTGACAAATACTATTGAGAACTCTGCTATTAGAAGTGAAGAGGAAGAACAAAGACTAAAAAATCTACATAATAAAAATATTGAAGAAAGAGAATCCAATCACAAACTAAAGTGTTTCTATACGAATGCACAAAGCATGGGCAACAAACAAGGAGAACTGGAGCTACTAACGCAGGAGAAGAAATATGATGTCATTGGAATCACTGAGACTTGGTGGGACGATACACATGATTGGAATACAAGGCTAGAAGGATACAACTTATTTGCAAGAAACAGACTTGATAAACGAGGAGGAGGTGTCGCACTGTATGTTAGAAAAGCGTATATCTGCACAGAGGTCCAGTTCTGTAGAAACTGGGTAAAAATACAAGGAAAGAACAATGGAAAGGACACCATTGTAGGCATTTATTACAGGCCGCCTGTGCAAGTTGAAGATATGGATGAACTCTTTATGCATCAAATGGCCAAGTTCTCAAAAAAATATAGTCGTCATAGGAGATTTCAACTATCCAGACAATTGTTGGGAATCTCTCGCAGGCAAAACTAACAGGTCAAGGAAATTCTTATCCTCTCTTGCTACAACTTTATCTTCCAAAAGGTAGGGGAGAAAACAAGGGGATCTGCTACCTTGGATATAATCCTTATAAACGGAGGAAATGGTTGAGGAGTAAGAGTGGCTGGGACCCTAGGAGGTAGCGACCATGCTATTATAGAATTTTGGAAAACTAAAGGAGGAAGACCTGTGAAGACTCAGATTTCAAGGTTAGATTTCAGAAAGGCAGATTTGAAGGGACTCAGAAAGAGAATTTGAGGGATCCAATGGCTGGATATCCTTAAGGACAAAAATGTCCAGGAAGGATGGAAAAATATTTAGAATTGAGAGTCCTCAGTGGTATCAACCACTGAGGACTCTCAATTCTAAATATTTTTCTATCTACTGGCTAACACGGTACAAAGATATACATCTTTCCTGTATTGGGAAGGATGGGAAATTTTGAAAAATTAGATTCTCAAAGTACAATCGTTAATAATTCTGAAAAGAGGGAAGAATAGGAAGCATTTAAGGAAACCAGGATGGATGAACACAGAACTTAAACACATGCTAAAAAGGAAGAAAGAAATGTTTATCAAATGGAAAGAGGGAGGCATATCTAAAGAAGAATATAATGCCGTCTGCAGAACCTGCAGGGCACAAATCAGATTATCTAAATCTGACAATGAATTAAGGCTTGCAAGAGATGTCAAAAGCAACAAAAATGATTTTGGTGATATGTCAAAAGTAAAAGAAAAGTCTAAGATGCTATAGGATTTTTACAGGATGAAAATGATGAAATGGTAAGACAGGATGTTGAGAAGGCTGAACTTTTAAATTCCTATTTTGCATCTGTTTTCTTTCAGAAAGAAAATGTAACTTCAACTGATCTTCACTGTCCTGTTAAAGAAGAATCCACACTATCCATACACAGAGAGAGGGTGAGGGAATACTTAGCTAACATAAATGAATTCAAGTCTCCATGTCCAGATGAATTACACCCCAGAGTACTGAAGGAGATAGCAGAAGAAATTTTTGAACCACTCTCCATAATCTTTGAAAATTCTTGGAGAATAAGAGAAGTCCCAGAAGACTGGAGAAGAGCAAATGTTGTTCCCATCTTCAAAAAGAGGAAGAAGGTGGACCCAGGGAACTATAGGCCAGTGAGTCTGACTTCTATACCTGGAAAGAACTTTGAACAAATTATTAAACAACATGTATGTAAGTATGTGGATACGAATGAAGTGATTAATCAGAGTCAGCATGGGTTTGTAACTGATAAGTCATGTCAGACTAATTTAATTTCCTTCTATGACAGAATCACTGACTGGGTGGATCAGGGAAATGCTGTAGATATAGTATATCTTGACTTCAGCAAAGCATTTGACAAAGTATCTCACACCATCCTTATTGAAAAAATGACTAAGTATGGAATGGCCAATGCAACTGTTAGGTGGATTCATAGCTGGCTTATTGATTGGACTCAAAGAGTGGTCGTAAATGGCTGCACATCCAGTTGGAAGAATGTCTCAAGTGGGGTACCACAGGGCTCTGTCCTGGGCCCTGTATTGTTCAACATCTTTATCAATGATTTACATGAAGAAATTAAGGGTAAACTGATTAAATCTGCTGATGACACAAAGCTAGGAGGGATAGCTAATACTAGAGAAGAGAGAGAGGATTCAATAAGATATAAATAAACTCGAGCAGTGGGCAGCAACTAACAGAATGTTTTTTTTAACAGGGAAAAATGCAAAGTACTACACTTGAGCAGTAAAATTGAAAAAAGCATATACAGAATGAGAGGAATAGAAGTAAGCAACAGCACATGTGAAAAAGACTTGGGTATACTAATAGATGATAAACTGAACATGAGTCAACAGTGTGATGCAGCAGCAAGAAAGGCAAATACAATTATGGGATGTATTAACAGAAGCATACAGTCTAGATCACGTGAGGTCATTATTACCCTCTACTCCTCTTTGGTCAGACCTCATCTGGAATACTGTGTCCAGTTTTGGGCACCACGTTTTAAAAAACATCAGCAAACTGGAGCAAGCTCAGAGAAGAGCAACCAGAATAGTGATCGGTCTGCAAACCATGTTCTATGAGGAACGATTACAGGATTTAGGATCAACTTTATTCTCATTTGCACAAGGAAAGACTAGAAGCAATGGGATGAAACTGAATGGGAGGAGACTCAGATTAGCTATTAGAAAAAACTTTTTGACAGTTAGAGTGATCAAGGAGTGGAACAGGCTGTCACGAGAGGTGGTGAGTTATCCTTCCATGGAAGTGTTATGTTACGGTAGCTGAGGAGTGCAGGTAAAAAAGGAAATACACCAGAGCAGTTGGAATCTATGAGATTGCAGTACCCTGACTAACCACCGCAACTAGAGGCAGCCGTGGAGCGTTCCTACGATGGTCCTAGACGCCTCGTCACAGCCTGAGAAACTAACTACACCTAAAGATAGAAATAGGAAAGCTATCTGCCCCGGAGCAGAACCCCAAAGATAATAGAAAGCCCCCAAACATGTAATGGCGGTTAGACAAGAGGAAATACTGACACAGAAAGAAAATAGTATGAGCAAACGCTGGGGCCCAAACTAACTAAATAGAAAAGGATAGGAAGGGCACTTACTGCAATCCCAGAAAACCCTGAAAGGCACCAACTCTACTAATTTCAAAATCACCTGAGATCACACGACCTCTACCACCTAAATTAGTTCTCTGGTGTAACAAAAACAGCAGCCACTGAAAAAACTGCAAAAAGCAAAAGTACAAAACACAGTGGCTGGACTAAACTGAGAGGGCAAAAGCCCCCGGAGGGGACCCAGAAGGCCCCCACAGAAGTGCAGGACAAAATGCAAAAATATAGCAAAAACACAAAATAAGAAATTGTCTTATCTGATAGCAGGAGATGCAGACACGACACAGCAGGCTACAAGGGAAACTGGAAAGAAGGATTCAGACCAGAACAATTGATCACCGGCAACCCTGATGGGAAAATGATTCCCTTAAATAAGACCAATCAGTAACACCTGATTCCCAATCCTCACTAGTACCGCTTGTAACCACCAGAGGGAGCCTCTGCTCAGAACTCATCTCAAACCCATTCACAACAGTACCCCCCCCTTGAGGAGGGGTCACCGAACCCTCATTTGAGCAACCAGGTCGGTCAGGATGAGTTCTATGATACGCACGGATAAGTCTCCTAGCATGGATGTCCGAAGCAAACACCCAAGAATTATCTTCCTGACCATAACCTCTCCATTTAACCAAATACTGGAGTCTTCGTCTAGAAAAACGAGAATCCAATATTTTCTCAACCACATACTCCAGATTGCCCTCAACCAAAACAGGGTCAGGAGGCACAGCAGCAGGAACCACTGGCTCAACAAACCTCTTCAACAAGGACTTGTGGAACACGTTATGGATCTTAAATGTCCCTGGAAGAAGCAAACGAAAAGAAACAGGATTAATAATCTCCATGATCTTATAAGGTCCAATGAACCTAGGCTTAAATTTAGGAGATGCTACTCTCATAGGAATATTCTTTGAGGACAACCAGACCAAGTCCCCCACTTTAAACCGAGGACCATCAGTCCTATGCCGGTTAGCAAACCGCTGGGCCTTCTCCTGAGAGAGGGACAACCTCTCCACTACCTGGTCCCAAATCTGCTGCATACGCTCAACAACAGAGTCAACACCTGGACAGACAGAAGCCTCCGTCTGTCCTGAAGAAAATCGAGGGTGAAACCCAGAATTACAGAAAAACGGAGACATCAAAGTGGCAGAGCTAGCCCTATTATTAAGAGCAAACTCAGCCAAAGGCAAAAAAGAGACCCAGTCATCCTGATCAGCAGACACAAAGCATCTTAGATAAGTCTCCAATGTCTGGTTTGTTCTCTCAGTTTGACCATTGGTCTGAGGATGAAATGCCGAGGAGAAAGACAATTGAACACCCAGTTTAGAACAAAAAGTCCTCCAAAATCTGGAAACAAACTGGACTCCTCTGTCAGACACAATGTTCTCAGGAATGCCGTGTAAACGAACCACGTGCTGAAGGAACAACGGCACCAATTCAGAGGAGGAAGGCAACTTAGGTAATGGCACAAGATGTATCATTTTGGAAAACCTATCACAAATTACCCAGATGGTGGTCATTCTCTGAGAAACAGGAAGATCGGAAATGAAATCCATAGAGATATGGGTCCATGGTCTCTTGGGCACAGGCAATGGCATCAACAAACCACTAGAGCGAGAGCAAGGCTTGGAGCGAGAGCAAGTCCCGCAGGACTGCACAAATTCCCTGACATCGCGAGACAAGGTAGGCCACCAAAAGGACCGACTAACCAAGTCTCTGGTACCAAAAATTCCGGGATGCCCAGCCAATGCGGAACAATGAATCTCAGACATCACACTCTTTTTCCATCGGTCCGGGACAAACAACTTTCCAACAGGGCAGCGCTCGGGCCTATCCTCCTGACACCCCTCCAGAGCAAGTCTCAAATTAGGCGAGATGGCGGAAAGAACTACACCCTCCTTCAAAATAACAGAGGGATCAGATAGCTCAGGAGAGTCCGCAAGGAAACTCCTCGAGAGGGCATCCGCCTTAACATTCTTAGTGCCAGGAAGAAAGGAAACCACAAAATTAAAACGTGTGAAAAACAAGGCCCACCTGGCCTGTCTAGGATTGAGTCGCTTGGCAGATTCCAGATAGACCAGATTCTTATGGTCCGTAAGGACCACCACCTGATGTTTGGCTCCCTCCAGCCAATGTCTCCTGTGATGAACGGTGCCGCGGTCCGCCACACGGTAGCCCGGGGGGTCACGGCTTGTGATCCCACCGCTGCCACCACATGTGATGGAACGTGCACACACACGACGGCTGCTGCCGTCCGACCCAGTAAACTGCAGGGATTTTTAATTATCCCACTTCCACTTAGGAACTTGCAGCTCTCTGGCGCCCCCCTTACCCTCAGGTCAGTCAGGGAACTGCACCTAGGATAATTAGTCGCCAGACGGGTCACTTGGATGTGTGCTGGCTATTGGGCACGCTGCAGTGAGGGAATTATAATTACTCCTGGCTGCAGCCAGGCAGTACCCTTATAAACCCCGCTGCGTCACTGCCAGCGTCACCCAATAGATTAACACTTTACACCCCTTTCTTTTAGCTGCCACCAGCTACGGCTTTTGATGAACAATTTATCAAGAGGGTCCGTAGCAACCCAAAACAGTAGCGTAGTTACCTCAGGCACGTGCAAATTCGTTTATAGAGCAGGAGAAACAAACTAATAAATTTATAGGTTTATTCCTTAAAATCAGGCAGTGCTTATATAATATAAAAAGATGTAACAAACTGAGACAATATCGTTATGTACAGATGCAGTTATAAAATAAAATGGGATTAAGAATGAAAGATAACTCACATGGTTGTTAGATCATATACAGGCAAGACAAGCCAGGCTGGGGGAAGGAGCCACACGTCATAGTTCATTGGTAGATCTCTTACTCAGCACGTCCCAGCAGAAACAATCCGGTAAGCAACTTCACTGTAAGACTTATGCATGTCAGCTTCTGACCTCACAAAAAGGGCTGGTCCTCTAGCCACCTCCCCTGGCTACAAGCTATGGTTTGAGCTCTGCGATATCATAAGGTTCATAACTCGTTCTGTGAACCTAGCAGAATAATGGCAGACCTATCAATGGTCTTGCTTTGAAATGACGGTTCCAATGAGCCCACACTTGGGTGGGCTAGTTCATGGGGCACCCGAGAATTCCATTTCTCGGGTTCTGTTGGGGTTACGGGTTTACCAGTACCACGGGAACGATGCCCATCGGCGCATGGTTCAACACAGTAACTTTCGTGTTTCTAGCGAATGCTCCCACCGTGTTATTAACCAAAAGAGAATGAATACTCCAACATGGCTGCTATAGGAAGAAAGCACGTGTTCGGACAATGCAGGACCCCTGCGGTGAAGCGGGAAAACTTCCAGCACTGGCAGCTCAGGTTACACTGAGCTTGACTGCAGGTTGACAGGGGGGGAAGGGAAGCGTGAGCTGCAGAGAAAAGGAGGGAGGGGTAGTTTGCCCTGTGCTTGCAAACGGTGGGGGTTGTAGTACTATGGGGGGAGAGTTCTGGAAACAGCACCAGAAATGAAGCTTCAGTATCATCACACCTCCCCCCTTTAGAGGGCGCTACGGAGGCATGACCTCTCGGTAATCCGACATGCGCACCTCAGCGGGTTCGCCACGTCGTGATAACCCATCAGCATTCCCATGATCACTGCCTTTCTTGTGTTGTACGGCAAAATCATACTGCTGCAGGGCAAGGCTCCAGCGTAGCAACCTACCATTGGTTCCGGACACTGTGTGCAGCCAGCTCAGAGGGTTGTGGTCGGTGACCACCTTGAAGGTGCGCCCGTACAGGTAGGGCTGCAAACGTTGCAGTGCCCAGACCATGGCCAGGCACTCCTTCTCGATGGTGGAGTATGCCACTTCCCTTGGCAGAAGTTTCCGGCTCAGGTACAACACGGGGTGCTCCTGGTCCCCCGAATCAACCTGGCTGAGTACAGCACCGAGGCCAAATTCACTGGCATCAGTCTGTACCAGGAAGGGCCGACTGCTGTCGACGGCTCTCAACACTGGAGAGCTGCACAGGGCTGTTTTCAAAGTTCGGAATGCCGCCTCACAGCCATCTGTCCAGTTGACTGTTTGGGGTAGACCGCCCTTGGTGAGGTCCGTCAAGGGTTTTGCAATGGCGCTATAGTTCGGTACGAAACGCCTATAGTACCCTGCAGTGCCCAGGAAGGACTTCACCTGCTTTTTGGTCCTGGGGGTGGGCCAGGACACGATCGCGTCCACTTTCTCGGGCTCTGGACTCATGGAACCCCCGCCTACCCGGTGCCCCAGGTAGTGGACCTCCCTCATGCCCATCTGGCATTTTCCCGGCTTGATGGTCAGACCTGCCTGGTGAATACGCTTGAGCACCTCCTGGAGATGCTGAAGGTGTTCCTCCCAGGTGGAACTGAAGACGGCCATGTCATCCAGGTACGCCACAGCGTACTCCTCCAGTCCCTGAAGCAGGTGGTTGACCATCCGCTGAAAAGTGGCAGGGGCATTCTTCATGCCGAAAGGCATGACTGTGGACTCGTACAGTCCAAACGGGGTGATAAAGGCAGATTTCTCCTGCGCCGCAGGGCTCAGGGGAATCTGCCAGTATCCCCGGCTCAGATCCATGATGGATATGTACTTGGCATTCGCCAACCGCTCCAGCAGATCCTCGATGCGTGGCATTGGGTGCGCATCAGAGGTAGTGATGGCGTTGAGCCCCCTGTAGTCCACGCAGAACCGGGTGGTCCGATCCTTTTTTGGCACGAGAACTACAGGTGAGGCCCACGCGCTTTTGGACTGCCGGATCACCCCCAGCTGCAACATCTCATGGATCTCCTGGCGCATAATCTGCTGCACTTCCTCAGAGATCCGATAAGGTGTCCGCCGTAATGGGGCGTGATTCCCGGTGTCCACCTCGTGGACTGCCAACTTGGTCCTTCCGGGTCGGTTAGTGAACACGGCCCGAAAGGATTCCAGAGTGGTCAGCAACTGCAACCGCTGGGAGGCGGTTAGCGAGGCATTTACCTCCATGTCCTCAATGGACCCATTGCCATTAGCTTGGGCCAGCATGTCTAGGAGGGGATCCTCTTCCCCGTCCTCGGGCAGATTGCAGACCGGTAGGACGCAGGCTTCACGTTCGTGATGGGCCTTCATCATGTTGACGTGAAAGGCCTTGCGCCTACCCCGAGTGTGGTCAAGCGTGACCACGTAGGTGGCTGGGTTGAGCTGTTGGTGCACGACGTACGGGCCTTCCCAGGCTGCTTGAAGCTTATCCTTTGGTACGGGGACCAGCACCCACACCTTTTGACCCACCTGGTAGGTCCGCTCCCGGGCGTTCTGGTCGTACCAGTGCTTCTGGTCAGCCTGAGCCTGCGTCATGTTGTCATGCACCAACTGCGTCAAGGTCTGCATCTTGTCGCGGAAGCGCATGACATAATCCACGATGGACACTTCCGTGGGGTTTGGCTCATCTTCCCAGGATTCTCTTATCAACCCAAGGGGTCCCCGGACTCGCCTACCATACAGGAGCTCGAAGGGGGAGAACCCCGTCGAGGCCTGCGGGACTTCTCTGTAGGCAAATAGCAGGTGTGGGAGGTACCGCTCCCAATCGCGTCCCTGGGTCTCAACCAGCATGCGGAGCATCTGTTTGAGGGTACCGTTAAAGCGCTCACACAAACCATTGGTCTGTGGGTGATACGCACTCGATACCATACGCGTCACCTGCATTTTGCTGCAGAGAGCCTTCATTAGGCGAGACATAAATTGGGTCCCTTGATCGGTAAGCATCTCCCTGGGAAATCCTACCCGTGAAAAGATGGTCACCAGTGCATCTGCCACCTTATCTGCCCTAGTTGAGGACAGAGCTACCGCCTCCGGGTACCGGGTAGCGTAGTCTACCACAGTCAGGATGTATTGCTTTCCAGAGCTGCTGGGGACGGCCAGCGGGCCCACAATGTCCACCGCGATCCTCTGGAAAGGCTCCTCTATCACTGGCAATGAGATCAGGGGAGCCTTAAGAGCAGGCCCCGCCTTCCCCACTCTTTGACAGGTGATACAGGAGCGGCAGTAGTTAGTCACATCTGTCCCCATCTTGGGCCAATAGACGTGTTGAGACAGCCGTGCCTTAGTTTTGCTAATCCCCAAGTGTCCAGCAAGTGGAATCTCATGGGCAATCCTCAACAACTCACCTCGGAACTGGTGCGGGACGACCAGCTGTTTCCCCCTCAACCACTCCTTTTGGGAATCTCCGGGTACGGTCTTCCGGTACAACCTTCCTCGTTCCCAGAACACCCTCTCCTTATCAGTCACGGAGGTGGGCGTCTCGGCGAGGTGTCTCAAGTTCTCCAGGCTCGCATCTGAGTGCAGAGCGGCCTGGAACTCCTGGCTGGAGGCAGCCAGAAGTGACGTCAGGGTTCCTTCCTCACTGGGACCCTCTGGGACCGGCTCTGGGTCCACCTCTGGTTCAGTCTCTCCTGTAGCGGAGGAGGGTCCAGATGGCAGGGCGCTACCTGCGATCCGGGCACTCTGACTGCGGGTGACAGCAGCTACATATGCAGTCTCCCCGGGGATTTCTATAGACCCATCAGCCTGCGCTGCTATGGGCTCTACCTCCCCATCCACCCCCAACACTCCAGGAGCCGTGCTACTTATGGGCCAGTTACCTTCCTCGGTGGCACTGGTCAGTGTCATGGCGTCACCTTCCTCCCGGTTCCCATGCACCTCCCCATTTCCGTGAGCACTGTCGCTTGCTCCTGCTAGGGATTCCTCAGCCGTCTCACTCCGCAGAGCGACGGGACTGAATGCTCCTGTACCTGTGGACACATCTACCACTTCGGAGAAAGGGTTAACAGATTCAGATGGCACAGATACATCATTATCAACATCAGTCCTAGGGAAAGAAAGGTTATCAGTTGCATCCTCACTTCGCAAAGCATTAGCAGGTAACACAATCAGTTTCCCATCATCATCAACATCAACATCATGGTTAACGTTAACCTTATCATCAGATTGGGAAGGGGTGTCAGGGACATAGTACGCCACCATCCTCCCCAGATCAGTCCCCAATAAAACATCAGTGGGCAGGTTTTCGGACACCCCCACTTCCTTCACCCCGCTCCCGGTACCCCAGTCAATGAAAACTCGGGCTATCGGCAAGGGGTAGTGGACGCCCCCAATCCCCGTGACAGTTAGGGTTTTCCCCGGAATCAACTCTTCAGTGGCCGCCAGTTCGGGTCGGATGAGGGTTCGCTCAGCCCCGTGTCCTTGAGGCCTGTAGCAAGACGGGCCCCCACGCGGACGGGCTGCACGTTGTCATCAACCCTCCCCACCACACCACCCACCAAAAGAACAGAGGCGTTGGGCCCGAAGGCCTTGGCTGGGGGGTTCTTCTGCCTCTCCGGACAGGTGGCGCTGATGTGACCAGTCCTTTTACAGGAGAAACACTGGCGGGGGTCTGATGTAGGCCTGGCGCTGGCAAAGGGGATAGTGCCTCCAGAGGGACGACTGGCAGGGGCACTGGGGTTGGTTGCAGGCTTACCCCCTCCCCAGCGGGTGGCGACGGACTTCCGCACCTCGGGTTTCCGGTTGGCCTCATAGCTGTCGGCGATCCGGGCTGTTGTGACCGCGTCCTCTGGTTCTCGGTCCAGGATGAACTGTCGGACCTCAGCTGGGCACAGATGCAGGAACTGGTCTTTGATCATCAGGTCTTTCAGCTCCTCATAGGTGTCAACTGACAGTCCATAGATCCACTGGTCAAAGTGGTTCCGGAGTCCTTGCACCACATCGCTGTAACTGTCGTGTGGGCCACGTTGGAGGTTCCGGAACTTCTTTCGGTATACCTCAGGGGTTAGCCGGTACTTGGCAATCAGGGCCTGCTTGATGGCCTCATAGTCACTGTCTTGATCTGGCGCGAGGGAAGCGAACGCCTCCAAAGCTTTGCCCTTCAGCCCGGGGGTCAAGTACCTGGCCCATTGGTCGGCAGGCAGCCGGTACTGTCTGCAGACTTTCTCCAAGTCTCCGTCCCTTTCCAGCACGGGAAAGTGCTCCGGCCGGGGCTTGGGACTCTGAGTGCCGCTGGGCACACTGCTCTGGGCTGTGGAGGGCATTGCCCCTCGCTGAACCATCTCCAGCTCATGGGCTCTCTGCGCTTGGGCTTCCCGCTCGGCTCGGGCTCTCTCAGCCTCCCGCTCGGCTCTATCGGCCTCTCGCTGGGCTCTCTCGGCCTCTCGCTGGGCTTGGCGCTCGGCTATCTCAGCCTCTCGCTGTTTTTTGGCCTCCTGCTGGTATCGCTGGATCAGCTCCAGGCGCCCATCACGGTCGTCGGTTGGGAGTGCCTCCAGGGCCGCCTGCAGGTAAGGGTCCATCCCGCCCTGGGTGTAAGCAGTCAGGGGTCGGGCCTCTGCTCCTGCGGCACCAACTTGGCTTGGGCCGGCTCCTGCGCCCTCCTCGCCCTGAGCATGGTCCCGTGCCATCAGGGCCTGGATCACTTCGGCCTTGGTTTGGGCCATGGGGACAATCTTCCTCCACTCGCACATGGCAAGAAGAGCTTCCTTGCTATTCCGATTATACCAGTCGTATCCCCTCGTAGCCATGGTTGCCAAATAAAAGATAGGATAGAAAAACAAAGAGAAGGGGGGGGTAACCGCAAGTACACACAATTGTCTCAGGACTAATAAACACTGAGTCTGTTCTCCAAAACTTTCGATGCAGGGTCGCTGAAGAACCGTGCAAGTTTTTTAGTGAATGGAATGATTGCTCAAACCAGATCACTAATGCTCTATAATCCCACCGCTTGCCACCAATATGTGATGAACGGTGCCGCGGTCCGCCACACGGTAGCCCGGGGGTCACGGCTTGTGATCCCACCGCTGCCACCACATGTGATGGAACGTGCACACACACGACGGCTGCTGCCGTCCGACCCAGTAAACTGCAGGGATTTTTAATTATCCCACTTCCACTTAGGAACTTGCAGCTCTCTGGCGCCCCCCTTACCCTCAGGTCAGTCAGGGAACTGCACCTAGGATAATTAGTCGCCAGACGGGTCACTTGGATGTGTGCTGGCTATTGGGCACGCTGCAGTGAGGGAATTATAATTACTCCTGGCTGCAGCCAGGCAGTACCCTTATAAACCCCGCTGCGTCACTGCCAGCGTCACCCAATAGATTAACACTTTACACCCCTTTCTTTTAGCTGCCACCAGCTACGGCTTTTGATGAACAATTTATCAAGAGGGTCCGTAGCAACCCCAAAACAGTAGCGTAGTTACCTCAGGCACGTGCAAATTCGTTTATAGAGCAGGAGAAACAAACTAATAAATTTATAGGTTTATTCCTTAAAATCAGGCAGTGCTTATATAATATAAAAAGATGTAACAAACTGAGACAATATCGTTATGTACAGATGCAGTTATAAAATAAAATGGGATTAAGAATGAAAGATAACTCACATGGTTGTTAGATCATATACAGGCAAGACAAGCCAGGCTGGGGAAGGAGCCACACGTCATAGTTCATTGGTAGATCTCTTACTCAGCACGTCCCAGCAGAAACAATCCGGTAAGCAACTTCACTGTAAGACTTATGCATGTCAGCTTCTGACCTCACAAAAAGGGCTGGTCCTCTAGCCACCTCCCCTGGCTACAAGCTATGGTTTGAGCTCTGCGATATCATAAGGTTCATAACTCGTTCTGTGAACCTAGCAGAATAATGGCAGACCTATCAATGGTCTTGCTTTGAAATGACGGTTCCAATGAGCCCACACTTGGGTGGGCTAGTTCATGGGGCACCCGAGAATTCCATTTCTCGGGTTCTGTTGGGGTTACGGGTTTACCAGTACCACGGGAACGATGCCCATCGGCGCATGGTTCAACACAGTAACTTTCGTGTTTCTAGCGAATGCTCCCACCGTGTTATTAACCAAAAGAGAATGAATACTCCAACATGGCTGCTATAGGAAGAAAGCACGTGTTCGGACAATGCAGGACCCCTGCGGTGAAGCGGGAAAACTTCCAGCACTGGCAGCTCAGGTTACACTGAGCTTGACTGCAGGTTGACAGGGGGGGAAGGGAAGCGTGAGCTGCAGAGAAAAGGAGGGAGGGGTAGTTTGCCCTGTGCTTGCAAACGGTGGGGGTTGTAGTACTATGGGGGGAGAGTTCTGGAAACAGCACCAGAAATGAAGCTTCAGTATCATCACATCTCCACTCTTCAAAAGCCCACTTCATGGCCAATAACTCCCGATTACCCACGTCATAATTACGTTCAGTAGGAGAAAATTTTCGAGAGAAAAAGGCACAAGGGTTACTTTTAGAGGTCTCTGGATCTTTTTGGGACAAAACGGCACCTGCCCCAATTTCAGAGGCATCAACCTCCACCTGAAATGGCAGAGAAACATCAGGCTGCCGTAGAACAGGAGCAGAAGTGAATCTCTGCTTAAGTTCCTGAAACGCAGAGACTGCCTCAGGAGGCCAATTCACCACATCAGAACCCTTTCTGGTCAAATCAGTTAATGGTTTAACAATAACAGAGAAATTACCAATAAATTTACGATAAAAATTGGCAAAACCCAAAAATCTCTGAAGAGCCTTTAATGAAGTAGGTTGGACCCAATCACAGATGGCCTGAACCTTGACCGGGTCCATTTCAATAACAGATGGGGACAAAATGAATCCCAGAAATGAGATCTTCTGTACGCCAAAAAGACACTTTGATCCCTTCACATACAGAGCATTCTCTCTCAAAATCTGGAATACAGTTCGAACATGTTTCACATGAGAGTCCCAGTCATTAGAAAAAATCAAGATATCATCCAAATAAACAATCAGAAACTTGTCCACAAAATCCCTGAAAATGTCATTCATGAAGGACTGGAAGACGGAAGGAGCATTAGTGAGCCCAAAGGGCATCACAAGGTACTCAAAATGCCCTTCAGGGGTGTTAAATGCCGTCTTCCATTCATCCCCGTGCTTAATGCGAATAAGGTTATACGCCCCCCTGAGGTCAAGCTTGGTAAACCAAGTAGCGTTTTTCACCCTGGAAAACAGGTCAGAAATCAAGGGTAACGGGTATTGATATTTCACAGTAATATTGTTCAAGAGACGATAATCAATACACGGCCTTAATGAACCATCTTTTTTGGCCACAAAGAAAAAACCGGCACCTAAGGGTGAAGAGGATGGTCTGATATGACCCTTCTCCAATGATTCCTTGATATAAGACCGCATAGCGTCATGTTCAGGTACAGACAAGTTAAAAAGGCGACCCTTAGGGAATTTACTACCTGGCACTAATTCAATAGCGCAGTCATAGCTCCTATGGGGAGGTAAGGATGCAGATTTACTTTCGCTAAACACATCAGAAAAATCAAACAAAAAGTCAGGAACATCCTCAGCCTGGGGGGAGGCAGAAAAAACAGGAGTGTTGGTATTAACACATTGGCAGCCCCAACTGGTTACAGACACAGATTTCCAATCCAAAACAGGATTATGAGACTGTAACCAAGGGAAACCCAGCACGATAATGTCATGCAGATTATATAGAACCAAAAATTTGCAGCACTCCTGGTGATCAGGTTCAACCCTCATTATCACCTGAGTAGAAAACTGGGGTTTATTCTCAGCCAAAGGGGTAGAATCGATCCCCAGTAGGGGAATAGACTTCTGTAGGGGTATCAAGGGAAATCCACAACGTTTAGCAAAATCATAATCCATCAGGTTAATAGCTGCTCCAGAATCAACGAAAGCCTGAGCAGAAAATGAGGACAGAGAGCATATCAGAGTGACAGTTAATAAAAACTTAGTCTGAACACCACCCAAGACAACTGAGCGTGCAAAACGTCTTCCCCGCTTAGGGCAGACTGAAATAGCATGAGAGGCATCACCACAGTAGAAACATAACCCATTGCGCTTTCGAAACTCATGACGCTGTGCCCCAGACACCACTCCATCACACTGCATGGGCTCAGCAGCTGGCTCACAAGGCAACACCACTCCACGCATACTTCTCCGCTCACGCAAACGTCTGTCAATTTGAATCGCTAATGACATAGAATCATTGAGACCAGAGGGGACAGGGAATCCCACCATAACATCCTTTACATTATCCGACAGACCCTTCCGGAAAAGGGCCGCCAAAGCGTCGTCATTCCATTTGGTCAGGACTGCCCACCTACGGAATCTCTGACAGTATAACTCAGCGTCATCAAGCCCCTGATTTAATGCCAACAAGGCTTTTTCAGCTTGATCAGTGACATTAGGCTCATCGTACAATAACCCCAAAGCCTGAAAAAATGCATCAACATCACTCAAAACAGGATCCCCAGGTGTGAGGGAAAAAGCCCAATCCTGAGGATCGCCGCGCAGGAGAGAGATGACAATTTGAACCTGCTGCGCTGCGTTTCCTGAGGACTTAGATTTTAAGGCAAGAAACAATTTACAATTATTTTTGAAATTCTGAAACTTAGCTCGATCCCCTGAAAACAAATCTGGCATGGGGATCCTAGGTTCCACAACAGGCAACCTAGCAAGATAGGCAGCAATACTCTGAACCTCAGTGGCAAGCTGATCCACACGGCCAGACAACTGTGCAAACTCCATTGGGAGAAAAGATCCTCCCCAGCACCCAGAGATACAGAGGGAAAAAAAAAAATAAAAATGCAACAAACAGAAAAATATCTCTGACAACTTTTCTTCCTTCAAAATATTTTTTCCCTTCTGTGAGTACCATACAATTTTTATGGCCGGTGATACTGTTATGTTACGGTAGCTGAGGAGTGCAGGTAAAAAAGGAAATACACCAGAGCAGTTGGAATCTATGAGATTGCAGTACCCTGACTAACCACCGCAACTAGAGGCAGCCGTGGAGCGTTCCTACGATGGTCCTAGACGCCTCGTCACAGCCTGAGAAACTAACTACACCTAAAGATAGAAATAGGAAAGCTATCTGCCCCGGAGCAGAACCCCAAAGATAATAGAAAGCCCCCAAACATGTAATGGCGGTTAGACAAGAGGAAATACTGACACAGAAAGAAATAGTATGAGCAAACGCTGGGGCCCAAACTAACTAAATAGAAAAGGATAGGAAGGGCACTTACTGCAATCCCAGAAAACCCTGAAAGGCACCAACTCTACTAATTTCAAAATCACCTGAGATCACACGACCTCTACCACCTAAATTAGTTCTCTGGTGTAACAAAAACAGCAGCCACTGAAAAAACTGCAAAAAGCAAAAGTACAAAACACAGTGGCTGGACTAAACTGAGAGGGCAAAAGCCCCCGGAGGGGACCCAGAAGGCCCCCACAGAAGTGCAGGACAAAATGCAAAAATATAGCAAAAACACAAAATAAGAAATTGTTTATCTGATAGCAGGAGATGCAGACACGACACAGCAGGCTACAAGGGAAACTGGAAAGAAGGATTCAGACCAGAACAATTGATCACCGGCAACCCTGATGGGAAAATGATTCCCTTAAATAAGACCAATCAGTAACACCTGATTCCCAATCCTCACTAGTACCGCTTGTAACCACCAGAGGGAGCCTCTGCTCAGAACTCATCTCAAACCCATTCACAACAGGAAGTCTTCAAACAGAGAATTGACAGACATCTGTATGGGATAATTTGGTGAATCCTGCTTTGAGCAGGTGGTTGGACCAGATGACCCAGGAGGTCCCTTCCAACTCTACCATTCTATGATTTTATGAAATTTTATCTTGGTCTCCAGACCTTATCTTGATCTCCACTGTTCCTGTTTACTACCGATTCTTAATTACATTTTTAACTGAGTAAAGTGCAACTTGAAATTGCTTTGCTATCTTCTTATAGCCTTCTCCTGCTTTGTGGGCCTCCACCATTTTCATTTTCAGAGTGCTAGGCAGCTGCTTACAAGAACTCATGGCTGCTGTTTTTTGGCACAAGGTTAGTGTCATTTTGTGACAGTCTTCGGTAAGGAAGGGGGGCCTCAAACTGTCTTTGGAACTGGGACCTTAACTAGTCTCTTACCTTACTACTGTTAAACCCTGATCTGTCCTCTCCACCGCCCCATGAGGAATGGGACAGAAATGTAAGGGAAACAAGGCACAAAGACAAAACAAGGATAACAGAAAACTTCTATCATACAAAAGCACTAACCCACAATAGGGAAGAGGATAGTGACAGGGAGGAATAAAGTAAATTGGAACAGGGACCAGGAGATAAACAGACACGTAATACAGCAAACCACAAACTACTCCAACCACTTAACCCCTTAACGATCGCCGATACGCCTTTTAACGGGAAGTTAAGGGTACTTAAACCACTGCGCCGTTAATTAACAGCGCTGTGGAAAAAGTATATAGCGCCCCCAGAGTCAGATTTTCTCCGGGGTCCCCAGAGAACATGATTCGGGTCGGTTTTTGCTGACCCCGCTTTTGCGATCGCCGTTATTAACCGTATAACAGCGACTGCAAAAAAAAAAGCAGCGATTCTCTATTAAATTCGCACATCAGAGGGGAGAGAAATGGGGTCCCCGGGTCCCACGATCAGTCCCCCGTGCCTCCCGGTGTCCCCCCATGTCTCCCAGAGCTCCCTGAGCTCCCGCGTCTTCTTACTGTAAAAGAAAATGGCGGGCCCATGCGCAGTCCCCCACTTTTGCGATCGCCGTTATTAACCCTATAACGGCGATCGCAAAAAAAAAAAAACAGCGATTCTGCATGTAATTTCTCTCCCCTCTGATGTGATCGCACATCAGAGGAGAGAGAAATAGGGTCCCCGGAACCTCCGATCCCTCCCCGGTACCTCCCGATGTCCCCCCGTTATTCCATGGGCTCTTACAGCTCCCGGTCTTATCCCTGGAAAGAAAATGGTGGGCGCATGCGCAGTGCACCCGCCCAATCTGCCGGCCGGCAGATTCATTCATTCTCTGCAGGAACATTTTGATCACTGTGATAAACGCTATTACAGTGATCAAAATAAAAAAATAGTAAATAAACCCCCCCTTCATCACACCCTTAGTTAGAGACATATAATAAAATATAGAAAATATATTTATTTTTTTTTTTCCATTAGGGTTAGGGTTAGAATTAGGGTTAGGGTTAGGATTAGGGTTAGAGTTACAATTAGGGTTAGGATTAGGGTTAGGATTAGGGTTAGGGTTACAATTAGGGTTAGGGTTACAATTAGGGCTGGAATTAGGGTTGGGATTAGGGTTAAGATTAGGGTTAGGGTCGAGCGTAGGGTTAGGGTTGGGATTAGGGTTAAGGTTGTGTTGGGGTTAGGGTTGGAGCTAGAATTGTGGGGTTTCCACTATTTAGGCACATCAGGGGGTCTCTAAACATGACATGTCGTTCAAAAAGTCAAATGGTGCTCCCTCCCTTCCGAGCCCTGCCGTGCGCCCAAACTTGTTTACCCCAACATAGGGGTATCAGCGTACTCAGGACAAATTGCACACCAATTTTGGGGCTCTAATTTCTCCTGTTACCCTTGGGAAAATAAAAAATAGCTGGCTAAAAAATCATTTTTGAGGAAAAAAAAGATCTTTTATTTTCACGGCTCTACGTTATAAACTTCTGTGAAGCACTTGGAGATTCAAAGTGCTCACCACACATCTAGATAAGTTCCTTAGGGGGTCTAGTTTCCAAAATGGGGTCACTTATTGGGGGTTTCCACTGTTTAGGCACATCAGGGGCTCTCCAAAAGCGACATGGCGTCCAGTCAATTCTGTGTTGAAAAAGTCAAACGGCGCTCCTTCTTTTGCGACCTCTGCCGTGCACCCAAAAAGTGGTTTACCCCACATATGGACAGGAGAAATTGGACAACAAATTTTGTGGTTCATTTTCTCTTTTAACACTTGTGAAAATAAAAAAAAATTGGTTCTGAAGTAATTTTTTTTTTAAAAAGTTAAATGTTAATATTTTCCTCCCACATTGCTTCAGCTCCTGTGAAGCACGTAAAGGGTTAATAAACTTCTTGAATGTGGTTTTGAGCACCTTGAGGGGTGCAGTTTTTAGAATGGTGTCACTTTTGGGTATTATCATATAGACCCCTCAAAGTGACTTCAAATGTGATTTGGTCCCTAAAAAAAAAATGGTGTTGTAAACATGAGGAATCGTTGGTCAACTTTTAACCCTTATAACTTCGTAACAGAAAAAAAAATTGTTTCCAAAATTGTGCTGATGTAAAGTAGATATATGGGAAATGTTATTTATCAAAAAATTTGTGTGACATATCTCTGATTTAAGGGCATAAAAATTTAAAGTTTGAAAATTGCTAAATTTTCAAATTTTTCGCCATATCTCCGTTTTTCATAAATAAATGCAAGTCATATAAAAAATGTTTTACCACTAACGTGAAGTACAATATGTCACGAAAAAACAATCTCAGAATCAGTGGGATCCGTTGAAGCGTTCCAGAGTTATAACCTCATAAAGTGACAGTGGTCAGAATTGTAAAAATTGGCCCGGTCATTAGGCTGCAAAATGGCTCTGTCACTAAGGGGTTAAGCACACAGCAAAGGAAGAAGTATCTTTCACCAGCAGAGATAAGAAGGTCTCACCAGTTTATATAGTAAGAGCTGTACAAGTCCCCTGCTGAATTGTAAAGTGCTGGGAAATATGTTGGTGATATGAAGATAACAGTTATCATTATTAATAGGTGAGCATACATTTTTTTTAACTCCTTCCCCGGTCCTCTACAATTCAGCAAAATGGTGGCCGGTTGGCTGCAAGTTTAGTTAAGAACAATCCAAATTTTTCATAAAATTAGAGGCACATTCAACCTGCCTCAAACTAGCTCATATCTAATGGCCACATTGATAAAGTTAATTCTTTTGATATGAGACGATGAAAAAAGACCACTGTGCCTAAAAGGTCCAAACTAGGCAGTGTACGTAAGGATCTGCCATTCCTATGACTGTACTGACTGTACTGCTTGAGCCAGTTCCACAAGGATGACTTCTGTGTTCGAGGAAATGAATGTAATGCTGTAAGTTTAATGACGCATCCCATATTTTGGAATCGATTTCCTTAGACTTCATACATGAAACCATAAAAAACAATGGTGGATGGCGAAAATGACAGAGATATTGCCAATGACAGAAGCACGGAAGAATGCCCATCACACCCCTCCCTTTCCCGTCCGCTCATCCCTGTTACTTCCACACATTGTCAGATGAAGTCCTGTTATGTCTTCCTAAGAGAACATTACATTCTTGTCCTGACTCACGTTTATAATAGTTACGTACTTTCAGTTTAAAATATTTATCAAATGTCATCAAGCTGATTTTAAGGTTGAGCAGGCCAGACAATGGCAAACAATGGCTGCATAGATAAGTGTACCAGAAATAAGCAGGATCTGTAATGTGTGTGTTTGGGTATATTGGTCTTGGTCCACCTAAATGTCAAATTAGCGCTGCACATTCTGAACAATGAGGTAGATGCCATCAGGTGCTACTTAGCTACTTCCAGACTTCCATAGATGATAAATGTCAGCATTCACTTTTAGGTGATCCACACGATCGTGCAGCTGCGGGATCAAGCGGTCAGATACATTCAGACTCACTATAGAAGGAGCAGAAACTGTTTATTGCTGTCTCTGCCTTCCTGATCTGTGTATGCACACCGCTAAGCAAACACTGTGTATACATTCATGGAAGCGCTAACATGCTTCTTCCTTTGGACCCAGTGGTCATGGGATCGCTTGGTGTAGGGAGGGTGCAGGATCTGCGGGCGCATGCACATTACATGACTTTGGTTTGCCCTCAGTAGGGTAGAGCAAAGTGCACTTGCGCAGACCTGCACCCACAGATGCAAGATTTGCAGTGATCTTGGGTGAGATAGGGTGCGTCATCAAGATCAATCAATGTAGAAGGCAGTAGATAGTGAATCAGCCCAGCCTCCAAAACATACATCACCAACCAAAAATGGAACATCATCAGAGACATCTGCCTCTGCTCTCCCAGCTGGCTGCGTTCTCTGATTTGCAAAGCGCCCTGACAGTGCACTCTCTTGCCAGCTCATCACTTCTCATTAGACCCGGAGAGGGAGCGCACTGTCACTGCACATTCAAAGTAATATAGGACTGTGAGGAGGGAGCAAATACCGAGAATGCACCAGAATTGATAACCTACTGATGCACAGTAAAGAAAGGATTAACTCAGCCCCTAAAATGGACGTAATTGACGATGTTTCTTTTAGTGTGGGGAAAGCAGCACCCAGGTATCTTTTTTTCTGAAACGCTCTGACGTTTCAGAAAAAAGCATGGTTTGAAGAGCCATCTAGGAATTATAGGGAATGACGAGACTTGTCCTACGCCGCACCTAGCCGTTTTTTGCCTGGATCATCATAGTTGATTGACAAGGCTCTCCCATGTGTGTAGATGAGGAGAAACCTGTCAATCAAATAAAGTGCGGGGAGAAACTCTTCAAACTATATTTTCTCTGAAATGAATGGCAATCGTGCAGCCAGGCCTGATTAATGCTGCCGCGGCATCATGTATCGACTGACAGGTAAATTTTAAGACAACACAAACACAAATTCATTCCAAATGTTTCTTTATTGTCAAATCATGATATTTACATTCTGAGATGCACAGGTTTACAACATTGTATCTACTGTTCAAGAAACAAACGTAAACTCGTTTTTTTAAAGATTTGAGGCATAAAAAATGCAAGTTACACTACAAAAACAACATGTAAGAACCAAGAACAATGCACTAGCACAAGGTTACTAGACGATGAATGTGTTAGGGGTGGTAGAAGGCATTCGTATTATGTTTAGTAAGGACAATTAATGAAAAAAGTCTTTCTCTTCATACAAAGGTGGACCACAGCGGCTCAGCCCGCTTCCTCTGATGAATTTTGCCTCTTATGCATAGCCAGTTACAGTTTTGAGAACCTGGAACCCCCAGAGAAAATAAAATGAGTAATAATAATCAATCTATAGCAAAATATTTATTGTTAAAAGAAAGGGATTGTTAAAAGAAATCCCCAATTTGTGATCACAGCACGTGTGTAAACAATTCACTTTGTTATTTTAAGAACCTTACACTTTGGCATGATTTTATTACGAAAAGATGACATGGACAAGAAAACTAACACTGTAAAAACGTAGGAAACCATTGCTTAAGCAGTGTCTAATTACTTACTAGAGCTGCCCAGCAGCAGCAGAACGACCATTAAAAACATTTATGGTCCTCGACTCCTCAAGCTTCAACATATTAGAAGAGACATGTAGCAATATCGCACAGGTGTCGTACTGTGGTTTTAAAAAAGTCACTTTTTTCCAGTTCTGTACAACCCTTTTATGCTAAAGGGGGATTTACTCTTTATCACATTTTGTAATCAAAAGAAACTGCGCCCTAAGCTATATTGTAGTCATAAAGGATACTGAGAGGCCGTAAGAAAGGCAAAACAGGTACTTTAGAGAGCGACTGCTGTTTTTGAAAACTTTTGACTTGTCACGGTTCGGCTTGAGTCTAGATGATGAAGGGCAGAAATGCTGAGCTGAGCCCTGCTCTCTTCTGTGATGAGCTCAATGGACTGCCCATGGACGGGATAGTACGTCATGGGCAATCAGCCGCGCTCACGGGGGAAGCACGGCTGATCGCCGCCAGCTGTCAGCTGATTCTCACATCTGACACCCGGCAATAAGTGCCAGGAGCAGTCACGGACCGCTCCCGGCACTTTAACCCCCGGAACACTGCGATCAAACATGATCGCAGCTTTCTGGAGCAGGCACAGGGGCTGTCAGCTCTGACAACCCCTCTGCCTTTGGATCGGAGACCCCACGGCATGATTTGGGGTCTCGATCGCTCCCATGGTAACTCGATGTTGTCATGATGCACAGTGCATGTCAGGAAGTCTCTGAGCTCAGTGTGCACAGAGTGCAGCGCTGACAGCTTATATGGCATGCAGATCTGGATGCTATATAAGCAATCAGCCTGCACAAAATGAGTGTCCCATAGTGGGACAAAGTGTAAAAGTAAGAATTAAATAAAACATTTTTTTAAAAATAATTGTAAAAATATTTTAAAAAATAAAAAAATAAAAAAAATCAATATTTATTATATCAATAAATAAATATTTGAATTAAAACAAATGTAAACAACAAAAGTAGACATATTTAGTATCGCCGCATCCTTAACGACCCAACCTATAAAACTGTCCCACTAGTTAACCCCTTTAGTGAACCCCATAAAAAACAAGGCAAAAAAACAATGCTTTATCATCATACAGCCTAACAAAAGTGGAATAACACGCAATCAAAAAGACGGATATAAATAAACATGGTACCGCTGAAAACGTCATCTTGTCCCGCAAAAAATGAGCCACCAAACAGCATCATCAGCGAAAAAATAAAAAAGTTATAGCTCGCAGGATAAAGCGATGCAAAATAATTATTTTTTATATAAAAGTTTTTATTGTATAAAAGCGACAAAACATAAAAAATGATATAAATGAGGTATCGCTGTAATCGTACTGACCCGAAGAATAAAGCTGCTTTATCAATTTTACCACACGCGGAACGGTATAAACGCCTCCCCCAAAAGAAATTCATGAATTGCTGATTTTTTGTTCTTTCTGCCTCCCAAAAATCATAATAAAATGCGATCAAAAAAGTCATGTGCCAGAAAATGGTAGCAATAAAAACGTCAACTCGTCCCGCAAAAAACAAGACCTCACATGACTCTGTGGGCCAAAATATGGAAAAATTATAGCTCTCAAAATGTGGTGATGCAAAACCTATTTTTGCAATAGAAAGTCTTTTAGTGTGTGACAGCTGCCAATCATAAAAACCCGCTATAAATAGTAAATCAAACCCCCTTTATCACCCCCTTAGTTAGGGAAAAATAATAAAATTAAAAAAATGTATTTATTTCCATTTTCCTATTAGGGTTGGGGTTGGGGCTAAAGTTAGGGTTAGGGTTGGGGCTAAAGTTATGGCTAGGGTTGGGATTAGGGTTAGGGTTGGGGCTAGGGGTGTGTTAGAGTTAGGTTTGTGGTTAGGGTTATGGTTAGGGCTGGGATTAGGGTTAGGGGGTTTTCCACTGTTTAGGCACATCAGGTGCTCTCCAAACGTGACATGGCGTCCAATCTCAATTCCAGCCAATTCTGCGTTAAAAAAGTCAAACGGTGCTCCTTCCCTTCAGCGCTATGATGTGCGCCAAACAGTGGTTTACCCCCACAAATAGGGTATCGGCGTACTCAGGACAAATTGCACATCAACTTTTGGGGTCCAATTTCTTTTGTTACCCTTGTGAAAATAAAAATTGGGGGCAAAAAGATCATTTTTCTGAAAAAAAATATGATTTTTTATTTTTACGGCTCTACGTTATAAACTTCTGTGAAGCACTTGGGGGTTCAAAGTGCTCACCACACATCTATGTAAGTTCCTTTGGGGGTCTAGTTTCCAAAATGGTGTCTCTTGTGTGGGGGGTTTCCACTGTTTAGGCAATCATGGGCTCTCCAAACGTGACATGGCGTCCGATCTTAATTTCAGCCAATTCTGTTGAAAAAGTCAAACGGCGCATCTTCCCTTCCGAGCTATGCTGTGCGCCCAAACAGTGATTTACCCCCACATATAGGGTATCGGCATACTCAGGACAAATTGCACAACAAATTTGGGGTCCAATTTCTCCTGTCCCCTTGGTAAAATAAAACAAATTGGATCTGAAATCAATTTTTTGAAAAAAAAAGTTAAATGTTCATTTTTTTTAAACATTCCAAAAATTTCTGTGAAGCACCTGAAGGGTTAATAAACTTCTTGAATGTGGTTTTGAGCACCTTGAGGGGTGCAGTTTTTAGAATGGTGTCACTTTTGGCTATTTTCTATCATATAGACCCCTCAAAGTGACTTCAAATGTGATGTGGTCCCCCAACAAAATGGTGTTGTAAAAATGAGAAACCGCTGGTTAACTTTTAACCCTTATAACTTCCTAACAAAAAAAAAATTGGGGTTTCAAAGATTGTGCTGATGTAAAGTAGACATGTGGGAAATGTTACTTATTAAGTATTTTGTGTGATATATCTCTGTGATTTAAGGGCATGAAAATTCAAAGTTGGAAAATTGCGAAATTTTAAAATCTTTCGCCAAATTTCTGTTTTTTTTTTCACAAATAAATGCATGTTTATTAGCCAGCCAAGGGAAAGCAGACAGCTGGTCTTAATAGCCTAGGAAGAGGGAAATAAACATGGAGCTTCCCATGCTATTAATATCAGCTCACAGCTGTGTACTTAGACTTTGCTGGTTATTAAAAACAAGGGAAGCAAATACGAATGACGTGGGGTCCCCCTATTTTTAATAACCAGCAAAGTCTAAGCAGACAGCTGCAGACTGATTTTAATTGGCTGGGAAGGTCCATGGATATTGCCCACCCCAGACACCCTCCCTCAGCTGCCCCAGAAATGGTGCATCCATTAGATGCGCCAATTCTGGCGCTTAACCTCAGCCACACTTTTTTTTTAATGTGATCGCAGTGATCCAAGATCTCCAGGGTCTCCGCAAACCTCTGAGGCTTCCTAATGGGGTGCTCCATGCCCTTATTACCAGTTGCCATTTTAAAACGGAAATGAGGGAATAAGGCCCCTTAATGGTCATCATTTTAATGCGTATCGGCAGTCGGTAAGGGGTTAATTGTAATAAACACTCTCTGATCCTCTGTTACCTATTTATTACCATTAAAAGATTAAATATTTCAAAGGGTCATGCCTTAAATCCATCCCATATTCCACGACGATTCCCAACTCTGCTAGATCTGGATTCCACCAATGTGCTAGGTAAACAATACCCGACCGACTCAATGCCCTACCAATGTGTTAGGTAAACCTGACCAAGTTAACTTACCTGCTGTTTTTACATTTGGAATTGTGTAGTTTTTCATGAACTTTTTTGTTCAGAATAATCACTATTTTTTCAGACATAAAAAAACTTTTTAAACTAAATTATTTGATCAAATTGCCCTTTATTCTAAATATGATTTATGGTTTCACACACGTCTTACATTGGTGGCCTAATACCTTGTATTGTTCATACTTCTATTGTAAAAATAAAGCTGAACTTTGGATCCTGAAAAAAAAAAATTCAAAAACACATCAAGAAAAGCAACAAAAAAGCCAGCAAAACTTGCGTTTTGTCTGCAACTGTTTCAATGCCAAGAGATCAGGTTGCAGGAAAAAAACAGCACAAAAGAAACGTGTGAGCAACATGCCTTTATAGCGCTGTTTAAACTGCAGATTAATATGTGCAGCATTAATAGCGTTCCCTCGGAGGAGAGCAGTGCTTGGCTCAATGTTTCTGACCTTCTGTTTTAGTGATCTTGGGCGTCTCCGCACAAAATACCCCTCCAATCAAAATTTCTGAAAAATCCTTTATGACGTCAAAAGTTTTCTAAAAATGCAGTTAGCATTTAACACTTTTCATAACAACAACTAAACTCGTTAAACAGAAAACGTGTCCTGTGCTAAGGTCAAGAAAGAAACTGGCCATAATCGAGCAAACTGCGAAAAGTCCCAAAACTGTTAAATGTCAACCAAAACCATTCTGATGCCATAATAATGCAGAACTATACTTTCGGCAGCACTAGAGTAGCGCGTAGGTTACATTTTGCTGTTTAGTAATCTTATTTAACCTTTGCTGTTGTTTTGTGTATTTATGTTTAGGCATCTCATCATTCTTGCTACTTAAGTACAAAATTTAGGGAAAATTAAAATAAAGGATTCCTTGGGGATCTTATGATAAACTTTGGTTGTCTCTCTTTGTGAAACACTATTATCTTTCCGCAAACACTTGCTTTACTCCATGAACGAAGTCATTTGTTGCATTGAGACATGGCAGCAAGGGTACGTTAAACCCAGGAATCTAGTCATGGGGATCAGCCCTGGGACCTCCCTGAGGTTGGGACTCGGAATTCTTGCAGAACCTTTTGTCCCTAGTAAGTGAAAATGCCCACCCTCCATGTTGTAAATTGTACTGTTTGTTTTATCACAGCAATTTTAGTTGAAGTGATTGGATTTTCTGTCCTTTAATGGAGCATAAATTCCGGTTTACGCAATTATAAGTTTTAGGCTGTAATCTAATTCTTTTAATATTCTATTAAGTTAATATTCTATTAAGTTGTTTATTTATCTTTTTACATTTATTTTACCTTTAAAAAAACAAAACTTTAACTTTAACCATGTAAAAACTTTTAAAATGTCTTTTTATTTGGTTATTTATAAGGTTTATATTTTCTTTTTATCTCTTTAAGAAAAGCCCTTTTTTAAAAAATAAGCTAGCTGATTGTCAGGGGAAAATGCATTAGCCTACACACCGGCCATTCAAACCAATGGTCACCCATGCAATGCGTGTACATGTCCACCACAATGGGAGCTGCTTATGTCTCTGTTGCCCGGGTGGGTAATATGGTCAGAGGCTGTCTTTGGGAAGGAGCCTATTTAAGCAGCGTAACAATAATTCCTCCATTGTTAACCCTGAATCATCTGCTCAAGTCGTTTCCGATTGTTTAGACTTTATGCACACAGTGTAGGTTTTGCACGCTTTTAATGGAGCCAAAACAGGTAATAAATCCTAAAGGCAAGACTTAAACTTACTATGTGGCAAAAAATGAAACACAGTATATACTAATCCCTAAAGTGCTTTTTGGGCTAAGTAAAGACTCAAACCAAATGCAGGGTACATGGCAGTATCGGGATTTACAGTAATATAGTCACAAACGTATTAGATTAGAAAAACAAGGCTGCATTCTTCCAAAAACTGCAGCAGTCCTTGATCCATGGGATTTCGAGGATGAGACAGCTGAGCATTGCTAAGACAAAGTGACACATATGCTCAGCGAAGGGCCGTACCCCTTCTGATCACCTCTGCTCCGTTCTCCTTGGAGAACCCAACGTCAGGTGTACATAGAGATTCTATCCACTTTCTGTGGACCCAGACTCTGCTTCGTGAGTTTCCCACATCAATGCTTTCATTTTTCAAAAATTCTATACTTTTCCATGATCAATCACTCTTAGGTCCTTGTTCACACTGTGCCCAGGAATTACCCTCAAAACCCCAGATGGGGCCATTGACTGCATAGACACGAACGATGCTTAGAAAATCTCCATTGGTGTATTTTTTCTGAAAATTTGTTTAGATGGACACAAAAAAAGTGGTCTGCCACAATCCTGTGCCCGTCTTAACAAAGGGACACTTTCAGCAAAAACAATCCACTCCATTCCTATGATTGGCCTTGTCATGGGGGGGTTGTCTGAATCCTACTTTTGGAGAAATTTAAGCAAAACCCACTGAAGAAACGAAGTGTGAACAGATCCTTAAATTAGACACGTCTAATGCAAATAATCTGTTGTGGACATTGTAATACACTTTACAGAATGAAGGTTGGACCATTTCCTATTTGATTTATCACTCATTTTCATAAATGTCACCTTCAACAAGACACTTAGGGAGTGAACAATGGCGTCGTGAGAGGGAGGGACACTCAACTGTGGTGAGAACTAGCCTCTTATTTCCTATGGTGAGATCAGAAGAGCATGAGCTTGAGTAAAGACGTCATACAAAAAGTACAAAATTGCAGCACATAGCAAAATGATGCATATTTCTTTTACCAGCAGGTAATTACTTACACGTATAATACACTTCAAAACACCTGAAATACAATTTTTTTTTAATCAAACATCACTTTTATGATAGAACTTTGGAATGGCAAACCACAGCCACACAATACAGCACACACAGTTGTCTTATCAAGGTAAGTCCTTTATCAAATATATAATCTCTTGCTTTGTTCATGCAATTGTTTTGTTACACACTGATATTTTCACCAAACTAGTTACAAAACTCTCTCGAAAAGCCATTTAATCAACCAAAAATGCATATACAGTAAAACCCGGTCCATCAAAATCCACTTGAGTCCAGAATGATCTATCAGTTATGATTTCTTATGGTTCAAATGCAGAGAAATAAAGTTCCAACCTCTGTCTCCTCAATGTCATGCTACGACCTTGAGTCACATTGTCCCCTGGACTAAACATTAGAGGCGTCCAGTACTAGATGTCTCGTGTAGTTGCTGATGGACTAAACATTAGAGGCTTCCAGTACTAGATGTCTCGTGTAGTTGCTGATGGACTAAAATTAGAGGCTTCCAGTACTTGACGTCTCGTGTAGTTGGTGATGGACTAAACAGAGACTTCCAGTACTAGATGTCTCGTGTAGTGGTTGATGGACTAAACATTAGAGGCTTCCAGTACTAGATGTCTCGTGTAGTTGCTGATGGAATAAACATTAGAGGCTTCCAGTACTACATGTCTCGTGTAGTTGCTGATGTACTAAACATTAGAGGCTTCCAGTACTAGATGCCTCATATAGTGGCTCATGGACTAAACATTAGAGGCTTCCAGTACTAGATGTCTCGTGTAGTTGCTGATGGACTAAACATTAGAGGCTTCCAGTACTAGATGTCTCGTGTAGTTGCTGGTAGACTAAACATTAGAGGCTTCCAGTACTAGATGTCTTGTGTAGTTGCTGATAGACTAAACATTAGATTCTTCCAGTACTAGATGGTTCATGTAGTTGTTGATGGACTAAACATTAGAGGCTTCCAGTACTAGATGTCTCGTGTAGTTGCTGATGGACTAAACATTAGAGGCTTCCAGTACTAGATGTCTCATGTAGTTGCTGATAGACTAAACATTAGATTCTTCCAGTACTAGATGTTTCGTGTAGGGGCTGATGGACTAAACATTAGATTCTTCCAGTACTAGATGTTTCTTGTAGTTGTTGATGGACTAAACATTAGAGGCTTCCAGTACTAGATGTCTCGTGTAGTTGCTGATGGACTAAACATTAGAGGCTTCCAGTACTAGATGTCTTGTGTAGTTGCTGATAGACTAAACATTAGATTCTTACAGTACTAGATGTTTCATGTAGTTGTTGATGGACTAAACATTAGAGGCTTCCAGTACTAGATGTCTCGTGTAGTTGCTGATGGACTAAACATTAGAGGCTTCCAGTACTAGATGTCTCATGTAGTTGCTGATAGACTAAACATTAGATTCTTCCAGTACTAGATGTTTCGTGTAGGGGCTGATGGACTAAACATTAGAGGCTTCAAGTACTAGATGTCTCATGTAGTTACTGAAGGACTAAAATTAGATTATTCCAGTACTAGATGTTTTGTGTAGTTTCTGATGAACTAAACATTAGAGGCTTCCAATACTAGATGACTCATGTAGTTGCTGATGGGTTAAACATTAGAGGCTTCCAGTACTAGATGTCTCGTGTAGTTGCTGATGTACTAAACATTAGGGGCTTCCAGTACTAGATGGCTTGTGTAGTTGCTGATAGACTAAACATTAGAGGCTTCCAGTACTAGATGTCTTGTGTAGTTGCTGATGTACTAAACATTAGGGGCTTCCATTTACTAGATGTCTTGTGTAGTTGCTGATGGACTAAACATTACAGGCTTCCAGTACTAGATGTCTCATGTAGTTACTGAAGGACTAAAATTAGATTCTTCCAGTAGTAGATGTTTTGTGTAGTTTCTGATGAACTAAACATTAGAGGCTTCCAGTACTAGATGTCTCGTGTAGTTGCTGATGTACTAAACATTAGGGGCTTCCAGTACTAGATGTCTTGTGTAGTTGCTGATAGACTAAACATTAGAGGCTCCCAGTACTAGATGTCTTCTTTAGTTGTTGATGGACTAAACATTAGAGGCTTCCAGTACTAGATGTCTCGTGTATTGCTGATGAACTTAATATTGTAGCGCCCGCGTCCCTGCCTGCTGCCAGACAGGGACGTCGCTCTCCTCACCTGCGCTCAGCGTCCTCAGTGCTCCCAGCCTCCTCTGCGCCTCTGGCATCCTCGGTGTCCTCCTTCCGCCCTGCTGGTCCCGCGCGCTCCTTCCCTGCTACTGGCCTTAGGGCGCGCGCCCGCACCCTCCCCCGCTCTTAAAGGAGCCGCGCGCATTTTCCAAATCAGTCTCCAGCCAATGCTGGAGGACTCCACCCTATATTAAGGGCTTCCTCCTTAATGTAGGTGCCCGAGCAATGTTGTTCCTGTGCAGTCTAACTCTGTTTCAGCCATCAGCTCCTGATTCCAGTTACCTGCCTGTTACCTGTCGGCTTGCCTGTCTGCCATCCGTCTGCAGTTCCATCCAGAGGTTCGGACGTCATCTGCAGAGATCCCCGGCTCTTGCCTGCTCACCTAGGAGCGATCATCTGCCATCCGACTGCAGCTCCATCCGGAAGTTCGGACATCATCTGCGGAGATCCCCGGCTATTGCCTGCTCACCTGGGAGCGATCATCTGCCATCCGACTGCAGCTCCATCCGGAAGTTCGGACATCATCTGCAGAGATCCACGGCTCTTGCCTGCTCACCTGGGAGCGATCATCTGCCATCCGACTGCAGCCTACCTGGAGGCTCCACCATATCAGGTCGTATATGCCTGCCCTGTTCTAGAGACTGCCTGGTCACTTGCCGTGACAACCTGCCTGTCCAGAGACTGCCTGGTCACTTGCCGTGACAACCTGCCTGTCCAGAGACTGCCTGGTCACTTGCCGTGACAAACCTGCCTGTCCAGAGACTGCCTTGGTCACTTGCTGTGATAACCTGCCTGCCCAGAGACTTCCTTGGTCACTTGCTGTGACAAACCTGCCTGTCCAGAGACTACCTATATCCCCTGCCGTGATTCCCTGCCCTTTTCCCGGGTGCCACCCGCTCTCTTACAAGTAAACTCTCTTGTACAATAAAGCTTTGTGGTTCCACCAACCTGACCTGTCTCGTCAGTAGTTCCACCCACCAGACCCGTTACAGTTTGCTCGGACCATGGAACCCGGTGGCACCCAAACCCCTTCACTCCCGGAACTGTGTCATGAGCTGTCTCGCCAGAGGTCTCAACAGGAGGCCATCCTGGGTCACCTGCGGAACGTCAATTCCCGTCTGGACACTCTGAATTCATCACCAGCAACCATCGCTGGAGCCATGACTCATAATCCGTCAGTCCCGCTGATTCCCAATTCCGTGGTTTCCATTCCCGGACCCCGACTGTCAGCTCCTCCTAGGTTTGGAGGCGATCCTGCTCTGGCTCGGGGTTTCATTAATCTGTGCACCCTGCATTTTGAACTCCTGGCACACCAGTTTAACTCTGACCGGGCCAAAATTGCCTTCATCATGTCTCATCTCACCGGAGAGGCCCTGGCCTGGCTTAATCCTCTCTGGGAGAGAGAGGATCCTCTGGTATCTGACCTGCCTGCTTTTCTCTCGGCCTTCCGGAAGGTATTCGACGAACCTGGACGGAAGACTTCCTCTACATCATCTCTGCTGCGTCTCCGTCAGGAGAGCCTCACCGTTGGTCAATATGCCATACGGTTCCGGACTTTAGCCTCAGAACTAGCTTGGGACAATGAAGCTCTAATTTCGGTCTTCTGGGAGGGTCTGTCCGGCCGTATTAAAGACGAACTTGCCGGTCGGGACATTCCAACCTCTCTAGATGATTTAATAGATCTTGCCAATCGAATTGATCTACGGTTCCAGGAACGAGCCGAAGAGATCACCCGTAAAAAAAAATTTTCCCATCTTGCACCCTCGTGTCAGAGATCCATAACCTCTTCCGTTTCTCCTCAGGTGCACACTGCTGAGCCTATGCAGGTCGACCAGACCAAGATGGTCAAAGCCCGTCAGGACTCACGCCGTGCCGAGAAAAGTTGCTTCTACTGCGGCAGTAAGGAGCACTGGATCCAAACCTGTCCGGAGAGGTCGGGAAACGCCTGTGTCTAGGTTCGCTCGGAGAGGTCAATCTAGACAAAAATAAATCCTCTTCATCCCTGCTGCTGTCGGTTTCAATTCTGCTCTGTAAGAACCGCCACTTCGAAATGGCCCAACTTGATTCTGGAGCAGCTGGGAATCTCGTGTCACAGGCTCTAGTAGAGAAGTATCACATTCCCACCAAACCTCTTGTTGAACCTGTATCTGTTGCTGCTGTGGATGGGGGCCTCCTACCTCGTCCCATCCGACTTATCACCGAAGTCATAACCCTGCAGGTGGGAATGTTGCATTCTGAGAGCATCTCGTTTCATGTTTTACCCGGACTCTCTCATGCTTTCTTACTAGGTCTGCCTTGGCTCCAAAAACATGCACCTGTGCTCGACTGGCAGAATGGAGAGGTTCTTCGCTGGGGACAGGACTGTCATAAAACGTGTCTGGTGCCTGTTCATCCTGTCTATTCTTCTCCTACACCTGCTAATCTACCTGGACTCCCGATTCCATATTGGTCATTTGCTGATGTCTTCAATAAAAAGGAAGCAGAGACATTACCCCCGCATAGACCATATGATTGCCCGATTGACCTGTTGCCCGGTACTACGCCTCCCCGTGGTCGTATTTACCCGTTGTCTGCTGCTGAGACCAGGTCGATGTCCGAATATATCGAGGAGAACTTAGCAAATGGATTCATCCGGAAATCTACCTCCCCAGCGGGAGCAGGTTTCTTCTTCGTTAAAAAGAAAGACGGATCTCTCCGTCCCTGTATTGACTACAGAGGCCTAAATTCGATCACGGCGAAGAATAAGTACCCTCTTCCGCTCATTCCAGAACTGTTTGATCGTCTTAGAGGGGCTAGAGTCTTCACCAAACTAGATCTTCGTGGAGCATACAACCTGGTTCGTATCCGTCGAGGAGATGAATGGAAGACGGCATTCAACACCCGGGACGGCCACTACGAGTATCTGGTGATGCCCTTTGGTCTCTGTAATGCTCCAGCAGTCTTTCAGGAGTTGGTCAATGACATCTTCCGGGACCTCCTCTACTCCTGTGTTGTGGTGTACCTTGACGACATCTTGGTCTTCTCTCCGGATCTTCAGTCTCACTGGAGGGATGTTCGTCAGGTTCTGCTCAGGCTCAGGCAGAATCACCTCTTTGCCAAATATGAGAAGTGCCTCTTTGAGCAGACTTCGCTTCCGTTTCTGGGTTACATTATTTCTCAGACAGGCCTACGAATGGATCCAGAGAAACTGTCTGCCATCGAGAAATGGCCCCGACCAGAGGGGTTGAAGGCCATTCAGCGGTTCCTGGGATTCGCTAACTATTACCGTCTCTTCATACCGCACTTCTCTTCCAGGACTGCTCCAATCTCAGCGCTCACTCGCAAGGATGCTAACCCCAAACAGTGGACGACCGAAGCAGAGGAGGCCTTCCTTTCTCTTAAACAGGCCTTCTCTTCCGCTCCAGTGCTGCATCGCCCGGATGGCAACAAGCAGTTCTTCCTGGAGGTGGACGCTTCCTCTGCTGGAGCCGGAGCGGTTCTTACCCAAAAATCGCCATTCGGGAGGATGGTATCCTGCGGTTTCTTCTCCAAACTCTTCTCCTCCTCCGAGCGCAACTACTCCATAGGAGATCGAGAGTTATTGGCCATTAAGTTGGCATTGGAGGAGTGGCGTTACCTACTCGAAGGGGCTCTTCATCCGGTAATCATCTACACGGACCACAAAAATCTGGCATACCTCCAGCAGGCACAGAGACTTAATCCTCGCCAAGCCCGGTGGTCCTTGTTTTTTGCCCGCTTCGATTTTCTTTTGCATTTTCGCCCAGCTGACAAAAACGTCAAGGCGGATGCCTTGTCTCGGTCTTTCCTGGTGTCGGATCTCGAAGATGAGCCTAAACATATCATCGATCCCGCCAGAGTGATGCCAGTGGCTCCCGTGAGTCTAAATCGTCTCCCTCCTGGTAAGACGTTCGTATCAGAAACCGATCGGAAGAGAATCCTACATTGGGGTCACTCGTCTAAACTCGCTGGCCACGCTGGTCAAAAAAAGACCCTCCAACTCATTACCCGGCATTATTGGTGGCCTACCCTGCACAAAGACGTAATAGACTTTGTTTCTGCCTGTGTTTCCTGTGCCCGCAACAAAGTTCCGAGACACCTGCCTGCCGGTCGTCTTCTTCCGCTTCCTGTACCCGCTGCCCCCTGGCAGCATATAGCCATGGACTTCATTACTGATCTTCCCGTCTCTGCTGGTTGTACAGTCATTTGGGTGGTCGCTGACCGCTTTTCCAAGATGGCTCACTTCATTCCTCTGCCAGGTCTTCCGTTTGCACCCGAGTTGGCTAAAGACTTTATTCGCCACATCTTCCGTCTTCATGGTCTGCCTCGTCACATTGTGTCGGATCGTGGGGTTCAGTTCACCTCACGTTTCTGGAGAGCCACTTGTAAGTTGCTAGACGTCACCCTGGATTTTTCCTCCGCTTACCACCCACAGTCCAATGGACAAGTTGAACGAATAAATCAGAATTTGACCAGTTATCTTCGACACTTCGTTAATGCCCACCATTCTGACTGGGTGGAGCTCCTGCCTTGGGCCGAATTCTCCTACAATAATCATGAGAGCGAATCTTCCACCAAGTCTCCGTTTTTTGTAGTCTTCGGTCAGCACCCTCGGATCCCTGTCCCTGTTTCCATCTCTGTGGACAATCCAGCTGCGGAATCTCTGGTTAGAGAATTCTCCTCCATCTGGGAGAGTACCCGGTCCGCACTCATTCAGTCATCCGAGCGCATGAAAAGACATGCTGACAAAAAACGTCTGGATCCTCCTCAATTCCGTCCTGGGGACAAAGTCTGGCTTTCGTCCAAATATGTTCGACTCAAAATTCCGTCCTACAAGTTAGGTCCTCGGTTCATCGGTCCTTTTGAGATCATCAGTCAGATCAATCCGGTGTCCTATAAATTGAAACTCCCGGCCAATTTGAGAATTCCTAATTCTTTTCATGTATCTCTCCTCAAACCTGTGGTTCTTAACTCTTTTTTTAAGTCTACAGGTACACCTCCTGCTCCAGTGTCTGCTGATGATGAATTTGAGGTAGAGAACATTCTGGCCACAAAAAGGGTAGGAAGAAAGACTTATTTTTTGGTGGATTGGAAGGGGTTTGGTCCTGAGGAGAGAACCTGGGAGCCTCGGGAGAACATCCATGCCCCTCTTATCCTAGCTAAATTTCTTTCTGGCCTAAAAAGGGGGGGGCCTAGAGGGGGGGGTACTGTAGCGCCCGCGTCCCTGCCTGCTGCCAGACAGGGACGTCGCTCTCCTCACCTGCGCTCAGTGTCCTCAGTGCTCCCAGCCTCCTCTGCGCCTCTGGCATCCTCGGTGTCCTCCTTCCGCCCTGCTGGTCCCGCGCGCTCCTTCCCTGCTACTGGCCTTAGGGCGCGCGCCCGAACCCTCCCCCGCTCTTAAAGGAGCCGCGCGCATTTTCCAAATCAGTCTCCAGCCAATGCTGGAGGACTCCACCCTATATTAAGGGCTTCCTCCTTAATGTAGGTGCCCGAGCAATGTTGTTCCTGTGCAGTCTAACTCTGTTTCAGCCATCAGCTCCTGATTCCAGTTACCTGCCTGTTACCTGTCGGCTTGCCTGTCTGCCATCCGTCTGCAGTTCCATCCAGAGGTTCGGACGTCATCTGCAGAGATCCCCGGCTCTTGCCTGCTCACCTAGGAGCGATCATCTGCCATCCGACTGCAGCTCCATCCGGAAGTTCGGACATCATCTGCGGAGATCCCCGGCTATTGCCTGCTCACCTGGGAGCGATCATCTGCCATCCGACTGCAGCTCCATCCGGAAGTTCGGACATCATCTGCAGAGATCCACGGCTCTTGCCTGCTCACCTGGGAGCGATCATCTGCCATCCGACTGCAGCCTACCTGGAGGCTCCACCATATCAGGTCGTATATGCCTGCCCTGTTCTAGAGACTGCCTGGTCACTTGCCGTGACAACCTGCCTGTCCAGAGACTGCCTGGTCACTTGCCGTGACAACCTGCCTGTCCAGAGACTGCCTGGTCACTTGCCGTGACAAACCTGCCTGTCCAGAGACTGCCTTGGTCACTTGCTGTGATAACCTGCCTGCCCAGAGACTTCCTTGGTCACTTGCTGTGACAAACCTGCCTGTCCAGAGACTACCTATATCCCCTGCCGTGATTCCCTGCCCTTTTCCCGGGTGCCACCCGCTCTCTTACAAGTAAACTCTCTTGTACAATAAAGCTTTGTGGTTCCACCAACCTGACCTGTCTCGTCAGTAGTTCCACCCACCAGACCCGTTACAAATATTAGAGGCTTCCAGTACTAGATGTCTCGTGTAGTTGCTGATGAACTTAATATTAGAGGCTTCCAGTACTAGATGTTTCGTGTAGTTGCTGATGGACTAAACATTAGAGTCTTCCAGTACTAGATGCCTCATATAGTGGCTCATGGAATAAACATTAGAGGATTCCAGTACTATATGTTTCGTGTAGTCGCTGATGGAATAAACATTAGAGGCTTCCAGTACTAGATGTCTCGTGTAGTTGCTGATGTACTAAACATTAGGGGCTTCCAGTACTAGATGTCTTGTGTAGTTGCTGATAGACTAAACATTAGAGGCTCCCAGTACTAGATGTTCTTTTAGTTGTTGATGGACTAAACATTAGAGGCTTCCAGTACTAGATGTCTCGTGTAGTTGCTGATGAACTTAATATTAGAGGCTTCCAGTACTAGATGTCTCGTGTAGTTGCTGATGAACTTAATATTAGAGGCTTCCAGTACTAGATGTCTCGTGTAGTTGCTGATGAACTTAATATTAGAGGCTTCCAGTACTAGATGTTTCGTGTAGTTGCTGATGGAATAAACATTAGAGTCTTCCAGTACTAGATGCCTCATATAGTGGCTCATGGAATAAACATTAGAGGATTCCAGTACTAGATGTTTCGTGTAGTCGCTGATGGAATAAACATTAGAGGCTTCCAGTACTAGATGTCTCGTGTAGTTGCTGATGGACTAAACATTAGAGGCTTCCAGTACTAGATGCCTCGTATAGTTGCTGATTAGGCCGGCAGCTATTACTTTGATCTCCCTACACGCATCAACTCTTGGCTCGGCAGATCATGCGTGTGTTCTTGATGGGGAGAACATAAAAAGGTTTGTTCAACCATAGTCCAAGGTGTATGGCCACCTTGAATTTTACTGTATCTTATGCAGCTTGATGATTGTGTTCTGTGTTTAGGAGGACATGGCATAATTATGACTGATGATGACAATCAAGGATTCAGCAAGAAATTGTAATAGTTTTCAGGTAAAAATATGAAAACCAGAAAAGAGAAAAGAAAGTGTAAAAAGAATGCAATAAAAAAAAAGTGCAAACAAAGGACCGTTCTTCATGGAATAGGTGAGGATGTAAACTATGCACACGTGAAATCAGATTGTCATGCATGTTCCCCATAACGGGTTAAAAGTAATGGAGACATTCAGGAATTTACACAGGTAACTAACCAGGAAGAAGATTCTGTACAGCGCTCTTCAGTTCTGATAAATCCTATACAGTTCTGATATATCTTATCTCCACTGCTGAAGCCTGCTCCCTCCCTGAAATGTAGTGTCATCAGTGACCTTCGTTTCAGGGGCTGGGCTAGTCCTTGCTTTGCCACTGTGTGATGTACAAACTGACAGTACGCTCTGTTGCCGACTCAGATCAGTAGTAACGAGCCATCCACAGAGCGCAACGTCAGTGAACGTTCTAATGCATCCTAGCAGAAAGACACATTTTCTTCTAAAACTTTCAGAATTCTGTTTTTAATTTATGAAATCAAATGTAAACGTTGCCTGATAAGAAGGAAATATATGAATACACCAGCACATGTGCACAATGTATTGCCATAAAGTGCTAGAAGGAAGCGATGGGAAGAACTGTCACCAATTGATCGATTATGCAACCTAAGAACCAACTCATCCCTTCTAAGATCTGATGCACATGGCAAACATTTTGCAAGAAGGTTGTAAGATGTCATGTGGAGTGGCCTTCAGAATTCCACTATACAGCAGCTTATCACTAATCCGTCTAATCTGATCAAGCTTTGCTATGAAAGTTTCTAAATTCGATAAATGCAAACCCCATTATCGACTTTCTAATACTTTTTATACAATGAAAGCTGGGATTATTTCCCATTTATTTTTTAAAATCTTTTCAGCAAAATCACTTTTAACAAGATACTTTGGAAGTGAAGTTTTTAGAAGGGTCTTTTGTACTTTATTTGTATTTATTTTTAGATTATTTTCTTTTTTTTATTTTCACTCTCCTTTCATCAAAAAAGACTATAGTAGGAATTTTATTTTTCAAATTAATTTTTAAAGGTGTGTTCCGACACATCCTAAATCCAGATCTATTTAATGCCATCATCTAATCTATTTTCTAACATACTTTAATTTAAAATTCCCTATTCCTCCCTAACTACCGAAATTCACTTAAAGCCTATATAGAATCTTGATCTTGGTGTCACTCAGACCATGGGCAGAGCTTCAGATTTAAAGAGATTTGCATAAAAAGAAATCATTGGTACAGTGTATTGTCTCTGAACCTGAAGCTTGTAGCATTTTGTAATATTTAAGCCAGTCACAAGAACTAGGAACCTGGCACCACACAGATCACTATGGGACCTTAAAGAAGCACTCCACCTCTTCCTCCTCTCCCTCCCATTAAAATTGTTATCCTCTTAATATATTGCAGTCATCATATTATACAGCACTGTGTACTTACAATTGCTCATTTTGCTTTTCTACCTGGCTAATTCTTCTCTTTTGTATTAGGTCTATGACTTCACATAATAAAAACTGACCAGCTGAATCCTTCTAAGCTCCATGTAGAAACAGGAGGTCTCTTTTCCTTGTATGAGTCATAAGTCACTGCAAAAGTCCCTGGCAGGGAGGAAGAGAGAGCAGCTGGGTCAGGAGGTGAAAGGGGGATGACTCATGCAGGAAAAAGAGACTTCCTGTTTCTACATAGAGCATAGAAAAGAGAACAATAAATTGGGTAGAAAGGGAAAAGGAACAATTGTAAGTACACAGTGTATAATATGATGACTGTAATATATTGAGGATAAAAACTTTGATGAAAGTGCTTCTTTAAGGCTGGGGCAACTTTGGCAGCGACACCTGTTGCTGGTCAAAAGAGTTTGCCACCATGTGCTGCTGCGACACAGCAGCGCAATACAAGTGTATGGGGTCGAATTAAAACCCTGAGGGTTCTGCAACTGAGAACAGCAAGGTGCAAAAAAAATCCAACGTGGTTGTATGGCATGTCGCCGTTGCAGTACCCTATGGGACCCCATTCACTTTTATGGCGATGCGATGTAGCAGCAACAACTGGTGAACTTTGGTCACACGTCAGGTGTTGCAGTCAAAGTAGCCATGTTGCCCCAGCCGAAAAAAGGACTACACGATGAACAGAAACATAGAGATGGAAAACAGGCAGAAGGATAATGTACCTGTACATGTCCAGATGTAACTATATCTTAAGAAAAATGAATTCAAGTATAAATAATAAGATCACAGTTTAGAAAAAGGAAATACTGCAGAAAAGATCAGAATGTAGAAATCGGGAACTACCAAAAATAATCAGGTTGTACTTTTAGCCAAGAAAGGATGGAACATTACAGATAGCACAAGGTGAAGGCAATATTCCGCCAGTGCCGTGTCGGGAGCGGACATCGTGGCCTCGACAGACTTGTATCCAAACCACGGGTCAGCTATTAGGTCAAACATTTAGGGCTGCAGTAATTTACCTTCAGAAACAAGCAAATTACCCCTCTGGGGTAGATATCACAGTGAGCAAAATGGAGAGAAATTAGACATCTCAACCCTACACATCAGTCAGTCAACAGTAGAAAAAACAGGAACTATGTCCGAAACGAGTAGGATCACTATTTTGGAATCATTCCCTTAATTGCCGATTCCCGGTTGACATATGTTGCCCAGTACACGAGATTAAAGATAGCGAACAGCACGGGGAAGACAATGCGAGAAATCTTATCAATGCGACTGACACTGTTATAGGTTTTCTTCCCATCCAGAGGTTTTAGATCAGGGTGAGGAGGAGAGAGAGGCGGCGGAGGCAGGGCTGCGTTCTTCGCAATGGCTGCCAGGGCTGGCTCCTTAATGTTCAGTGTGTAAGTCGTTCCCACAATGTTGTACGTCGTGTTGGATTTTTTCGCCAGGATTATAGGTTCCTTTATCTGGGAAAATAACACAATCATAAATTATAAGAACCAAATGTAACGAGAACCATGACCACTGTACAGGACTGACTGTGGTGGGGCAAAAAGAAAAATCCAGATGGGGTAGAAGTGTCCCCTCCTCCGATCAGTGGGGAATTTTATTTTATGAATTATTCTATCATGACCACTCATGATTTAGCTTATTTTCAGCTTAGCGCTGACTGCAGCAGCTTCATGATCCCTGCTAGTACTTACATTACACAGCCACAGTGTGAAATCACAGTCAGTGCCCACCCAAGCAATGCCACAGCGGCAGCATCGCACCCCACATAAATAATTGCAGAAGAGGCAGTATACAGCACTCCGGCTGTTTTGTTTGTTCTCCCCATGTTTGCGAGTATTAACTCCGGATTCTCCGGTTTCCTCCCACACTACAAAGATTGATAAAGAATCTAGATCATGAGCGCCAATGGGGACAGTGATGATGATGTTTGGAAGGCGCTGTGGAATTAATGGCGCTATATAAATAAAATAAACTTATATATAACTTTTAATGTGGGTTAAGGTGTTGTCCAGCCTTAGTCTACAAGTCTGCAGTCACTATATGAATCCTCACATCACGCACACTGCACACTGAGGATTTTCCAGTGCTGGGGGCAGGCACTACTATCACCACAAGTATGTAATTTGCATACCCTTGGTCACATTCTAACTAGACTTGTCTGGCCTCGTCTAGTCGGCATGTGACCGCATGTATGCAAATCACATATTTGCGGTTACATGCCCACTGCTGGCCCTGGAGAATCCTCACAATGTGCACACTGCGCTGTGAAGATTTACAAATCTACAGTCACATAGAATGACTGCAGCGTTGTAGGCTAGGGCCGGACAGCCCCTTTAAGCCTGCATATCAGAGCCTAATTTTCAGTTCTTATTCTAAAAAACATATAACACCCCTTTATGGTAACTCACCTTAAATGCCTGACCTTCCTGAGCCCTTTTGCCATCCCATGCCCATCCTCTTTTAGTGAAGTAATTGACTGTAGCAAACTCAATAAGTGCTGAGAAGACAAAAGCGTAGCACACTGCCATAAACCAATCCATCGCAGTGGCATACGCGACTTTGGGCAGAGAGTTCCGAGCGCTAATACTTAATGTTGTCATTGTCAAAACAGTGGTGACCCCTAAAGAACAAAAATAAGCAATCAGACAAACTGATGAAAATCACTGTAAATCAGACCTGAGACATACAGCTACGGGAAATTCACAACTGTTTACAGTTACATAGTTATAAGTAGGTTGAAAAAAGACTTAGGTCCATCAAGTTCAGCCTTTCTCCACCAGTTATACACTCTCAATCTATACACTAGATTATTTATTACCCACAATGCCATTTGTTGTGACCTTTTTTACTACCTCTTGTGGTCGGCATTCCTCAGTCTGACTGCTCTAACTGTAAAGAACCCTTTCCTATTTAGCTGCTGAAATCACCTTTCTTCCACCCGTAATGAGTGCACTCTGGTCCTCAGTATGGTCCTTGGAAGGAATAAGTCCTGTGCCGTCCTCTGTACTGACCACACATATATTTATGACCGCAAAGCATCCAATCAGATCAGAAAAAATGACATTAATAAAATTTTGAAAAACCGCAGGAGCGTTAGGCCGGGATCACACTTGCGACAAAGTCGTCCGACACTTGCATGTGAAATCCCAGCTCTGGCACCGGCACTCGGGAGTGGAGCGAGCGGCTGCATAGAACTACATGCAGCCGCGCACTCCACTCCCGAGTGCCGGCGCCAGAGCTGGGATTTCACATGCAAGTGTCGGACGACTTTGTCGCAAGTGTGATCCCGGCCTAACGCTCCTGCGGTTTTTCAAAATTTTATTAATGTCATTTTTTCTGATCTGATTGGATGCTTTGCGGTCATTTATCGTGATGACCTTTTAATGTACTCCTCAGATAGTCAAACCCACTTGTACCATCTGCGAGCGGTTCTTCTGAGACTTAGAGAAAACCATTTGTTTTCTAAGTTGGAGAAATGTTCATTCTTTGCACAGGAATTGTTTTTTGGGTTTAATTGTTTCTGGTGAGGGATTTCGCATGTATCCGAAAAAAGTCCAGGCCATTACTGATTGGGTTCAACCTCATGATTTAAAAGGGTTTGCAATGTTTTCTGGGCTTTGAAACTACTATCGAAAGTTCATTAAGGGTTTTTCGCAGGTAGTTAAGCCCCTGACTGATCTCACACTCAAGGAGGCTGATGTGAAGAATTGGTCAACATCTGCGAAAAAATTCTTTTCTGACTTTAAAAAAGTGTTTTATTTCCGCCCCAGTGTTGGTCCAGCCAGATGCGTCGAGACCTTTTATCGTGGAGGTCGACACTTCTGAGGTGGGAGTGGGGGCAGTTTTGTCTCAGGGTCCCGTTACCCTGACCAACCTCAAACCTTGTGCCTTCTTTACTATAAAGTTCTCTTCTGCCGAGAGAGAAATTATGATGTGGGTAATAGAGAGATTCTGGCGGTCAAGTTGGCCTTTGAAGAATGGAGACATTTTTTGGAGGGGGCTATTCATCCTGTCACAGTGATCATCAATTATAAAAATCTAGCTCATATTGAATCTGCCAAAAGGTTGACCCCCAGGCAGGCCCAGTGGTCGATTTTTTTTCCCGATTTCAATTTTACATCACCTTCCGCCAGGGGTCTAAGAATGTTAAGGCAGATGCATTGTCCCGAAGCTTTGATTATGTGTCTCCTCCTGAACCCCCAACCTCCATTCTTCAACCAGGGGTGGAGGTTGAAATCTCGTTTGATTTGGAGAGAGAGATTTTTGAGGCCCAGGCACTGGCTCCCAGTAATAAACCTATGGGTAGATTGTTTCCATCTTAGACTCCTGCGGGAGTTTCATGAGTCTGTATTGAGTGCTCATCCTGAATTTCGGCCACCCAGGAGGCTGTTTCTAGGGTTTTCTGGTGGCCCTCTTTGGTTGCAGATATTAAAAGGTTTGCGTCTGCGTGTGGGGTTTATGCCAGTTCTAAAAGTTCTCATTGCCAGCCGGCCGGGGAATTGGTGCCTTTACCAATTCCGAATAGACCATGGACACATTTGTCCTTGGACTTTATCACTAATCTCCCTCCTTCCAGGGGCAACTCTGTTGTGTGGGTGGTGGTGGATAGATTTTCCAAACAGGCTAATTTTGTACCTCGGCCCGCTTTACCGTCTGCTGAAACCTTGGCCAGGTTGTTTGTGCAGCATGTGGTCCGTCTGCATGGGGTGCCTACGAATGTGGTGTCTGACAGAGGTGTGCAGTTCGTGGCCAAGTTTTGGAGGGCCTTTTGTAAGAAGTTGGGAATCACATTGTCTTTTTCCTCTGCCTATCATCCGGAGTCAAATGGGCAGACCGAACGTACTAGTCGTCCTTGGAGAAACTTCTGAGATGTTTGGCATCTTCCAGACAGGATGACTGGTGTGAGACGTTGCTCATTGCAGAGTTTGCTTTCAACGGTCGGGTGAGTCAGTACACGGGAATGTCTCCCTTCCTGGTCAACTATGGGTTTAACCCGCATTTTGGGGAGTTTTCTCGTATGGACTCAGGTTGTCCAGGGGCAAAGGGTAAGGTGCAACGTTTGAAGGTCCTGTGGAGGGAGGTTCAGTGAAATATCACCAAGGCCCAGGAAAAGTACTTTTTTGCAAACAAGAGAAGGGGGTCAGGCCCTGCGCTCCAAGTGGGAGAGAAGGTGTGGTTAGCCACCCACAATATTAAGCTCAAGCTCCCCTCGGCCAAATTAGGGCCTAAGTTTATTGGCCCATATAAAATTGGGGAGGTTGTCAACCCGGTGGCCTACAGGTTACAACTTCCCGCCTCCTTCAAAATATCCAATGTTTTTCACAGGTCCCTCTTAAAACCATTGGGAGCGGTTGAGGAGGACTCCTTGTCCGTCACTCCTCCGGTATTGGTGGAGGACCATCTGGAGTATGAGGTGGGGCGCATTATTGATTCTCAGTGGGTGCGTAGGAATCTCCAGTATTTGGTGGAAAGTGTATGCTCCAGGAGGATCGGTCTTGGGTCTCGGCCAGTTCAGTGCATGCCGATCGGTTAGTTTGGGCTTTTCATGCCAGGCATCCTGGGAAACCTGGGGGTCCAGTGGCCCCCCGTTGAGAATGGGATACTGTCATGGTAGTGGACAGGGCTATCTTCCCTGTCCTCTCAGGGTTAATTTTTCTATGGCCTCCTTTTGGATTGGGAGGGATATATATACCCGTCCCCGTCTGGGGTTCCTTGTCAGTTATACATTCGTTCTTGGCTGTGTGTCTGACCCCCTGGTGTGCTTGCATACTGTTTTGTCCGATTGCCTCTTAGTGTATGACCCGGTCCTTTTTCTCGTTCTGCACATTGCCTTTGTGATTCTGTTATTACTGTCACTCCCGGCTCTGACCTTTAGGCTTGATTACTCTAACTTCGCACCCGTCTGCACCATTTATACTGTACCGCCATCTTCAGCTTTCTGACCCTTGGCTACATCCTGACCACTCTTTTCGTCTCACCCCTTTTGCACCTCATCGACCTCCTGACTTGACTTTGGCATGTTCTGACTACTCTCTGGCATCGCCGGTCATCGCCGCTCCTCGGCGCCTGTCTCCGCCTCCGGCTACTCCCCCGGTGGTCACGTGCTTCAGGTCCTGCACTCAGGCAGGTAAGGTCATCGCAGCTCTCCTCTCATACCCCCTGTCCTCTTAGTACCCCTGTGCAGGCTCCTGCTGTAAGTCTGCAGCAGGGGTTGTGATAGCTAACTGTCAATATACTGTATGAGTGGTCATAATCATGGATACATAAGCTACTGTAATGCCCTGCACATGGGGTAAGTCAAATAGTGAATCAGAAGAACTTTTTTCTCTTGTTACCCTTGTGAAAATTCAGACTTTGGTGATAAAAAAGCAAAATCGTCTTCATTCATGACAATGCACCATCTCATGCTGCAAAGAAGACCTCTGAGTCATTGGCTGCTATGCGCATAAAAGGAGATAAACTCATGGTGTGGCCACCATCTTCCCCTGACCTCAACCCTATAGAGAACCTTTGGAGTATCATCAAGCAAAATTTCTATGAGGGTGGGAGACAGCAGCTCTGGGAGGCTATTCTGACTTCATGCAAAGAAATACAAGCAGAAACTCTCCAAAAACTCACAAGTTCAATGGATGCAAGAATTGTGAAGGTGATATCAAAGAAGGGATCCTATGTTAACATGTACAGTCATGGCCAAAAGTTTTGAGAATGACACAAATATTATATTTTCACATGATCTGCTGCCCTCTGGTTTTTGTGTGTTTGACAGTTGTTTTTATCACAGACAGAAATATAATTGCAAACATATGAGTAACAAAAGCTTATATTGACAGTTAGAATGAGTTAATGCAGCAAGTCAATATTTGCAGTGTTGACCCTTCTTCTTCAGGACCTCTACAATTCTCCCTGGCATGCTCTCAATCAACTTCTGGCCCAAATCCTGACTGATAGCAGTCTATTCTTGTACAATCAATGCTTTCATTTTGTCAGAATTTTTAGGTTTTTGTTTGTCCACCCGTCTCTTGATGATTGACCACAAGTTCTCAATGGGATTACGATCTGGGGAGTTTCCAGGCCATGGACCCAAAATCTCTATGTTTTGTTCCCTGAGCCATTTAGTTATCACCTTTGCTTTATGGCAAGGTGCTCCATCATGCTGGAAAAGGCATTGTTGATCGCCAAACTGCTCTTGGAGGGTTGGGAGAAGTTGCTCTTGGAGGACATTCTGGTATCATTCTTTATTCATGGCTGTGTTTTTAGGCAAGACTGTGAGAGAGCCGATTCCCTTGGCTGAGAAGCAACCCCACACATGAATGGTGTCAGGATGCTTAACAGTTGGCATGAGACAAGACTGGTGGTAGCGCTCACCTTGTCTTCTCAAAATGAGGCATTTTCCTGATGTCCCAAACAATCGAAAAGGGGATTCATCAGAGAAAATAAATTTACCCCAGTCCTCAGCAGTCCACTGCCTGTACCTTTAGCAAAATATCAGTCTGTCCATGATGTTTTTTCTGGAGAAAAGTGGCTTCTTTGCTGCCCTCCTTGAGACCAGGCCTTGCTCCAAGAGTCTCCGCCTCACAGTGCGTGCAGATGCACTCACACCTGCCTGCTGCCATTCCTGAGCAAGCTCTGCACTGCTGGTAGCCCGATCCCGCAGCTGAAACACTTTTAAGAGACGGTCCTGGCACTTGCTGGTCTTTCTTGGGCGCCCTGGAGCCTTTTTGGCAACAATGGAACCTCTCTCCTTGAAGTTTTTGATGATGCGATAGATTGTTGACTGAGGTGCAATCTTTCTAGCTGCGATACTCTTCCCTGTTAGGCCATTTTTGGGCATTGCAATGATGACTGCACGTGTTTCTTTAGAGATAACCATGGTTAACAGAAGAGAAACAATGATGCCAAGCACCAGCCTCCTTTTAAAGTGTCCAGTGGTGTCATTCTTACTTAATCATGACAGATTGATCTCCAGCCATGTCCTCATCAACACCCACACCTGTGTTAATGGAGCAATCACTGAAAAGAGGTTAGCTGGTCCTTTTAAGGCAGGGCTGCAATGATGTTGAAATGTGTTTTGGGGGATAAAGTTCATTTTCTAGCCAAATATTGACTTTGCAAGTAATTGCTGTTAAGCTGATCACTCTTTATAACATTCTGGAGTATATGCAAATTGCCATAAGAAAAAGTGAAGCAGTAGACTTTGTAAAAATTAATATTTGTGTCATTCTCAAAACTTTTGGCCATGACTGTAACTTGGCCTGTTAGGATGTTTTGGAGTTAAGTAGCTTTTTTGTTCAGTGAATGTGACCTCCTAATGCTGCAAATTCCACAAATGAGCATTTTCAGTTCTTTAAAACAAATCAAATGTTTAGAAATTCTACTGTGCCTAATAATTTGGAACAGTGCATTTTGAGTTTTTATTCATTTTGGAGATTATACTGTTATCATTGGGCGGTTTCTTCAATAAAATTTGATGTATACTCTAAAGGGTGATGACTTTTATTAGACTGACTGTAATTTACACCGACCACTTAGGAAAATCAGAGAAAAATATAATTTGCATAATAATTTGGAACATAGTGTATTTCTGCATGAATATTGTTTTCATTACAAGTTTTGCTAAGGCCTGCGTGACTTATTTGATCATAATATATTTAGTCGTATGTTATTTTTTTGCATTTTCAATGTTGATTAATAAAAAAAAATTGAACATACAATTAAAATTTGAAAATTGCTAAATTTTCCAAATTTTTGCCAATTCCCCGTTTTTTTCCCATAAATAAACGCAAGTCATATCAAAGAAGCGTTACCACTATCATGAAGTACAATATATCACAAAAAAACAATCCTAGACTCAGTGGGATCAATTGAAGCGTTCCAGTGTTATGACCTCATAAAGTGACAGTGGTCAGAATTGTGAAAATTGGCCTGGTCAGGAAAGTGAAAACAGGCGCTGGGGTGAAGGGGTTAAAGTATATGACTTATTTTTTTGTTTCCAGAACAAGCATCCCTCTTTGTCCCTCTTTTCCCCTCTTTGTTCCTCTTTGCCCCTTTTTTCCCCTTTTTGTCCCTCTTTGTCCATGAACAGTATTTGCTATTGCAATTCAGCCCTATTCAAGTTAATTGGATTGAACTACAATAGGAAGCACAGCCCATGGATAAGCGGAGACCTTTTTACAGTCTTGAGTAACATGAAGGTAACAACTTTCAACAAACTCAGTCATGGGATACAAATGCCATGAAGTAGGAACCCCTATAAGCTAATTTGATGTCAAACCAACTTCTTCAGCCAAATTTTGGTGCTGTCCAGATGGTTTTCGATCCATAAGTTGGTTTTCATATAGAAGGCTATGGGACCATACATTTCATGGTCTCCTCCACCTGCCATCGCTAGCCTCCTGGGTGCAGTGTGTTACTATGGAAGAAGCTAAATGCTATTTACGGTCACATCTCCACAATCTGTATTCAGGTTGGACTAAAGTCTAGCTAAACAAGGGGTATGTGCACATGACGTCTTTTAGATGGCAGCATACTGTAAGGGGTTATAGAGTTTACCCCTTTAAGCTCCTTATGATATGTATGTATCTATTCTATTATTTCTAAACACTGTTTTTCGGTGATTACTTTGTATCTCCATTCATACTGCACCCACACACACAAATGATACAACATTTGAAAGGTAAACTTGCCCCCTTCAGCAAGAAAATAGCCAAACAAACCACAGTTTAAACATTAATTTTCATAAACCTGCAGTAAGGAAAAATGACCTGCAGGTGGCACCACAGTACCCCAAAGTACCCTACCACAAAGCTGCTTACAGACATCACAAACAAATCCAAACATCTGCCTTGGAGGCTTTCCAGCTTGCCGAAATGCTTGTCCAGCCTATTTTAGCCAAATTGGAGGATTGCACACTTCACTTCAGATGAGGCACATATGCAAACACATTTGTAAACATGCACTGCCTGTTGAATTGCACACTTGCTCCGTTCATACTCCACCCACACAAACAAATGATACACCATTTGATAGGTCAAATTACCTGCAGGTGGCAGCACACTACTCCAAAGCACACTACCACAAAGCTGCTTACAGACATCACAAACAAATCCAAACATTTGCCTTGGGGTCTTTCCAGCTTGCTTAAGTGCTTGCCCAGCCTATTTCAGGCACATTGGAGGATTGACACTTCACTGCAGGTGAGGCACATATGCAAACACATTTGTAGACATGCACTGCTTTTTCGGTAATTACTTCGCCCCACACACACAAATGATACACCATTTGAAAGGTAAACTTGGCCACTTCAGCAAGAAAAGAGCCAAACAAACCACACATTCACGATTTTATCACTAAATACAGTTTAAACATTAATTTTCATAAACCTGCAGAAAGAGACAATGACCTGCAGGTGGCACCTCAACTGGAAGACATTTTTTGGCCTCTACTTATCAAACCAATTTATTGTATTACCAAACTACATATATAAATACCTGTGTTCATCATCTCATGAAATACATTTACATTTCACCAGTTGCTTTTTCTGAAATTGCCTGCGCCCCCGACGACCAATGTGCAAAAAAATTTAGCACGGTATAAGCTAGTTTGAGTAAATTTATATTTTGTTGCTTTGTCATTTCATATTATGCCAGTTTATCATATGTATACATGTGTTATAGCAATATAATGTAGTAATATTTATTGGCCACTAGATGGGTAACTAATGTGTATGTAGTACAGTGGAGGGATCTAGTGGGTTGTAGATAGTTAATGTAGGAGGGGTCACTTAGTGTAGGGGACGGGAGCTTCCTGTTCAGGGTCAGTCAGGGCGGGGAGCACTTAGTGCTCGGGTGGCCTCTGGCATGAGCCCGTTAGATACCCCGCAATGTTTGTATAGAAGTGAGTGCCCAGTCATCCAGTATGTGGGGAACAGCAGTAAGGCAGCTATAGGAAAAGAAGTTAAGCTACAGCAGCAGTGTCAGCGGCATATTCTTAGCTGCAGAAGTAGAGGCATTACTAGTAAAGTGACTGGAGGAGAAACTACATGGCAGGACAGACGGGCGGTTACTTATCATGTGGCAGTTACTAGCACGGGCAGACGCCTTTAAGGCTGGGGCGAAACAGCCAGGGGAACTCCTGAAAGAAGCCAGGCTGCACAGAGAGGATACCGAAGAAACGTACAGTGCGGTACTTCCCGTTAAGGAGCCGTGTGACAGAGCAAGGGAGGAAAGGAAGGAAGATGTGATGTGTGATGTTGAAGCTGCTGTAGATGCTGTACTAGATCTGGATGTACTGCAAAGTTCTGAGAGCAAAGTTTTGCATTTTGGATTTTACTGCGACTGTGTCTCCAATCATTCACTTAAAGGCAAGGGTAACCTCACAAGAAGGAGGGAGAACCTCATCAGCCCCCGGAATGAAGATGCAAGTGTACTACATAAGGAATGTGGTGTGTCTGTAGAGGAAGGCCAGGGTACACAATGCCCCAATACTCAGCCACGACTTTTGCCCTGGCCGACCTTTACAATACCCACTTAGTTTTGCCTGAAGATGCAGGTGGTGTTTTTCAGGAAGTGTCTTCTTTGATGTCTTTTTTGTAGTTTCCAAGATGTTTTTTCCGCCAGTGTCTTTTTTAAAAAAAATTGGTAACAGAGATTGCTCCTCTCGATTTGGCTTTTACTTGGTGCTGTCTTTGAGTACATAAGGGTGCGGAGTCTGCGCTGAGGGGCTGGAGGGGAGTCCTGCTGTCACACCTCGGTAAGGAAAGGGTTGGACCTTTTGAACCTATTACTATGGATGTGAGGTGGGGGGCCTGATTTAAGTAGACAAATTGCTGGGGTCTCCTGTGACTACAAAAGAAATGGACTGTAGGAGCCATGACATCAACTCCACCCTAAGAAATGTATGAAGGACTGTAATGTTCTTGCATGGTTTGGGTGGGGCTCCATTCTGATTCAGGCCAGGTTCATATGACCGTATTCAGACCGCAATGCCTGAACGCAGGTCTCCCGATCCAAACTTATAACTTCACAGGCACACCATAGTCTCTAAGATTAAGTCAACAGACACGTGGGTAGTTTGCAAAGGACCATTAGGTACGGCTGTCTGCCCGGCCTTACTGGCAGCCGATAATGATTGTAATCACAAATGAGTGATATTTGCTGCTAGTTCTGCAGGTAAAACTTTGCAGACGTGGTGCCGATCTCAGGAGTACATTGCTGTTGAGAGAAGACAAGACACAGAATAATCTGGATTATAGTATGCTTTCTATAGGTTCTTCACTCACCGAACACGGTCCTCGCCGGCACAGACTCTCTGTTCAGCCAGAACGACACTTGGGACAGGATGACGGTCATTATACATGGGAGGTACGTTTGGATGACAAAGTATCCAATCTTGCGCTTTAGGTGGAAGTGTGTGGTCATAACAATGTATTCACCTGAGAGGCAAACAAAAGAATAACTCAGTCCTCCATATGCAATGTGTACAGTACATCATGTCCAAGCCGAACACCAGCACGTGAAACCTCAGCGTTGTGCTTTCCTCCAAAATTGACAAATGGGTGTTATTATTGCCCTAAACAGTCTGGCACTGCCAGCACCGACTGGACAATGGCCGTGTGTTGTGACACAACTGGTAAGAGCTGCCAATCAGCTGCAGCCCATCTTGAGGATGCAGGACCACTGATTGGCTGGGGAAAGTAGTTTACTTTGTCATTTTTGCATAGATCAAGCCTAGGAAAGAAAAACAAATACATACATACAACTCCGTTCAACTGCTGGGATCAGAATATTCTATAATCCTGTCACCTGCAGGTGCCACCTGTATTATCCTTGCTGGATTTATTTTTCTACTAACCCCCTCCAATATACTCCATGCACACATGTCACTTACTAGTCCTCTACATGACTCTATGGGGTTAATGTAGATGATGATCCAGAGATCTATCTTGAATTTGCCACACAAAATTTATTTTTAATCTTATATATTTTTTTGTCTTTCTCTAAACCAATTGTGGTTTGTAGTAAAGAAAGGTTGCCCATACAGTGCCTTGCGAAAGTATTCGGCCCCCTCAAACTTTTCAACCTTTTCCCACATATCATGCTTCAAACATAAAGATACCAAATGTAAATTTTTGGTGAAGAATCAACAACAAGTTGGACACAATTGTGAAGTTTTATTGATTATTTTAAATTTTTGTGGAAATACAAAAACTGAAAAGTGGGGCGTGCAATATTATTCGGCCCCTTTACTTTCAGTGCAGCAAACTCACTCCAGAAGTTCATTGTGGATCTCTGAGTGATCCAATGTTGTCCTAAATGACTAATGATGATAAATATAATCCACCTGTGTGTAATCAAGTCTCCGTATAAATGCACCTGCTCTGTGATAGTCTCAGGGTTCTATTTGAAGCACAGAGAGCATCATGAAGGCCAAGGAACACAACAGGCAGGTCCGTGATACTGTTGTGGAGAAGTTTAAAGCTGGATTTGGATACAAAATGATTTCCAAAACTTTAAACATCCCAAGGAGCACTGTGCAAGCGATCATATTGAAATGGAAGGAGTATCATACCACTGCAAATCTACCAAGACCCGGCCGTCCCCCTAAACTTTCGTCTCAAACAAGGAGAAGACTGATCAGAGATGCAGCCAAGAGGCCCATGATCACTCTGGATGAACTGCAGAGATCTACAGCTGAGGTGGGACAGTCTGTCCATAGGACAACAATCAGTCGTACACTGCACAAATCTGGGCTTTATGGAAGAGTGGCACGAAGAAAGCCATTTCTAAAAGATATCCACAAAAAGTGTTGTTTAAAGTTTGCAACAAGCCACCTGGTAGACACACCAAACGTAGAAGAAGGAGCTCTGGTCAGATGAAACGAAAATCAAACTTTTTGGCAACAATGCCAAACGATATGTTTGGCGTAAAGGCAACACAGCTCATCACCCTGAACACACCATCCCCACTGTCAATCATGGTGGTGGCAGCATCATGGTTTGGGCCTGCTTTTCTTCAGCAGGACAATAAAGGTGGTTACAAATTGATGGGAAGATGATGGAGCCAAATACAGGACCATTCTTGAAGAAAACCTGTTGGAGTCTGCAAAAGACCTGAGACTGGGACGGAGATTTGTCTTCCAACAAGACAATGATCCCAAACATAATGCAAAATCTACAATGGAATGGTTCACAAATAAACGTATCCAGGTGTTAGAATGCCCAAGTCAAAGTCCAGACCTGAATCCAATCGAGAATCTGTGGAAAGAGCTGAAAACTGCTGTTCACAAATTATCTCCATCCAACCTGACTGAGCTCAACTGTTTGCCAAGGTATGAATGGGCAAGAATTTCAGTCTCTCGATGTACAAAACTAATAGAGACATACCCCAAGTGACTGCAGCTGTAATCGCAGCAAAAGGTGGCGCAACAAAGTATTAAGTTAAAGGGGCCGAATAATATTGCACGCCCCACTTTTCAGTTTTTGTATTTCCACAAAAATTTAAAATGACCAATAAATTACGTTCATCTTCACAATTGTGTCCCACTTGTTGTTGATTCTTCACAAAAATTTACATTTGGTATCTTTATGTTTGAAGCATGATATGTGGGAAAAGGTTGAAAAGTTCCAGGGGGTTGAATACTTTCGCAGGGCACTGTAACTGTCACTTGATGTGAATATACTTCACATTTCCAACTTTTTGGATTACCCTTGAATTATTTTGTTTCTCCTATAGCTATCATACAATGCAAGAACTTTTTAGGCTACTCTACAGTGGCATGCAAAAGTGTAAGCACCCTGGTCAAAATGAATGTTATTGTGAACAGTTAAGAAGTTGAAGATGAAATGATCTAAAAAGCCTAAAGTTACAGATGACACATTTCCTTTGTATTTTAGGCCAAAAAAAAATTGCCAACCATTAAGCAAGGGGGTGGATCAATCATGCTCTGGGGTTGTGTTGCAGTCAATGACACGGGGAACATTTCACAGATAGAGGGAAGAATGGCAGCCCTCCATAAAAATGACATAAAGGGGGGGTCTCATGGCCATACAGGCCGTAATTTTAACCTCCATTTTGTCTTGTCATTGTGTTATTTGTTTTTCCTTCACAGAACGGTCACTGAAAGGTCAACCTTTTTCTCTCGGAGGTCACTCAGAGCAGTTTGAACTGGTTCTGACCAGTTTTATTGGCGCCGTTTTTACGGGCTGTGATTGGTTGTTTTCTATTTTGCCGGTCTTTTTAAGTATATATAAAACCCTGCTGTGGGATTGTTTTACATATCAATGGTTTTCCTGTGAAGAAAGGAAGATTTCTGTGACAATATGGACAGCCTCCTTCAGCAGCTGCTATCAAGAGCCGGTGAAGAGGATGGGTTGAATTGGCTTGAGAGCTGAGAGTTTCATTTTGAATACAAATTTTTCTTTGACAAGTGCTTACCAATGGGTTTCTCCTTGTCATGTTTTTATTTTGAGAGTTTTTCTTTTTTTTTGCTTTGGGTTTTAGAATCCAACTCCAACGATGTTGGCATTTTACACTATTTAGATGATTTTTTATTTGTAGGCTCTTCTTCATCTTCCAATTGTTTTCAAGTTCTATGCAAATTTTCTCTGCTGTGTGAGAATTTTGTTGTACCCAT
>JARQOD010000008.1:146662425-146823448 GCA_033576555.1 Oophaga sylvatica | reverse complement strand
GGGTAATAAATACAGAGGAGGATAATTTTATATTACAGGAGGATTTATGTAAACTAGAAGCTTGGGCTGATAAATGGCAAATGAGCTTTAATGGGGATAAATGTAAGGTCATGCACTTGGGTAGAACAAACAAGATGTATAATTATGTGCTTAATTGTAAAACACTGGGCAAAACTGTCACTGAAAAAGACCTGGGTGTATGGGTGGACGACAAACTCACATTTAGTGGCCAATGTCAGGCAGCTGCTGCCAAGGCAAATAAATAATGGGATGCATTAGACGAGGCATAGATGCTCATGAGGAGAACATAATTTTACCTCTATACAAGTCATGGTGCGACCACACTTAGAATACTGTGTGCAGTTCTGGTTTCCGGTGTATAAGAAAGACATAGCTGAACTGGAGCGGGTGCAGAGAAGAGCGACCAAGGTTATTAGAGAACTGGGGGGTCTGCAATACCAGGACAGGTTATTACACTTGGGGTTATTTAGTTTGGAAAAACGAAGGCTTAGGGGTGATCTTATTACAATGTATAAATATATGAGGGGACAGTACAAAGACCTTTCTAATGATCTTTTTACTCTTAGACCTGTGACGGGGACGAGGGGGCATCCTCTACGTCTGGAGGAAAGAAGGTTTAGCCATAATCACAGACGCAGATTCTTTACTGTAAGAGCAGTGAGACTATGGAACTCTCTGCCGTATAATGTTGTAATGAGTGATTCCTTACTAAAATTTAAGAAGGGACTGGATGCCTTTCTTGAAAAGTATTATGTTACAGGGCATATATACTAGATTCCTTGATAGGGCATTGATCCAGGGAACTAGTCTGATTGCCGTTTGTGGAATTGGAAAGGAATTTTTTCCCCAATGTGGAGCTTACTGTATGCAGCATAGGTTTTTTTTTGTCTTCCTCTGGATCAACATGTTAGGCTATGGGTTGAACTAGATGGACTTAACCCCTTCACCCCCAAGGGTGGTTTGCACGTTAATGACCGGGCCAATTTTTACAATTCTGACCACTGTCTCTTTATGAGGTTATAACTCTGGAACGCTTCAACGGATCTTCGCGATTCTGAGATTGTTTTCTCATGACATATTGTACTTCACGTTAGTGGTAAAATTTCTTCGATATACCTTGCGTTTATTTTTGAAAAAAACGCAAATATGGCGAAAATTTTGAAAATTTTGCAATTTTCAAACTTTTATTTTTTTTTCCCTTAAAATAGAGAAATATGTCACACAAAATAGTTAAGAAATAACATTTCCCACATGTCTACTTTACATCAGCACAATTTTGGAACCAAAATTTTTTTTTGTTAGGAAATTATAAGGGTTAAAAGTTGACCAGCGATTTCTCATTTTTACAACAAAATTTACAAAGCCATTTTTTTTAGGGACCACCTCATATTTGAAGTCACTTTGAGGGGTCTATATAGCAGAAAATACCCAAAAGTGACACCATTCTAAAAAATGCACCCTCAAGGTACTCAAAACCACATTCAAGAAGTTTATTAACCCTTCAGGTGCTTCACAGGAGCTGAAGCAACGTGGAAGGAAAAAATGAATATTTAACTTTTTAGCCACAAAAATGATCTTTTACAAACTTTTTTTTATTTTCACAAGGGTAAAAGGAGAAAATGGGCAGATAAAGTTGTTGTGCAATTTCTCCTGAGTACGCCAATACCCCATATGTGGGGGAAAACCACTGTTTGGGCACACGGCAGAGCTCATAAGGGAAGGAGCGCCGTTTGACTTTTTCAAACTAAAATTGGCTGGAGTTGAGATTGGACGCCATGTCGCGTTTGGAGAGCCCCTGATGCGCCTAAACAGTGGAAACCCCCCCACAAGTGACACCATTTTGGAAACTAGACCCCCTAAGGAACTTATCTAGATCTGTTGTGAGCACTTTGAACCCCAAAGTGTTTCACAAAAGTTTATAATGCCTGGGTGTGAAAAAAAAAAAAAAACAATTTTCCACAAAAATTATTTTTTAGTCCCAAATTTTTGATTTTTCCCAAGGAAATTTGACCCCAAAAGTTGTTGTCCAATTTGTCCTGAGTACGCTGATACCCCATATGTGGGGGAAACTGTTTGGGCGCACGGCAGGGCTTGGAAAGGAAGCAGTAACGTTTTGGAATGTAAACATTGATGGGGGTCATGTTCCGTTTGTAGTACCCCAGATGAGCCTAAACAGTGGAAACCCCCCACAAGTGACCCCATTTTGGAAGCTAGACCCCTAAGGAACTTATCTAGATCTTTGGTGAGCACTTTGAACCCCCAAGTGCTTCACACAAGTTTATAATGCCCGGGCATGAAAATAAAAAATCCTATTTTTTTCCCACAAAAATTATCTTTTAGTCACTAATTTTTATTTTCCCAAGGGTAACAGGAGAAATTGGACCACAAAAGTTGTTGTCCAATTTGTCCTGAGTACGCTGATACCCCATATGTGCGGGGGAACCACTGTTTGGTCGCATGGCAGAGCTCGGAATGGTAGGACACCATTTGACTTTTTCCAACCAAAATTGGCTGGAATTGAGATTGGACGCCATGTTGCATTTGGAAAGCCCCTAATGTGCCTAAACAGTGGAAACCCCCCACAAGTGACCCCATTTGGGAAACTAGACCCCCTAAGGAACTTATCTAGATCTTTGGTGAGCAATTTGAACCCCCAAGTGCTTCACACAAGTTTATAACGTAGAGCCGTAAAATTAAAAAAATCATATTTTTTCCACAAAATTGATCTTTTCACCCCAATTTTTATTTTCCCAAGGGTAACAAGACTCCAAAAGTTATTGTGCAATTTGTCCTGAGTACGCTGATACCCCATATGTGGGGGTAAACCACTGTTTGGGTGCATGGCAGAGTTTAGAAGGGAAGGAGAGCCATTTGACTTTTTCAACGCAGAATTGGCTGGACGCCATGTCGTGTTTGGAGAGCTCCTGATCTGCCTAAACAGTGGAAACCCCCCACAAATGACACCATTTTGGAAACTAGACCCCTCAAGGAACTTATCTAGATGTGTGGTGAGCACTTTGAACCCCCAAGTGCTTCACAGAAGTTTATAACGTACAGCCGTAAAATAAAAAATCTTTTTTTTTTTTTTATACAAAAATGATTTTTTCGCCCCCAATATTTTATTTTCACAAGGGTAACAGGAGTAATTGGACCCCAAAATTTGTTGTCCAATTTGTCCTGAGTACGCTGATACCCAATATGTGGGAGAAAACTACTGTATGGGTGCACGTCTGGGCTCGGAAGGGAAGTAGTGACATTTTGGATTGCAGACTTTGATGGAATGGTCTGGGGGCGTCATGTCGCATTTGGAGAGGCCCTGATGCGCCTAAACAGTGGAAACCCCCCACAAGTGACCCCATTTTGGAAAATAGACCCCACAAGGAACTTATCTAGATGTGTGTTGAGCACTTTGAACCCCGAAGTGCTTCACAGAAGTTTATAATGTACAGCCGTAAAAATAAAAAAATCCCTTTTTTTTTTTTTTTTACAAAAATGATTTTTTCGCCCCCAATATTTTATTTTCCCAAGGTAACAGAATAGGACAAATTGCACAATAACTCTTGTGGTCCAGAGTACGCTGATACCCCATATGTGGGGGTAAACTACTGTTTGGGCGCATGGCAGAGCTCAGAAGTGAAGGAGCACAGTTTGACTTTTTCAACGCAGAATTGGCTGGAATTGAGATCAGACGCCATGTCACATTTGGAGACCCCTGATTTGCCTAAACAGCAGAAACCCCCCAATTCTAACTCCAACCCTAACCCCAACACACCCCTAACCCTAGTCCCAACCCTAACCACAAACCTAACCCTAACACACCCCTAACCCTAATCCCAACCCTAATCCTAACGTTAGCGCCAACACTAACCCTAACTTTAGCTGCAACCCTAACCCTAATGGGAAAATGGAAATAAATACATTTTTTTAATTTTATTATTTTCCCTATCTAAGAGGGTTATAAAGGGGGGGTTTGATTTACTATTTATAGCGGGTTTTATGATTGGCAGCTGTCACGCTAAAAGACGCTTTTTATTGCAAAAAATAGTTTTTTGAATCATCACATTTTGAGAGCTATAATTTTTTCATATTTTGGCCCACAGAGTCATGTGAGGTCTTATTTTTTGCGGTACGAGTTGACGTTTTTATTGGTACCATTTTTGAGCACGTGACATTTTTTGATCGCTTTTTATTTCGATTTTTGGGAGATTAGAATGAACAAAAATCAGCAATTCATGAATTTCTTTTGGGGGAGGCGTTTATACCGTTCCGCGTGTGGTAAAATTGATAAAGCAGTTTTATTCTTCGGGTCAATACGATTACAGCGATACCTCATTTATATCATTTTTTTATGTTTTGGCGCTTTTATAGAATAAAAACAATTTTATATAAAAAATTATTATTTTTGCATCGCTTTATTCTGCGAGCTGTAACTTTTTTATTTTTTCACTGATGATGCTGTATGACGGCTCGTTTTTTGCGGGACAAGATGACGTTTTCAGCGGTACCATGTTTATTTATATCGGTCTTTTTGATCGCGTGTTATTCCACTTTTTGTTCGGCGGTATGATGATAAAGCATTGATTTTTTGCTTAGTTTTTTTTTTTTTTTAAGGGGTTCACTAAAGGGACAGTTTTATAGGGGGGGTCGTTACGGACGCGGCGATACCAAATATGTGTACTTTTATGGTTTTGTTTTTTTTATTTACAGGAAGAAATGAATTTATTGGGGAATATTTTTTTTTTTTTTATGATTTTTTTTTTACCACTTTATTTTTATTTTTTTTTACTTTGTCCCAGAGTGGGACATCACAGTATTTTAGCAGATCGCTGGTGTGACAGTGTGCACAGCACTCTGTCACACCAGCGATCGCTCTGGCAGTGCTGCAGGACCCCGGCGCCATCTTGGATCCGGGGACCTGGAGGGAGGACGGACCCTCGGAACAGCGCGACACATCGCGCTGTTCTGAGGGTCTCAGGGAGCGCGCAGGGAGCCCCCTCCCTGCGCGATGCTTCCCTGTGCCCCCGGCACACCACGATCATGTTTGATCGCGGTGTGCCAGGGGTTAATGTGCCGGGAGCGGTCCATGACCGCTCCTGACACATAGTGCTGGGTGTCAGCTGTGATAAACAGCTGACACCCGGCCGCGATCAGCTGCGCTTCCCCCAGGAGCGCAGCTGATCGCATATGACGTACTATTCCGTCCATGGGAATGAGGTCCAGGGTCACATGGACAGAATAGTACGTCGGATGGCAGAGAGGGGTTTTTAAAGTCTCCCTTCAACCTTAAATACTGTGTTACTATCAGTTTCTCCTATATATTCCAATATTAATCGTGGACCGCACACTGATGCTCTTTGTACTGTCCACAATCTTCACGTAACCATCAACTTGTATGGGAAATGTACATCTGTGATGCCTATTGAAAAATGGACATTATTGTGTTTGTGGACAGTCTGCAAAAAAAAATAGTGTAATATATGATTCGCACCATAGAATGTAATGGGTACATGTCCTATCAGGGGAAATCTCATATAGAACCTATGTGATTCACAGACGTCTGAGCCCTTACACTGAGAACGTGATTGCGGGTTCACAAACAAATCCAGGAGAGATTAAGCTGGTGAGATTTCAGGTCACATGGGTCAGAAAAGAAACGGAACAGCACTGAAACCGGGGAAGAAGGAGATCGGTAGAGTTTTAAAGGAAACTCAACGACTGATAAATGCAGCCCGATCTGTGGACACCATGTATCTGACAATGGCTGAAAGTTCAACTTGAAAACGCTGTAGCATTTTAGAGAAAAACAACTACTTCACTAAATACAGTCGCTCCAGGGGAACGGGCAGGGAGAAGCCGCCAGGCGCCCATGTGTCCACCCGAAAAGTCACCCGTGTAGTTGGATCCCTGGCAGCTTCTACATCCATTCTGCCTGACTGAGATGTACAGCGGGGGTCTGATACGTGTCTCCCCTGGATATAGCACCTGTACCAGCGGCAGGTTCCCTATTAGTGCAGTTATGTACAGTGGGTTCAGAAAGTATTCAGACCCCTTTAAATTTTTCACTTTGTTTCATTGCAGCCATTTGGTAAATGCAAAAAACTTCATTTTTTTCTCATTAATGTACACTCTGCACCCCATCTTGACTGATAAAAAAAACAGAAATATCAAAATGTTTGCAAATTTATTAACCCTTAGCCCCCAAGGGTGGTTTGCACGTTAATGACCGGACCAATTTTTACAATTCTGACCACTGTCTCTTTATGAGGTTATAATTCTGGAACGCTTCAACGGATCTTCGCGATTCTGAAATTGTTTTCTCGTGACATATTATACTTCATGATAGTGGTAAAATTTCTTCGCTATAACTTGCGTTTATTTATGAAAAAAAAACACTCATACAATTATTTGTAAGTATTTTAACCCAAAATAAGGAGAGGAGCAATCAGGAAAAGTATAGAAACAAGTCACCACTTCTGTATTTATCACCCACTCCTGGCGCTGGCTACAAATACTAATAACACTTAGTGTGAACATGGCCTATTATTTTAATAGGGGCAACATAGGGATGCCCGAGTAGTGGACAACCCGTTTAAGAGCTCATTCCACAAAACAGCGGAGTGCAAGTGTTCAGGTAACTGAGACGAGTGATATACTGCAGGATGGTACTGTATTTGTAGGGGCTGAGAGGACTGGTGTACTGCAGGATAGGACTATGTATGGAGGGGCTGCAAGTATTGGTGTATGCAGGGATAGGGCTTTATATAGAGGAACAGATGAGTGGTGTACTGCTGGATGGGACTGTGTATGGAGGGCTGAGAAGAGTGGTGTACTGCAAGATAGGGCTGTATATATAAGAGCAAAGAGGTGTGGAGTACTGCAGGATGGGGCTGTATATATAGGAGCAAAGAGTGGTGTACTGCAGAATGCGGCTGTATATATAGGAGCAAAGAGGAGTGGTGTACTGCAGGATGGGGCTGTATATATAGGAGCAAAGAGGAGTGGTGTACTGCAGGATGGGGCTGTATATATAGGAACAAAGGAGTGGTGTACTGCAGGATGGGGCTGTATATATAGGAACAAAGGAGTGGTGTACTGCAGGATGGGGCTGTATATATAGGAACAAAGGAGTGGTGTACTGCAGGATGGGGCTATATATAGAAAGGCTGAATGGAAATATATACTGATGGATGGGGTTGTGCATAGAAGGCTGAAAGTAGTGATCTGCTGCAGGATAGGGTTGTATATATAATGGGGAAGTGCATGGAGAGGCAGAGAGGTGTGACATACTCCAGGATGAGGCTGTATATAGAGGCAGTGTAAGGAAAAGGTTGTCGCCATTTTGTATAGGGCCTGTACCAGCCTCCATTTTGTCAGTTCACACAGCCACAGACTTTTAGCTACACAGGGCCTATTAGCATATTCAGTACGGCCAGCTTTGATGTCCACTATGAATCAATAGGCCTTTACATGCTAATTGGTTTAGGCCAGGGTCTGAATAATATGGTCAGTCGTATGGTAAATAGCTCAAGCTCAAGCCATTTTTCCTGCTCCATTGAATTGCAGGCCAGTTAATATGCGTGCTTCAAAGCAAATGGGGAAGGGCCTAGCAGGGTTAAAAGCTGTAGCCAAGAAGAGGCTGGTCTCTCATTCCATTTTCACACACAGAAGCACCAGGGACAGACTTGCCAAATGGAGCTGCAGCACATGCATTGGGGGCTGTCCAGCAACTGAAGACTTTCACCTGGGGAACGCAGAGCTCCATGCCTCCCCATGACCATACAACCCGGTAATATTGATCTATAGCTTATACCTTTAAGCCTTGTACATTATTGTTGTATTCTTACTCTGACTGCAAATCCATTGTAATTACGTTGTACAGCTTTACTGTATATTTCTGTAATTATCTAGTGCGCCCTTAAGGCAAATTAAACCATAAAATTAATCTTGGGCTGATGCTTTTACTCTGATCACGAATCTTAGAATACCCAGTGGGTAACAGGACACCTTCCCCGGCGGCCATTTGCTCTAGGTGCAGTTCTCTTACTGACCTGAGAGACAAAGGGGGGCGCCGGAGAGCTATACCTGTGGAGTTACGTCCCATTGGTGACGTGGGAGGAAAGGGATCGTCCGTCACATTTGGTAGCGGCGGTGGTATCAGAAGCTGTGATACCCGGGCTACCGTGTGGCGGCCGGCTGAGTTCCTCACAAATTGGTGGCAGCGGTGGGATCAGAGTAATAGTGTGCATGGGACCCCTACTCCCAGACACTAGAGACTACCAGCAGTACTTTCACTGCTGGGGTCTTAAGTTCAGCCCAGCACTAGACGGTCAGAGTGTAAATATAACAAGTTGTGTGCAAGGTCAGGGTTGCAGCTGTGTTTCAGTAACCAAAGGTTCCCAAGATGGCGGAAGGCACCAGGAGTAGGGCAAAGGGGGAGGCCAATGCTGTGGCCTATGAGGGGTTCGATACCGATGAGGGGGAGCTCAGCCAGGGCTCCCCAAGGAGCCCGACCCCCGTGCCCAGTCTCACAGTGGACTGTCCACCCCCTGCCCGTCCCAGCCTGTCCAGATCGGAGGCCCTCTTCCAAGCGGCTATGGCACAGCTCGAGGCTGGTAATGACGCCGCCTATGACAGACTCCTAGCGGCGGCAGAGAAAGCAGCAGAGCGTGAGCAAGCAGCTGCGGAGCGTGAGCAAGCAGAACGCCGTGAAGCTGCGGAGCGTGAGCAAGCAGAACGCCGTGAAGCTGCGGAGCGTGAGCAAGCAGCGGCAGAGAGAGCAGCGGAGCGGGAGCATGCAGCGGCAGAGAGAGCAGCGGAGCGGGAGCATACAGAACGCCGTGAAGCTGCGGAGCACCGGCACCGACTGGAGATGGCTCAGCACGGGCCCCCACTGGACGCACCAGGCCCACTGGAGACAAGGGCTTCCAAGGTCCGGGCGGAGGACTTTCCATTGCTTGAAAAGGATGGAGACCTGGATTCCTTTTTGCTGGCTTTTGAGAGGACATGCCTCCAACATCATCTGGCCCCGGATCAGTGGGCAAGGTACCTGACCCCCCGTTTGAGGGGTAAGTCCCTGGAAGTTTTGGGGGACTTACCTGCCGGGGAGGAGCAGGACTACAACAGCATCAAGCGGGCCCTGATCCAGCACTACAACCTCACCCCGGAGTCGTACCGCAGGAAGTTCAGGAGCCTGCAGCGGGGTTCAAAGGACACCTGGACCGACCACATGCGGGCCCTGTTGAGAGCTGCGGAGCACTGGACCTCGGGTCTAGAGCTCACTACCCGTCAGGAGGTCCAGGAACTGTTTGTCGTGAAGCAATTCTTGTGGAACTGCCCAGAGGACCTCCAGCAGTTCCTCCGTGACCGGAAACCAAAGGGGGCTTCTGCTACAGCCGCCCTGGCAGACGAGTATGCCAACAACAGGGCGCCGGAGCCAAAGAAGCCTGCCAGCAGCACCTGGAGAGGGGGTAAGCCCAATCCTGCCCCAGCCCCATATCCAGCCCCCAGAGTGCAAGGGGTGTACCCCCCTGCTGCCCTCTCCAGGCCAGGAACAGAACCCAGACGTTGCCATAATTGCAATCAGCCAGGACACTTTAAGGCTGCATGTCCCCAGAAGGCCCCATCCCTGTCCCAGAAACCGTCCACTGTTTTGTGTGTGGGAGGGGGTGGTGGGAGGTCCCTAGACAATTACCAACCCGTCACCATCGGCCGCTCAGCGGTCATGGGACTGCGGGACACAGGCGCTGAACGAACCCTGGTACGCCCTGAGGTGGTGTCCCCTCAAGACTTGGTACCTGGGAAAACCCTTTCCGTCTCCAGAATTGGAGGCGTTGAACCGGCGCTGCCCGTTGCCAAGGTGTATTTGGATTGGGGTGCCGGGAGGGGGATGCGGGAGGTGGGAGTAACGCCGAATATTCCTGCAAATGTGTTGCTTGGGACCGATTTGGGGCGGCTAGTGTCCCAGTATGTGGCCACTGAACCCCCAAGTCCGGCTCCCCAAGAATGTCATGACTCTACTGTGAATGCTAATGTTAATGTATTGAATGTGCCTCCAACAGTGGAGGAGGGAGTGAAACCTGATGGTAAGCCATGCACTGACACTACACACACAGGGCTCACAGTGAGGACAGGTGAGGAGGCTGTAGGGGAGAGCTCAGAGGTGGAGGGAGGGGCTGCTATGGGCAGTGTAGGGCCCCTAAGTGAATCCAGCCTGCTGAGTCTAGGGCCCCTGCAGGAAGAGGAACAGGCCATGGGGGGAGGGGGCGTCCCGGGAGAGGAGCCACCAGGTAGGACCCCAGGTCAAGAGTTCCCCACATCCGGGATGTCAGGAAGTCAGGGAAGTCTGCCTGACCCGGCGACTTGGTCAGAGGAGGAGGGAAAGCAGGCGCTACCCGTGGTCTCAGCGGTCGTGGCCGCTGTTACCAGGAGTGGGAGCGCTGAAGCCCAAGGAGCCTCGTGGAGGTCCGACGGTTCCCCCTCTCTGACCAAGTGGCTGCCGAGTCAGACAGTAGCCAGGAGACAGATCCCGGGGAACTGACAGAGGACAGGGCAGTTTCATCAATTCTTGCCATATCTAGTCAGGGATTTCAGGCAGCGTTGGAAGCTGACCCTAGCCTGAAGACTCTCAAGGAACAGGCGGCACAGCCTCCCCTGGAGTCCGACCGCGAGCGAGTGGTCTGGGACCAGGGACGGCTGTACCGGGTAACGGTCCAGCAGGGTTCACCGGAGGCGTGGCCCAGGGACCGACAGTTAGTGGTACCCCATCCGTTCAGGGCGGAATTGTTGCGGATCGCACACGAGATTCCAATGGCCGGACACCTAGGGATCACTAAAACCAGGGCCAGGCTAGCTCAGCATTTCTACTGGCCTGGAATGAGGACCGAGGTGATAGCCTACTGCCGTTCGTGTGACACCTGTCAGAGGGTGGGGAAGGCGGGGCCGCGCCCCAAAGCCCCACTGGTAACTCTGCCCATCATCGAAGAGCCTTTCTAGAGGGTGGCTGTGGATCTCATTGGACCTCTGTCCACTCCCAGCCGCTCCGGGAAATGCTTCATACTAACGGTAGTGGACTATGCCACCCGGTACCCGGAGGCGGTAGCTTTGTCGTCCATTCGGGCCGACAAAGTGGCCACTGCCTTACTGGAGATTTTCTCCAGAGTGGGGTTTCCCAAGGAAATGCTCACCGACCGAGGGACCCAGTTCATGTCGCAGCTGATGGAGTCTCTCTGTAAGCAGGTACAGGTGCAACATCTGGTGGCCAGCCCGTATCACCCACAGACCAATGGCTTGTGTGAGCGGTTCAATGGCACCTTAAAGCAGATGCTGAAGATGTTGGTCGACTCCCACGGGAGAGACTGGGAGCGGTATCTCCCACACCTGCTGTTTGCCTACCGGGAGGTTCCACAGGCCTCAACGGGGTTCTCCCCCTTTGAGCTCCTGTACGGGCGACGTGTACGGGGGCCCCTTGCTCTGGTGAAGGAAGCATGGGAAGGGGATTTAGCCACCCCTGGAGTGTCGGTCATTGAGTATGTCGTGCGCTTCCGGGTCCGAATGATGGCCTTGACGCGGCTGGTGCATGACAATATGGCCCAAGCTCAGGCTGACCAGAAGCGATGGTACGACCAGAATGCTTGTGAGCGGACCTACCAGGTGGGTCAAAAGGTGTGGGTACTGGTCCCCGTACCACAAAACAAGCTTCAGGCGGCCTGGGAGGGTCCATACCTCGTGCACGAGCAGCTCAACGCCGTCACCTACCTGGTCACCCTGGACCACGCCCGTGGAAGGAGGAAGGCCTTCCATGTGAACATGATGAAGGCCCATCATGAGCGGGAGGCTTATGCTCACCCAGTGTGCAACCTTCCAGAGGAAGGAGAGGCAGAAACCCTCCTTGATCTGCTCACCCAAGCCAAGTCGGGTGGATCCATCGAGGATGTGGGGGTTGGCCACCAGCTCTCGGAGGACCAACGTTCCCAGCTGGGGGCCACCCTGCACCCCTTTCGGGAGCTGTTCAGCAGCCTGCCCGGAAGGACTGAGGCAGCCGTCCATGACGTGGACACTGGTAACCACCCCCCAATCCGGCGTTCAGCATATCGGGTCTCTCTTGAGGTGCAGCAGCAGATGCGCCAAGAGATAGACGAGATGCTGAGGCTGGGGGTGATCCAAGCGTCCAACAGCGCGTGGGCTTCGCCTGTAGTCCTCGTCCCTAAAAAGGACCGAACTACGCGGTTCTGCGTGGACTACAGGGGGCTCAACGCTGTGTCGGTCACCGATGCGTACCCAATGCCGCGCATCGATGACCTGCTCGACCAGCTGGCCGGGGCCAAGTACCTGACCATCATGGATCTGAGCAGGGGGTATTGGCAGATTCCCCTGACCCCTAGGGCACGGGAACGCTCTGCCTTTATCACCCCATTCGGACTGTACGAGTCCACGGTGATGCCCTTCGGCATGAAGAATGCCCCTGCCACTTTTCAGCGGATGGTCAACACGCTGCTCGAGGGACTGGAAGGGTATGCGACCGCGTACCTGGATGACATTGCCATCTTCAGTCCCACCTGGGAGGATCACCTAGAGCACCTGGCGCAGGTGCTCGGGCGGATCCAGCGAGCAGGCTTGACCATTAAGCCGGAAAAATGCCAGCTGGGTATGAGTGAGGTCCACTATCTGGGACACCGGGTAGGTGGGGGAGCTCTGAAGCCAGAGCCCGGGAAGGTGGATGCCATCGCATCCTGGCCCACCCCCAGGACCAAGAAGCAGGTGATGTCCTTTTTGGGTACTGCTGGGTACTATAGGAGGTTTGTTCCACACTATAGTGCCCTGGCCAAGCCCCTGACGGACCTCACCAAGAAAAGGCTGCCCGTCGCAGTCGACTGGACAGTCGCCTGCGAGACAGCTTTCCAAGCGCTCAAGACCGCCCTTTCTAGTTCTCCGGTACTACAGGCAGCCGACTTCACGCGGCCATTCTTAGTGCAGACCGACGCCAGCGACTTCGGCCTCGGTGCTGTGCTCAGCCAGGTTGACACTACGGGCCATGAACACCCCATTTTGTACCTGAGCAGGAAGCTCCTGCCGAGGGAAGTGGCCTATTCCACGATGGAGAAGGAATGTCTGGCAATTGTGTGGGCCCTGCAGCGTCTGCAGCCATACTTGTACGGACGCCAATTCACCGTTGAAACAGACCACAACCCCCTCAGCTGGTTACACACGGTCTCTGGGACGAATGGGAGGTTGCTACGCTGGAGCCTCGATCTCCAGCAGTACCATTTCACCATTCGCCACAAAAAAGGCAGTGACCATGGTAACGCTGATGGGTTGTCCCGGCAAGGAGAGGGTGCGGTAGGGCGCACGGGGGAACACAGGAATGTGATACCCCCTAGCGCCCTCAAAAGCAGGGAGGTGTAAGGAAAACGTTGTCGCCATTTTGTATAGGGCCTGTACCAGCCTCCATTTTGTCAGTTCACACAGCCACAGACTTTTAGCTACACAGGGCCTATTAGCATATTCAGTACGGCCAGCTTTGATGTCCACTATGAATCAATAGGCCTTTACATGCTAATTGGTTTAGGCCAGGGTCTGAATAATATGGTCAGTCGTATGGTAAATAGCTCAAGCTCAAGCCATTGTTTCCTGCTCCATATGAATTGCAGGCCAGTTAATATGCGTGCTTCAAAGCAAATGGGGAAGGGCCTAGCAGGGTTAAAAGCTGTAGCCAAGAAGAGGCTGGTCTCTCATTCCATTTTCACACACAGAAGCACCAGGGGCAGACTTGCCCCAAATGGAGCTGCAGCACATGCATTGGGGGCTGTCCAGCAACTGAAGACTTTCACCTGGGGAACGCAGAGCTCCATGCCTCCCCATGACCATACAACCCGGTAATATTGATCTATAGCTTATACCTTTAAGCCTTGTACATTATTGTTGTATTCTTACTCTGACTGCAAATCCATTGTAATTACGTTGTATAGCTTTACTGTATATTTCTGTAATTATCTAGTGCGCCCTTAAGGCAAATTAAACCATAAAATTAATCTTGGGCTGATGCTTTTACTCTGATCACGAATCTTAGAATACCCAGTGGGTAACAGGACACCTTCCCCGGCGGCCATTTGCTCTAGGTGCAGTTCTCTTACTGACCTGAGAGACAAAGGGGGGCGCCGGAGAGCTGTACCTGTGGAGTTACGTCCCATTGGTGACGTGGGAGGAAAGGGATCGTCCGTCACATTTGGTAGCGGCGGTGTATCAGAAGCTGTGATACCCGGGCTACCGTGTGGCGGCCGGCTGAGTTCCTCACAGGCAGTGAGATGAAAAACTGGAAATGCTACGCTGCTGATACATATGGCAGATGATTTCTCTGCCAGATGCATCACTAATGTCAGGAGCAGGCAACAAACTGCGCTCCAGTAATGACAAGCTCTATGGTAGAAGAATGCAAGAGAATGGCTCTGAGAGAAACCAGCTAACAATGATGTAAGAACACACACGGAGCTATAATGATGTGGATGGCAGAAGATAAAAATTATCCAGTCAGCGTGCTGTACAGGAGCAAAGCATAGCATTCTGAACAGTGGAGTTAGACACCCTGCCTCCGTCGGCTGCTCCAAGTGCACATCTACTGCACCCCGCCGTGGCCAGTATACAGTTGTGCCATGCAGCTCCGCAACTGTGCACCTCATCAGCTGAGGGGGGGCGGTGTCACAACCCCACCGATTAGATATTATCTATCCTAAGAATAGGCCATCAATTGGGAAGTAAAGGGGGCAATCCTGGAAGTAGACAATGCCGGTAATGGTCTTGGATGCTTTGCGGCCTCCAGCGGATGTTTTCTTGCAGCACAATTTTTTTCCTATAGATGCCCTTTTATTTTAACTTCTAGATGAAAAAAATATCTATTAATGATCTGTGTCATGATCTAGTCGAGCATCCGGCACGAGGACTTCTCTGTATTGGAGACAGAATATCGGCATGGATTAAAGTTAGGGACAAAAGGGAGAGGAGAAGGGAACAGAAATTCACTTGTGCACACGGTATTGGGATATAATAAAATGTCATCAGGATTTGTGGAGAAGAAGTAACCGACATCTGCACCTAATCAAGGAAACGGAGTATTGAAAGGCGCCCCCGAGAGGCCTGCAAGACGGACCCTCCCTCCCAGCACCACCAGCATGCAGCTCCCCTCCCCCAGTATCACTGCAGGGGACCAGGGTGGAGACAACTACTGGGGGTCGGAGCTCCCTATTGTAATGGAAATAACACACACACAAGTGAGAAAAGCAAAACAAACCCGGAATCTAAGGTCAGACTCAGGCGGAGAAATATCTGCAACAAGTCTCATCGTAAGGCCATGCTCACACATCAAAAATGGGGCCTTTCTTTCAATGGCTTTTTTTTGCAGAAAACCTGATACCTCTAACAGCTTAAGCAATATGGATGTGATGTCGTGAAAACTGATGCCGATCGTGTGGTTCACTGTGGAACTGTGCATTCTTCACTGCACAAAATTGCATTAAAAAAAACCTGCATTTTTGGTGTAGACGCTTGTTACTAGTGTGAGACACGTAGATTAGGAGAGCGGACTGTCAGTCATTACATGTCTCACCCTGATAACGACCCCCGTCATTTATAATAATCTCTGGGGGAGAATCCTCAGGAAGATCTATGTCCGGCCCAGAGATCTTAACAGCTCATTTACATATCAGAAAAATTTGATTTCTCTGGAATAAGACATCAGATTGCAGATATCAAGGTGTCCTGTTCTTCAGCTTCCTATGATCTGTGTGCCCCTATAGACGGCTCAGGAGGGACAATCCTACTGACAGTCCCCTTTAAGCCCCCCATACACAATAGATCTATTGGCTGAACGATGGTTTTGCTGTAAGCGCTTTTAGACTCCCCCATACACAGGACCATTCCACTGTTAAGGGTCCAATAACGCTATTAACCTGCACATATAGGGTTAATCTGCAGGTTAATAGCATTGTGACGTCAACAACCCCAGTCCTGGGAGTGCAGCATCTGGGAGAGAATTAGCCATAGCTCCCAGTCACCGCTCACAGCACTGGTGAGCCGGCGTCAGATGTGCAGTGTTGCGCCTGCATCTGCTGCTCAGCTACATGACTGCGGCTGCAGAAGCACATCAGTATGAGCTGGCGGCTCCTGGGCTTTCAGTTTGGCACCTTCATAAGGCTAAGTTCACACTAGGAGTTTTTGTTGCTTTTTTATGCTAATTTTCAGCAGCGTTTTACAGTACCAGCACAGCCTATGAGATGTCAGAAATCTCATGCACACACAGGATTTTTGTCAGTGTTTTATACTTTGCATGTTTTTTGGACATGACATAAAGCAGGTCACTTTCAGCGTTTTTCATCCATTGACTGGAATGGGTGACAAAAAAAAGCTGAAAAAAAAAAATCGTATAAAAAACACAAGTATGATGTTTTGCTGCGTTTTTTTGGCCAAAACCTGTCTGAGCACCGGCACCGTCGGCCGAGGTCAGAGCCGGCACCGACGGCCGAGGTCAGAGCCGGCACCGTCGGCCGAGGTCAGAGCCGGCACCGTCGGCCGAGGTCAGAGCCGGCACCGTCGGCCGAGGTCAGAGCCGGCACCGTTTGTAAATAGCAACTATAGGACCATGATGATATAAAACCAAGCAGAACCTGAGGTGTCCTCTTTCCACCAGGCTCCTCTCCTCTTCCATGCCATGATTAATCCCATGCTCCCAGGTAGTCACCCGAGTAGCAGGAGCTCAATGTGACCACTGTGTGATGACCGCAGCTTTCTCCATCATAGGGAGTCTCCACTGATGAGCTACATGAGTTTGCTGCTTTTCTTCTGCCTACTGAACAATTCTTCAATTGTAGCCAGGCCATGGCGAGCATACACCCAGAGAAAATGGTCGGCAGCCTCTACACGTCTGTAGGGCGACTGCTAGACATATGTAATAGTCAGAGATGTCTCACACAGCTGCTCCTGGCCTGGGAGAGAGCACAGCCGGCAGCGCCGTTATCACAGCTGTACAAGACTGTCCGCGAAGCATGAAGCCACCTCTCCTGTACAACCGCAATTCATGCCTTGTCATTTGTTTTGTGGTCTGTGGATAATACTTGCTGCTACTCTAAGCTGCGGATGTGCACACTATGTGAGTGCTCCATCAAAGGGAACCCATCGTGTCACCAAAGCCATTACACTGCCAGTTATGGGGTCATTTGCGTTCTATAGCTATGTGGCCACCACACCGAATGCATGAGCTGTGGGAGCAAATGAGCTTTATTCCTCCCAGAAGTCTCCGGCTTTCAGTCATAGAGGCGCAGCTTCAGTGACAGTCACCGCTTAAGACCACCACTGTGACCTCACCCAGTCACCAACTGACAGTCGGCTCTGTTTTGATGCAGTGCAGAGCCGGCTGTCAGTCAGTGCCAGGGTGCTTTTACAACAGTCAATCACTTTGTGCTGAGCGCTCTACCCAGCTATTTCCTAGAGTCCCAATGACAACGAACATACTGGAGGCCACCACACGAACCTCGGCTCCATTCAAGAAAGAGCTGTGCAGACTCTTCTCGTGGTTCCAGGGCCTTAATATCAGAATTACTGGTGGTCCCAGCAGTCGGACCACTGCGATCATCAACCATATGGATGGGGGATAAATTGTGATTTTGGAAATAAGATAACTAGAAAAAGAACAGATAGAATAACCACTCATGAAAAGTTTAGGATGAGGAACAAAGCAGAACGAAATATGGCAACAGATGAACGTGACTTTAGGTGGAAACCCGAACACATAGCATTGAGACATGACACGGTGGTGGACATAGTGTTTGCCAAGTGATGTGCAAGCAGACACATGAGAAACGTCAGCTGTGGCTGCAGTTCTCGTACGTGGAGTGCCATCATGCCAGTCACACATGAGATGACTGTCAGCTGTACGATGCTCCGGCCCAAAGCTCAGCACCCATCTATCCCATATAGAGGAGAGTTTGATCATCCGAGCGCTCCCGGGTTTTCTTTGAGCACACCGCTGCAAGACACGTCTCATCTCTGACAGCGCAAAAAGGTCTGCAGTCTAAATTCAGACATGTTAGATCTAAACATCTGACAATTATCCAGGGCTCCCATAAACGTCGATATGGGGGGCCTTCACAGCAGCTTACATTCGCAGGAGTTGAGACAATGAATCTACAAACGTCCCCACTTCCCCTATACTTAGGTGCTGAATAAGGATAAATGTCCGAGCCGGCAACAAACGTCTATGATGCCTATTACATGGGCCTGCCAATCTGCTCCACTACTGCGTCTAGTATACAAAGTACCCCATATTCAGTGCAACAGCTGACAATCCCCATCATACAGTCACAACTAGAAATGCGCACAATAGCAGCAGATACACTTCCAGCATTAAGTTGCAAAAAGTTAAATCTTGTGAAAATTTGCTGCAAATCCTCATTTCTCAGCCAGTCTTTCACTGGTCACCCGAGTCCAGGCACATTATCACACAAGAAAACAGTGTAAGCAACCCCTTGATAATCAGTGGAGTAACAGTACAGCAACAGCAGGAGCAGTCAGAGGCTCTGAGTTTTATAAAAGGGAACCTGTCACCTCGTTTTGCCGCTATAAGATGCAGCCACTGCCTTTCAGGGCTTATCTACAGCATTCTGTAATGCTATAGATAAGCCCCCGCTCCGACCTGAATGATAAGAAAAAGAGGTTTTATTATACTCCCCCGGGGTGGACAGTCCGGTCCGATGGGCATCACAGGTCCGGGGCCTCCCATCTTCATAAGATGTCGTCATCCTGCTTGCTTCATGTCGCGCTCCTGCGCAGGCGCACTGATCTTGCCTATTGAGAGCAGAGTAAAGTACTGCAGTGCGCAGGCGCTGGGCCTCTCTGACCTTTCTCGGCGCCTGCGCACTGTAGTACTTTGCTCTCAACAGGGTAGATAAGTACGCCGGCGCAGAAGCACGATGCCGGGAGGAAGCAAGCAGGAGGGCGGCATCGCAAGAAGATGGGAGGCGCTGGACCCGGACCTGTGATTCCCATCGGACCGGACCGTTACACCAGCAGGGTGGCAGTATACACAGCTCACCCACCGCAGCCTGACATTCCTGCTATCCCAAACCTGCATGCAGTATCTGGGGGAGGGAGAAGAGGTCTGCGGGTGCCCTACCAAGGCAGGGCGGGAAGAGGTCTGCGGTTGCACTACCTAGGCAGAGCGGGGAAGGAGGTCTGTGGGTGCACTACCTAGGCAGAGCGGGGAGAGGAGGTCTGTGGGTGCACTACCTAGGCAGAGCGGGGAGAGGAGGTCTGCGGGTGCACTACTTAGACAGAGCGGGGAGAGGAGGTCTGCGGGTGCACTACCTAGGCAGGGCGGGAGAGGAGGTCTGCGGGTGTACTGCCTAGGCAGGGCGGGAGAGGTCTGCGGGTGCACTCACTAGGCAGGGTGGGGGAGAGGAGGTCTGCGGGTGCACTACCTAGGCAGAGCGGGTAGAGGAGGTCTGCGGATGTACTGCCTAGGCAGGGTGGGGGAGAGGAGGTCTGTAGGTGCACTACCTAGGCATGGCGGGGAGAGGAGGTCTGCGGGTGCACTACCTAGGCAGGGCGGGGAGAGGTCTGTGGGTGCACCACCTAGGCAGGGTGGGGAGAGGAGGTCTGTGGGTGCACCACCTAGGCAGAGCGGGGAAAGGAGGTCTGCGGGTGCACTACCTAGGCAGAGCAGGGAGGAGGTCTGCAGGTGCACTACCTAGGCAGGGCGGGGAGAGGAGGTCTGCAGGTGCACTACCTAGGCAGGGCGGGGAGAGGAGGTCTGCAGGTGCACTACCTAGGCAGGGCGGGGAGAGGAGGTCTGCGGGTGCACTGCCTAGGCAGGGCAGGGAGAGGAGGTCTGCGGGTGCACTACCTAGGCAGGGCGGGGAGAAGAGGTCTGCAGGTGTACTGCCTAGGCAGGGCGGGAGAGGAGGTCTGCGGGTGCACTGGCTAGGCAGGGTGGGGTAGAGGAGGTATGCGGGTGCACTACCTAGGCAGGGCGGGGAGAGGAGGTCTGCGGGTGTACTGCCTAGGCAGGGCGGGGAGAGGAGGTCTGCGGGTGCACTGCCTAGGCAGGGCGGGGAGAGGAGGTCTGCATGTGCACTACCTATGCAGGGCGGGGAGAGGAGGTTTGCAGGTGTACTGCCTCGGCAGGGCAGGGAGAGGAGGTTTGCGGGTGCACTGGCTAGGCAGGGGGGGGGAGGAGGTCTGCGGGTGCACTACCTACGCAGGGTGGGGGACAGGAGGTCTGCAGGTGCACTGCCTAGGCAGGGTGGGGAGAGGAAGTCTGCAGGTCAACTACCTAGGCAGGGCGGGGAGCAGACAGTTCACGGAAGCTCGGTATGTGCAAGTCGCCGTCTGCTGCAGTTTCCCCCTGGGATGAAGCCAGGGGAGTAATGAACACTACAGCTTGATAAGGTCAGAGCAGTGGCTCACTGCACTCACAGGTGCAGGCTCTGTATGAAATATACATTGTGATCAGGTGAATCTTTGCCCGCTGTTTGCGCACGCACAAAATTATATATATATATATATATATATGTTATATATATATGAGTATTCCTTATAGGGAACCTGACACCACATGTAGATAATGCTCAGAAGTACACATCACATAGACCTTGTAGGAAAGCAGGAGGTGAGGTCCTGGATGGTTGATGTGTCGGTAATGTGAGCTGTGCCAGTAACTCTAGGTTTAATGTGACTGACTGGATTTTAGGTCCGGGATAGTACACAGTACAATAAGTACATGGCACTCTATACTCTATGGCCTCATCGGCGCACACACTTGAATCCCGTTTTTCGGGGTGGTGGGGTGGGTGCAAGCCTTGACGGGACGTGTAACTAAATGCAATGTGAAATCACTCTTTAAATCAACCCACAACTTTATCCCTGACCTGTCTGGTGGGCTCCTTGGTTTTTATGATACTGTTTGATCCCTAATGTTCTCAAACCTCCGAGGCCTTCACAGAACAGCTGTAGTTATATGGAGAAGAAATTGCACCCAGGTGGACTCAATTTACTAATGATGTGACTAATGGATGGAATTGGTCACTCAGGATTTTATTTAGGGTCTCAGACTACAAGGGACTGAATACAAATGCACCTCACAATGCTCAGATTTATATTTTTGAAGTAATTAGAAAACCCTGTATCATTTCCTTTACACGTCACAAATACTTGTTTCTTTATGTTGGTATATAACATAAAATACATTTAAATTTGTGGGTGTAAACAAAAAAATATGGAATACTTTCAGGCACTAATTATATAGTGGAGATGGATATAAGCTCGCATACAGAGAAACATATACTTTTCATTTCTTAAACTTGCGTTTTAAACATGGCTTAAATGCAACGATTACCAAATGGGCAGCTGAGGATTTGGAAAGCCATGACTGGGGAACAGAGTCTGTGTGAGCGGCCCTGGTGTGGTGGGCACAACCCTACATGACAGATGGTCACGTGAATACAGCGCGGGATGAATCCTTCCTGTGTGACAACAGCTGATCATCAAGCAATTGTCAGACCCGAGACCTGCATACAAATGAAGTGAGCGACCGGTGGTGCAGACGACCAGACTATTGTTATCGGCGGAAAGTCAATCATCTCAGACCAGGTTAGATTTTTTTTCAGCCCACGATGCAGCCGGTGATTGCAACTGGCCCAGAAAAATGTCCGATTAGTGTTTGAAATTGGTCAAAAAATAAAACTGTTCCACCAAAAGAGCCGACAACTGTACATCATGGTCTAAATGAGCAGTTTGGGCGACATCTCAGGTGTATGGGGGCCTAATGGGTATCGGGGTCTCACAAGGACAACACTGCAAAAAAAAAAAAAAAAAAGGATGATATTTTTATACCTTGGGGTAAACTTAGCCGAAGGAGGATTTTCCTTAAAAGATGGTTAGAGCAAGTTATCACGGATCTGCAGGACCCCAATAACAGGTCTTCTCACAAACAAATAGTGTATGCGGCAAAAGGAGCCATGGCTGATGGTTATCCCAGTCACCCACTCATGTCTATGGGTCAGAGGAAAACAATGAAGAAAAGGCTGAAGCATCCTTTAGAAAATGGTGGGTGAAGGCTGTCAAGACAGGGCTTAGTAGGGAAGAGTGAGAAAGAAAAAAAGATGGGTCGGGGAATATATAATGGGGGAAAACCGGTATTTTGTAGAGCGCCGCCATGTCTGCTTTGTGTGTTACTGTAAGGCCATGTTCACACGTTCAGTATCTGGTCAGCATTTTACCTCGGTATTTGTAAGCTAAAACCAGGAGTGGGTGATTACACAGAAGTGGTGACGGGTCTCCATTATACTTCTCCTCAGATTGCTCCACTCCTGGTTTTGGCTACAAATACTGAGGTTAACAAAGCACCAAATACGCATTGTGTGCCTGTGGCCTAATAGCGGTCATTTTACATGGGTTACGCGGCGTGTAAGGACGTGATCAGGTCACTGTGGCTATAGGGAGACACTGAAGTTGGTGGTGATTGGAGTACGGTTCCTTGAGTACAGAATTAAGCTTTCATATTTTGGGGCTCTGGACATGGCAGTGTCTCTGGAGACAGTGGAAAAACAAAACTGACTAGCACATCCAAGCTAGTGTGAATAGGTGCTAACTTAGGAGCAGCTACCTCCATGTAGAATATACAAAATAAAGTTGCACTATCGTGCTAAAGCATGTCAATGTGAAATATATGAAATATGAATAGCTATACGGCTTCTGAATACAATTTGCACACAATTTGGCCAAGCTACTTCTGCCCATTAACCAATGTTAATTTTTTTCTGAGACCACCTTGACGTTAGTTGATGATGGAGTGCAACTTTTTTGTATATTATACATGGAGGTAGCTGCTCCTAAGTTAGCACCTATTCACACTAGCTTGGAAGAGCACTCCGCCCTTCAACATGTGGTGACTTTAAATACAGCAGGTTCCTACCCATAAATACAGGCATTGCTGAGAGAGGGGTCCACATTCACCCAGGAATTCAGACATCAGCCTAAGAGAGGTATTCACATTGGATAGGGACCCATCAGTTTTTCTGAGACCACCTTGACGTTGCTTTAGCACGATAGAGTGCAACTTTTTTGTATATCTGGAGATATTGGGGCAGTTATATGACAATTTATATTGGTTATGGTGCCCTTGAGCTGGTGGTTTCGGATGGGGGTACCATCAATAAGTTTGATTAACTGTTTGCTCCAATGATCCCCTCTCTCGGTTGGTTGATCTAAGTTTTTTTGCAATCCACGTTCTTGTATTGTTCAATAAAATGGCTGCTGTGGCCAGTCATTTCAACTCAAGCCTCTTGTGATTTTTGACAAGGAGAGATTTATGGTTCAATGAAAAAAGGAGGGCGGCGGAACAGGTAGAAGAAGGGCAATTATATACTGAAAATCTTCAATGTCCAGTCACGGTAGAAATGAACAATGTGACCAAATCGTTACGCACTTCAGTCCATTTTTCAGGTATGCAAAAATATAAAACAAAATAAGAACTCTACAATGTATGCAATTAGTTCAGCACAATATACATTCCCGTAGGCCGCAATAACACCTCTAAATGCATTTTTACTCTTTAAGGAGTGGCCATCAGAAAATAAAATCTGTTTTTTTTTTGTTACTTTAGGTTTCAGGAAACAACACGTGTACATAGTAACCATGAGAGAAACCCGACCCTATCTTTTGTATTGGTGTCTAATGAGTGTGCCAAGGTCATTGTAAAGTGCAGAGGAGCCGGGTCAGCTGTGGCATTGACTTTAGAGATGTTACCTGCCATTGTAATCCTGAGTTTACTGATAGACCACAAGCCAACGAGCACTGTATCTTCAAGCAAAGTTGCAGTCAACTACAGCAGCCAGACAAAGCCTGAAGGCCTCTACAGACTACTGAAGCTCATGGGCACGTTGTTGTACGTGTTGGGAAATGCTCCCCATGCACAGTTAGGTCCAAAAATATTTGATCTTCACTATTTCAGCTCTGCAAGCAGATTTTTTTTTTAAATGTAGAATGAAACAGATAATTGAAGTGGAGATTTTTAGCTTTAATTAAAGGAGTTGTACAAAGATATCCTGTGAAACGTTTATTAATTGCAGCCATTTTCCTACAACGCCTCCTCATTTCAGGGGCTCAGAAGTAATTCGACAAATTAACTTGCCCATAAATAAAAAGTTCATTTTTAACCCTTTGTAGAGAATCTTTTCCAGCAATGATGGCCTGAAGTCTGAAGGCCATGGATGTCACCATCACTGGTTTTCCTCTGTGAGACTTTTCCACCTTTACTGCAGTGACTCCAGACGTTACTCATTTGTGGCTCTTTCTGCCTTAAGTTTTGTCTTCAGGACGTGAAATGCTGTTCGATGGCCTGAGATCTGGTGATGACGTGGCCATTGCAGAATAACCCATTTCTTTCGCAGGATGTTTTGGGTCCCTGTCCGTCTGTCCTGTGAAGTGTCATCCAATCATTCTTGCTGCATTTGGTTGAATCGGAGCAGAAAAGTATGGCCCTGTACACACAGGATTCATCTGGCTGCTTCTGTCTTCAGTCCCATCATCAATAACCACTGGGGACCCAGCTCCATTGCAAGCCATGCATGCCCACACCATCACACCACCTCCACCATGTGTTGCACAGAAAGTGCCGATGATCAGGAGCCGTTCCAAGCCTTCTCCAGACTTTCTTCTTCTCATCATTCTGGGATGGGTTGATATTAGTTTTGCTTTTCCAGAACTGGGCGGCCTCTTTAGACTTTGCCAAAAAAACATCTAATCTGCCCTTTCTATGTCTAAGGCTAATTAGTGGTTTGCACCTTGTGGTGAACTCTCTGTACTTGCTCTCCTGAAGTATCCTCTTTATGGTAGGCTTAGATACCAAAACACCCATTTCATGGAGAGTGTTCTTCACTTGGGTGGATGTTGTGAATGGGTTTTTCTTCAGCATAGAAAGGATTCCAAAATCATCCACCTCTTTTCTTCCGTGGAGGTCCAAGTCTTTTCGAGTTCGAGTTGTTTTTTTTTTGCAGAATGTACCAAACAGTTGATTTGGCCGCTAACATTTATGATATCTCTAATGGATTTTTTTTTCAACTTAATGAAGATCTGTTTCTCTTCCACTGAGAGCTGCCTTGTACGCATGTTGTAGGTTCACAGCAACAGCTTCCAAATACAAATGCCACACCTGGAATTAGCTCCAGACCTTTTTCTTGCTTAATTGATGGATTAACGAGGGAATAGCCCATACAGTCCATTAAAGAACTTCTGAGAATTGTCCAATTACTTTTGGTCCCTTTAAAAAGTGGCAGCTCCATATTAAAGAGCTGTAATTTCTAAACCCTTATTCCAATTAGGGTGTGAATACCCTGAAATCAAAGCTGAGAGTCGGCACTTCAAGATCCAGTTATCTAATCAATCTGGGCTTAAATATGTTTTGCTAAACTGCCAAAATAACAAAACGGGTCACTATCAAAATTATTATTTCTGGACTTAATGGTATATACTGCGCAACCAAACTGAACAGAAAGGCACAAGACCATGGTCATAATCCAACCTCAGCGCACACACAGCAGGTACACGCTGGTAGAGTCCATCCTGACAAGAGATGAGAACACCATGCAGCCTAATTGTGAAGTCCTAGCCGCAGCAATGACCACACAACGGCATGAACAGGAAAACAAAGACGTGCCGCGGGGACAACCCTCCTGGCTACGACTAGTAGACACATTCAGAAATCTGCGCTGGGTGTGGTAGCAGAGATAAATATAAAATATATATAGGCAAAAAGCACAGTGTACCTTAACCCCTTAACATCCAATGACTAATATATCCAACATTGGATGCCTCCGTGTTTGGTGCGGGCTCCAGTGCTGAGCCCGCACCTTTTCTGGCACATGACAGCTGATCTTATCAGCTGTCATGTGCCCCCAACACCCACGGGTAGAATCACGACCCACCCGCGGCTGTTAACATGTTAAATGCCTCTGTCAAACTCTGATAGCGGCATTTAAACGCCAGAAGTGCATCACCAATCCCGCCCATCGCCACCCATGTCACATGACCGCGGGACACCGATGAGTTGGCATGACCCCCTATGGTTGTTATTGCTGGATCGCTGTGAGCGTCGCCCAGCAGTCAGCGCTCATAACAAGTGAGCATATCGGCCACATGGAGCAGGGCTGCAGCCTATGTATATAGCACAGGTGATCGGATGATCGCAGCTTCTAGTCTCTCATGGAGACTATTGAAGCAAGTAAAAAAAAAAAAAAGTTTAAAAATAAAAGTAGAAATTAAAAATAAAATAAAAAAATAAATAAAATAAATACACATTTGGTATCGCCGCATTCAGAATCACTCGATCTATCAATATATAAAAAAAGAATTAATCCGATCGCTAAACGGCGCAATAAGAAAAAAAGAAGTCAAAACGCCAGAATTATGTTTTTGGTGGCTGCAAAATTTTTGTCTGGAGAATCATAATGGCAGGAGGTCAGGTTGGCATTTAGTGAACATGGTAAAAAAGCCAAAAAACAAAAAAGTGTAATTTTACTTTTTTTTGCAATTTCACCGCACTTACAATTTTTTTTCCCATTTTCCAGTACAAGATACGTTAAAACCAATGGTGACGTTCAAAAGTACAACTCGTCCCACAAAAATGCAAGCCCTCACATGGCCATATTGCTGGAAAAATAAAGTTATGGCTCTGGGGAGAAAAAATGGAAACGCAAAAATGAAAATACCTCCAATCATGAAGAGGTTAAAATCAGAGTAAAGGCATGGTCAACAGTCTCTTTGTCAAGTTTTTGGGGTAGAAACTAAGTCTTTGAGGAGGATTTTTGAGCATTTCTACATGAAAAACACAATTACTTTCAGGCGGATTTCCAGTAGAATCCACATAAAAAAAAAAAAACAGGAAAAAAAAAATGAACATCGAATTTCCTTGTATAAATGACTATGTGCAGAAAATCTGCACCATCAAAATCTCACCAAAAGCTGATGGAGGGAATGCAGCCTTATAATCCCTTGCACTCCCCAATGACTGGACGCTAGCAGCTGTCAGGAGAACAAAACTTAATTTTCTCCCTGCAGCCGCTGCTCCAGTAATTGTGCTACACAGGGGGTTAAGTGCCATGTACCTGCAGACTACTCCCGTAGCTGCAGGGAAAGAGCGTTTCTGGAAGAGACAGGTTCCCTTTAAGCAAATGATTAGCTACATGAAGGCTGATTGGCTGTCATTTCATTAGAATTAAAGGGATTGCGACAGCACAGAACGACTGTTCCTTGCCGCCCAGGCACGCACACGGCACACCAGCACCGCCGCCCAGGCACACGCACGGCCCACCAGCACCGCCGCCCAGGCACACGCACGGCCCACCAGCACCACCGCCCAGGCACACGCACGGCCCACCAGCACCACCGCCCAGGCACACGCACGGCCCAACAGCACCGCCACCAAGGCACACGCACGGCCCAACAGCACCGCCGCCCAGGCACACGCACGGCCCACCAGCACCGCCGCCCAGGCACACGCACGGCCCACCAGCACCGCCGCCCAGGCACACACGCACGCCGCCCACCAGCACCGCCGCCCAGGCACAAGCACGGCCCAACAGCACCGTCGCCCAGGCACAAGCACGGCCCACCAGCACCACCGCCCAGGCACGGCCCACCAGCACCGCCGCCCAGGCACGGCCCACCAGCACCGCCGCCCAGGCACGGCCCACCAGCACCGCCGCCCAGGCACGGCCCACCAGCACCGCCGCCCAGGCACACGCACGGCCCACAGCACCGCCGCCCAGGCACAAGCACGGCCCAACAGCACCGTCGCCCAGGCACAAGCACGGCCCACCAGCACCGCCGCCCAGGCACACGTACGGCCCACCAGCACCGCCGCCCAGGCACGGCCCACCAGCACCGCCGCCCAGGCACGGCCCACCAGCACCGCCGCCCAGGCACGGCCCACCAGCACCGCCGCCCAGGCACGGCCCACCAGCACCGCCGCCCAGGCACGGCCCACCAGCACCGCCGCCCTCCATCTACATCGCTGCCTTACTGCCAGAGGACAAAGGTTATCCTCACACATATCCGGAGAACCTCCGGCCTGTAGGGGGTCTGTGGGGTCACGAGTGCAGACAGTGCGCACAGCATGGATCTTATATGGCCGCATTATTATAGGTGTTTAGCGCAAATCTCTCTCATTGGGGGAAAGCGGCTTTTGTGCTGCAAAAAAAGATCACTTCTCTGCAGCACGTTGTCCTACGATAACAGGCCCTGTGCTGCCGAGAGCAATGAGTCTACGGGCCCTGAACGTCCCGTTACTGATCGCTCAGTGCGCATCTGCCATGATCGCGGTAAAAGTTGTTCGATATGATATGCGTTTATTTGTGGCGAAAGGAAAAAAAACGCAATTTTCAAACTTTGGACAGTCAGTCATGCTGCACAAAATTATTAACAAATTATCCATCCCTGATGTCTGCTTTACATCGGCAGCACTTCATTCTGTCTGGATGTCACAGGGTTAAACGTTTGGCAGCAATTTCTCATTTTTTTCAACAAATTTACAAATCCTGCTTCTCTATGGACCCATTCAGGTTTAAATGGACTTTGAGGGGCCGATATATTGGAAACGCCCAAAAGTGACACCATTTCTTAAAACCGCACCCCTCGCATACTTCCAAACTGTTGTCAGAAGATGTTAACCCTTCACGTGCTACACAGGAATTAATGCAAATGACAAAAAATATATATATATAAAATAAGTTTACCTCTAAAATGTTGCTTTAACAAAAGACAACACCACACAGTGGACCCCACAGTTCCCAACTTCCCACTTTCTTACGAGGGCGGCGATACCCCACATGTGGCCAGAAACCTGTGTGTGGACACCCTTATGGCTGATCGCCGTTGTAATGTATCTGCAGTCATTAAGGGGTTATCCAGGACTGGAACTCATTTACTGCGCTTCTCAGTTATCAGGCAGATAGTTGCCAATTATCTGCTGGTTGTGCCCAGCGCCAACCTCTGCTGGCACCAAGCGGTCAGAGCGCTCCGGCCAGTGATTCAGTCGTTTCCACTAACGTCACGTCAACAAATCAGTGACTTCTCTTCCACTCCGACGCCATGCTGACTGACCGCCAGCTCCCCAAGATTCCACCAATCAGATCCCTCTAAACACAGCGCTGAAAGGATCCAACAATGGGATGCACTCACAGTGAGCACTGTTCACACTGGCAGGGAGCACACCATGCCGCTGGGTAAAGTTATCATGACCAGCGCAGATGATACTGGTGGAGGAAAGGCTCCGACATCTCTGACTTTGGACTACGGTCATTTTGTTCTGTAAGAGAATAAGCCACCACCAGAAATGTAGGACAGCGGCTTTCTCAGAGCACACAGGACCGCATGGCGGAGGGGTCAGGAGAGGTTGCGGTAACGATGGAGGACAGCCGTGTATAGTGTACGGGGAACGGGGACCCTTACCCCCCCACACACACAGTCGTGTATAGTGTACAGGGACCCCTTACACACCCACCCCCCTCCCCCACACACACACAGCTGTGTATAGTGTAAGGGGACCCTTACCCCCCCCATCTCACACAGTCGTGTATAGTGTACAGGGACCCCTTACACACCCACCCCCCTCCCCCCCAAACACACAGCCGTGTATAGTGTAAGGGGACCCTTACCCCCCATCTCACACAGTCGTGTATAGTGTACAGGGACCACTTACACACCCACCCCCCTCCCCCACACACACAGCTGTGTATAGTGTAAGGGGACCCTTACCCCCCCCCATCTCACACAGTCGTGTATAGTGTACAGGGACCCCTTAACACACCACCCCCCTCCCCCCCACACACACAGCCGTGTATAGTGTAAGGGGACCCTTACCCCCCATCTCACACAGTCGTGTATAGTGTACAGGGACCCCTTACACACCCACCCCCTCCCCCACACACACACAGCTGTGTATAGTGTAAGGGGACCCTTACCCCCCCCCCATCTCACACAGTCGTGTATAGTGTACAGGGACCCCTTACACACCCACCCCCCTCCCCCCCCACACACACAGCCGTGTATAGTGTAAGGGGACCCTTACCCCCCATCTCACACAGTCGTGTATAGTGTACAGGGACCCCTTACACACCCACCCCCCTCCCCCACACACACACAGCTGTGTATAGTGTAAGGGGACCCTTACCCCCCCATCTCACACAGTCGTGTATAGTGTACAGGGACCCCTTACACACCCACCCCCACACACACAGCCGTGTATAGTGTAAGGGTACCCTTACCCCCCATCTCACACAGTCGTGTATAGTGTACAGGGACCACTTAAAACACCACCCCCCCCCCACACACACACAGCTGTGTATAGTGTAAGGGTACCCCATCTCACACAGATCTCTGTCAAGGACCTGGAGATGAAAAATCCTGATCCTTCAGGAATACCAGAGAGCACAATCCTGCACAGCCAGCACCGAGCAGTGACAGGGACCACCGCTGTGTTTCATTTATGTAATTGTTTACTTAAGACCACAATAGAAAACAGGACCCCACTGCACACAGCGACCTGTGCAGAGCCAGGGATCCCCACCTGTACAGCGCGCAGAGCCAGGGATCCCACCTGTACAGCGCGCAGAGCCAGGGATCCCCACTTGTACAGCGCGCAGAGCCAGGGATCCCACCAGTACAGCGCGCAGAGCCAGGGATCCCACCAGTACAGCGCGCAGAGCCAGGGATCCCACCAGTACAGCGCGCAGAGCCAGGGATCCCCACCTGTACAGCGCGCAGAGCCAGGGATCCCACCTGTACAGCGCGCAGAGCCAGGATCCCACCTGACAGCTCGCAGAGCCAGGGATCCCACCTGTACAGCGCGCAGAGCCAGGGATCCCACCTGTACAGCGGCAGAGCCAGGGATCCCACCTGTACAGCGCGCAGAGCCAGGGATCCCACCTGTACAGCGTGCAGAGCCAGGGATCCCACCTGTACAGCGTGCAGAGCCAGGGATCCCACCTGTACAGCGCGCAGAGCCAGGGATCCCACCTGTACAGCGCGCAGAGCCAGGGATCCCACCTGTACAGCGCGCAGAGCCAGGGATCCCACTGTACAGCGCGCAGAGCCAGGGATCCCACCAGTACAGCGCGCAGAGCCAGGGATCCCACCTGTACAGCGCGCAGAGCCAGGGATCCCCACCTGTACAGCGCGCAGAGCCAGGGACCCCCACCTGTACAGCGCGCAGAGCCAGGGATCCCACCTGTACAGCGCGCAGAGCCAGGGATCCCCACCTGTACAGCGCGCAGAGCCAGGGATCCCCACCTGTACAGCGCGCAGAGCCAGGGATCCCACCTTACAGCGCGCAGAGCCAGGGATCCCACCTGTAAGCGCGCAGAGCCAGGGTTCCCACCTATACAGCGCGCAGAGCCAGGGTCCCACCTATACAGCGCGCAGAGCCAGGGATCCCACCTATACAGCGCGCAGAGCCAGGGATCCCACCTATACAGCGCGCAGAGCCAGGGATCCCATCTATACAGCGCGCAGAGCCAGGGATCCCATCTATACAGCGCGCAGAGCCAGGGATCCCATCTATACAGCGCGCAGAGCCAGGGATCCCATCTATACAGCGCGCAGAGCCAGGGATCCCATCTATACAGCGCGCAGAGCCAGGGATCCCATCTATACAGCGCGCAGAGCCAGGGATCCCATCTATACAGCGCGCAGAGCCAGGGATCCCATCTATACAGCGCGCAGAGCCAGGGATCCCATCTATACAGCGCGCAGAGCCAGGGATCCCATCTATACAGCGCGCAGAGCCAGGGATCCCATCTATACAGCGCGCAGAGCCAGGGATCCCATCTATACAGCGCGCAGAGCCAGGGATCCCATCTATACAGCGCGCAGAGCCAGGGATCCCATCTATACAGCGCGCAGAGCCAGGGATCCCATCTATACAGCGCGCAGAGCCAGGGATCCCATCTATACAGCGCGCAGAGCCAGGGATCCCATCTATACAGCGCGCAGAGCCAGGGATCCCATCTATACAGCGCGCAGAGCCAGGGATCCCATCTATACAGCGCGCAGAGCCAGGGATCCCATCTATACAGCGCGCAGAGCCAGGGATCCCATCTATACAGCGCGCAGAGCCAGGGATCCCATCTATACAGCGCGCAGAGCCAGGGATCCTATCTATACAGCGCGCAGAGCCAGGGATCCCATCTATACAGCGCGCAGAGCCAGGGATCCCATCTATACAGCGCGCAGAGCCAGGGATCCCATCTATAAAGCGCGCAGAGCCAGGATCCCATCTATACAGCGCGCAGAGCCAGGGATCCCATCTATAAGGCGCAGAGCCAGGGATCCCTCTATACAGCGCGCAGAGCCAGGGATCCATCTATACAGCGCGCAGAGCCAGGGATCCCATCTATAAAGTGCGCAGAGCCAGGGATCCCATCTATACAGCGCCAGAGCCAGGGATCCCATCTATAAAGTGCCAGAGCCAGGGATCCCCTATACAGCGACCAGAGCAGGGATCCCATCTATAAAGTGCGCAGAGCCAGGGATCCCATCTATACAGCGCGCAGAGCCAGGGATCCTATCTATACAGTGCGCAGAGCTGCTGGATCGCTTAACCCCTCCTTTGCCTGCACCCCATGTCCCCTCCTCTATATAGCGCGCTGTGCCTTTAAGAAGCAGCAAGATGGAGTCCTGTGCAGCCCGAGCAGCTGATGTCCCCGCACAGCGGGGTGTTGTATGGATGCGGTCAGTCACCTGTCCCGCAGGACGCGCGGCCGCTCTGGGCAGGGAGCACTCACCGTCTCCGGATGCATCCCCGCCGCTCCGGGCACAGGTCGGGCTGCCGCTCCGGGATACGCAGGACCGAGCAGCACCGCGCTCTCCCTCCTCCTCCTCAGCACATTCTGGGTGTGTGCGGGGTGGGGCCGCTGCCGCATGCACGGTGCACAGGCTACAGGCGCGGGGCTCGGCCGCCCGCCGCCTCCCTGCTCTCGGCCTCCCCGCTCTCTGCGCTCATGTCGCCGCTGTGCTCGCTGCCCTGTGCCGGGGTCGCCCACTGGGTGTGTTCAGGGGCGCGGTCCCGTGTCCCGCAGTCCGTGCTGTGCGCTCTATTGTGGCTGGGCGCAGTCAGCTCTCCTATACCGCGGTCAGCGCTGTATCTCCACAGTCATCGTCTCCTCCCAAGCCTGACCACACCCTGCCGCCCCACACCTGGCCCACCGGCCGGTCAGCCGCCCCACCCCGCACTGCACCGCACCCGGCCGTCAGCCGCCCCACCCCGCACCCGGCCGGTCAGCCGCCCCACCCCGCACTGCACCGCACCCAGGACTGAGCGCAGCCTGCAGGGAGCACTGTGTGTCATCTCTGCCTGAGCACTATGACCCCCGGGCACCAGCCATTCCCCCATCACACATGAGCACTTGTCGCCTGTCTGCGCTGATTCTGTAGTGCGCCCAGCGCTGACCATGTAGCAAGGTGCTGACTGCTGCTGCACGGGGCCCCCGGGAATATCCGGTTCTCCTGTGGGCCAGTCCTGCCCACTATGGAGCGCCTGCCAGGGCTGTGGGGTACTCGGATGGGCAGTTCTTAAAGGGGAAGTCACGGCAGCAGTGGCCCTGGGCGTCCAATAAAAAGGTTAAGAAAAAGTAAAAAGGGGATTGATTATAGGGGATTAGTATGTGACGCCACCCGTGGTGTTCGGCAATAAGATGGCCGATGCTGCGATTCAGATCCACTGGGGCAGTTGGTGACACAGCAGAGATGTTACTGCTCTCCACGGGTAGAGCTAGGCCCCAGGGCAGTTATAGGTGATGGTAACGGTTGTAGTGCAGGGTAGGTGACGCAGTAAATGAGTAAGGACACAGCCGGGTGCAGTCTTCACACTTTACACACAGTTCTTTCAGGTTACAGTCCCCAGCCGGGTCGGTGGTCCAGCCAGCTCTCAGGTAGTTTGGGGTGCACTGTACAGAACTCCCTTCTGATGTTCCTTTCCTGGGCGTCTCCCTGCGCTGGCTCATTCCCTCCTGCCCTGCGCCTCACACACAGTGTCCCAAGCCAGCAGCCTCAGATCCTGTCGGGCGACGTCCTGCTGGTCCCTTTGATCCTATGTGGCTGCCTTCTCAGTGAATTTGTGGATGTGCCTGGAGCACATACTGTACATAAACCACAGCCTCCGGATTGCTAGCTGAGTCCTACAGTCTCCACTAGTCTGGGGCCGGTCCCCTACTGTGACCTGGTCCCTCCGCCCGACTCCAGTCAGCATGGATTTGGGCGCCCAGGGTGGATTCCTCACTTCCCTAGCCCCTAGAACTCCTTCCTTCTAGAAGCTTCTCCCTTCCACACTGCTCCTGTCAGGAGCTCCTCTCTCCTCCTCACCACTCTCCCTCCAACTGTCACACGCCCTTCCCCCTGACTGAGGCTCCTCCCCTCTAGCCTGAGGTCATGTGACATGTGTTGTATGCACATGTGCCAGTACTGGGTAGTGCCTCCTCCTTACCCGAGAGCGGAGTACCACACCTCTGGCTGAGGTGCAGTACCTCTGTGGCGACCAGACCCTCGGGGCGCCACAACTAAAAGACCAACACTGCCTAATATAGGACCACCACTGCCCACTGTAGGACCACAAGTGCCTACCATAAGACCACCACTGCCTAATATAAGACCACAAGTGCCCACTATAGGACCACAAGTGCCCACTATAGGACCACCTCTGCTTAATATAGGACCACCAGTGCCCACTCTACGACCATCATTGCCTAATATAGGACAACCAGTGCCTAATTTGGACCACCAGTGCCCAGTGTAGGACAACCACTGTCTAATATAGGACCACCAGTGCCCACTATACGACCACCATTGCCTAATATAGGACCTCCACTGCCCAAAATAGGACCACCACTGCCCACTATACGACCACTACTGCCTAATATAAAACCACCAGTAGCCACTGTAGACCACCACTGCCTAAAATAGGACCACCAGTTCCTAATATAGGATCACCAGTGCCCACTGTATGACCTCCAGTGCCTAATATAGGACCACCAGTTCCTAATATAGGATCACCAGTGCCCACTGTATGACCTCCAGTGCCTAATATAGGACCACCAGTGCCCAAAATAGGACCACCAGTGCCCACTGTACGACCACCACTGCCTAAGGCTAGGTTCACATTGCGTTAGTGCAGTCCGCTGAATGTATGCGTTAAACGGACTGCGCTAACGCAAATGCCTTTAAAGATCGCGTTATGCTAGTGTTGACAGACCCCCGAACGCTGCAGACTGCGACCGAGGGTCCTACACGGAATGACGGCACATCGCTAACGCATGCCGATTATGACATGCGTTAGCGATGCGGTACGTAATGGCAGTCTATGGGTGCGCTAACGCATCAGTTACATAGTGATAGTGCCGCTACATATGTGACTGATGATGTCAGCACATTGCCATTGACGCAATGTGAACCCAGCCTAATATAGGACCACAAGTTCCCACTATAGCACCACCAGTTCCTAATATAGGACCACTATATGACCACCACTGCCTATTATAGAACTGAAAATAGAAAAAAGGTGGGACTCAGCCTCCTATTAAAAGTGTCCTTTATTTAATCATGGAACAGCGGATTAAGTGGGATGATAGTGAGGGACCACCACTTGCCTATTATAGGACCACCACTGCCTAAGACCACCACTGCCCACTATAGGACCACAAGTGAGCATTATATGACTACCAGTGCCCATCATGTGAGCACCATAGCTTATTATAGGACCGACCACCACAGCCCATGGACCATTAGTGCCTATTATAGGACCACCAATACCTATTATAGGAACATCAGTGCCTACTATAGGACCAACAGTGCCTATTATAGGACAAAAGTTCCTAATATAGGACCACCACTGTATATTGTAGGACAACCAGTGACCACTATAGGACAACAGTGCCTATTATAGGAACATATTGCCCATTATAGGACCAACTGTTCGTATTGTAGGACTACCAATAGTGTTGAGCGATACTGCTCGATATCTAAAAATATCGTATCGAAATTGTATCGCCGATATCACTAAATATCGTTGATATCCGATTCCGATACCGGAAGTCCAATGTAAGTCTATGGGAACAAAATATCGCAACTAAAAAAAACCTTTATTTCCTTGTAAACACTAAATATACACACATAGAATATATATATATATACATGTCATTGTGACATATATATATACATATATGTATAGTTTATACACTTCTACATAGTAAAATATCCTCTGATTCAATTGCCGGGTAAAGCCGGCTTCTGTGAAAAGACAGAAGCACCCGACATGAAATGACACTTGGTGTACATAGGGTTAACCATGTCTTTTCATGTCCTTTGCTATCTGATTTGCACAAACAATTAAATCAGTCTATGTGTGCAAAATTTCACACCTGTAGGGGTTAATTAAAGGTGTAAATTCGTAGCAAAAAAGTCCGGTTTTTTTACAACGAATTTACACCTTTAATTAACCCCTACAGGTGTGAAATTTTGCACACATAGACTGATTTAATTGTTTGTGCAAATCAGATCGCAAAGGACATGAAAAGACATGGTTAACTCTATGTAAACCAAGTGTCATTTCATGTCGGGTTCTGCATTTTCACAAAAGCCGGCAATTGAATTAGCGGCTATTATACTATGTAGAAGTGTATGAACTATAAATATAAATATATATATATATGTGTCACAAATTCAATGACATGTATATATATATATATATATATATATATATATATATATGAGGTGTAAAATTGTTTAAAAAAAATGCGTGGGCTCCCGCCCTATTTTCGCAACCAGACAGACAAAGCCAGCGAATGGGGGCAGATAATAATAGCCCAGAGAGGGACCATTATTTTTGGCCCCCCCTGGCTACTAACATCTGCCCCCAGACACCCAGAAAAGACAAATCTATAATTAGATTCGCCCTTTCTGGCACTTTAATAATAGGAAAATGGTGTGCACACGGAGGGCAGACATTGGCAGCTCTCGAATTACCCACACGCAAAGACTTCTACAGACTCGCCGTAAAGGAACTTTCCCATGCCTGGGTTGCGCGGCTTGCTCCAACGTAATTAAATCAGACCATGTGCTACATCCCAGAACGGGAAAATCATACCCTATCAATGGATATTATACTTGCGACACGAATTTTGTCGTATACGTCATCAAATGTCCATGTGGCCTCCTCTATGTGGGGGAAACCACCCAACATGTGAGAGACAGAATATCTGGACACAAGTCCACCATTCGTTGTAATAAGACCTGGCTACCTCTCCCAGACCATTTCAAAACATTCCACCATTCAATAGCACAACTCAAATTTCAAGTTTTGGAGCAGGTCCCGCGCCCCAGACGTGGAGGTAACCACATTAAGATTCTCAAATCCAGAGAAACATACTGGATTTATACCCTTGACACATTATCACCGAGGGGCCTTAACCGTGAAATAGATTGGATTGTCTAACTTTACCTTGAATTTACCATTTTACTAATAATTTTTCTATTCTTATAGACCCGTTGACCGTATTCCACATCGGTGAGTCTATAACTATATTAGCCCATTGGACCACATTATATATATTTACTTTCCCCCCCCCTTTTTTTCCCCCATCCCCATATACTATAATCAATTTTTATTTTCTTCTCACTTTTCATATCTACCCCAGTCCGATTAAGTATTTTCCCTATTTTTCCCATATCTTCCTTTTTTAATTACAATTCCGTTTTTTATGGCATACTTCTGCATTTTAATTCAAAAAACCCTTACGTTACATTTATATATTCACATCTATGCAGTTACTCCAAACGCCAGTATATCTCTCCTTCCCAGCGTCCCTGACAACCAGGACGCAGGCGCTGTTCACTCTACATAGTCGGCTATGGCACTTCCGGTCCGGATGACGTATTTCCGGTCCGACGGTGACTGCCTACTATTTATAACCCCATTACTCACATTGGCAGGACGCCACCACAGAGCAAGGCGCGGGAGCGCCGCTCAGAACACCCTTCCTCCATTAGGTAATAACTGTGAACTATAAATCTTCCTTTTTTTCAACAGGCGTTGCTTATACTCTGCATTTTTGCATTTTTGCTTATATACTTGCATTCACCTTCATTCAGGTCCACCAGTTAAGGGGCTCTCATTTGCTTTACCCCGTATTCACAACAACCAACGAGGTAATTATAACAGGCTTCAGCCCCCCCTGCACTGCAGACTTTACTAATACTTTATGTGCCAAAATATATATACAAAAATATATATATAGTTATTATTTTTTGTCTCTTCAGGTCTAAAACCCTTTGCATACATTAAATATATGGCCATAACCTCTATATAATTCTTCAGGTATATATTTGTACTTTTTCATCTATAATGTGACTCTCAATGGACTGATAACCACTCGAAAAATCTCTATTTGATTACTGACTTGGTCTTTTAATTTTCATTCTATAGCTTTGTCCTAAAAGGTATTTCTCTAGTTAGGACTCACTTAATATCAGGTAATGTGCTTGAAACAGACCTCTTCATTTCCTTAATTTTTCAATTTTTGCAATTTTCATCATCCCTTTATGTGACTTTACTCCTTTTTAAACCCTTTCCTGGTACTCAACCCCCTTCTTTTCTATAATATTGGGCGTGGTTCTTTATCACTATTACCTCCTGATAGAAATTTTCACCTTTATAGGTACTTTCGTGCTATCAGTTGGTGCTTGTTTGTCTCTATGATGTTACATCATTTTCATTATTATTGGTGATTTTTATTTTTTGCTGTATATATTACATCTCTGTTAGAGTTTTGCACTATAATGCAATCAATACTGTGTTACTTACTTTGTTATTTTATATTTTAGTGACTTATGATTAAGACTCAGGAGAGTCGAAACGTCAAATGATTTATTTGTCACTTATATTCACTGTATGCCTCTTCTAATTGGTTGTGTCAATAAATTTCTGTTATTTTGCATAGAATTCCTACAGAGTGTGCAGTGCATTATCTTACTTTCTGGCACTTTGCCCGTCTATTCCCATTGCCCTGTAGCGGTGGCGAATGGGTTAATATGGGGTTAAAGCCACATTGCAATTGAAAGGTGACCTTAAGCCAGGTTAATAATTGAGAGCTGTCAATTAGACAACTATCAATTATTAATCCTATTGTATGAAATAAAAATAAAACACACACACTTTAATAAAAAAGTTTAATGAAATAATCACACAGTTTTTGACCATCTTTTATTTGACTGCAAAAACCATTTCCTGTAATAAAAATAAAATAAAAAAGCAAAATTATTCTTACCTATCCCATGCACAGTCAGGTCCCACGGTGTAATCCTTCAGAAAGGGTTAATGTTTACTGCAGGGACCGCAGCTAATGCTGCAGCCTCACAGTAAACCCCCAAATGAATGAGTTCCTCTCCTGGCTGACAGGAGAGGAAGTGGAAAGCTTAATTGATTGCTTTCCACTTTCACTTCAGGTCAGCCAGGGACACAATCAGTGACGTCAGAGGGAACTGATTAACAAAAATAGGGGTTCCCTTCGAATAAAAAATGGCGTGGGGTCCCCCCTATTTTTGTTAACCACCAGATGAAGCAGACCGCTGAGGCCTGGATTTTCAGGCTGTTAAGGAGCCAAGATCCATGGACCTTGCCAGCCTGATAATACCAGGCCACAGCAGTCTGCATATCTTGGCTGATTAACAAAAATAGGGGATCCCCTCGAAAAAAATTGGCGTGGGGTCCCCCCTATTTTTGTTAACCAGCCAGATGAAGCAGACCCTGAGGCCTGGTTTTTCAGGCTGGTAAGGATCCAATATCCATGGACCTTGCAAGCCTGATAATACCAGGCCACAGAAATCTGCTTAGCTTGGCTGGTTAACAAAAATAGGGGATCCCCTCGAAAAAAAACCGCGTAGGGGTCCCCCTATTTTTGTTAACCAGCCAAGTAAAATGCAGACTGCTGCGGCCTGGTATTAAAAGACTGTCAAGGCCCATGGATTTTGGCCCTCAACAGCCTGATAATACCAGGCTACAGCAGCCCCACATTTGGCGCATCAAAAGATGTGCCAATTGTGGCACTTTACCCGGCTCTTCCCACTGCCCTGTAGCGGTGGCAAGTGGGGTAATAAGGGGTTAATGTCACCGTTGATTGCACGGTGACAATAAGCCCGGTTAATAATGGAGAGGCGTCAATAAGACACCGATCCATTATTAATCCCAAAGTTATTAAATGCATAAAAAAAAGACAAAGCAAGAAAAAAGTATTTTAATGAAATAAAAGAGACAACACAGTTTTCATTAATTTTATTACTCTCTCATTCCTGCGACGCCATCGATCTCCTGTAAAAAAAGAAAAAAAACAAACCAACAGTATACCACCTGTCCGACGCAGTCCATAGTAACGACTGTCCCACGACGATCCAGCTCTGCTACATCGCAATGACAGGCAGAGCCTGTCATCTCGACGCAGCACAGCTGATTACCTGCTTCCCCGGCGGTGACGTCATCGGACTGACTGCTTTACGGCCGGGATTACCCAGCAGTCACTGCAGTTATCGCGAGAAACTGCATGTGACCGCGGGGAGAAGAGGATGGCGGCCATGAAGCAGTCCAGGCCGTGACCGCCGGAGATCTTCTGCCAGGTAAGTGCCGCTGACTCCTGACAGACCCGACTGACGGACACTGACAGTGACAGACCCGACCGACGGACACTACAGTGACAGTGACAAATCCGATTCCGGTATTCGATAAGACGAAAATATCGAAACAAATTATCGAAAGGCCGATAAGCTAATATCGGCCGATATCCGATATTTGCAGTATCGTATCGCTCAACACTAGCTACCAATGCTCACCATAGGACCACCAGTGCCTATTACAGGACCTCAGTGCCTTTTATAAAATCACTAGTGTACAATAAAGAGCAACAGTGCCTATTATAGAAGCATCAGCGCCCATTATAGGACAAACGCTGCTAATATAGGACCACCACTGTATATTGTAGGACCACCAGTGCCCACTATAGGACAAAAGTCACTATTATAGGACCACCTGTGGCTTTTTCATTACTATCAATGCTTACTATTGGACTACCAGTGTCCACTATAGGACCGCTAGTGCCTATTATACGACCACCAATGCCTATTATAGGACTACCAGTGCCCACTATAGGACCACCACTGTTCACTTTAGAGCCACCACTCCACACTATAGGATTACCACTGCCCACTATAGCACCAGTGCCCACTATAGGACCACAAGTTAGCATTATAGGATCATCAGGGCCCACTTTAGGACCACCAGTGCTCATTATAGAACTTCCAGTGCCCACTGTAGGACCACTAGTGTCCAATATAGGACCACCACTGCCTAATATAGGACTACCAGTACCCACTATACGACCACCACTGCCTAATATAGGACCATCAATGCCCACTATAGGACCACCTTTGCCTATTATAGGGCCATCAGTGCCCACTATAGGACCACCACTGCCCAATAAAGGACCACCAGTGCCCAGTATATGACTACCACTGCCTAATATAGGACCACAAGTGCATAGTTACATAGTTATTAAGGTTGAAGGAAGACTTTAAGTCCATCTAGTTCAACCTATATCCTATCCTAACCTGCCCTAACATGTTGATCCAGAGGAAGGAAAAAAAATCCCAAGTGGCAAACAGTAAAGCTTCACATTGGGGAAAAAAAATTCCTTCCCGACTCCACATACGGCAATCAGACTAGCTCCCTGGATCAACGCAATATCTAGGAAACTAGTGAATATAGCCTGTAATATTATACTTTTCAAGAAAGGCATCCAGTCCCCTCTTAAATTTTAGTAAGGAATCACTCATTACAACATTAGACGGCAGAGAGTTCCATAGTCTCACTGCTCTTACAGTAAAGAATCTGCGTCTGTGATTATGGCGAAACCTTCTTTCCTCCAGACGTAGAGGATGCCCCCTTGTCCCCGTCACAGGTCTAAGAGTAAAAAGATCATTAGAAAGGTCTTTGTACTGTCCCCTCATATATTTATACATTGTAATAAGATCACTCCTAAGCCTTCGTTTTTCCAAACTAAATAACCCCAAGTGTAATAACCTGTCTTGGTATTGCAGACCCCCCAGTTCTCTAATAACCTTGGTCGCTCTTCTCTGCACCCGCTCCAGTTCAGTTATGTCTTTCTTATACACCGGAGACCAGAACTGCACACAGTATTCTAAGTGTGGTCGCACCAGTGACTTGTACAGAGGTAAAATTATGTTTCCTCATGAGCATCTATGCCTCGTCTAATGCATCCCATTATTTTATTTGCCTTGGCAGCAGCTGCCTGACATTGGCCACTAAATGTGAGTTTGTCGTCCACCCATACACCCAAGTCTTTTTCAGTGACAGTTTTGCCCAGTGTTTTACAATTAAGCACATAATTATACATCTTGTTTGTTCTACCCAAGTGCATGACCTTACATTTATCCCCATTAAAGCTCATTTGCCATTTATCAGCCCAAGCTTCTAGTTTACATAAATCCTCCTGTAATATAAAATTATCCTCCTCTGTATTTATTACCCTGCAGAGTTTAGTGTCATCTGCAAATATTGAAATACTACCCTGTATGCCCCCAACAAGGTCATTAATAAATATGTTAAAGAGAAGCGGCCCCAATACTGACCCCTGTGGTACCCCACTGCTAACTGTGACCCAGTCCGAGTGTGCTCCATTAATAACCACCCTTTGTTTTCTATCCATGAGCCAGTTCTTAACCCACTTACACATATTTTCCCCTATCCCCATTGTTCTCATTTTATGTATCAACCTTTTGTGTGGCACTGTATCAAAAGCTTTTGAGAAGTCCATGAACACCACGTCCACTGCATTCCCTTGGTCCAGTCCTGAACTTACCCCTTCATAAAAGCTTATCAGATTAGTCTGACAAGAACGGTCCCTCGTAAACCCATGCTGATACTGTGTCATGAGGTTATTCAGCCTCAGATACTCCAATATAGTATCCCTTAAAAAACCCTCCAGGATTTTACCCACAGTAGATGTTAAGCTCACTGGCCTATAATTTCCAGGTTCAGCTTTTGCCCCCTTTTTGAATATTGGCACCACATTTGCTATACGCCAGTCCTGTGGTACAGACCCCGTTATTATGGAATCTTTAAAGATTAATAATAATGGTCTATCTATAACTGTACTTAATTCCTGCAGTACTCGGGGGTGTATCCCATCCGGGCCCGGGGATTTATCAACTTTAGTGATTTTTAGACGCCGCCGTACTTCCTGCTGGGTTAAGCAGGTGACATTTAATGGAGAAATTTTTTTTATCACTGATCATGTTATCTGTCATGGGAATTTCTTGTGTAAATACAGTTGAAAAAAAGTCATTTAGCATATTGGCTTTTTCCTCATCCACCATTTCACCCAGACTATTTTTAAGGGGACCAACACTATCATTTTTTAGTTTCTTGCTATTTATGTAGTTAAAGAATATTTTGGGATTATTTTTACTTTCTCTGGCAATGAGTCTCTCTGCCTCAATCTTTGCTGTCTTGATTTGCTTTTTACAGAATTTATTTATCTTCTGAATTTTTTAATTCCTCATCACTATCTACTTGCTTTAATTCCCTAAACACTTTCTTTTTGTCCCTTATTGCGCCCCTTACAGCTCTATTTAGCCATAGTGGTTTCCTCCTAATTCTAGCATGTTTATTCCCATAGGGTATATACTGTGCACAGGTCCTATTCAGGATACTAATAAACGTCTCCCATTTTCTGTGTGTTTTTATGTCTCAGGATATCGTCCCAGTTTATTGCACCAAGATCATCTCTCATCCGTTGGAAATTTGCCTTCCTGAAGTTTAGTGTCCTTGCCACCAGTGCCTAATATAGGATGAAACTGAATGGGAGGAGACACAGATTAAATATTAGAAAAAACTTTTTGAAAATTAGAGTGATCAGTGAGTGGAACAGGCTGCCATGAGAGATGGTGAGTTCTCCTTCAATGGAAGTCTTCACACAGAGGCTGGACAGACATCTGTCTGGGATGATTTAGTGAATCCTGCTTTGAGCAGGGGGTTGGACCAGATGACCCAGGAGGTCCCTTCCTACTCTACCATTCTATGATTCTATGATTAATATAGGACCACAAGTGCCCACTATAGGACCACCTCTGCCTAATATAGAACAGCCAGTGCCCACTATAGGACCATCAATGCCTTATAGGTCCAACACTGCCTATTATAGGATCACCAGTGGCCGCTATAGGACAAACAGTGCCCTCTATACGACCAACACTGCCTAATATAGTACCTCCAGTTCCTAATATAGGACCACTAGTGCCCACTATATGACCACCTCTTCCTATTTAGGACCACCAGTGCCCACTATATGACCACCAGTGCCTATTACAGGACCACTAGTGCTCACTATAGGACCACATGTGAGCATTTTAGGACTACCAGTGCCCACTATAGGACCACCAGTGCTTATTTTAGGACCGCCAGTTCCCATTGCAGGACCACCTGTGCCTATTATAGGACCACTAGTAACCATTATAGGATCACCAGTGCCCTTAACAGGACCACCAGTGCCTAGTATAAGACCACCAGTGCCCACTATGGGACCACCACTGCCTATTGTAGGACCACCAGTGCCTTTTATAGGACCACCAGTGCCTAATATTTGACCACAATAGGACCACCACTTCCCACTGTAGGACTATCACTGCCCACTATAGGACCACCACTTCCCACTGTAGGACTATCACTGCCCACTATAAGACCACCAGTGCCTATTGTAGTTCCACCACTGCCCAATATCGGACCACTAAAGCCCATTATAGGACCACCAGTACCCACTATAAAACCACCACTGCCCACCATAAGACCACGAAAGCCCACTACAGCACCACCAGTGCCCATTATGGGACCAATATTGCCTACTCTAGGACCACCAGTGCCCACTGTATTACCACTAGTGCTCACTATATAACAACAAGTGCCTATTATAGGACCACCACTGCACACTATAGGACCGGCAGTGCATAATTTAGGACTGTCAGTGGCCAATATAGGAGCAACAATGCCACCAATACCCACTATAGGACCAGTGAATATTATAGGACTGCCAGTGCCCTCTATAGGACCAGCAGTGCCTTTTATAGGACCATCACTGTATATTATAGAACCACAAGTGCCCACTATAGGACAAAAGTGCCTATTATAAGACCACCAGTGCCCATTATAGGACATCAGTGCCCACTATAAGACCACCATTGTATATTATAGGACCACCAGTACCCACTATAGGACTAAAGGCTCTTTTAAAGGACCACCAGTGCCCATTATAGGACCGCTATTGCCTTTTATAGGACTTTCAGTGCCCACTATTGGACTACCAGTGTCCACTATAAGACCACTAGTGCCTATTATAGAACCAACAGTGCCTATTATAGGACCACCAGTGCACACAATATGACCACCAGTGCCTATTACAGGACCACCAGTGCTCATTATAGGACCACAATTTCCCACTATAGCACCACTTCCCATTATTGGACTTTCAGTGTCCACTATAGGACCACCAGTGCATACTATAGGATTGTTATAGGACCAGCAGTACCTATTATAGCACCACCAGTGCCTTTTATAGGACCACCAGTGACCACTATAGGGCCACCAGTGCCCATTATAGGACCACCAGTGCCCACTATAGGACCTCCAGTGCCCACTATAGCACCAGCAGTGCATAATTTAAGACTGTCAGTGGCAAATATAGGACCAACAGTGCCTATTATAGAACCACCAATACCCACTATAGGACCACAAGTGCCCACTATACGACCAACAATGCCTTTTATACGATCACCAGTGTCCACTATAGGACCTTTAGTGCCTACTATAGGACCACCACTGCCAAATAAAAGTACCACCAGTGCCTTTTATTGGACCACCAGTGACGACTATAGGACCACCAGTGCGATTATAGGGCCACCACTGCCCATTATAGGACCTTCAATGCCCACTATAGGACCAGCAGTGCCTATAGTAGGACCCCAGTGCCCACTATTAGAGATGGGCTGACCCCTGGATGTTCGGGTCTGGCGTGTTACAAAAAGTTTGGGTTCGGGTACCAGAACAGTACCCGAACCCAAACCCTTACCCATTCACTTGAATGGGAGGCCTAAACATCCAGTGTTTGACACACTGTCATGTGCATGACAGCACGGCAAACATGGCTTCTGATCGGCGGTGAAATCATCCCCACCGGTAAGAGAGCTGCAGTCCCCACACTGTCAAAAGACAGCGTGAACGCTTAGCTGTGATCGGAGGTATAAAGTTTACCTCTGGTCACTGGTGTTATGAACTGCTACAAGCACTAAGGAAAGATGGGAATTCTGTCCCTACAATAGAACTGAGCTGGATCCCTACGATGTAACGGGGAACCTGATCCTGCGACCAGACCCGCTAAAGTCCTCAGCTAGTCTGAACGAAGACCTATAGTTGCGAGGGAGGAATCCCTACAAGATCTAGGGACTGGGAGAAAAGGTGGACACCTCCTAACAAAATTGTAGCAGGGATAATTAAACAGAAAACAAATTACTACGAGATCCTAAGATCAAGCAAAACTGACAGAGTAAGCACCTAAGCACCCGGCTAGCTTAAGAGTAGATAATACAATGAAGTCCAGCAAAGCCAGAAGGGCGGAGCCAGACTAAATAGGGAAAAAATGTCATGTGACCAGCAAACTGAAACAAAACCTAACAAGAGGGTTCTAACAGTACCCTCCCTTCTAAGAGGATCCTCCGGATCCCCTAGGACTTAGGCTTATCCGGAAACCTCTTGTGAAACGCTCTGACAAGTCTAGACGCAGAAACACCATCCGCCCTCACCCATGAGTTATCCTCGGGTCCATAACCCTTCCAAGCGACGAGATACTGCAAACTCCCTCTATACCGTCTAGAATTTAGGATGCGGGAAATCTCATATTGCCCGTCCTCCACCACCAGGGGAACAGTGGCCAACACGTCTCCCTCTGAGACCTCAGCTTTTTTCAAGAGAGAAACATGAAACACCGGATTAATCTTCCAGGAGGTAGGAAGCTCCAACTTAACAGCAGATTGGTTAATAACCTGAAGCACCTTAAAGGGCCCTACAAACTTGGGACCCAATTTCTTAGGCGGAATCCTCAAGCGCAGATTCTTAGAGGACAACCAAACCATGTCACCAATAGCAAACAAAACCTCTTGTCGTTTTCTATCAAAATACACTTTGGATCTTTTGTTAGCCTCCTGAAGATTACCACGCACATCAGTCCAAACTCTCTCCAAAACACCAGAAAAATTCTCCTCTTCAGGTACAGCTGATCCCAACTTGGAAAATGACCCAAAAGACGGATGTCTCCCAGTACAACAACAAAAAAGGCGAACAACCAGCAGAAGCGGATGTATGGTTGTTAAGAGCAAACTCAGCAAGTGGCAGAAACTCAGACCACCCCTCTTGATTATCAGTCACAAAACAACGCAAGAACTGCTCAACATCCTGGTTTTTCCTTTCTGTCTGGCCATTAGACTCAGGGTGATATCCGGATGAAAACGACAAATGAACTCCCAACCTGTCACAAAAAGCGCGCCAAAAACGAGCCACAAACTGAGGTCCCCTATCAGAAACAATGTCAGTAGGAACACCATGTAGTCTGACAATTTCCTTGACAAAGGCCTTAGCGAGAGTCTTAGCGCAGGGCAATTTGATGAAAGGAACCAAGTGACACATCTTGCTAAAACGGTCCACGACCACCCAGATGACAGTGAAACCCTCAGAGGGGGAAGGTCAGTAATAAAGTCCATAGCCAAATGTGTCCAAGGTGCACTAGGGACCTCCAGAGGGCAAAGCAACCCTGCAGCAGGAGTATGAGAAGACTTAGATCTAGCACACACAGTGCATTGACGCACCCACTTAATGACTTCCCTCTGCCATCCAGGCCACCAAAAGCTGCGACCCACAAGTCTCTTGGTCTCAGAGATTCCAGGATGACCTGCCAACCGAGAGTCATGACATTCAACAAACAAATCTCTCCTCAGGGTACCAGGCACAAACAACCTCCCATGCGGCGTGTTAGATGGGACATTCTCCTGTGCTTTAAGAATCTCATCTTCCAACACGGAGTCCAAAACAGCAATAACAACCCCCTCTTGTAAAATGTTCTCCTCCTCCTCAGTACCCACCATAGGAGAAAAGCTGCGAGACAAAGCATCAGCTTTAACATTTTTAGTACCTGGGATGTAAGTAACGGTAAAATTAAACCGTGAGAAAAACAGTGCCCACCTAGCCTGACGGGCATTCAAGCGTTTGGCAGCATCAAGGTAGATCAGATTTTTATGATCGGTGAAGACCTGAATGGGAAATTCCGCTCCCTCCAAAAAATGACACCAGTGTTCAAATGCGAGTTTAATTGCCAACAATTCCCGATTACCGATATCATAATTTAGTTCAGACTCAGAAAATTTCTTTGAAAAAAAAGCACAGGGATGTACTCCATCCGTCTTTTCCTGAGACAACACCGCGCCGACCCCCACAGAAGAAGCATCAACCTCAACCAAAAATGGTTTAGTCACATCAGGCTGCGTAAGGACGGGAGCAGAGCTGAACCTCTCCTTTAGCAACACAAAAGCCTCAATGGCCTCAGTAGTCCACTGAACCGCATCAGCACCTTTCCTGGTGAGATCGGTCAGAGGTTTGGCAATCACAGAAAAATTTTTAATGAATTTTCTATAATAATTGGCGAACCCCAAAAACCTCTGTATTGATTTCACACCAATAGGTCTAGGCCAATCCTGCACAGCTTGCACTTTCACCGGGTCCATCTCAAAACCTTCACTGGAGACAATGTAGCCCAAAAAACTAAGTCTCTGTACAGCGAACTCACATTTTTCTAGTTTGGCAAAAAGTGAATTATCACTCAGTAACTGTAATACTTCACGCACACTCCTCCAATGAGACTCCAAATCCGGTGAATAAATCAAAATGTCATCCAAATACACAACCACACTTCTGCCGATCAAAGGTCTAAGGATGTCATTAATAAGATTCTGAAAAAATGCCGGAGCACTGGAAAGCCCAAAAGGCATAACCAGATTCTCAAAATGACCCAGTGGAGTGTTAAACGCAGTCTTCCATTCATCCCCCTCCTTCATGCGCAACAAATTGTATGCCCCTCGAAGATCAATTTTCAAGAACCACTTGGCCCCCACTAACTGATTAAACAAATCAGGAATCAATGGCAGTGGGTAAGGATTGCGTACAGTAATCTTATTAATCTCACGAAAGTCTAGACAAGGCCGTAAACCGCCGTCCTTTTTTTAACAAAAAAAATCCAACCGCCACAGGAGATTTGAAGGCCTAATGTGACCGGCGGCCAAGCTTGTCTGTATGTATTCCTCCAAAGCCTTTCTCTCAGGAATAGTCAAATTAAATAAACGACTTTTAGGAAGAGTACGCTCCAGGGACAAATTCAATTGCACAATCATAATCTCTATGAGGAGGCAATAACTGCGATTCCTTATCAGAAAAAACTTTCCAAAAATCCTGAATAGGTACAGGTAACTCCCCCTTAACTACAGCAGCAATACGCCCGTTACAACACTTGTCATAACACTTAGGACTCCAGGACTTAACTTCATTGGTAGACCAATCCAGTACCGGATTGTGCAATTTTAACCAGGGTAACCCAAAATCACCGGTGAGGGCAAATTATTCAAAACTACCAAATCCAAATTCTCTTCATGAACACCATTAACCCCTTCACCCCCAAGGGTGGTTTGCACGTTAATGACCGGGCCAATTTTTACAATTCTGACCACTGTCTCTTTATGAGGTTATAACTCTGGAACGCTTCAACGGATCTTCGCGATTCTGAGATTGTTTTCTCGTGACATATTATACTTCATGGTAGTGGTAAAATTTCTTCGATATAACTTGCGTTTATTTTTGAAAAAAACGCAAATATGGCGAAAATTTTTAAAATTTTGCAATTTTCAAACTTGAATTTTATTCCCTTAAACCAGAGAAATATATCACACAAAATAGTTAAGAAATAACATTTCCCACATGTCTACTTTACATCAGCACAATTTTGGAACCAAAATTTTTTTTTGTTAGGAAGTTATAAGGGTTAAAAGTTGACCAGCGATTTCTCATTTTTACAACAAAATTTACAAAGCCATTTTTTTTAGGGACCACCTCACATTTGAAGTCACTTTGAGGGGTCTATATGGCAGAAAATACCCAAAAGTGACACCATTCTAAAAACTGCACCCCTCAAGGTACTCAAAACCACATTCAAGAAGTTTATTAACCCTTCAGGTGCTTCACAGTAACTAAAGCAACGTGGAAGGAAAAAATGAATATTTTACTTTTTAGCCACAAAAATGATCTTTTACAAACTTTTTTTTTATTTTCACAAGGGTAAAAGGAGAAAATGGACAGATAAGGTTGTTATGCAATTTCTCCTGAGTACGCCAATACCCCATATGTGGGGGAAAACCACTGTTTGGGCACACGGCAGAGCTCGTAAGGGAAGGAGCGACGTTTGACTTTTTCAAACTAAAATTGGCTGGAATTTAGATTGGATGCCATGTCGCGTTTGGAGAGCCCCTGATGCGCCTAAACAGTGGAAACCCCCCACAAGTGACACCATTTTGGAAACTAGACCCCCTAAGGTACTTATCTAGATCTGTTGTGAGCACTTTGAACCCTCAAGTGTTTCACAAAAGTTTATAAAGCCTGGGTGTGAAAAAAAAAAATCAATTTTCCACAAAAATGATTTTTTAGTTCCAAATTTTTGAATTTTCCCAAGGAAATTGGACCCCAAAAGTTGTTGTCCAATTTGTCCTGAGTACGCTGATACCCCATATGTGGGGGGGAAACTGTTTGGGCGCACGGCAGGGCTTGGAAAGGAAGTAGTAACGTTTTGGAATGCAGACGTTAATGAGGGTCATGTTCCGTTTGCAGTGCCCCAGATGAGCCTAAACAGTGGAAACCCCCCACAAGTGACCCCATTTTGGAAACTAGACCCCCTAAGGAACTTATCTAGATCTTTGGTGAGCACTTTGAACCCCCAAGTGCTTCACACAAGTTTATAATGCCCGGGCATGAAAATAAAAAATCCTATTTTTTTCCCACAAAAATTATCTTTTAGTCACTAATTTTTTATTTTCCCAAGGGTAACAGGAGAAATTGGACCACATAGGTTGTTGTCCAATTTGTCCTGAGTACGCTGATACCCCATATGTGGGGGGGAACCACTGTTTGGGCGCACGGCAGAGCTCGGAATGGAAGGAGCACCATTTGACTTTTTCCAACCAAAATTGGCTGGAATTGAGTTTGGATGCCATGTTGCATTTGGAGAGCCCCTGATGTGCCTAAACAGTGGAAACCCCCCACAAATGACCCCATTTGGGAAACTAGACCCCCTAAGGAACTTATCTAGATTTTTGATGAGCAATTTGAACCCCCAAGTGCTTCACACAAGTTTATAACGTAGAGCCGTAAAATTTAAAAATCATATTTTTTCCACAAAAATGATCTTTTCACCCCAATTTTTATTTTTCCAAGGGTAACAAGACTCCAAAAGTTATTGTGCAATTTGTCCTGAGTGCGCTGATACCCCATATGTGGGGGTAAACCACTGTTTGGGTGCATGGCAGAGTTTGGAAGCGAAGGAGCGCCATCTGACTTTTTCAACGCAGAATTGGCTGGACGCCATGTCGTGTTTGGAGAGCTCCTGATCTGCCTAAACAGTGGAAACCCCCATAAATGACACCATTTTGGAAACTAGACCCCTCAAGGAACTTATCTAGATGTGTGGTGAGAACTTTGAACCCCCAGGTGTTTCACTAAAGTTTATAACGTACAGCCGTAAAATAAAAAATCTTTTTTTTTTTTTTACAAAAATGATTTTTTCGCCCCCAATATTTTATTTTCACAAGGGTAACAGAAGAAATTGGAACGCAAAAGTTGTTGTCCAATTTGTCCTGAGTACTCTGATACCCAATATGTGGGCGAAAACTACTGTATGGGCACACGTCAGGGCTCGGAAGGGAAGTAGTGACGTTTTGGATTGCAGACTTTGATGGAATGGTCTGGGGGCGTCATGTCACATTTGGAGAGCCCCTGATGCACCTAAACAGTGGAAAACCCCCACAAGTGACCCCATTTTGGCAAATAGACCCCACAAGGAACTTATCTAGATGTGTGGTGAGCACTTTGAACCCCGAAGTGCTTCACAGAAGTTTATAACGCACAGCCGTAAAAATAAAAAATCCTTTTTTTTTTTACAAAAATGATTTTTTCGCCCCCAATATTTTATTTTCACAAGGGTAACAGGAGAAATTGGACCCCAAAAGTTGTTGTCCAATTTGTCCTGAGTACGCTGATACCCAATATGTGGGAGAAAACTACTGTATGGGCGCACGTCAGGGCTCGGAAGGGAAGTAGTGACGTTTTGGATTGCAGACTTTGATGGAATGGTCTGGGTGCGTCATGTCGCATTTGGAGAGCCCCTGATGCGCCTAAACAGTGGAAACCCCCCACAAGTGACCCCATTTTGGAAAATAGACCCCACAAGGAACTTATCTAGATGTGTGGTGAGCACTTTGAACCCCGAAGTGCTTCACAGAAGTTTATAACGCACAGCCGTAAAAATAAAAAATCTTTTTTTTTTTTGCAAAAATGATTTTTTCGCCCCAATATTTTATTTTTACAAGGGTAACAGGAGAAATTGGACCCCAAAAGTTGTTGTCCAATTTGTCCTGAGTACGCTGATACCCAATATGTGGGAGAAAACTACTGTATGGGTACACGTTGGGGCTCGGAAGGGAAGTAGTGACGTTTTGGATTGCAGACTTTGATGGAATGGTCTGGGGGCGTCATGTCGCATTTGGAGAGCCCCTGATGCGCCTAAACAGTGGAAATCCCCAACAAGTGACCCCATTTTGGAAAATAGACCCCACAAGGAACTTATCTAGGTGTGTGGTGAGCGCTATGAAGCCCCAAGTGCTTCACAGAAGTTTATAATGTACAGCCGTAAAAACAAAAAAATAATTTTTTTTGTACAAAAATGATATTTTCGCCCCCAGTTTTTTATTTTCCCAAGGGTAACAGAAGAAATAGGACAAATTGCACAATAACTCTTGGGGTCCAGAGTACGCTGATACCCCATATGTGGGGATAAACTACTGTTTGGACGCATGGCAGAGCTCAGAAGTGAAGGAGCACCGTTGACTTTTTCAACGCAGAATTGGCTGGAATTGAGATCAGACGCCATGTCACATTTGGAGAGCCCCTGATGTGCCTAAACAGCGGAAACCCCCCAATTCTAACTCCAACCCTAACCCCAACACACCCCTAACCCTAGTCCCAACCCTAACCACAAACCTAACCCTAACACACCCCTAATCCCAACCCTAACCCTAATCCTAACTTTAGCGTCAACCCTAACCCTAACTTTAGCCGCAACCCTAACCCTAACCCTAATGGGAAAATGGAAATAAATACATTTTTTTAATTTTATTATTTTTCCCTAACTAAGGGGTGATAAAGGGGGGTTTGATTTACTATTTATAGCGGGTTTTTATGATTGGCAGCTGTCACGCTAAAAGACGCTTTTTATTGCAAAATAGTTTTTTGCATCGCCACATTTTGAGAGCTATAATTTTTGCATATTTTGGCCCACAGAGTCATGTGAGGTCTTTTTTTTTGCGGTACGAGTTGATCGTTTTTATTTGTACCATTTTTGAGCAGGTGACATTTTTTGATCGCTTTTTATTTCGATTTTTGGGAGGTTAGAATGAACAAAAATCAGCAATTCATGAATTTCTTTTGGGGAGGCGTTTTTATTGTTCCGCGTGTGGTAAAATTGATAAAGCAGTTTTATTCTTCGGGTCAGTACGATTATGGTGATACCTCATTTATATCATTTTTTTATGTTTTGGCGCTTTTATAGAATAAAAACAATTTTATATAAAAAATAATTATTTTTGCATCGCTTTATTCTGCAAGCTATAACTTTTTTATTTTTTCGCTGATGATGCTGTATGGCAGCTCGTTTTTTGGGGGACAAGATGACGTTTTCAGCGGTACCATGTTTATTTATATCGGTCTTTTTGATCGCGCGTTATTCCACTTTTTGTTCGGCGGTATGATGAATAAAGCATTGATTTTTTGCTTCGTTTTTTTTTTTTTTTTTAAGGGGTTCACTAAAGGGGTTAACTAGTGGGACAGTTTTATAGGGGGGGTCGTTATGGATGCGGCGATACCAAATATGTGTACTTTTATTGTTTTGTTTTTTTTATTTACAGGAAGAAATGAATTTATTGGGGAATATTTTTTTTTTTTTTTTATTTATTTTGGATTTTTTTTTAGAACATGTTTATTTTTATTTTTTTAACTTTTTTACTTTGTCCCAGGGTGGGACATCACTGTATTTTATCAAATCGCTGGTGTGACAGTGTGCACAGCACTCTGTCACACCAGCGATCGCTCAGGCATAGCTGCAGGCTTCTCAGTGCCTGCTCTCAGCAGGCACTGAGGAAGCCGCCTCCCTCCAGGACCCCGGCGCCATCTTGGATCCGGGTCCTGGGAGGGAGGAAGCCCTCAGAAAAGCGCGATCACATCGCGCTGGTCTGAGGGTCTCAGGGGGGCGCGCAGGGAGCCCCCACCCTGCGCGATCCTCCCCTGTGCCCCCAGTACACCGCGATCATGTTTGATCGCGGTGTGCTAGGGGTTAATGTGCCGGGAGCGGTCCGTGACCGCTCCTGACACACAGTCACGGGTGTCAGCTGTGATAATCAGCTGACACCCGGCGGCGATTAGCTGCGCTCCCCTCAGGAGCGCAGCTGATCGCCTATGACGTACTATCCCGTCCATGGGCAGAATGGCACGGGTTTTATGGACGGGATAGTACGTCTAATGTCAGAGAGGGGTTAATAGTAAGAGGAAATTCACAGATATGGTGAGTAATATTTTTCAAGGGAGAGCCATTCACAGACACCACATTAATAGGGGAAGACAGAAGTTTGGGTTTTAATTTTAGTTTTTCCAAAAATTTCCCATCAATCACATTGAGAGTTGAACCACAATCCACAAATACCAGAAACTCCATTAATTCCTCCTCAACAGCAGTGGTAGCAGAAAGAAAGACACCATTATTGTTTAAACAAGCTATACGGGCGAAACTGACCTCTTTTTTTTTCTCTTTATTCATACGAAGCGCACAGTTCTTAATGAAATGGTCAGATTTACCACAATAGAAACACAAGCCCTCAGCAAATCTGCGTTCTTTTTCCCGAGAGTGAGGTGCCATTGCTCCAATTTCCATCGGCTCTGCAATGTCAGTACATTCCTTCTCCAAACTTGGAGATGACAAGGCAGATTTACTCTCATTAACCCTTGCACGCAGTCTCCTATCCACCCGTATGGCTAATTGCATAGCCTCTTGCAAGTTACCAGGTATAGGATAAGCAATCAGCAAATCTTTAACCCTTTCACTTAATCCTGCAAGAAATAAACTTTTCAAAGCTGAATCGTTCCACCCCACCTGAGTAGACCACCTTCGGAAGTGACTACAATATTTTTCCACATTACCTGATCCCTGTCTCAAACGTCTCAATTCTGTCTCAGCTGATGAAACACGATCAGGATCATCATACAATAACCCCAAAGCAGAAAAAAAACTATCCACTGATCTAAAGCATGGATCACTAGGCTGCAGAGAAAAGGCCCAGTCCTGAGGTTCTTTGCGCAAAAGTGACATTATGAACCCTATACGCTGTGATTCATCACCAGAGGATCTGGGTCTCAAACGGAAATACAACAAGCAAGCATTTTTAAAAGAAAAAAAATCTTGTTGTTCACCAAAAAATAAATCAGGCAAACGTACCTTTGGCTCCACGAAATGTGCTCCAGAACAACTACTCACGTGTTGCTGGATTTCAGCCACCTCCAGAGAGAGACCCTGCAGCCGTTGAGCCAAATCCTGAACCGACACCATGATGGAAACAGAAAATCTTTCCTTAGAGTTTTTTTTTTTTTTTTTTCTTGGCTGGACTTACTGTTATGAACTGCTACAAGCACTAAGGAAAGATGTAGGAAAGATGTACAGTTAGGTCCATAAATATTTGGACAGAGACAACATTTATCTAATTTTGGTTCTAGACATTACCACAATGAATTTGAAACAAAACAAATCAGATGCAGTTGAAGTTCAGACTTTCAGCTTTCATTTGAGGGTATCCACATTAAAATTGGATGAAGGGTTTAGGAGTTTCAGTTCCTTAACATGTGCCACCCTGTTTTTAAAGGGACCAAAAGTAATTGGACAATTGACTCCAAGGCTATTTCATGGACAGGTGTGGGCAATCCCTTCATTATATCATTCTCAATTAAGCAGATAAAAGGGCTGGTGTTGATTTGAGGTGTGGTGTTTGCATTTGGAAGGTTTAGCTGTGAAGGAAACATGCGGTCAAAGGAGCTCTCATGCAGGTGAAACAAGCTATCCTTAAGCTGCAAAAAACAGAAAAAACCCATCCGAGAAATTGCTACAACTTTAGGAGTGGCAAAATCTACAATTTGGTACATTCTGAGAAAGAAAGAAAGCACTGGTGAACTCATCAATGCAAAAAGACCTGGGCGCCCACGGAAGACAACAGTGGTGGATGATCGCAGAATACTCTCCATGGTGAAGAGAAACCCCTTCACAACAGCCAACCAAGTGAACAACACTCTCCAGGAGGTAGGCGTATCAATATCCAAATCTACCATAAAGAGAAGACTGCATGAAATTAAATACAGAGGGTTCACTGCACTGTGCAAGCCACTCATAAGAATCAAGAATAAAAAGGCTAGGCTGGACTTTGCTAAAAAACATCTAAAAAAGCCAGCACAGTTCTGGAAGAACATTCTTTGGACAGATGAAACCAAGATCAACCTCTACTAGAATGATGGAAAGAGAAAAGTATGGCGAAGGCGTGGTACAGCTCATGATCCAAAGCATACCACATCATCTGTAAAACATGGCGGAAGCAGTGTGATGGCTTGGGCATGCATGGCTGCCAGTGGCACTGGGTCACTAGTGTTTATTGATGATGTGACACAGGACAGAAACAGCCGAATGAATTCTGAGGTATTCAGAGCCATACTGTGTGCTCAGATCCAGCCAAATGCAGCCAAACTGATTGGTCGTCGTTTCATTCTACAGATGGACAATGACCCAAAACATAAAGCCAAAGCAACCCAGGAGTTTATTAAAGCAAAGAAGTGGAATATTCTTGAATGGCCAAGTCAGTCACCTGATCTCAACCCAATTGAACATGCATTTCACTTGTTAAAGACTAAACTTCAGAGAGAAAGGCCCACAAACAAACAACAACAACTGAAAACCACCGCGGTGAAGGCCTGGCAGAGCATCAAAAAGAAGGAAACACAGTGTCTGGTGATGTCCATGAGTTCAAGACTTCAGGCAGTCATTGCTAACAAAGGGTTTTCAACCAAGTACTAGAAATGAACATTTTATTTACAATTATTTAATCTGTCCAATTACTTTTGGTCCCTTTAGAAACAGGGTGGCACATGTTAAGGAGCTGAAACTCCTAAACCCTTCATCCAATTTTAATGTGGATACCCTCAAATGAAAGCTGAAAGTCTGAACTTCAACTGCATCTGATTTGTTTTGTTTCAAATTCATTGTGGTAATGTCTAGAACCAAAATTAGATAAATGTTGTCTCTGTCCAAATATTTATGGACCTAACTGTATATCTTCGTACCGTGTTAGCCAGTAGATAGAAAAATATTTAGACTTGAGAGTCCTCAGTGGTTGATACCTTTTAATGGCTAACTGAAAAGATGGTAACAAATTGCAAGCTTTCGAGACTACTCATCTCTCTGCCATAATAACAGTTCTGCTTCACGTCACATGTCTTACCTATTGCATTATTCCTGTGTCCTCTTGTGTATAAATATGTGATTCTTCAGTTTTTGTTTTAGTCTTTGCCTGATGAAGAGACCTGAGTAGTCTCGAAAGCTTGCAATTTGTTACCATCTTTTCAGTTAGCCATTAAAAGGTATCAACCACTGAGGACTCTCAAGTCTAAATATTTTTCTAAGGAAAGATGGGAATTCTGTCCCTACAATAGAACTGAGCTGGATCCCTACGATGTAACGGGGAACCTGATCCTGCGACCAGACCCGCTAAAGTCCTCAGCTAGTCTGAACGAAGACCTATAGTTGCGAGGGAGGAATCCCTACAAGATCTAGGGACTGGGAGAAAGAGTGGACACCTCCTTACAGAAATTGTAGCAGGGATAATTAAACAGAAAACAAATTACTACGAGATCCTAAGATCAAGCAAAACTGACTGAGTAAGGCACCTAAGCACCCGGCTAGCTTAAGAGTAGATAATACAATGAAGTCCAGCACAGCCAGAAGGGCGGAGCCAGACTAAATAGGGAAAAAAGGTCATGTGACAGCAAACTGAAACAAAATCTAACAAGAGGGTTCTAACAACTGGTGTCAGCTGATGGGACAACTGCTCGCATCTTCCGACACCTGCTGCCGCTAATAACAGTGAGAGCAGGAGCAGCGGATGGTAGTATTCAGCAGCCGCTCCTACGCTGTAAATAATTTTTAAAAAACCCTCAGCTGTCAGCTTCAGCAAGGCTAGTTGGGCGAAACAGGGCGGTCAGATTCATAAGTCGCCGACTTTCGCCAAAGTCAAGTTTCGCCGAGCGAAACCCGACCATAACGTCAAGTCGGCCATGCGTTCGGCAAAACGAGCTCCAAAGTCGGTTTTCCCATAATGCTTGCAGGTGCTTTTTTTTTAGCCAATGAACAAGGACGTCTACTGTGGGCAACGAGATGACATGGGCAGTGTCCACCACCATCTTAGGGCATTGCAGTGATTGGCTTGCTTTGGGGGGCGTCATAGTGTCTATAAAAGCCCTGACCACCGACCTCCATTTTACTTCTGCCAATCTTAACAGTAGGGATAGGTTGCTGACACTGTTTATCAGTAGGGAGAGAGTTAGGGCTGGAAAGAGAAGTTCTTCTGTGCTTGTGCTGATAGCAATTGTGCTGTACAGTTAGTGTGCAGTGACAGGGGAGGATTTTCTTGTGTGCAGCAGCGCTGGTTATTAGGCTGCCTGCTAGTTCTATTGCTGTGTGTACACTGCTGTGCAGACTGCTTTTTACACAGCACTAATACTTTTATGCTTTTTTTCTGCACACTTCATTTTTTCCCACACCGTATAGAGCTGTACGCTCCTCACACTACCGTGTACCGGCTGGTATCACGGACAAATACATGCTGATTATCTGTGTGTGACTCCGGAAATATATACGGAGATTTCAATTTTCCCCTACACTGTATACAGCTGTACGCTTCTGAGACAGTACCGTTTTTCTGCCTTTTGTATTCTGGTCTAATCCACACTGAGTGAGCGTCTGTGTGTGACTCCGGAAATATATCCGGAGATTTCAATTTTCCCCTACACTGTATACAGCTGTACTCTTCTGATACAGTACCATATATCTGCTGGTATTTTGGGTACATTTTCACAAACATGAGGAAGTATGGTGGAAGAGGTCACGGACATGGGCGGGGGGGGGACCAGATTGTACTGATGGTGGTGGTGATGCATCTGCTATTAGTGCCAAAAGCACAATCGCCCCTAAAGCAGGAGGTGTTGAGCCTGCGTCATCATCTGGCTCCAGAAGGCCTGGAAGGCTCCCTTTACTGGGAGTAGGTAAACCGCTTTTAAAGCCGGAGCATCAGGAGCAGGTTTTGGCTTACATTGCCGAAACAGCCTCCAGCTCTATCGCCTCTTCTGAAGTTTCAAAAAATGCAAGCACTGAGTCGTCAGTGCAGGCTCCTGGTCAGGAACAACACCTTTCCTTGTGTCCTTCACCCCCAACTAAAGTGAAGGATGCGGCAGGCCACACTTCAGATTACTCCCTGGAGCTCTTTTCACATACCATGCCAGGGTTATCAAGTGAAATCCTGAATTCCCCAGTCCAAGATGAATATGACATGAAGTGCACTGATGCACAGCCACTGCTTTATGATTCTGCTCGTCCATTCACCCAGAGCACTGCATTGCCCTTGCAGTCTACTGAGCCAGATTCTGACCCTGATGAAACTCAGGTGCCCCTTCCCGCATACTATACCACCTTACACGGTGACACAGAGGAAGGTGCAGATGAAATTGAAGAGGAGGTGATGGATGACCCAGTTGTTGACCCGATTGGCATCCATTGGGGAAGAGGGTGCCACTGGCAATAGCTCAGAAGAGGAGGAGGATCCGCAGCAGGCATCGACATCGCAGCTGCCGTTATCTGGCAGGCCCGTAGCAGTCCAAAAACGTGTTAAAAAACAAAAAGAGTTGCAGGACAGCTTGGGCAGACGGTCAAATTAGCTCAGCGTGCAAGCCCTGAAAATTTATACCATAGTAGGAAGAGTCCAGTGTGTCACTTTTTTGACCAAAATCCTATTGATGAGGCAAAGGTTATCTGTAAGAAGTGCGGAAGGACCTTTAGCCGAGGGAAAATTCTTTGAAATTTAAATACCAGTTGCATGCTTAGACATTTAATGAACATGCACTTGCAAGCGTGGACGGACTACAAAATTTCAGGTAGCACATGTGCACCTGCTCCGACTGAAGGTAGTCAGCAACATCACATCGCTTCCCCCACTGTAAGCCCACCGGTTAGCACACCACCAGCAAGAAATGTTGAGGTATCGTCGCAAGGCCAAAGCAGTCAGGGAATCACAATGTTTTTACAACTAAAGACTGAATATAGGCCATCACCACCACCACCACAATCACCATCACCAGCCCCCTCTCAGTCCGCCATGTCCACCGCTAGTTCCCCCATATGCAGCTCTCAAGCTCACCGTAGAAGACACTCTGAGAAGGACAAGAAAGTACCCATTCTCTCATCTGCGTACACTGGCTTTGAATGCCTACATTGCCAAACTGATCTCATTAGAGATGATGCCCTTCCGTTTGGTTAAAAGCGCAGCTTTCCGAGAGCTCATGGCCTACGCTGTACCACGCTATGACCTACCCAGTCGGCGCTTCTTTGCTAGAAAAGCCATCCCTCCCCTCCACCTGCATGTGAAAGACTGCATTGTCTATGAACTCAAACAATCCGTGAGTGGAAAAGTGCACCTCACAACAGATGCAGGGCCAGTAGGCACGGTCAGGGCCGTTACGTGTCCATCACTGCGCACTAACAGCAACGGTGGGACAGTGCTGCCTAGCCCACGGTATAGGCAACAGTTGGCTGTAGGCGTTCGACCCTCCTCCTCCAGAAGCGAAAGCTCGTCGACAGAGCGCAGCCGCATGAGCACTCCTTCCGCAGCTGCCAGTGTTGCACACGAGGTGTCCCACAATCGAACAGGTAGTGGTAAGCGTCAGCATGCTGTTTTAAAGATGATGTCTTTGGGCGACAACAGACACACCGTGGAGGTACTGGCCGACTGCTTGCAGCGAGAAACTGAGTCATGGCTGGGCAGTCTACATCTTGAGCCAGGCAAGGTAGTCAGTGATAACGGATGCAATTTTGTGGAGGCCATAGCCCTGGCAAAACTCAGACACATACCTTGCCTGGCTCACACCTTGAACCTGGTGGTGCAGTACTTCATAAATAATTATCCGGAGTTACCAGCCGTGCTCCATAAGGTGCGAAGACTGTGCTCGCACATCCGTTGCTCGCCCGTAGACTCCAGTCGTATGCAGAGGCTGCAGCGATCGCTCCACCTCCCCAAGCACCGCCTAATCATGCACATGGTTGAGAGGCTGTGCGAACAGAGGCATGCTGTAATGCATTTGTGGGAGGATACAGGGGCAGGCAGTTGGAGGGCAGACATCGAGTTGTCGGGTGTGCAGTGGTCAAAGCTGAAAGACCTCTGTAAAGTCCTTCAGTGTTTTGAGGAATGCACACGGCTGGTAAGCGCAGACGACGCCATCATAATCATGAGCATCCCACTTATGCGTCTGCTCAAACTTTGACGCACATTAAGGATCAGGCATCTGCAGCGGAGGAGGAGGGAAGCCTTGATGACAGTCAGCCATTGTCTGCTCAGAGAACTGTCCTGGACGAGTTGGAGGAAGAGGAGGAGGATGAGGGGGATGATTATTTTGGGGAGGAGGATGCTTCTCAGGGGGCAAGAGAAAATGTTGGCTTGCCAAGGTCAGGTACAGGGTTTGTGGATTTAGCAGAAAGTGCTCCTCCACCCACCACTGGCAGTGCATCATTGACACCTGGTGTGTAGCCCAGCTGCGCTTGGTGCCACATGTTCCCTGGAGGATGCACTGAAAGGTAATTCACAAATACCTGATAAGCATACAACACTTCACATTTTTCCTGGTTCCACCAGAGGGAGCCCTTGAGACAGCAGTGAGATGAAGACAATCTAGCTGAACGTTAGAGAGTCATTGGTGTTACCTCAGGAGAGCAGACACTACTTTGGAGAACGCAGTTACCTCAGACGAGCTGTGAGGGGGAAACTCCTGTCAGATTAGCCTGAGGGCTGAGGAACGGTCAGTGAGCGGTGGATAGAAGGAAGCTGACTACTACATCTACTGCTGCCTGTGCTTATATTAAGGTGTGCGTAGGACGACAGGCGAGTGGACAAAAGGGAGAGAGTGACTGAGGAGAAATAGCGACGATAGCTTATCCTCCACTCTGCACAACCGGACACCGGGTCCGAGCTTGCTAGCATCTTCACAGCTAGTGGGAAAAACCGGAGACTCTGGACTTCAAGTCGCAGAGGGGCCCTTCAGTGCTGATACGTAACCGGGGTCAGGAAGACGGGAGTCTGGCAGGTACCGCCATAGAGACACTGTTCTGTCCACAAAAAGACCTCATCACAAGATCAGCCGGGCGTAGCAAGGAGAAGGAGTTAAACTTAGCTTCATGCAAGTTAGAAACCCACACACATCGGGAAGTAAGTAGGCCTTAACCCTACACAGTGATTACTGGACGTGCATCCTCCACCCTGAGCAGCCTCCCGGGACATGCCTGCAACCATCACCAGTAAAGGTATGGAAAGAGACTGACTTGTGTGTGTCTGCCTTATTGCCTGCACCCCTGCACCGCCATATACCTCGAGGGATTAGTCTTACCTGTGGAAGACTTAACACCTCGCTGCCCAATAACAACCCCTCAGAGGATTCACCCTACAGCGCTGGTCACCCTGATCAGAAATCACAGGTGGCGTCACGAACATTTCTAAATCCCCTGTAAATATTCCCCCTTGAATGAGCGCCCAGGGCAACGGACCGAGCTGCGCTACCCGTGACCTCTGCCCCATTGAAGTGAACGGGCTCGGTGCCGAGTACCCCATAAGCCCTGGTTCGTGCGACTCACTGGAACATTGGCCCACATGTGTGATTATATATTGCGGATCCTAAAAATGGACCCCCGCATTTCCAAAATTATGAAGGATGACGACTACTGGTTGGCCAGCATCCTCAATCCACGCTATAAAGGCAAATTACAGAACATCATGCCACAGGAGAACCTAGAGCTAATATTGGCGAACAAACAAGCAACTCTGGTAAACCGTTTGTTAGAGGCATTCCCAGCACACAGCAGCGGTGCAGGTTCTACCACGAGCCGTACTGGGCAACATGAAAGAGGTGTTCGTGGTGCACACAGCCGAAGTGGCGTTGGAGACAGGGGTTTCATGACCATGTTGTGGTCTGATGTCTCGAGTAACGCTCACACGACTGTTGATACTGAATCGATTGCAAGAGACAGGAGACAGCAGTTGTCAACTATGGTTCAAAATTACCTCTCCTCCCCTATCGATGTTCACCCTCACAGGTCATTCCTCTTTGACAAATGGGCCTGTCTTTAGTGCTGCTGGATCAATCCTGACAGACCCAAAATGTTGGTGATCTCACCTTCATTAAAATGAATCATGCCTGGGTTTCAAAGGATTTTGTACCACCTTCCCCTGATGACACATAGGTTGCCAGCAAAATGGCTCGCTTTGTCCTCCTCTTCCTCCGACTTCTACAATTCCTCCATTTGCAGCTGCTGAACGTCCAGCCTACACCTCAACATATGCCAGTTTTTCCACCTCCCTAACTGGGCTGTAACCCCCCCCCAGGGCCGGCGTCAGCACTTGGCGCACCCGGGCAAGTGCTGGGGGCCCTGAGCACGTGGGGGGCCCACTCGCCGTCAGCAACACCGGCTTACTATGAGGGGCCCTGTGCCAGTGCCGGCGCCCACGAGTGGGCCCCCCCAGCTTGCTCAGGGCCCCAGCACTTGCAATACTTACCTCTCCCTGCTCCACCGCTGTGACGTCTTCCGCGTTTCCTGACAGTGACATTCAGGTCAGAGAGCGCGATGACGTCACGTCTGTGCGCCCTCTGCTTGAACAGTCCAAGTGCAGAGAGCTGTAAGATGGTGACGCTGAGGAGTCCAGAGTAGAGCAGTGCCCAGCGAGGAGAGGTATTTCATTTTTTTAATGTTTGGCGCAATATATGTGGAGCATTACACCATGTTCCAAATTACTATGCAAATGATATTTTTCTCTGATTTTCCTAAGTGGTCGGTGCAAATGACAGTCAGTCTAATAAAAGTCATCACCCGTTAGAGTATACATCAAATTTTATTGAAGAAACCTCCCAATGATAACAGTATAATCTCCAAAATGGAAAAAAAACTCAGAATGCACTGTTCCAAATTATTAGGCACAGTAGAATTTCTGAACATTTGATCTGTTTTAAAGAACTGAAAATGCTCATTTGTGGAATTTGCAGCATTAGGAGGTCACATTCACTGAACAAAAAAGCTACTTAACTCCAAAACATCCTAACAGGCCAAGTTACATGTTAACATAGGAACCCTTCTTTGATATCACCTTCACAATTCTTGCATCCATTGAACTTGTGAGTTTTTGGAGAGTTTCTGCTTGTATTTCTTTGCATGAAGTCAGAATAGCCTCCCAGAGCTGCTGTTTTGATGTGAACTGCCTCCCACCCTCATAGATCTTTTGCTTGATGATACTCCAAAGGTTCTCTATAGGGTTAAGGTCAGGGAAGATGGTGGCCACACCATGGTTTATCTCCTTTTATGCCCATAGCAGCCAATGACTCAGAGGTATTCTTTGCAGCATGAGATGGTGCATTGTCATGCATGAAGATGATTTTGCTCTTGAAGGCACGTTTCTGCCTTTTATACCATGGAAGAAAGTTGTCAGTTAGAAACTCTATATACTTTGCAGAGATCATTTTCACACCTTCAGGAACCTTAACCCTTCATGACCCAGCCTATTTTGACCTTAAAGACCTTGCCATTTTTTGCAATTCTGACCAGTGTCCCTTTATGAGGTAATAACTCAGGAACGCTTCAACGGATCCTAGCGATTCTGAGATTGTTTTTTCGTGACATATTGGGCTTCATGGTAGTGGTAAATTTAGGTCGATAATTTTTGCGTTTATTTGTGAAAAAAAATGGAAATTTGGCGAAAATTTTGAAAATTTCGCAATTTTCTAATTTTTTAATTTTTATTCTGTTAAACCAGAGAGTATGTGACACAAAATAGTTAATAAATAACATTTCCCACATGTCTACTTTACATCAGCACAATTTTGGAAACATAATTTTTTTTTGTTAGGAAGTTATAAGGGTTAAAAGTTGACCAGCGATTTCCCATTTTTACAACAAAATTTACAAAACCATTTTTTTTAGGGACCACCTCACATTTGAAGTCACTTTGAGGGGTCTCTATGGCTGAAAATACCCAAAAGTGACACCATTCTAAAAACTGCACCCCTCAAGCTACTCAAAACTACATTCAAGAAGATTATTAACCCTTCAGGTGCTTCACAGGAACTAAAGCAACATGGAAGGAAAAAATGGACATTTTAATTTTTCCAACAAAAATTTTCTTTTAGCATCAGTTTTTTTCATTTTTACATGGGCAACAGGATAAAATGGATCCTAAAATTTGTTGGACAATTTCTCCTGAGTACACAGATACCTCATATGTGGTCATAAACCACTGTTTGGGCGCACGGCAGGGCTCAGAAGGGAAGGAGCTTTTTGAATGGAAAATATGCTGGAATATTTAGCGGTTGCCATGTCGCATTTGGAGAGCCCCTGTGTGCCTAAACATTGGAGCACCCCCACAAGTGACCCCATTTTGGAAACTAGACCCCCCAAGGAACTTATCTAGATGCATAGTGAGCACTTTGAACCCCCAGGTGCTTCACAAATTGATCCATAAAAAAGAGAAAGTACTTTTTTTTCACAAAAATTTTCTTTTAGCCTCAGTTTTTTTCATTTTCACATGGGCAATAGGATAAAATGGATCCTAAAATTTGTTGGGCAATTTATCCTGAGTACACAGATACCTCATATGTGGTCATAAACCATTGTTTTGGCGCATGGCAGTGCCCAGAAGGGAAGGAATTTGACTTTTTGAATGGAAAATTAGCTTATATCGTTAGTTGACACCATGACGCGTTTGGAGAGCCCCTGTGTGCCTAAACAGTGAAAAAACCCACATGTGACACCATTTTGGAAACTAGACCCCTTATGGAACTTATCTAGATGTGTAGTGAGCCCTTTGAACCCCCAAATGCTTCACAGAAGTTTATAACGCAGAGCAGTGAAAATAAAAAAATCATTTTTTTCCTCAAAAATGATTTTTTAGCCCGCTATTTTTTATTTTCACAAGGGTAACAGGAGAAATTGGACCACAAAAGTTGTTTTGCAATTTGTCCTGAGTACACCGATACCCAATATGTGGGGAGGAACCACTGTTTTGGCGCATGGGAGAGCTCAGAAGGGAAGGAGCGCCATTTTGGAATACAGACTTGATGGAATGTTCTGCCTAAACATTAGAAACCCCCCACAAGTGACCCCATTTTGGAAACTGGACCCCCTAAGAAACTTATGTAGATGCACAGTGAGCAATTTGAACCCCCAGGTGCTTCACAGAAGTTTATAACGCAGAGCCGTGAAAATAAAAAATCATTTTTTTTTCTTAAAAAATGAGTTTTTAGCCCGCTATTTTTTATTTTCCCAAGGGTAACAGGATAAATTGGACCCCAAAAGTTGTTGTCCAGTTTTTCCTGCATACGCTGATGCCCCATATGTGGGGGGGAACCACTGTTTTGATGCACGGCACGGCTCAGAAGGGAAGGAGCGCCATTTGACTTTTTGAATGGAAAATTAGCTCCAATCGTTAGCAGACACCATGTCGTGTTTGGAGAGCCCCTGTGTGCCTAAACTTTGGAGCTCCCCCACAAATGACCCCATTTTGGAAACTAGACCCCCTAAGAAACTTATGTAGATGCACAGTGAGCACTTGAACCCCCAGGTGCTTCACAGAAGTTTATAACGCAGAGCCGTGAAAATAAAAAATCATTTTTTTTGTCCTGAGTACGCTGGTACCCCATATGTGTGGGGGAACCACTGTTTGGGAACACGTCAGGGCTCAGAAGGATGTAGTGACGCTTTGAAATGCCGATTTGATGGAATGGTCTGCTGCATCTTGTTACGTTTGCAGAGCCCCTGATGTGCCTAAACAGTAGAAATCCCCACAAGTGACCCCATTTTGGAAACTAGACCCCCCAAGGAACTTATCCAGATGTGTGGTGATTACCTTGAACCCTCACGTGCTTCACAGAAGTTTATAATGCAGAGCCGTGAAAATAAAAAATCATTTTTTTCCTCAAAAACTGATTATTTTAACCCGCAATTTTTTATTTTCACAAGGGTAACAGGAGAAATTGGACCCCAAAACTTGTTGTACAGTTTGTCCTGAGTACAATGGTACCCCATATGTGGGGGGGAAACACTGTTCTGGCACACGTTGGGGCTCGGAAGGGAAGTAGTGACGTTTTGAAATACCGACTTGATGGAATGGTCTGCGAGTGTCATGTTACGTTTGCAGCGCCACTGATGTGCCTAAACAGTAGAAACTCCCCACAAGTGACCCCATTTTGGAAACTAGACCCCCCAAGGAACATATCTAGATCTGTGGTGAGCACTTTGAACCCCCAAGGGCTACATAGAAGTTTATAACACCCGGGCATGAAGATAAAAAAATCATATTTTTCCACAAACATGATCTTTTAGTCCCCAATTTTTTTATTTTTCAAAGGGTAACAGGAGAAATTAGACCCCAAAAGTTACTGTCCAATTTGTCCTGAGTACGCTGATATCCCACATGTGGGACAAACTACTGTATGGGCACACGTCGGGGCTCGAAAGGGAAGTAGTGATGTTTTGAAATGCCGACTTTGATGGAATGGTCTGCGGGCGTCATGTTACGTTTGCAGAGCCCATGATGTGCCTAAACAGTAGAAACCCCCCCAAGTGACCTCATTTTAGAAACTAGATCCCCCAAGGAACTCCTCTAGATGTGTGGTGAGCACTTTGAATCTCCAAGTTCTTCACAGAAATTTATAACGCAGAGCCGTGAAAATAAAAAATCATTTTTTTTAGTCCCCAATTTTTTTTTCCCAAGGGTAACAGGAGAATTAGACCCCAAATTGTTGTTCAATTTTTCCTCAGTATGCTGATACCCCATATGTGTGGGTAAACCACAGTTTGGGCACACATTGGGGCTCGGAATAATGGGAGCACTGTTTGACTTTTTGAACGCAAAATTTGCAGGAATCAATGGTGGCGCCATGTCGCGTTTGGAGACCCCCTGATGTGCCTAAATAGTGGAAACCCCTCAATTCTAACTCCAACCCTAACCCCTACACACCCCTAACCCTAATCCAAACCCTAACCATAACCCTAACCTCAACACACCCCTAACCCTACTCCCAACTCTAACCATAACCCTAACCACAAGTCTAACCCTAATCCCAACCCTAACCCCAAAACACCGCTAACACTTATCCTAACTCTAACCCTAACCACAAACCTAACCCTAACCCACTAACCTATCTAACCCTAACCCTAATTCTAACCCTAACCCAAATCAACCCTACCAATTAGCTGTAACCCTAATTCTAACCCTAATTCTAACCCTAATGCTAACCCTTACCCTAATGCTAACCCTAAGGCTAACCCTAGTTCTAACCCTAAACCTAGTTCTAACCCTAACCCTAAGGCTGGGTTCATATTGCGTTTTACCAGCCCATTCAACACATAGCATTGACGGACTGGTAACGGTATAGCATAACGCGATTGCGTTATGCTATACCCGCTAGCGCAGATGAATTAGCAGATGATTCATCTGTGCTATCGGTGATGGAACCCAGACGCTGCAGCCCGCGTCCGAGGCTCCGTTACTGAATGACGGCACGTCGCGAACGCATGTCGCTTTACGGCATGCGTCGCGATGCGCCCACAAATGGGGGTGAATGGCAGCATTAACGGACTGCGTTACACCGCGTTATACCGCGGTGTAACGCAGTCCGTCTAACGGACTGCCATAAAGCAGTATGAACCCAGCCTAAATCTAACCCTAACCCTAATAGAAAAAAATATATATATATTTTCTTTATTTTATTTGTCCCTACCTATGGGGGTGATAAAGGGGAGGTTTATTTACTTTTTTTTATTTTTGATCACTGTGAGAGAGTATCACAGTGATCAAAATAAATGTATGTTATCTGCCGGCCATGAAGAATCCCAGACTGATGCCGTGACGGACCCAGGGACATCGGAGGACCGGGAGAGATGAGGGGGGGATCGGAAGGTGAGGGGAGCGGAGACAAGGAGGAGGGGAGCATATAGTGACGGCGGTGACCTATCGCCGCCATCAATCGGTGGCGGCGGCCGATCGCCGCCGTCACTCAGTTTGGGGGGGGGGGGGTGTCGGATCTCGGTGTCCAGCCATGGCAAATGATATTGCGGCATCAGCCATGGCTAGATTGTAATATTTCACCAAATTTCATTGGTGAAATATTACAAATCGCTCTGATTGGCTGGCTTTTAACAGCCAATCAGAGCGATCGTAGCCACGTGGGGGTTAAGCCAACCCCCCTGTGGTGAAGCACAAAGGGTCTTGTGCCTGCGGGTCGGGTGACCTTTCAGTGACCCCGGTCACCCGACCCGCAGGAACGCAATCCTTTCATGACGCAGCATATGCGTCACAGGTCGGATTGGCACCGACTTTCATGACGCATAAGCTGTGTCAAAGGTCGGGAAGGGGTTAAATGGCCCTACCAGCTGTTTCCCCATGATTCCGGCCCAAAACATGACTCCACCTACTTGTTGACGTCGCAGCCTTGTTGGCACATGGTGGCCATCCACCAACCATCCACTACTCCATCCATCTGGACCATCCAGGGTTGCTCGACACTCATCAGTAAACAAGACTGTTTGAAAATTAGTCTTCATATTTGTCTGGGCCCATTGCAACCGTTTCTGCTTGTGAGCACTGTTTAGGGGTGGCTGAATAGTAGTTTAATGCACCACAGCAAGCCTTTGAAGGATCGTACACCTTGAGGTTCGAGGGACTACAGAGGTACCAGCAGCTTCAAATATCTGTTTTCTGGTTTGTAATGGCTTTTTAGCAGCTGCTCTCTTAAGGCACTGTCACACTTAGCGATCGCACTAGCGATCACGACAACGACCTGGCAAGATCGTTGGTGCAATCGCTATGTGGTCACTAGTTATCTTCCAAACACAAAGATCTCATTAGAGATCAGCGATCTGTATAACGACCTCTGCGGTCATTAGGAAACCTAGTCCCGCCTGCGACGCTGGTAAAGTCGTTCATAAAGGGTGTCACACTCAGCGTTTTAGCTCACCAGCGGGACACCAACGACCAAAAAACGGCTCAGAACATTCATTGAGCGATCAATGACATCTCAGCAGGGGCCACATCGCTGCTACATGTCACACACAGCTGCGTCGCTAACGAGATCGCTACTGCGTCATAAAATCGGTGACTCTTTAGCGATCTCGTTAGCGATCTCGCTTAGTGTGACAGTACCTTTAATCCCATGAAGTTGCCTGGCAGAAATTTTCCTCATTCTGCCTTTAGCAGCACAAACACGTCTGTGCTCAGAATCAGCCACAAATCTCTTAACAGTACAATGATCACGCTTAAGTTTTCGAAATATCTAATGTTTTCATCCCTTGACCAAGGCATTGCACTATTTGATGCTTTTCAGCAGCAGAGAGATCCTTTTTCTTTCCCATGTTACTTGAAAACTCTGACCTGCTTATTATTGTGGAACATCCAGTTTTCCTTTTATTGGACTCACATGGCAAACTAATTATCACAGGTATCTGAGATTGATTTCAGTGATCCAAAGAACCTGATACACAATACCATCAATGGGTTTATATTTACAAAAAAAAAAAACACTATGACACTTAAAACCAATTTGCATAATAATTTGGAACATGGTGTATACACTGGCGAATTATATATGGGCCCATATACACGTTAGCATCAGTAGATCGGGCCCATTATACAGTGGGGCATCATAGTGGTTGCCATTATATAGGCCCATCATACACTGGAGCATCATCCATGGGGCCTGTGACCTGGTTGTGTAACACGTGCTTATGTAAGCGTGTGTACAGCACATTGTGGAATAATTAGCGTTGGATGGTAAACGGTACCGTGGGGCTGCACGCAATTATCAGAGAAAGCTCAGTTCACAAGTCGAAACGCAGCATTTCCAGGGACTACCAATTGGTCTATGTGGGTTTTAGCGTTTTGGCGTCTGGGTGGATGGTCGATATTTCTGCTTTCTGCTAAAATTTGGGCAGAAACAAGTGAATGCTGTGCTGGACAACAACTAGACGTGGTTACTGACTGTTGATCTGTGCAACTACAGTTGTGGGCAGGTAGGCACAGCGCCTACATCACGGACAGCAATTGGGAAGGCCATAACACAGGGAAGGTGCAGTGGCTTCACCATCAGACAAAGATTTTGTAATCCAGGTGTTGTAACTGGCGTGGGTGGTACACTATGTCAAAGCCCAAAGAAGACCTGGAGGGGCCTGACTAGGAGCTCACTCAATCTGACCCGACGCTCAGCAAACTAATGACATCTCCATCCATGAGGAGACGTAAGGGAGGTGATCCAGGTGCATACTCAGGACTGGACCTTGGGTAGATGGCAGCTAACCCTAGAACGGGTAGCTGGGATGGCCGGGGGAATGTCCAACAGATGCAGGCAGGCAAAGAAGATGACAGGAACGCGGGTGCAGACAGGACGTTCGATGGAGGATAGCACTGGTGGGTGCAGCTGGCTGCTGCGTTAAGGTGAGCACTGCATGTGCACTGGCTCGGGTGTCATTGAAGTAGCACTCGCGGGTGCAGCAGACTAGCTAACCGTTGAAGGAAGCACTGGCGGGTGCAACAGGCTGAGATGCAGTACCAAGACCTTGATAACTGACAAGCGTTTAGGAACAAACTCACAACATTGCACAGGCATCTAGTTGGAGGAGGCAGTTTAAATAGTAAGTGACCTCCAGCTATTGGCCTGGGGACATTTTAGAGGAACGCGTGCGGCCACCTTAAGAAAGAGGAAGTGTGTGCGCGCACTCTAAGCACAGTGCCCGGAGACCTGCCAGGAATGCACGCACTGCGGGCAGCAGCAGACCCGGAAGGAGCAGGACGGGAGCCTCGGTGGTGAGTACGCTGGTTTCTCTGCAGGGAGAGAGGGACTGCAGGGCAGGCAGAGATGGGGGCCGCTGCAGGCATTCCGCCCACCTACTGGATGCTTGGTAACAATGTGCTTTTGCATGCTGGTGGTGCTCAAGTTGGCAGTGTTCTTGCCTCTTCTTAGCTTGGTCTGGCAGATGATGCAAATTACAGTTGTTTTGTCTGAAGGAATTTCAGAAAAAAACTGCCATACAGGGAACAACACACCCTTGGCCTGTTATCTAGCCGAGTCTGGGGGCTCTGTGAAACAGTTGACTGAGTTCTCCCTCTGGTCAAACCACTACCTTTTTTTGCCTGTTTTTGTGCTACAGACCAATCCCTGTCTGCACTGCTATGCTCGCTAGGTGTGCCGCCATGCCAGGTTGGATCAGTTGGCCTCATCATCGACCACATAATCTTCAAATTCCTCAATCTGATCCTCCTTCTGAGTTGCAGTTTTAGGCTGCCCTTATGGCAACTGTGCATCATGATTATCCTCCACCTATTCACACATGAATTGACCTTCCCTAACGTGGCTTTCTCCTGGCCGCGGGTGCTCAAATGTTTTGGCATCATTGAACTCCACCTCCTCATGACCCTCTTTAATGGTGCACGTTGAAAGGCCTGACAAATTACAAGGTAACGTACCGTATTTTTTGGACTATAAGACGCACTTTTTCCCAAAAATTTTTTGAGGAAAATGGGGGTGCGTCATATAGTCGGAATATACTTACAAGTAGTGTGGCGGCAGTAGGAGTCGGGCGATTATGCGACGGTCCGACGCTGCAGGGCGATTATCACACTCCCTTCCCAGGCTGGTGCGGCAGTATTCAGCAGTGCGCAGAGGTGCAGGGCTCCACCGACATTTTCTGAAAGCCGCCGTGTCAGCGTATGCACAGATTGAGATCTCGGCAAAGTCGGGAGACCAGATCTCGGTGCCGAGATCTCAATCTGCGCATGCGCCAACCCAGCAACCATTTTCCTGGAGGGCATTTTACTGGTGGCCACCGCATCGCAGCAGTGCCGGGCTCCAGGCTTTCACGAAATGTTGGCAGAGCCCCCGCACCATGAGCAGCGCAAAACCTGCCGCACCAGTCTGGGATGGAAATCTTCAGCAGCAGCTCCAGAATTTAGCCCCAAATCATGGGGTGGAGAGCGAATGCAGAGGGGGTATGCTTTCCATAGAGGACAGCGATCCCGACCAAAGCACCCACCAGACAGGCGCAGAAGTGTGTGTTGGATGTATGGAAGACTGGGACACCTGTCCAGAAGTTGCCCTACCCAAGACAGCCGACGACGAAGAACCGCTCACCCCTCCAAAGGTCCTGCTAATTGGAGAGAAAGCCGCCCCTGGAAGAAATGGTACGATGAGAAGAGAGGAGCCGCACCCAGAGCCAGACAGAGCCACGACGTCGGACGCCGAGAAGAGAGGGAGAAGATGTTGACTGTCTATTGTGAGATGTCTGCGCTGCTCCGTCGCATGGAGGCGAATCTGGTGAAATGCCGATTTGGATCTGATGGTCCCATCTGTGAGAATCAACCTGAAGAAGGAGAGAAAGAGTCAAATGTGTTATGTTTCGGTAGCTGAGGAGTGCAGGTAAAAAAGGCAATACACCAGAGAAGTTGGAATCTATGAGATTGCAGTACCCTGACTAACCACCACAACTAGAGGCAGCCGTGGAGCGTTCCTACGTTGGTCCTAGACGCCTCGTCACAGCCTGAGAAACTAACTACACCTAAAGATAGAAAGAGGAAAGCTATCTGCCCCGGAGCAGATCCCCAAAGAACATAGAAAGCCCCCAAACATGTAATGGCGGTTAGACAAGATGAAATACTGACACAGACAGAAAATAGTATGAGCAAACGTTGGGGCCCAAACTACCTAAATAGAAAAGGATAGGAAGGGCACTTACTGCAATCCCAAAAAACCCTGAAAAGCACCAACTCTACTAATTTCAAAATCACCTGAGATCACACGACCTCTACCACCTAAATTAGTTCTCTGGTGTAACAAAATCAAAACAGCAGCCACTGAAAAAACTGGAAAAAGCAAAAGTACAAACATCAGTGGCTGAACTAAACTGAGAGGGCAAAAGCCCCCGGAGGGGACCCTGAAGGCCCCCACAAAAGTGCAGGACAAAATGCAAAAATCAAGCACAAAAACAAAAAGAAGAAAATGTCTTATCTGATAGCAGGAGATGCAGACACGACACAGCAGGCTACAAAGGAAACAGGACTCAAGGATTGAGACCAGAACAATTGATCACCGGCAACCCTGATGGGAAGGCGACTCCCTTATATAAGACCAGTCAGTAACACCTGATTCCCACTCCTCACAATCTTCACTGGACAGTCCAGTACCGCTTGTAACCACCAGAGGGAGCCTCTGCTCAGAACTAATTTCAAGTCCATTCACAACAGTACCCCCCCCTTGAGGAGGGGTCACCGAACCCTCACTTGAGCAACCAGGTCGGTCAGGATGAGTTCTATGATACGCACGGATGAGTCTCCTAGCTTGGATGTCCGAAGCAAACACCCAAGAATTGTCTTTCTGACCATAATCTCTCCACTTAACCAAATACTGGAGTTTCCGTCTAGAAAAACGAGAATTCAATATTTTCTCAACCACAAACTCCATATTGCCCTCAACCAGAACAGGGTCAGGAGGCAAAGCAGTAGGAACCACTGGCTCAACAAACCTCTTCAACAAGGACTTATGGAACACGTTATGGATCTTAAATGTCCCTGGAAGAAGCAAACGAAAAGAAACAGGATTAAGAATCTCCATGATCTTATAAGGTCCAATGAACCTAGGCTTAAATTTAGGAGATGCCACTCTCATAGGAATATTTCTTGAGGACAACCAGACCAAGTCCCCACTTTAAACCGAGGACCATCAGTCCTATGCCGGTTAGCAAACCGCTGGGCCCTCTCCTGAGAGAGGGACAACCTCTCCACTACCTGGTCCCAAATCTGTTGCATACGCTCCACAACAGAGTCAACACCTGGACAGACAGAAGCCTCCGTCTGTCCTGAAGAAAATCGAGGGTGAAACCCAGAATTACAGAAAAATGGAGACATCAAAGTGGCAGAGCTAGCCCTATTATTAAGAGCAAACTCAGCCAAAGGCAAAAAAGAGACCCAGTCATCCTGATCAGCAGACACAAAGCATCTTAGATAAGTCTCCAATGTCTGGTTTGTTCTCTCAGTTTGACCATTGGTCTGAGGATGAAACGCCGAGGAGAAAGACAATTGAACACCAAGTTTAGAACAAAAGGTCCTCCAAAATCTGGAAACAAACTGGACTCCTCTGTCAGACACAATGTTCTCAGGAATGCCGTGTAAACGAACCACGCGCTGAAGGAACAAAGGCACCAATTCAGAGGAGGAAGGCAACTTAGGCAGTGGCACAAGATGTATCATCTTGGAAAACCTATCACAAATCACCCAGATGACGGTCATTCTCTGAGAAACAGGGAGGTCGGAAATTAAATCCATAGAGATATGGGTCCATGGTCTCTTGGGCACAGGCAATGGCATCAACAAACCACTAGAGCGAGAGCAAGGCTTGGAGCGAGAGCAAGTCCCGCAGGACTGCACAAATTCCCTGACATCACAATACAAGGTAGGCCACCAAAAGGACCGACTAACCAAGTCTCTGGTACCAAAAATTCCGGGATGCCCAGCCAACGCGGAACAATGAATCTCAGACATCACACTCTTTTTCCACTGGTCCGGGACAAACAATTTTCCAACAGGGCAGCGCTCGGGCCTATCCTCCTGACACCCCTCCAGAGCAAGTCTCAAATTGGGTGAGATGGCGGAAAGAACTACACCCTCTTTCAAAATAACAGAAGGATCAGATAACTCAGGAGAGTCCGCAAGGAAACTCCTCGAGAGGGCATCCGCCTTAACATTCTTAGTGCCAGGAAGAAAGGAAACCACAAAATTAAAACGTGTGAAAAACAAGGCCCACCTGGCCTGTCTAGGATTGAGTCGCTTGGCAGATTCCAGATAAACCAGATTCTTATGGTCCGTAAGGACCACCACCTGATGTTTGGCTCCCTCCAGCCAATGTCTCCACTCTTCAAAAGCCCACTTCATGGCCAGTAACTCCCGATTACCCACGTCATAATTACGTTCAGTAGGAGAAAATTTTTCGAGAGAAAAAGGCACAAGGGTTACTTTTAGAGGTCTCTGGATCTTTTTGGGACAAAACGGCACCTGCCCCAATTTCAGAGGCATCAACCTCCACCTGAAATGGCAGAGAAACATCAGGCTGCAGTAGAACAGGAGCAGAAGTGAATCTCTGCTTAAGTTTCTGAAATGCAGAGACTGCCTCAGGAGGCCAATTCACCACATCAGAACCCTTTCTGGTCAAATCAGTCAATGGTTTAACAATAACCGAGAAATTACCAATAAATTTACGATAAAAATTGGCAAAACCCAAAAATCTTTGAAGAGCCTTTAATGAAGTAGGTTGGACCCAATCACAGATGGCCTGAACCTTGACCGGGTCCATTTCAATAACAGATGGGGACAAAATGAATCCCAGAAATGAGATCCTCTGTACGCCAAAAAGACACTTTGATCCCTTCACATACAGAGCATTCTCTCTCAAAATCTGGAATACAGTTCGAACATGTGTCACATGAGAGTCCCAGTCATTAGAAAAAATCAAGATATCATCCAAATAAACAATCAGAAATTTATCCACAAAATCCCTGAAAATGTCATTCATGAAGGACTGGAAGACAGAAGGAGCATTAGTGAGCCCAAAGGGCATCACAAGGTACTCAAAATGCCCCTCAGGGGTATTGAATGCCGTCTTCCATTCATCCCCGTGCTTAATGCGAATAAGGTTATATGCCCCCTGAGGTCAAGCTTGGTAAACCAAGTAGCGTTTTTCACCCTGGAAAACAGGTCAGAAATCAAAGGTAACGGGTATTGATATTTTACAGTAATATTGTTCAAAAGACGATAATCAATACACGGCCTTAATGAACCATCCTTTTTGGCCACAAAGAAAAAACCGGCACCTAAGGGTGAAGAGGATGGTCTGATATGACCCTTCTCCAATGATTCCTTGATATAAGACCGCATAGCATCATGTTCAGGTACAGACAAGTTAAAAAGGCGACCTTTAGGGAATTTACTACCAGGCACTAATTGTCACGACGTATAACAGATATATTCTATGATAGTAACATATATCTAATGTGACAACATTCTATATTTCATATAATAGAAAATATCAACATGTATACATAGTATCTGCCAGCAATGTCTTACCTGACATAATATCCTATGTATTGTGGGTCTATACTGTGTACGTGTCATGCTGTCTCAGGATAGAGGTGGACCGGGGTCTATGCTGACCCTGAACTGGGGTCCTGACTAGTCCCTCTACCTGGAGGTACTGTTAATGGTACAGAGGTCCAGGCCGCCAGCGTAACCCTGTCTCCTGTAGATCCCTGACCACTGTAATCTAGTCCTGAGAAGGACCCTGATTACCACCACAGGGAATGGCAGGTCACAGCTTACACACAGTCTAAGACAAACAAGACAGACAAGGGGTAAAGAAAACACTGCCTTGCATACAAAACTTCCACTACAGAGGAACACAAAAGGTTAAGGAGATAAACAATAAGCGAGGAGAGGAAAAACCACAACAGGCACTCTTAGCTTAAGTCTTCTCAGAAACGATCCGCTCTGCTGGTCTGAATGAATGCTTTCACCGGCAACTTCCCCAGCAGACCAGCAGGTATATGAAGGAAGCTAATTAACAAAACATCAATCGCAGCTGGGCGAGGCTGGTCAGTCCAGCACCGAGAGAGAAAGAATTAACTCCCTCAGTGCCGAAAAACACCCAGCACCAGAAACTCAGCTGTGCGAAGTCAGGGTGTGCAATCGCAATGATCTCCGCCGCGACACACCCGTGACAGTACCCCCCCTTCTACGAGGGGCCTCTGGACCCTCAGGGCCTGGTCTATCTGGGTGAGTAGTGTGGAAGGCCCGAACCAATCGGTCTGCGTTAATATCCGACGCAGAAACCCACATCCTCTCCTCAGGACCATACCCCCTCCAATGAACAAGGTACTGAAGGGACCGGCGATTCAGACGTGAGTCAATGATCTTCGATACCTGAAACTCCAAATTACCATTGACCACCACTGGAGGAGGAGGTAGAGGTGACGGTATAACTGGTGCCACGTACCTCTTAAGCAACGATTTGTGGAACACATTGTGGATTTTAAACGTAGGAGGGAGGTCAAGACGGAAAGCCACCGGATTAATTATTGAACTGATCCTGTATGGTCCGATGAATCTGGGACCAAGTTTCCAGGAGGGAACCTTAAGTTTTATATTCTTGGTAGACAACCATACCAGATCGTTCACACTTAGGTCCGGACCAGACACTCTCCTCCTATCAGCCATACGTTTGTATCGGTTCCCCATAGTGCTCAGATTATTAAGCACTCCTCTCCACACTGAAGCAAGTGACGACGAAAATCGTTCCTCCTCAGGAACCCCAGAAGAGCCCCCCCCATTGAAAGTACAAAACTGGGGGTGAAAACCATATGCCCCAAAAAAACGGGACTTACCAGTGGACTCGCTCCGCCTATTGTTAAGAGCGAACTCTGCCAGAGGCAAGAAAGAAGACCAGTCCTCTTGGTTCTCTGAGACAAAACACCGGAGATATGTCTCTAAGCTCTGATTCAGACGCTCTGTCTGACCATTGGTCTGCGGATGAAAAGCCGAAGAAAATGACAACTGCATCCCCCGACGAGAACAAAATGCCTTCCAGAATTTGGACACAAACTGAGACCCCCGATCCGACACCACATCGGAAGGCAACCCGTGAAGTCTCACAATCTCCCCAATGAACACCTGCGCCAGAGTTTTAGCATTAGGAAGAGCAGGAAGAGCAATAAAATGTGCCATTTTGCTGAACCTGTCAACTACAACTAGTATGACAGTTTTACCTGAAGACGGAGGGAGGTCCGTAATGAAGTCCATAGACAGATGGGTCCATGGACGCTCCGGGATTTTCAACGGTAAAAGGGCCCCAGACGGACGGGTATGTGGGGTCTTAGAGCGCGCACATACCCCACAGGACGCGACAAAAGTTACCACCTCTTTATTTAAGTTAGGCCACCAAAACCGGCGAGAAACGAGATCTACAGTTGCTTTACTCCCCGGGTGTCCTGCCAAAGCAGAATTATGATGTGCCTCGATAACCTTTTGTCTTAACTGATCTGGAACAAACAGTCTCCCTGGAGGTCCTACAGGGGCGTCCCCCTGAGCCTCCAATACCTCCTCCTCAAGCTCAGAGCATACAGCCGACACCACAACTCCCTCCTGAAGAATAGGAACCGGGTCATCCGTCTTCCCGGCCCCCGGGAAACTACGAGATAAGGCATCAGCCTTTACATTTTTTGACCCAGGACGATATGTGACGACAAAATTAAACCTGGTAAAAAACAACGACCACCTAGCTTGTCTGGGATTCAGACATTTAGCAGACTCTAAATACAGCAGGTTCTTGTGATCAGTAATGACGGTGACCGGGTGGACTGCCCCCTCCAAAAAGTGACGCCACTCTTCAAAAGCCAACTTAATGGCCAAGAGTTCCCTATTGCCGACATCATAATTCCTCTCGGCGGACGACAATTTTTTAGAGAAGAAAGCGCACGGATGCCATTTACCAGGGGATGGACCTTGAGATAATACCGCACCCACTCCTACGTCAGATGCGTCTACCTCCACAATGAACGGTTGTGATGCATCAGGTTGGATGAGTATGGGTGCTGAAGCAAAACATTTTTCAAGGAGGAAAATGCTTGACAAGCTTTGTCAGACCACCTAGAAAAATCCGTCCCTTTTTTTGTCATGTCAGTGAGAGGTTTGACAACGGATGAGAAATTACGAATAAATTTCCGGTAGTAGTTAGCAAACCCCAGGAAACGCTGCAGTGCTTTAAGATCCTCTGGCCGATCCCATTCAAGCATAGCCTTTACTTTCCCAGGTCCATACGGAAACCGGAAGCTGACACCAGGAATCCTAAAAACTGAAGTTCTTGTACGGCGAATACACACTTCTCCCATTTGGCGTACAGTTTATTGTCTCGCAAGATCTGCAACACCTGTCTCACATGCTCCTGATGAGACACAAGATCCGGCGAGTAAATTAAGATGTCATCTAGATAAATGACAACAAACTGTCCCACTAGGTGGCGAAAGATGTCATTAACAAAATGTTGAAACACCGCTGGGGCAGTAGTCAGACCGAAAGGCATGACAAGGTTCTCATAATGTCCCTCCGGAGTGTTAAACGCCGTCTTCCACTCATCCCCCTCCTTTATCCCAATCAGATTATACGCCCCCCTGAGATCCAACTTAGAGAACCATTTGGCGCCCACAATCTGATTGAAGAGATCAGGAATAAGTGGGAGCGGATACGGATCTCGGACCGTAATCCGATTAAGCTCACGGAAATCCAGGCAAGGGCGTAGGCCTCCATCTTTTTTCTTCACAAAGAAGAACCCCGCGGCCACTGGGGAAGATGAAGGTCTAATATGCCCCTTGGCCAGACTTTCCGAAATATAATCCTTCATAGCTTGCCTCTCAGGACCAGAAAGGTTATATAACCTAGATTTTGGTAACTTAGCATCAGGAAGCAATTTTATAGCACAGTCATACGCGCGATGAGGAGGTAATTCTTGACACCCTTCCTCTGAAAACACATCCTCAAAGTCCTCCAGAAAAGGAGGTAAGGTTCTAGGCACGACCGCCCCGATGACCGTGTTCATGCAGTTACTATTGCAAAATTCACCCCACTTGCTTATCTCTCTGGATTGCCAATTAATAACTGGGTTATGTTTAGTTAACCAAGGAAGTCCCAACACAATAGGAGTGGGAAGGCCCTCCAACACATAACAAGACAATAGTTCTTTATGTATTGCCCCCACTCGAAGGTCTATGTTATGCACGGCTTGCACAAAGCTACCTTGACCGAGAGGCCTGGCGTCAATAGAGAATATAGGGATAGGTTTGGCCAATACACTCAGTTGCATACCTTGCACCTGGGCAAACCGAGCGTCCACCAGATTAGCCGCGGCCCCACTATCCAGAAGAACAGAAATCCTCTCAGTTCTCGTACCTACCACCACCTCCGCTGGTACGAGAAACTGAGACGGACTTGGGGACGAAATACATACTCCCAGATTGTCGTCCACCACACAACCTGGGATCAACAGTTTTCCGCGACTCCTTGCTCAGCAAAGTACGGGATGGACACCCCCCAACAAAATGTCCCTTTCTCCCGCAGAAGTAACACTTTCCTGTCTTGCGGCGCACCGCCGATCCCCTCCCTCGAAACGATGTCCCTCCTAACTGCATAGGCTCCTCAGAACAAACCAGGGGAACCTCAATATAATGGACTATAGTAGAAGGTGGAGTCCTCACAGGGGGCGGAGTTACCTCGCACCTCTCCCGAAGCCGTCTATCAATGCGAATAGCAAGGGCCATAGCGGCCTCCAGTGACGGGGAGAATCATACTGAGCCAACACATCTTTTAATTTGTCAGATAAACCTTGACAAAACTGGCTCCTAAGAGCTGGGTCATTCCACTGAGTATCTGTGGCCCATCTACGGAACTCAGAAGAAAATTCCTCCGCCGGACGATCTCCCTGCAGTATCTTACGTAACTTCATTTCAGCAAGGGAGACCCGATCCGGGTCATCATATACCAGACCCAGGGCTGTAAAAAATCGATCTACTGACTGGAGAGCCGGGGAGTCCGGAGGAAGAGAGAACGCCCAGGATTGAGGTGGACCGGGGTCTATGCTGACCCTGAACTGGGGTCCTGACTAGTCCCTCTACCTGGAGGTACTGTTAATGGTACAGAGGTCCAGGCCGCCAGCGTAACCCTGTCTCCTGTAGATCCCTGACCACTGTAATCTAGTCCTGAGAAGGACCCTGATTACCACCACAGGGAATGGGCAGGTCACAGCTTACACACAGTCTAAGACAAACGAGACATACAAGGGGTAAAGAAAACACTGCCTTGCATACAAAACTTCCACTACAGAGGAACACAAAAGGTTAAGGAGATAAACAATAAGCGAGGAGAGGAAAAACCACAACAGGCACTCTTAGCTTAAGTCTTCTCAGAAACGATCCGCTCTGCTGGTCTGAATGAATGCTTTCACCGGCAACTTCCCCAGCAGACCAGCAGGTATATGAAGGAAGCTAATTAACAAAACATCAATCGCAGCTGGGCGAGGCTGGTCAGTCCAGCACAGAGAGAGAAAGAATTAACTCCCTCAGTGCCGAAAAACACCCAGCACCAGAAACTCAGCTGTGCGAAGTCAGGGTGTGCAATTGCGACGATCTCCGCCGCGACACACCCGTGACACTAATTCAATAGCGCAGTCATAGCTCCTATGGGGAGGCAATGATGCAGACTTACTTTCACTAAACACATCAGAAAAATCAATCAAAAAGTCAGGAACATCCTGAGCCTGGGGAGAGGCAGAAAAAACAGGAGTGTTGGTATTAACACATTGGCAGCCCCAACTGGTTACAGACACAGATTTCCAATCCAAAACAGGATTATGAGACTGCAACCAAGGGAAGCCCAGTACGATAATATCATGCAGATTATACAGAACCCTCATTATCACCTGAGTAGAGAACTGAGGTTTATTCTCAGCCAAAGGGGTAGAATCGATCCCCAGTAGGGGAATAGACTTCTGTAGGGGTATCAAGGGAAACCCACAACGTTTAGCAAAATCATAATCCATCAGGTTAATAGCTGCTCCAGAATCAACGAAAGCCTGAGCAGAAAATGAGGACAGAGAGCATATCAGAGTGACAGTTAATAAAAACTTAGTCTGAACACTACCCAAGACAACTGAGCGTGCAAAACGTCTTCCCCGCTTAGGGCAGACTGAAATAGCATGAGAGGCATCACCACAGTAGAAACATAACCCATTGCGCTTTCGAAACTCATGACGCTGTGCCCCAGACACCACTCTATCACACTGCATGGGTTCAGAAGCAGGTTCACAAGGCAACACCATTCCACGCATACTTCTCCGCTCACGCAAACGTCTGTCAATTTGAATCGCTAATGACATAGAATCATTGAGACCAGAGGGGACAGAGAATCCCACCATAACATCCTTTACATTATCTGACAGACCCTTCCGAAAAAGGGCCGCCAAAGCGTCGTCATTCCACTTGGTCAGGACTGCCCACCTACGGAATCTCTGACAGTATAACTCAGCGTCATCAAGACCCTGATTTAATGCCAACAAGGCTTTTTCAGCTTGATCAGTGACATTAGGCTCATCGTACAATAACCCCAAAGCCTGAAAAAATGCATCAACATCACTCAAAACAGGATCCCCAGGTGTCAGGGAAAAAGCCCAATCCTGAGGATCGCCGCGCAGGAGAGAGATGACCATTTGAACCTGCTGCGCTGCGTTCCCTGAGGACTTAGATTTTAAGGCAAAAAACAATTTACAATTATTTTTGAAATTCTGAAACTTAGCTCGATCCCCTAAAAACAAATCTGACATGGGAATCCTAGGTTCCACAACAGGCAACCTAGCAAGATAGGCAGCAATACTCCGAACCTCAGTGGCAAGCTGATCCACACGGCCAGACAACTGTGCAAACTCCATTGAGAGAAAAAAAAAATCCTCCCCAGCACCCAGAGATACAGAGGGAAAAAAAAAAATGCAACAAACAGAAAAATATCTCTGACAACTCTGACAACCTTTTTTCTTTCACAATATTTTTTCCCTTCTGTGAGTACCATACAATTTTCAATTTTAGGCCGGTGATACTGTTATGTTTCGGTAGCTGAGGAGTGCAGGTAAAAAAGGCAATACACCAGAGAAGTTGGAATCTATGAGATTGCAGTACCCTGCTAACCACCACAACTAGAGCAGCCGTGGACGACCTAGAGCGCCGTTGAGTCCACTTGGTCCTAGACGCCTCGTCACAGCCTGAGAAACTAACTACACCTAAGATAGAAAGAGGAAAGCTATCTGCCCCGGAGCAGATCCCCAAAGAACATAGAAAGCCCCCAAACATGTAATGGCGGTTAGACAAGATGAAATACTGACACAGACAGAAAATAGTATGAGCAAACGTTGGAGCCCAAACTACCTAAATAGAAAAGGATAGGAAGGGCACTTACTGCAATCCCAAAAAACCCTGAAAAGCACCAACTCTACTAATTTCAAAATCACCTGAGATCACACGACCTCTACCACCTAAATTAGTTCTCTGGTGTAACAAAATCAAAACAGCAGCCACTGAAAAAACTGGAAAAAGCAAAAGTACAAACATCAGTGGCTGAACTAAACTGAGAGGGCAAAAGCCCCCGGAGGGGACCCTGAAGGCCCCCACAAAAGTGCAGGACAAAATGCAAAAATCAAGCACAAAAACAAAAAGAAGAAAATGTCTTATCTGTTAGCAGGAGATGCAGACACGACACAGCAGGCTACAAAGGAAATAGGACTCAAGGATTGAGACCAGAACAATTGATCACCGGCAACCCTGATGGGAAGGCGACTCCCTTATATAAGACCAGTCAGTAACACCTGATTCCCACTCCTCACAATCTTCACTGGACAGTACAGTACCGCTTGTAACCACCAGAGGGAGCCTCTGCTCAGAACTCATTTCAAGTCCATTCACAACACAAATGTCCCTGAAATGCCCATTTCCACGGTTCCAGATTGTGAGGAAGACGGACCATTTGCTGAAGATGATAGTTCACTGCCAGCCAGCCCAAGGGATCCTGACCAAACAGAAAAGGTGCAAAGTGTACCTGAGATATCTCCTCCTACAGCTGCTGGTTATAAAGAGTAAGAATTTCTCGACCCTCCATATGTTAACTCAGGAGAGGAATAGGCTCCTGAAATGTCTGCTCCATCAGACTTGGGTGCATCCCCTTCCTCACCCACTTAACCTGAAATTCTGAGTACTCCTGGCGAGCAAATCCAAGAAGATTCTCAAGGTACTTAGTGCGACCACACTGGTGCACAGAACCATTTATTTTGTCAGAATGAAGTGCAAGAGAGACAGAAATGGATTAGAGAACTGTGGGCATCTCTTCCACCTCCGAAGGAGCACGAAGAGTTCTCGCCCGTGGAATGGCGAGCTAAAGGAGAGTGTTATGTTTCGGTAGCTGAGGAGAAATTGCAAAAATAGCAAAAGTAGTAATACACCAGAGAGGCTGGAAACTATTGGATTTCAGTACCCTAAACTAACCGCCACACTAGAAGTAGCCGTGGAGCGTACCTACGGTGATCCTAGACGCCTCGTCACAGTCGGAGAGATAACTACACCTAAAGGCAGAAAGATGAAAGCTATCTGCCCCGGAGCAGAACCCCCAAAGAAATAGGAAGCCCCCAAACATGTAATGGTGTTTAGACAAGAAGAAAATACGGACACAGACAGAAAATAGAATGAGCAAACGCTGGGGCCCAATCTGTCTAGATACAAAAGTATAGGAAAGAATTCTGACTGCAACCCAAAAAAACCCTGACAAAAATACCAACACTTCTGATTAACAAAAAAACCTGAGATCACACAATCTCTACACCTAAATCAGATCTCTGGTGTAACACACAGCAATTCAGCAAACGAAAAGTGACAAAGGAACAGAGCAAAAGTGCAGCGCCAGACCCCAAAAGGGGACCAGGCTGAAGTCCACTGCAAGCAGCAAACCAGCAAAGAAAATCCAACCAGAGGAAAAAAAGCAGCAAATCACTTATCTGAATGAGAGCAGGAATGCAAGCTGAGCTCCAAGCAAGACCAGAAGAACAATTGATTACCGGCAAGGCTGAAGGGAGTTCAGGTCACTTATATCAGACCATTCAGAGCCAGCTGAAGGCCATTCGGCAATTAGTTCATTACCCTCAGCAACCAACAGAGGGAGCTCCAGCTCAGAAGTTGCCTCCAGATTATTCACAACAGGAGAGGGGAGTGTAAGGGGGAAGACAGCACCGCGGTACCTGCTTGCCAGGGCCAGGGCTGGAACTGTTGAGGCTGTATCCCCTGTTCCCGGAAGGAAGCATCAGTGAGCCGGACCAACCTCTTGACCCAGGGAGGCGGGGAGAGACAGGAGAAAAGCGCGTGCAGCAGCAGGGCGATAAAAGGCCGAAGCACGCGCGGCAAGTTTGGCACCAAAGGACTGCAGAGCTGTGAGAGGCGCGCTCTGCTTCCCCTGCCCCCACCAGATTCGGCGCTGCGACAGGCCGCATAGAGAGAGCCCCCATTGTCTGCAGAAGGACCGCTGCAGAACAGAGCAGAGCCTTGCACACAGAGCCGAGTCGTGCACACAGAACAGAGCCGAGCTGGCCGTGCCGCAGCAGAGAGAAGGGCCAAGCGTGCAGCAGCAGCCAGAAAGAGGAGTGCTCCATCCAGGGAGCACCAGCATCGTACAGGTCAGCGTCCGCCATCGCCGGCCGCCAACAGCGGGGACCAGAGTGGGAGAGGAACGTGCAGTGTGTGCCCGGTGGCTACAGAGAGAAGGTGCAGTGTGCCGGTGACGACCAGAGAGAAAGGCGCCATACGCTTAGTATCCATGAGTACTGCACATGTGCCACATAAGAGGAACCACAAACGGGACTGACACTTGCGCCCTGACGTTGCCGGCAAATATTTGCCCAGATAAATGCGCCCTGACGTTGCCAGCGAATATTTGCCCAGACACTTGCGTCCTGACTTCACCAGTGTACATTTGCAGAGCCACGTTGGGATCGTACAGGACTGTGGACCACACCGTTGTTAGCCACTGCAGCTTAAGGACTAGGGCTCAGCGGAAGGTACCGGAGACCGATCGCTGCCACCAGAAGATGAGGCATTGATGCCCACAGGACCATCCTGGAAAAGACACCGCACCAGCCGTTGCCGGCGCTATTGAGTTCTCAGCAGGAGTTACAGTTTGAGGAACTCCTGACACAAGTACAACCGAACTGCCATTATCTGAACCGTTGTTCTTCACCTTACCATATCCTTTGCCATTTAAACTGTTTAACCCACTGTTTAACCCCTTACCTCCCTGTCTGGCAATTGTCTGGGATTGTTAGTGGTGTAGTGCATTGATCACATTTTGACAGGAAGCTAGAACGAGATCGAGTCACCTTCTGATCTGTAACACAGCCTTGGCGGGCACCACCACATCCACGTCCCTTAACATCACCCTTCCTTATATTGAATGCTTTATGCTTATGAAAAAAAAAATGTCCTGGCTTTATTTTTGACAAGTACCCTCACAGAGGTGTTATGTACAAATTCAATATATCTAGCAATATGTGGCAATTTTTTTAAGATATCAGCTTTATTACACACGGCAACAGCAGATTTACGAAAATTAGAGATAAATAATCACGTTTGCGTATCTCTGCAGGCTTTGCGCCAGTCGCACAACTACTAGATAAAGATACACTATTTATTAAACCAATAGAAAAAGCGTAGGCTTGTGCAGATTGGTCAATGGCGCTCCTGTCTCTTTCCCTTGAGAGGCTGCTTCCAAGTAAAATGAGGCTTGTACATGTTCCTGACATGGGTTTCAGGCCTGACAGACCGACCACAATACAGACCCTCTCTTGCATACACTGTGCTCAGAATGTAATTCTAATGGTTTTGATGTCTGGTAGAATCCAATTTCCTGACATTGATCATACAGCTCCCCCAACTCCTGTATTATATTCACCTTACAGCGGCTTCACCCGCTGTGATAGTGGCTCCATTGGGATCCGGCGGCAAAAATGAACTGTGGAGCTTACAAAATGCAGGTTTCACGGCACCTGGTGGCCTTCTGCAAATTGTCAGCGAGGGCCACATAATGACATGGCGGTGGACATGGTGGTGGTGGCAGGCAAAACCCAAATTTCAAATGGGCATGTTTTATCTGCCATTGTAAAGGGATGGGGAATATGTATTCCACTATTTGGCATGAGGGAGGGACCTTTATAAACAGCACAAAAAGGCAGAGTGGCTGTTTAATCTGGTATTTTGCACCTGTGCTGCTAGCATCTTGCTTTATGGGCTGGCTGTACCCTGTAGTGCATTTGTTCTGAGATCTGGGCAGGTGAGTTTTGCTGCATTTTTTTTGCTGTTTATATTGAATTTATGGAGACCTTGAGTCTCCTTGGTGGCTAGTGTAGTGTAGAGTAGGTACTTGTAAGCGTGGGAACCTTTGGCGCAGGTTACAAACTTACATATTTTGGCCAAAATATTAACTAATACCCCACTATTTTTGAATTTTTTGCACTTTATTTTTCGGGGTGCAGCTGAGCCCAGGCCTTGAGTCTCCTTAGTGGCTAGTGTAGTGTAGGTACTTGTAAGCGTGGGGACCTTTGGCGCAGGTTACAAGCTTACGTATTTTAGCCAAAATATTAACTAATACCCCACTATTTTTGAATTTTTTGCACTTTATTTTTCGGGGTGCAGCCGAGCCTAGGCACGTTTGGTCTTGCATAAGGGGTGTTCACACTGGTGCGCATTGAGAGTGTACTGGCCAGCCCGCCTAGTCGAAGAGTAGTGGCGTAATTAATTGGCTGTGAACCGGACACTGTGCAGTATCCTTGTGTGAACGGCACCCTATGTGGGCCTCTATTGTGCAATTGTATACTGTGCAGTCACCCCCTCCCTATATGGGTGTGTGGAGAGTGGCTGTTTAATCTGGTATTTTGCACCTGTGTTGCTAACATCTTGCTTTTTGGGCTGGCTGCACCCTGTAGTGCATTCTTTCTGAGATCTGGGCAGGTGAGTGCTGCTGCCTTTTTGTGCTGTTTATATTGAATTTTTGGAGACCTTGAGTCTCCTTAGTGGCTAGTGTAGTGTAATGAGGGAGGGACCTCCCAAATGTAGGAGTGAGAGCCCTCACAAATGTAAAAGGAAAAACTAAAGCCAAAACGCTCTGTGTGAACATATGCTAAAGGGGAGGTATAATTTTTTTATATTTTTATTTTGCGTTATATACATGTAGTTATGAAGGAAATAATGTTTCTTAGCATTTTTCCATTTAAAAAAATGTTTGGTTTGGTAGGTCTTATAAATCCATAAAACAGGCACAATAGTCTGACAACATTATTCCCAGGTACAATATGTGAGTCAGAAAGGCATGCCGGCATCTTCTCCATGCTGTTATCATTTAGTTTTAGCTCTTTCCCATCCATCTCAGCTTTTTTCTCAGGCCCGCAGACCTGTTTGTTGGGTCCAGCAGAAAAATATTCGGCTTTCCCATTGACTTGCATTGGATTCGTTATTCCGTACGAATGCACGGATATTACAAATTATTTGTGCCGATTTTCCCGAATCCGAATATTTCACTGTTCGATCAGCAGTAGTGATTAGGTGACTTTATTCTTCGGGTCGGTGCGATTACAGCGATACCAGATTTATAGCGGGATTTTATGTTTGGCAGCTGTCACACACTAAAAGACTCTTTTCATTGCCGCATCGCCACATTTTGAGAGTTATAACTTTTCCATATTTCAGCCGACACAGTCATGTTATGGCTTGTTTTTTGCGGGACGAGTCGATGTTTTTATTGGTACCATTCTAGGGCACATGTCAGTTTTTGATCGCTTTGTGTTCTGATTTTTGGGAGGCAGAATGAACAAAAACCAACAATTCAGGAATTGTCTTTTTGTTTATTTTGTTGTTCCATGTGTAGTAAAATTGATAAGGCAGTTTTATTTTTTGTGTAATATTACATTTACATTTCTTTTATGTTTTGGCGCTTTTGCGCAATAAAAACTATTTTATAGAAAAAATTATTATTTTTCCATCACTTTATTCTGAGAGCTATAACTTTTTTATTTTTCTTATTTGAAACCAAACAGTCCCATTATAGTAAAGCTACATTACTTTCCATGACTATCCTTACGCTTCACATTAAAAGTATAAGACCTCAGGGATGAGCATCCCTAATTTTCGCCCTCATTGTGTAAATGGTCTGAAAAAATGATGGATTTTATATCTAACTTTGAAATTGCTCTGTGTTAAGTCATATCCCTAAAGTACGCCATTTTTTTTTTTACTTTTGTTGGCATTTTACTGTGAAAAATTATAACAATTCTAGTGGAAGTGGTCTTCACAGCTCGTTACCCTGACCCATAGGTGAGAGTGGAGGTGCTTTAGGGGTCCTGTTACCTTAATCTATGACCCATTCCTTTTCTTTGGAGTGGGATGCCATTGGCTGCAACTGCCTAGAACACCAAAATACCCCGGTCCTGATGGGCATGTTGGTCATAGGAACCTGAATAAAATTATACCCTGATATTGTGATCCAGTGTCATATTCCAGAGAAATCCACATTTTTCTTAATATGTAAATGAGCTGTTAAGATCTCTGGGCCGGACATAGATCTCTCTGAGGATCCGCCTCCAGAGATTACTGTAAATAAAAGGAGAAGTTACCAGTGTGAGGCTTGTAATGACTGACAGTCCGCTCTCCTGATCTACTGATACTTGTCTAGTATTCTAATCTTTATGTTTGTATTTTATTATTTCAGAGATTAGATTGCTGATATTTAGTAAGCTGCACCTCAACAACTAAAATCAGTTTAAGGTCTATTGCACTAAATCTTCACAAATGTTAATAATTTATACTTTTGTATTTTATTTAATGTTTGATCATTTTTTAAGGTGAAGGTGGACATCAGTCCATCGAGTACTACTTATACCTTAACATGTTGATCCCAAAGAAAGCAAAAACTTCATAAGGCAGATCATAACTGCCCCATATTAGAGGAAAAATTCCTTCCCGACTCCACATACGGCAATCAGACTAGTTCCCTGGATCAACACCCTATCACAAAACCTAATGCCCATCACCAGAAGTAATAATTTTTTAAAAAAAGGCATCCAAACCCTCGACCTTTTGTAGTGAACCAATCATCCCCATATCATGTTACAGAGTTCCATAATCTCACTGCTCAAACAGTAAAGAATCCATAATCTCACTGCTCTAACTGTAAAGAATCCATAATATCACTGCTCTAACGGTAAAGAATCCATAATCTCACTGCTCTAACTGTAAAGAATCCATAATCTCACTGCACTAACGGTAAAGAATCCATAATCTCACTGCTCAAACAGTAAAGAATCCGTAATCTCACTGCTCAAACAGTAAAGAATCCATAATCTCACTGCTCCAACGGTAAAGAATCCATAATCTCACTGCTCAAACAGTAAAGAATCCGTAATCTCACTGCTCTAACTGTAAAGAATCCATAATCTCACTGCTCTAACGGTAAAGAATCCATAATCTCACTGCTCTAACGGTAAAGAATCCATAATCTCACTGCTCTAACTGTAAAGAATCCATAATCTCACTGCTCTAACTGTAAAGAATCCATAATCTCACTGCTCTAACTGTAAAGAATCCAGAATCTCACTGCTCTAACTGTAAAGAATCCATAATCTCACTGCTCTAACTGTAAAGAAGCCATAATCTCACTTCTCTAACTGTAAAGAATCCATAATCTCACTGCTATAACTGTAAAGAATCTATAATCTCACTGCTCTAACGGTAAAGAATCCATAATCTTACTGCTCTAACGGTAAAGAATCCGTAATCTCACTGCTCTAACTGTAAAGAATCCATAATCTCACTGCTCTAACTGTAAAGAATCCATAATCTCACTGCTCAAACAATAAACAATCCATAATCTCACTGCTCTAACGGTAAAGAATCCATAATCTCACTGCTCTAACTGTAAAGAATCCATAATCTCACTGCTCAAACAACAAACAATCCATAATCTCACTGCTCTAACGGTAAAATAAATCCGTAATCTCACTGCTCTAACGGTAAAGAATCCGTAATCTTACTGCTCTAACTGTAAAGAATCCATAATCTCACTGCTCTAACGGTAAAGAATCCATAATCTCACTGCTCTAACTGTAAAGAATCCATAATCTCACTGCTCTAACTGTAAAGAATCTATAATCTCACTGCTCTAACTGTAAAGAATCCATAATATCACTGCTCTAACGGTAAAGAATCCATAATCTCACTGCTCTAACTGTAAAGAATCCATAGTCTCACTGCCTTAAACTGTAAAGAATCCATAATCTCACTGCTCAAACAGTAAAGAATCCGTAATCTCACTGCTCAAACAGTAAAGAATCCATAATCTCACTGCTCTAACGGTAAAGAATCCATAATCTCACTGCTCAAACAGTAAAGAATCCATAATCTCACGGCTCAAACAGTAAAGAATCCGTAATTCTACTGCTCTAACTGTAAAGAATCCATAATCTCACTGCTCTAACGGTAAAGAATCCATAATCTCACTGCTCTAACGATAAAGAATCCATAATCTCACTGCTCTAACTGTAAAGAATCCATTATCTCACTGCTCTAATTGTAAAGAATCCATAATCTCTCTGCTCTAACTATAAAGAATCCATAATCTCACTGCTCTAACTGTAAAGAAGCCATAATCTCACTGCTCTAACAGTAAAGAATCCATAATCTCACTGCTATAACTTTAAAGAATCCATAATCTCACTGCTCTAACGGTAAAGAATCCATAATCTCACTGCTCTAACGGTAAAGAATCCGTAATCTCACTGCTCTAACATTAAACAATCCATAATCTCATTGCTCTATCAGTAAAGAATCCATAATCTCACTGCTCAAACAATAAACAATCCATTATCTCACTGCTCTAACTGTAAAGAATCCATAATCTCACTGCTCTAACTGTAAAGAATCCATAATCTCACTGCTCAAACAACAAACAATCCATAATCTCACTGCTCTAACGGTAAAGAATCCATAATCTCACTGCTCTAACGGTAAAGAATCCGTAATCTCACTGCTCTAACGGTAAAGAATCCATAATCTCACTGCTCTAACGGTAAAGAATCCGTAATCTCACTGCTCTAACTGTAAAGAATCCATAATCTCACTGCTCTAACTGTAAAGAATCCATAATCTCACTGCTCAAACAATAAACAATCCATTATCTCACTGCTCAAACAATAAACAATCCATTATCTCACTGCTCTAACTGTAAAGAATCCATAATCTCACTGCTCTAACTGTAAAGAATCCATAATCTCACTGCTCAAACAACAAACAATCCATAATCTCACTGCTCTAACGGTAAAGAATCCATAATCTCACTGCTCTAACGGTAAAGAATCCGTAATCTCACTGCTCTAACTGTAAAGAATCCATAATCTCACTGCTCTAACGGTAAAGAATCCGTAATCTCACTGCTCTAACGGTAAAGAATCCGTAATCTCACTGCTCTAACGGTAAAGAATCCATAATCTCACTGCTCAAACAATAAACAATCCATAATCTCACTGCTCTAACGGTAAAGAATCCATAATCTCACTGCTCTAACTGTAAAGAATCCATAATCTCACTGCTCAAACAACAAACAATCCATAATCTCACTGCTCTAACGGTAAAGAATCCGTAATCTCAATGCTCTAACGGTAAAGAATCCGTAATCTCACTGCTCTAACTGTAAAGAATCCATAATCTCACTGCTCTAACGGTAAAGAATCCGTAATCTCACTGCTCTAACGGTAAAGAATCCATAATCTCACTGCTCTAACGGTAAAGAATCCGTAATCTCACTGCTCTAACGGTAAAGAATCCATAATCTCACTGCTCTAACGGTAAAGAATCCGTAATCTCACTGCTCTAACTGTAAAGAATCCATAATCATCACTGCTCTAACTGTAAAGAATCTATATCTCACTGCTCTAAACTGTAAAGAATCCATAATCTCACTATCAAACATTAAAAATCCATAATCTCACTGCTCTAACAGTAAAGAATCCATAATCTCACTGCTCTAACTGTAAAGAATCCATAATCTCACTGCTCTAACGGTAAAGAATCCATAATCTCACTGCTCTAACGGTAAAGAATCCGTAATCTCACTGCTGTAACGGTAAAGAATCCATAATCTCACTGCTTAACGTAAAGAATCCGTAATCTCATGCTCTAACTGTAAAGAATCCATAACTCACTGCTCTAACTGTAAAGAATCTATAATCTCACTGCTCTAACTGTAAAGAATCTATAATCTCACTGCTCTAACTGTAAAGAATCCATAATCTCACTATTCAAACATTAAACAATCCATAATCTCACTGCTCTAACAGTAAAGAATCCACATCTGAAATGATGATGATTATGTGATATACTGAAATTATATGTGACTATTTACAGGGATTTTGAGAAGGAGGATGTTTGGCAAGTGTATAATATTCACTCCCACGTCTTTTTAGTGTATTTTAGTGTATCACGATAGTTTCTTTCTGTCGTCTAAGCAATGTGCACCTTTCACCAGCAAAGTGCAGTGAACTTACACTAGAGACCAGTCTAGAAGTCTTGCTGCATTTGCCGGTCACTACCACGTTGGACATCTGACAATGTCATACCATCCAACACAATATAGATATAGAACATAAACAGTATGTTAAATGCAAGACTGGTTATAATCATAATTATCCAAAAGCTTTATTGGTAAATTTGAGAGTTGGGGAGCTGCATTCTGGAACGTTTGTCCTGTCCCCGATGTCACAAGTCGGGACGCCGTATGCACAATGTGGCTTTTTCTACTACGTCAAAAAGTTTTCAAAAAAGTTTTCAGGCAAGTAAAAATGACAAATGCTGATTTTCTTCCCCAGTTCGATACTCAGTGGTAATTTCCCAAGTGACGAAACAAGCCTCAGCTGACTGAGCTCTAGTGTCACCAATAACCACCCAGGACTTCCTGCTACGAGCACTGAAAGAAAGCACCACCACATGTGACAGAGGTGGACTACAGAGAAAAACAGCACACAGGGATAATGATCGACCAATCATCCGACCACCACCAGATATAACGACGAAACCAGAGAAATAACTACAATTGTGTAAAAAAAAGCCTCATTGAAACAGATGTAAAGACGGAATACGAGCAGAAAAGAGGAAACAGAACAGACGAAAGCCGACTTCAACAGATCTCCGCGGGATCAGTGAGAACAAGGTGCGTTGTGCTGTTCCCATCCTCTACAGGTCCGGCCACCTCTTTATGCTTTATATGTCATTTCACAAATTGTACAGGCCTGATGGACAACAGTTTTGTGCTTTTTGACTGTAACGTGTCCCGTGTATTTAATGATGGGGCTAAGTTTTGGTCATACAAATATAAAACAAATTAAATAGAACTAAAAATATTAAACATTATAAAACTATAAAATTAGAATTTGTAAGTGACAGAGATCAGTTATTAATCACTTCTCTGGCGTCATTTTGTTAACTTTCCTCTTATTTATATTTTACGTTTTAGGACTTTATTAGGCTTATCAATTTAGCAGCAATTTTTCCAATTTTCAAGAAAATGTCCAAATATTTAGAGATGAACTTAGTTCTGAAATGGCTTTCAGGGACTTTAATAAATGGACTCATTAAAAAAAATAGTGAAAACATTTGGTGAGAGTTTAGCTCTTTCACGGGAATTAGAGCAAAGTGGAAGAAAAATGTAGAAGATTTAATAGTTTTTAGAAATATCCTTTATTAAAAGGAGCACCTTGAGTATTTTAGGGCCTCCTTTTTTAGGATGTTTTTAGATACCACATAGACACCTGCAAAAGAACCCCGTTGTGGACACTGGACCTAAAAGTAAATGTTTCTGGGGCTGCAGGGAGCAGTGTGACCCAACTGTTGTTTTGGGGAATTTATTACAATTGGGCAGTGAAAACGAAGAATTGAATTTTTTTCAACAAAATGTTTTAGTTCAAAATTACAATTTTTTTCAATTTTTTTGTAAGAAATATAGGAAAACCTTCCTTTATCTTACATTTTGTTACTCAATAAGTTATATGTGATTGTAAATTGCTGAGCAGGTCTGAGAAGGCAAGAAGCAATGTTCAGCTTTTGCAGCGTCGCTTTTGCTGGAATGGTTTATTTACACCATGTCACATTTACCCCTTAGTTCCTTAAAGGGAATCTGTCAGCGGGTTTTTGTTATGTAATATGAGCACAGCATTAGGTAGGGTTAAAACACAGAATAAAACGATGTGTCACTTATCAGGCTCTGTGCGGTTGTTTATTTACAGTGAAGGTTTTATCACCAGGACATTATAAGTGCTTAGACTAGCTGGCGCAAGCTCTTGCAAGTCTGACTCCGCCCCTTCCTGTGATAAGCAGCTCACTGTCAATAGACAATATTCATAAAGAGATTGGTGTGGGTGGGGTCAGCAGTGGTGTGGGCGGGGTCAGCTTTCTCAGCTTTGATGCATTAGTAGATCTAAGATCTCAGAACCACTGCAACCGGTAAACTAAATGATACATCGTTGGATTCAGGGTCGCTGTCTCTACATAATTGTGATTTCAGATGAGGTAGCAGAAACCTACTGATACATTCCCTTTAAAGAGCACTTTACAGCTGATACATGGCCGATCCACAGGCTGCATGTAGCAGGCACTGGCTATATGAACTCAGCCAGGTATGTTTGACTCTGAAAAGCTGTGGCGTATTACAGAAAAACATACTTGAATTGTTGCCAGGGACCGAGCAGCGCTGTAGACTAGTCAGTCAGGCCCTGGTGGCTTCTCCCCGCCTGCTGCCCTGGATTAACAGGTCTCTCCATTCGTGGGAATCTCTGCCAATTGTATATGTCAGTTGTACTTGTCGCCTAGGAAAGTTTAGACTTCTAGAGCACCCTAAGTCATGACACTTTTGTGGAAGATGCTGTAGTATGTCTGGACACTTAATAGATGTGCATTGTAACGCTCGCGCCCAGACTGGATGGCGCTATCAATGCTTGTGGCCCCACTGTGCCACAAACCACACAACCCTGGAGGGGCGTGACTAAGCAGCTACCTTAGTGTTCACTGGAGCCTCTAGTGGTGAGGTCAGGCTTGTGCGGCAGGTAGCTGCCAGATACCACTCTAGGGCGGTGTCTGACTGTGGCTGCTGATCCCACTGGGGGACAGAACACTAATGACAAGTGCAGGCAAGTACAGACGGGCATGACTGGCCCTCTGGCAGGCACGGCTGGCAGTCAGGCACGGCTGGCACTCTGTCAGGCGGGCACGTACAAGTGGAATATGGGAACAGGTAGGAACCTGTTCAGACTGGAGAAACAGGAACTGATTCGGGAAAGACAGGAACACGGATAAGTACGAGTGGTATATGGGAACAGGTAGGAACCTGTTCAGACTAGAGGGATAAAGAGCCGCAGGGTGCAGAGTGAGAGCAGGGCAGAGCCGCAGGGTGTGAAGCGAGAGCAGAGCCGCAGGGTGCGGAGCAAGAGCAGAGTCACAGGGTGCAGAGAGAGAGCAGGGCAGAGCCGCAGGGTGCAGAGCGAGAGCAGAGCCGCAGGGTGCAGAGTGAGAGCAGGGCAGAGCCGCAGGGTGTGAAGCGAGAGCAGAGCCGCAGGGTGCGGAGCAAGAGCAGAGTCACAGGGTGCAGAGAGAGAGCAGGGCAGAGCCGCAGGGTGCAGAGCGAGAGCAGAGCCGCAGGGTGCAGAGTGAGAGCAGGGCAGAGCCGCAGGGTGTGAAGCGAGAGCAGAGCCGCAGGGTGCGGAGCAAGAGCAGAGTCACAGGGTGCAGAGAGAGCAGGGCAGAGCCGCAGGGTGCGGAGCATGAGCAGGGCAAAGCCACAGGGTGCGGAGCGAGAACAGGGCAGAGCCGCAGGGTGCGGAGCGAGAGCAGGGCAAAGCCACAGGGTGTGGAGCAAGAGCAGAGCGGAGCCACAGGGTGCATAACAGGAGCGGAGCAGAGCCGCAGGATGCGGGACCGGAGCAGAGCAGGGAAGGCTACAGACAAGAATACAAACAGGTTTAGATATAGGACTTAGTTCAGACAAGGACAGACACGGGAACAAGTTCAGGACAAAAGATTCAGGCCTGGCTATACAGCCCCCAGGGTGACAGGAATGAGACACACAGGAAACAGGAACAGACCTGGGTATACAACCCCCAGGGTGGCAGGAACTAAACAGTTACAGGACAGGTAAAGAAAAAATATGGACCAAAAGCAATTGAAAAAATAGTATAATTTTTATTTTATACAAAAATTCTAAAACATGAAAACAATGTAATACACAATATGGCAAGGGAAAAAGGCGATACCTAGGAACTACACGCAGTAAGAAGTGGCAGACTAAATCAATAAATACCACAAATGCATGCCATTAAAATATATACCCAAAATATCATTGTCTGCAGAGAATAAAGTGCCTAGTGCAACAAATCAACCACGGATATATACCACTGACAGTGCAGTAGGTATAGTTACTAAAAGCCTGTCACGCAGAATTTAACCTCAAAAAATTGCCCCCCGAGGAAGCATTTTGCGAAACGCGCGTAGGGGTCCTCCAGCCCACTATCCAGTAAGTTGTTTTTGATGTCAGACTTTACATTGTGTCTTGATTACTTGCATACCTTTCCTATATGCACTATTGATACTTATATGTGGGGTACACTTGTGGATGCTACTACAGCTGAGGGATATCTATGTATGTAGCCATGCGTATTTAAACTTATATGCAGATACATTTTGTGCATATCTTCTACTCCTTATATTTTGGGTCTGCCACACTGCACTGTGCACCGTATTTTGAGCAGTCCTTTACTGATATACTGCATTTTGCATTACATATATTTTTTATAGCCATACTTTGTACTATTGAGGTTCAGCTATTTCATCCATTGTGTTGCTAATTATATATCCCTCATCAATATATGCATTTTGGCACTTTTTCTTGTTGAGGAATATTATTTCCATTAGGGGATATATTCAAATTGCAAGCATCTGATCATTGCCTATATTTTTTGACTATGCAGGTAAATTTTTTGAGGTTAAATTCTGCGTGACAGACTTTTAGTAACTATACCTACTGCACTGTCAGTGGTATACATCCGTGGTTGATTTTTGCACTATGCACTTTATTCTCTGCAGACAATGATATTTTGGGTATATATTTTAATGGCATGCATTTGTGGTATTTATTGATTTAGTCTGCCACTTCTTACTGCGTGTGGTTCCTAGGTATCGCCTTTTTCCCTTGCCATATTGTGTATTACATTGTTTTCATGTTTTAGAATTTTTGTATAAAATAAAAATTATACTATTTTTTCAATTGCTTTTGGTCCATATTTTTTCTTGATTATTTGTTCAATCAGTATATAGATGAGCACCATTTAATTAGCCGTATTTGGGTTAAAAGTTACAGGACAGGACCTGGCAACACAGTAGCAGAACAAAGACAGAGCGTTTGTTGCTCAGGCATCTCCTTATGGGTGGAGATGCCTTAAGTACCCAATACCTCTTGGCAATAGGCTGGGGACACATTAGGAGTCTGCACACTGTCTCTATAAGACTCAGGAAGTGCAGGCGCTGCTGCCCTAAGCATACAGCCAGGAAGTATGCACACAGCAAGCAGAGGACATGAGGTTCACAGCATGGAGCAGGCAGAGGACAGAACTCACAGCATGACCTGGAGAGGTGAGTAAGATGGTTTATCAGCCTTATAGGCGATGGGAAGCCATGCAGTGATGCCGGCTGGGATGTTAAATGCATGATGGTAGAACTAATCATTTCTGTGCCTACGGCATTGAATCAGTCAGCTAACGTACACACGGAGGGGATACCAGGAGGATACTTTCAAACCACAAAGCGTTTTAGATTTTCCATCTTGATGCCAAGTGGGTCAAATTATGAAAAGCGAAATTATGTATCATTATTGGCTTTGATTTCATTTGTGGTTTCCTACTTCAATACTTTTACTATTACTTTTATTTTAATTGGTTCCCTGATGCTTTGAGTCAACATTCTACTATCCAAAGCTTGTCTACTAATCAAAAAAAACATTTTTAGATATCATATTCTCCAGTTTAAAATAAAAATAGCAGACACTTCCTGTATCAGCGTCATTCTGGTGACGTCGGCATCGGGTCTCCGAGGGCTCACAAGACATTGTTCTACCACATGAGCCCTGCATCCAATCAGCAGTCCTTCACACTTCCTTTTGATGAACCTGAAAGAAGTGTTAGAATTGCAGCCCAACACCAGCCTCTGATTGGCTGCATGTTGGCAGGGTATTATTCAGGATACTCTCCAAGAGGGTGACAACAGAGCTTCTTTATTCAGGAACAAACAGGAACAATATATAATAAGCTTAATAGATCAGGAAGAAATCATTTCTGTGTCTGTATCTGTGCAGCATCTACAGCAGGCTGCTTCTCTCATACACAGACACAGGAAAAAACAGGAAATACTGTGCTGTTCCATTTGTCTGGTTTTTGTATTGCATTATTTCCATGCTGTGTATAATCTATTCTTGCATGCTCTCTGATGTCACCTGGTGGCCCTTTCTGTGTGGCAGCCTGTAACTAATTAATTCTGGTACATGCCTTTCACTTCCTGTGCTGAGGTCACTCCTTCTTCCTGTTAGCAGCCATCTGCTTTGTTAGTTCTTTATGGGAGAGACACGCTTTGCACCGAGCTGTGAAAGGCATCAGTTTTCGACCACCACCTACACTCTCTTGCTGCTCACACTTGCAGCCATACTTGGTGCTACATCTTCCAGCACCTCGTTTTCACCTGCATTTCTGGAGAAGTTACTGTATACCAATCATAAGCTGTATGTCCAGATTTCCAAATAAACAAGTCTGGACTTCACAATCCCTGGTGTGCATCATCTCTCCGGACGCTGAACAGCACTGGTCCTGTCTGCTCTGCATGAGGAAGCGGAAGGTAGGAAAACTCTCCCAGCCCCAATCAACTATACCTCCATTCGCCTCATGTGGGGACAGAACAGTCGAAAAGTGCCTTGAAGCCCGGCCAGAATTACCCTTATATCCCTATCCTCGTGCCTGCGCTCAATCTGCTCACATACTGCAGCCCTGCTCTGCTAATAAACTGCAGCATCACCCCAGACCGCATGTGCATAGAGACTCTGTATGTTATACTACATCGCTGCAGATTGTCAGACTGGAAAACCCCACAATTCGCTAAAAACACCTTGGGAATCTTACCAGGACGTCTTAACTAAGCTGCACTGCGATTTCCGGCCCCCAATTGAAAAGTTCAGTTTCTTAAAGAGACAGCGCACCTTAAATCAAAATGGCCAAAAAAGACCCTGCATAGTCTGCCACTGCTGAAACAGAGCAACTACAACCTGACACTGCCCATCATGAAGACCAGGAAGCAGAACCCACGCTTCCAGGAGACCAAGTCATTCGACAAAAACGCTCTGTCAAACCAACCATAAAAGCTGTAGAAAATTATCACAATACGAACGATGAGTACAACGACAACCTGGACGACCTATGGGAGCGAGTTACCTCCCTCATGTCAAGCGTCCAACGCCACAAAGATGATGCAGTGATTTTACAGGATACTATAAGACGGCTAGAAACGGCCCATGGTAGATACAAGAGACTGTCCACAAGGTATGCCGCCTTCCTAAAAGACTCTAATATTGACGAAGCCTCATCAGAGTTATGCAAAGTAGATTCCACAGACAGAGAAAGGAACGCCACCGTGCAAGACGCCAAAGATAAAGCGGTGCTCTGTATTGCTCATCTGCAAGAATCAAGATCCCACAGGTCAGGTTCATCCAGACGCTCTTTCGGTCGTACAAATCATCCTGCTCAATAACTTCAGCCCTCAGCGACAGAATTCTAGAGGCCCGCTTAAATGCAGAGCGATCCAAACTAAGACATTCCTTTACAGAAAAGAAAGCAGAAGCAGAGACAGTAGCCAAGAAAGCAGCAACAGAAGCAGAGGCAGTAGCCAAGAAAGCAGCAACAGAAGCAGAGGCAGTAGCCAAGAAAGCAGCAACAGAAGCAGAGGCAGAAGCCAAGAAAGCAGAGGCAGAAGCAGAGGCAGTAGCAAAGAAAGCAGCAACAGAAGCAGAGGCAGAAGCCAAGAAAGCAGAGGCAGAAGCAGAGGCTCAAGCAAAGATTCTTCAAACTCAAATAGAGGAAGAAATCATGCTAGCTGAAGTAAAAATACTCGAGCAAGCATTGAAGCAAAACCTCGAACCGATTTGCCTACCACCACAGGAAGAAGCTTACCCAGCTGTTCGTACCAGCGACTACTTGCAGAAACAGATATCTGCAGCGCACACCTTCTCCAGCAACATTCAACCCAACATTGTGGAAACGTCCATGTCGGCCCAACTTACAGTGCCAGTGGCACCAACAGCCTCCGCAGAAACCCAAGACCAATGCCATAATTCGTCCCCTCTGGAGCAGTCATCACCGCAAGACTACCACAAGGCGCACTCCAGCCCGCCTCCACAGTTCAAGCAGCAGTCATCAGAATATTCAGAGATTAAGCCACCACAGCTCAACCCTGCAGCAACATCATTCTACCCGGGAACAATTCACCCTTCCACGCCTCACAGCTTATACGCCCGAGGGGCACCACAAGCTAACACGGTAGCAAGGAGTAAAGGATCAGACATGTCCGAGTTTGCCAGGCTCATGGTGAGCAGAGAGCTAATCAACACCAGTCTCTCAAAATTCGACGACCATGCAGAGAACTACAGAGCCTAGAAAGCAACTTTCAAGGCCGCCATTGCTGACCTCAATATATCTGCAGAGCAGGAGCTCGACCTCATGGTCAAATGGATGGGTCCAGAATCCACAAACCGTATCAAGAGTCTTAGGACCGTCTATGTGGGACAAGCTGAAGCAGGTCTGGCTGCTGCCTGGCAGAGACTCGAAAGAACCTACAGCAGCGCTCAAGCCATAGAAAAGTCCCTATTTAAGAGACTACAGAATGTTCCAAGGATCAATCTTAAGGAAGCCCACAAACTTCTGGACTTAAGTGATCTGCTTATGGAGCTGGAACTTGCGAAAAGAGACTCCCGTCTGTCTGGACTGTGCTACCTGGACACTGCTCATGGGGTGAACCCAATCGTCTCAAAGTTGCCACATAGTCTGCAAGAGAAGTGGGCAGTGTGCGTCTCCAGGTACAAAAGGTCACATGATGTCACCTTTCCTCCATTCATTCAGTTCTGCAAGTTCGTCTATGAACAGGCCCAAATGAGGAATGACCCTAGTCTAGACTTCCTGGAGTCCAACACTGCAGCTCCAGCAACATCCTCATCAAGGTATGAAAGCATCACACACAGACGCAAGGACTTGAGGAACAGTGTAAGTGTCAGGAAGACTAACCTGCCACCACCTGCAGTACCCGCTGATAAGCATACACTATTCCGTCGAGGGATAAATCTTTCAATCGTGAGTGTCCCATTCGCAAAAAAACACACTCATTGATCAAATGTAGAGGCTTCAGGTCCAAAACCATGCAGGAGCGCAAGAAAATCCTCAGCGAACTTGGGATATGTTTCAAGTGCTGCGCCTCATTAGAACACATGGCCAAGGACTGTAAATCTTCCATTAAGTGTGAAGAGTGTCATAGCAACAAACACCCATCAGCCTTGCATCTAACCTCAGCCACCAGCAATCCAGCAGTTGCAGTGACCCCTAGTCCAGCAGCAAGCCATGGCAGGGAGCCACAGAACTGAGTCGCACAGCCAGGGCCTGTGGGGTACTCGGCACCGAGCCCGTTCAGTTCAATGGGGGATGTCACGGGTAGCGCAGCTCGGTCCATTGCCCTGGGCGATCACCATAAAATGTGGGATATTCACAGGGGATTAAAGTATATACAGTTTGTTCGTGACGCCACCTGTGGTACCTGGTCAGGATGACCAGCGCTGCAGGGTAGATCCTCTGAGGGGTTGTTACTGAGCAGCAAGGTGTTAAGTCTTCCACAGGCAAGACTGATCCCTAAGGGTATATGGCGGTGTAGGGGTGCAGGATCAATAAGGCAGACACACACACAAAAGTCTCTTTCTGTACCTTTACTGATGGTAGTTGCAGGCACGTCCCGGGAAGCTGTCAGGGTGGAGGATGCACTTCCAGTAATCCCACTGAGTAGGTGTAGGGCCTCCATTCTCCTGTATGTGTGTGAGTTTCTGACCTGTATAGAACGAAGTCTAACTCTGTCTTCAGTTATACGCCCGGCTGACTTTGTGGTGAGGCCTTCTCTAAGATAGAACAGTGTCTCTGTATGCAGGGCCCTGCTAGACTCCTGTCTTCCTGACCCCGGTTACGTATCAGCACTGATGAGCGCCTGCGACATGAAGTCCCACAGGGTCTCCGGTATCTCCTACTAGTCGTGTAGATGCTAGCAAGCTCGGACCCGGTGTCTGGTGGTGCAGAGTAGAGGTAAGCGATCAATGCTGTTTCAACCTCTGTCACTCTCTTCTTCCTTCCACTTGCCTTTCATCCTACTTCGACCTTCAGCATAAGCACACACTAGCAGTAGATGGCAGATTCTCCTTTCTCTTCACCACTCTCAAAGCGTCGGCACGCTTACTCACTGAAAATACCTCAGTTGACTCAGTTCTGACCAGGCTGAAGTGGCTATCTTCCTCCACTATTACTGGACTCCACACAGTAAACTGAGTATACGCTGTAGTCTTCAGTCTTTCAGTAACTCTCTCTTTCTCAGAACTCGTCTCTCACTGATCTGAGGTGACTAGACTGACTTGAGATGTGATCTAGTCTGAGGTAACCTGAAATCTGATCTAGTCTGAGGTAACTCATGTGTCTACACTGCCTTTATAAACTGCGAAAAGGCTCCCCCTAGTGGATCTGGGAAATAGTGCAGATGTGTTGTGTGCATATAGGTCACTGTGGGTTTACCTTCTGTTGCATCCTCCTGGGAACATGTGGCTCCAGACACAGCTGGGCTACACAGAACCACGACAAGTCTACCACGGCTGTCTCCTGCTCATGCTCAGAGGTATGTGGGGAGAACCAATGTGCTAAATGCTGTGCCAGGATATGCCTAATCAGAGTTTATCCAGAAGGGCATCCAGAGAAGGCAGTAAAAATATATGCCATCATTGACGACCAGAGCAATCGATCTCTAGCTGGACCTAAGTTCTTTGAAGCCTTTGGTATCAGGGGACCAGCAACACCCTACACTCTAAATACCTGCTCGGGTCGCATAGAGACTAGCGGTAGAAGGGCACAAGGTTTTATTGCTTCCCCTATCAACGGAGGCATAGAAATACCCCTACCTACATTAATCGAATGCGATCAAATACCGACCAAAGGGATGAAATCCCTACCCCGGAAGCTGCGTTCCACCATCCACACTTAAGGCACTTAACCAGCGTTATCCCACCTATGGACACAGATGCTGAAATCTTACTTCTGCTCGGCAGAGACAATTTAAGGATACATAAGGTCCGCCAACAGTGTAATGGTCCTGACTACACCCCCTATACCCAGAAACTCGACTTGGGGTGGGTAGTCATAGGAAATGTATGCTTGGACCAAACAGGAGTCAATTCCTTTAAGACCTACGTACGCGGAATGGATGCACTACTTTCTGCAAACCATGCCCTCTTCACTACGAGGTGAAAGAGAAGCCTCCAGATCCCGTACAGCTGCCTGATGTCATCCCTTCTCCCTATGCAGACGACTTGGGAAGATCAGTGTTTCGTACCACTAAGGATGACAACAAAGTAGCCCCGTCAATGGAAGACAAGGAATTTGTCAAGATAATGGACAATGAGTTCCTTAAGGACGAGACTAATCACTGGGTTTTTCCCCTACCCTTCAGAGCTACCAAGGTAAGGCTCCCGAACAACTGTGAACAAGCATTGTCCAGATTCAACTCTCTCCAGCGCACACTAAGCAACAAACCGGAGATGAAAGAGCACATTGTCACCTTTATGGGCAAAATATTCCATAATAACCATGCGAAGCCAGCGCCTCCCTTAAAGGAAAACGAGGAGTGCTGGTACCTACCCTCATTCGGAGTATATCGCCCACGAAAACTTAAGCAAATTAGAGTTGTCTTTGATTCAAGCCCCAAACATCAAGGCATATCTCTCAACAACGTCCTCCTCACGGGCCCTAATATAACAAACAACTTAGTAGGAGTGTTGATGAGGTTCAGGAAAGAGCCCATCGCCATCACTGCCGACATTGAACAGATGTTCCACTGTTTTATAGTCAGAGAGGATCACAGGACTTTCCTCAGGTTCTTGTTGCACAAGGACAGCGACCCCAGCAAAGAGATGGTGGAGTATCGCATGAGGGTGCACGTATTCGGGAACAGCCCTTCACCCACTGTGGTAACCTATGGCCTGCGGAGAACTGCACTGGAAGGAGAGTCTGAATATGGAACAGACGCCAGAGACTTTGTAGAGAAAGACTTCTACGTAGATGATGGACTGAAATCTCTACCCACAGAAGAAGCGGCGATTGACCTGCTTAATAGGACCCAAGGCATGCTGTACCGAACCAAGCTTAGACTGCACAAAATTGCTTCAAACAGCCCAGCTGTCACGAGAGCCTTTGAGTCAAGTGACCACGCACCAGGATTCAAGGACATAGACCTGGGACCAGACCGTCCGCCTGTGCAGAGAAGCTTAGGCCTGAGGTGGAACCTGTCAGCCGACACCTTTGGGTTTCAAATCAACTGTGCAGATAAACCATTCACTAAACGTGGTGTCCTGTCAGTGGTGAACAGCTTATATGATCCACTGGGATTCGTAGCACCAATTACCATACAAGGTAAATCCCTTCTGAGACAGCTTTCCGAAACCGTCAAAGACTGGGATGCCCCACTCCCTCCTGATAAGGAACCAAAATGGGAAACTTGGAAGCAGTCCTTGTGTGCCTTGGATGAGATCCACATACCAAGATGCTACGCCACAACCTCACTTGCCGCTAGCACTAGGACAGAACTCCATGTGTTCTCGGATGCATCCACGGAGGCCATTGCAGCCGTTGCCTATCTGAAGGTGACGGGATCCGACAATCAAGATCACGTTGGGTTCGTCTTCGGCAAGGCTAAGTTGGCTCCCAAGCCTGACCACACTATTCCCAGGCTCGAACTCTGTGGGACTGTGCTTGCGGTAGAACTCGCAGACTTTATACAGCATGAGCTGGACACCAACATAGATGACGTACAATACTACACTGACAGTAAGGTCGTCCTATTTTACATCTACAACCAAACAAGGCGCTTCTACGTGTACGTCAGTAACCGCATCGAGAGAATAAGGAGGTCTTCCAAGCCTGAGCAGTGGCACTATATCCCATCTGAGTTTAATCCAGCGGACCACGCCACTAGACCTATGCCTATAAGTTATTTTGCTAACTCTTCTTGGCTTTCAGGTCCGAAGTTTCTGCTGGAACAGAAAGGAAGTGAACGTGTCCAGGAAGACTTCAGCATCCAGGATCCGGATAACGATCCAGAAGTCCGCTCTGATGTCAGTGCTCTGGCCACGAACACTAAACCAACCTCCAGCCTCGGTTGCCGGCGCTTCGAACACTTCTCCAACTGGATGAAACTCGTCAAGACCATCGCAAGGTTAGTCCACATTGCGAAATCTTATCACGACTCACATGGAAACAAAAACTGTCATGGTTGGTACGTCTGCCATAAACCGCTCTCTACTGCGGACATTCCGGTAGGATAAAAGATAAGCAGAACACTGCCGCAGTACTTTGTCCATTGGACTACTGTGAGTCAGAGATAGTTTTGCCTAGTGCGGCTTCTCTGATCCAAAGATGGGTTACCTTTGGATTACCTCAAAAACGGACTTAAAGACATTCATTTACCTCATTTCGAAGTTATTATTGCATTTCATGCATGTTTATATGTTTGTTTTTTCTAGGTTGTTGGACTTCATTTCAAAAGCACTAGTATAGTGAAATCCATTACGTAATTTCAGACAGGGAGTGTGCTGTTCCATTTGTCTGGTTTTTGTATTGTATTATTTCCATGCTGTGTATAATCTATTCTTGCATGCTCTCTGCTGTCACCTGGTGGCCCTTTCTGTGTGGCAGCCTGTAACTAATTAATTCTGGTACATGCCTTTCACTTCCTGTGCTGAGGTCACTCCTTCTTCTTCCTGTTAGCAGCCATTTGCTTTGTTAGTTCTTTATGGGAGAGACACGCTTTGCACCGAGTTGTGAAAGGCATCAGTTTTCGACCACCACCTACACTCTTGCTGCTCACACTTGCAGCCATACTTGGTGCTACATCTTCCAGCACCTCGTTTTCACCTGCATTTCTGGAGAGTTACTGTATACCAATCAAAAGCTGTATGTCCAGATTTCCAAATAAACAAGTCTGGACTTCACAATCCCTGGTGTGCATCATCTCTCCGGACGCTGAACAGCACTGGTCCTGTCTGCTCTGCATGAGGAAGTGGAAGGTAGGAAAACTCTCCCAGCCCCAATCAACTATACCTCCATTCGCCTCATGTGGGGACAGAACAAATACAGTCACATGCTCTTCCTGTGTGAGCCTCTGGGAGTTTTTTTTTGTTCTAACTTTATACACAGCATACAAATCTAGCAATTAAACACTCATAGACAGGAATGGAGTTGTTGCACCAAACATATTCCAACACTGCAGGGCTCACATAGCATAAAAATGTCACGTGAGCACTGGGAGGTCTGACACTGACATCGCTGGAATGACGCAGGTGAGGGAGGTGAACATATGAGTCAGCAGGAATACGGCACTCCTGGATAAGTCGATGCTCGGAAAGGGGCCCAACCCAGATCCATAAATAGAAAGAATCCGGCAAGGCAGAGCGCTCTGCACCACAAGCGATAGAGGTCGCATTACCTAACTGCGCTGCCTTGCTTTTTCACTTACGCCTCAGTGGTTGGATCCTGGTGAATCCTCTTCACCCCACCATCTGAAGGATGTCCTACAATTTATCCAGAACAGGATTCCCAAGATCATCAGTGTGTATGTGTAAAAAAGGTCTATGTAAGGCCGAAAGGTCACATATCGTACACACAGTTTGGACCACACATTAAATTTCTCATCTGATTTCACCATAACCCCCATTAGGGTGCTGGAATATTTCTATTTACGGAGGTGAATATATGTTATTTTTATCTTTCACTAGGAAATATGGTACTTAAAGAGAAGTTTTCCAAGTAGTGAACAACCCCTTTAAGGAGTGAGAGAGCACCGTACACATTTGTGAACTAATTTGGTGATTTACAGATCATTGGCAGAATAATATAAGGTTGGGGTTACATGGCGTCTTTAGCTGTGACGCAGGTTGTGTGGCTAAGTTCACTGCTATGTTGCAGCACAAAGAATCCATCTTTTTGCAAATTTCCTGCTGCGGTCGCAGTATCTTGCAGGTCATAATCCAACTCCATTCACTTAGAATTACTCTGCAATATCGCAGAAATATACAACGATCTTTTTTTGTGTCGTGGCTAAATTCGCCATCTAGCCGCAGCCTAAAAAACACCAATAATACATTGCTCTGTTTTGGAAACTACACCGGTCATTTATCAAGAGGATAACTTGCCTTCTGCAAAAACTCATTCATTGTATTATGAAAAAATAATAATTCTGGATTACAAGCTTTCTACTTCTCAATGAATTGAAACTTGCATTGTATTTTCTCAGTGGATCTGTCATTAGATGATCACACAGGTCGTTATTCTGTGGATTTCCAATGATGAAGTTTAGAAATCATATAAAGGAAAGAGGTGTGGATGACCAGAAAATATACAAAGAAATGGATAAAAAAAGTATATTTTATTAATAATGATTATAAACAACGGTAATAACAATATTAGCCATAAGATGGCGTCACAGGCTAAAGGTCAAACAGATACAACTATATGCAATTAAAGACAGAGTCAAAAATGAATGATGTTATGAAAAATAGCAGCAATAATGTGACAAATGAATGACAAATAAAGTAGGTTAGACAATATTGTAAAGTTAATACTACACACGTGGTCAAAACTGTTGGTACCCCTCATTTAATGATAGAAAAACCCACAATGGTGACAGAAATAACTTGAATTTGACAAAGGTAATAAATCAAAAATCTATGAAAATGAACAAATGAAAGTCAGACATTGCTTTTCAGCTTCCACAGAATTTTTTAAAAACTAAAACTCATGAAATAGGCCTGGATGAAATGATGGTGCCTTAACTTAATATTTTGTTGCACAACCTTTTGAGGCAATCACTGCAATCAAACGATTCCTGTAACTGTCAATGAGACTTCTGCGCCTCTCGACAGGTATTTTGGCCACTCCTCAAGAGCAAACTGCTCCAGTTGTCTCGGGTTTGAAGGTTGCCTCTTCCAGACGGCATGTTCAGCTCTTTCCAAAGATGCTCAATAGGATTTAGGTCAGGGCTCATAGAAGCCACTTCAGAATAGTCCAATGCTTTCCTCTTAGCCATTCTTGGATGTTTTCAGCTGTGTGTTTTGGGTCATTATCCTGTTGCAAGACCCATGACCTGTGACTGAGACCAAGCTTTCTGACACTGGGCAGCACATTTCTCTCTAGAATCCCTTGAGAGTCTTGACATTTCATTGTACCCTGCACAGATTCTAGACACCCTTTGCCAGATGCAGCAGAGCAGCCCCAGAACATAACACAGCCTCCTCCATGTTTCACAGTAGGGACAGTATTCTTTTCTTGATATGCTTCATTTTTCCGTCTGTGAGCATAGAGCTGATGTGCCTTGCGAAAAAGCTCCATTTTTGTCTCATCTGTCCACAGGACATTCTCCTAGAAGCTTTGTGGCTTATGATGTTTTTTCAACAATGGAGTCCTCCTTGGTCGTCTCCCATGAAGTCGACTTTGGCTCATATAACGACGGATCGTGCGATCTGACACTGATGTTCTTGACTTGAAGTTCACCTTTAATCTGTTTAGAAGTTTTTCTGGGCTGTTTTATTACCATTCGTATTATCCATCTCTTTGATTTGTCATCAATTTTCCTCCTGCGGCCACGTCCAGGGAGGTTGGCTACAGTCCCATGGAGCTTAAATTTCTGAATAATATGTGCAAGTGTAGTCACAGGAACATTAAGCTGCTTGGAGATGGTCTTATAACATTTACCTTTAACCTGTTTGTCTATAATTTTCTTTCTAATCTCCTGAGACAACTCTTTCCATTTGCTTTCTCTGGTCCATGCTGAGTGTGATACATACCATGTCAGAAAACAGCACAGTGAGTATCTGTAGCCTCTATACAGGCCACTCACTGATTCCAAGATTGTAGACACCTGTGATGCTAATTAGTGGACACACCACAATTTAACATGTCCCTTTTGTCACATTAATTTCAGGGGTACCATCATTTCTGTCCAGGCCAATTTCATGAGTTTTATTTTGTTAAAAATTATGTGAAAGCATGGTTGAAAAGCAACATCTGACTTTCATTTGTTCATTTTCATAGATTTTTTATTTATTATTACTTTCGTCAGACTCTAGTTATTTCTGTCACCATTGTGGGTTTTTCTGTCATTAAACGAGGGGTACCAACAATTTTGACTATGTGTGTAAGTGAGATATAAGCCATACTACATAATATCACAAGCTGAGGTAGACATAAAGAGTATATCAAGTCATTTACCTAAAGTGCAGTGCCTGGTATCTCTACGTACTTTTCCACGTACAAGCCTTCTTCTTAGTTGATGTAAAACATAAATTAAGGAATTTGCTCTTCAGACCTTCTGGGGGTATCACATCACAGAATCAGACCCAAATCAGAGGACAATAAAACATTCACAGTCATTATCTATGAACTGTTCTAATATTTTTGGCCACAACTGTTTATCCATCTCCCATAATGACAGTTCTGCTTCACGTCACTTGTCTTATCTATTGCATTATTCCTGTGTCCTGTTGTTATAAATATGTGATTCTTCAGATTTTGTGATTTTTTTATTTTCTCGGTTCAACGTTATAAACTTCTGTGAAATACCTGGGGGGTTCAAGGTGCTCACCACATATATCAATAAATTCTCTTAGGGGTATAGTTTCCAAAATGGGGTCACTTGTGGGGGGGCGTTCCACTATTTAGGCACATCACGGTTTTCCAAACGCGACATGGTGTCCGCTTTCGAATCCAGACAATTTTGTGTTCAAAAGGTGCTTCTTCGCTTCTGAGCCCTGCCGTGCTCCCAAACAGTAGATTTCCCCCATGTATTGTTTATCGGAATACTCAGGAGAATTTACACAACACATATTGGGGTCCAATTTCTCCTGTTGCCCTTGTGAAAAGAAAATCATTGAGAGCTAAATTAAAATTTTTGTGAAAACAGTAAAATATTCATTTTTTCCTTGCACACAGCATTAATTACTGTGAAGCACCTGAAGGGCTAATAAACTTCTTGAATGTGGTTTTGAGGACTTTGAAGGGTGCAGTTTTTAGGATGGTGTCACTTTTGGGTATTTTCAGTCATATAGGCAACTCAGCTGTGTCGCATGCACGAGTGTTCCATACTTGCATTCCAAACGTGGGATTCCGGAAGTCACTTTTTACAGTGAGGTGGTTCGGCGATCTGCGCAAGCGCAACAAACAGCTGAGTCGCCGACATACAAAACAGATGTGAGAGACATTATTTAAACCCGCACATTACGCCACTAACACACATGCCCCCAATGGAAAAAGCCTGCTTTGGCAAATTGCCGCTGTCGGGGTGGTAGCTATGGTACATTTAGCCGGGTATACACTGGTGTAATTTTATATCTAATGATCGCTTTACAGTGCCCTGTTGGTTTTTAGACACTTGTCCTTAGAATTTTACCAACAGCGATACTGTTACTCACCTGTCGTGACTCAAGCGCTGACTGCTACATCATGCTCCAGCCGATACATTACCTTCTCCTTTGGGTCAGATTGCCGTGACATCCCCATGTGTTCTTGTGACGTTATATTACTGGATGTGTAAATCGTGTGCACAGCTGGGTAGAAAGAGGTGCCAAGGTAGGTTCCCAAACCGTAGCTGAGTAAAAAAGAAGAAAACCTGGCACTCAACTTTATAGTATACTGTAGAACATTTATTGAATCCCAGACAGTGATTTAAATTTAGTCAAAGCAAAATGTTTCGGTCCCTACAGGACCTTCATCAATTGCTGTGTGTACAAAAAAATGAAAATCAAAACTCGGAAAAGTAAAAATAAAAACACATGAAAGAAAGTATATACAAAAAATACATATAATATGCTTGGCAACATGATACACAGAATACATGCTCAGTGAAGAATGGAATCGAGGTACAGTCAAATATAACATACCGTACTGACGAATGAAAAAAGGTAGAGCTGGAATTATAGGAGCAGGGTGAGTGCCTGAAATAAATTGGCAGTAAGTATGGTGGTAGATAGGTAACATAGTGCACATAGTATCGGGACCAAGGTATAAGAGCATGCCCTGAAGTGATAAAACACTGAATACATGCTCAGCCTGGGTACAGCTTAGATTTCAGCAGCCTGTAACAAGACATACAGGGGTTCACGGACCACTGGTGTAACTAACCGCTAGGAATGTGGGGTGACCGGTACGCTTACCTAAGAAAAGGTGCTTCTGACGCGGCGTCCACCGCTTGTCTGATGCTCAGGGCGAAAAAAGTCCATGTTAAGAAGTGAATGTGGTAACTAATAGGCTGCAAAGCGTGACCGGAAGTATCCAGCACGAGCTGTAAGCGTGCATTCCATGGCTGGCTTCCGGAACCGGAAGTGATGAAACCAGAAGTGGTTATGCATTTCAAGACCAGGAGATTCTGCATTCCACCCGCAATAGTATGGTGGGAACAATCTCTAGTCGGATATGTGGAGAATAAACAATTTTTAAGGTGGCGTAGCGCCTCATATATAAAACCATAAGATTAGCATAACCTGGGGTGGTACTATGTCGCACTATCTACCACCATATTTACTGCCAATTTATTTAAGGCACTCACTGTTATGTTCTGCTACAAGTACTAAGGAAAGAAGGGAAATCTGTCCCTACGATAGAACTAAGCTTGATCCCTACGATGTAACAGGGAACTTGACCCTGCGATCAGACCCGCTAAAGTCCTCAGCTAGTCTGTACGAAGACCTATAGATGCGAGGGAGGGATCCCTACAAGAACTAGGGACTGGGAGAAAGATGGACACCTCCTAACAGAAGTTGTAGCAGTAAAAGACAAACAAACAAACAACATAGAACATAGAGGTCCAAAGACCAAGCAAAACTAATTGAGTAAGGTAACAAAGCACCTCGCTAGCTTAAGAGTAGAAATTACAATGAAGTCCAGCAAAGCCAGAAGGGCGGAGCAGGATTAAATAGGCAAAAAAGGTCATTTGACCAGCAAGATAGAAAAAAACTAACAGGAGAGTTCTAACAGTACCCTCCCTTCTAAGAGGATCCTCTGGATCCCCTAGGCCCAGGCTTACCCGGAAACCTCTTGTGAAACGCTCTGACAAGTTTGGATGCAGAAACATCCTCCGCCCTCACCCATGAGTTATCCTCGGGTCCAAAACCCTTCCAAACGACGAGATACTGCAAACTCCCTCTATACCGTCTAGAATTTAGGATGCGGGAAATTTCATATTCCCCGTCCTCCACCACCGGGGGAACAGTGGCAGAGGCGTCTCCATCCGACACATCAGCTCTTTTCAACAGAGAAACATGAAACACCGGATTAATCTTCCAGGAGGTAGGAACCTCCAACCTAACCGCCGATTGGTTAACAACCTGAAGCACCTTAAAGGGCCCTACAAACTTGGGACCCAATTTTTTAGAAGGAATCCTCAACCTCAGATTCTTAGAGGATAACCAAACCATGTCACCAATAGCAAACAAAACCTCTTGCCGTTTCCTATCAAAGTACCTTTTAGATTTTCTGTTAGCCTCCTGAAGATTACAACGCATATCCGTCCAAACTCTCTCCAAATCACCGGAAAAATTCTCCTCTTCAGGCACGGCCGATACCAATTTGGAGAATGACCCAAACGACAGATGTCTCCAGTACAACAAAAAAAAGGCGAACAACCAGCAGAAGAGGATGTATGGTTGTTAAGAGCAAATTCAGCAAGTGGCAGAAACTCAGACCACCCCTCTTGATTGTCTGCCACAAAACAATTAGACTCAGGATGATATCCGGATGAAAAAGACAAATGAACTCCCAACCTGTCACAAAAGGCGCGCCAAAAACGAGCTACGAACGGAGGTCCCCTATCAGAAACAATGTCAGTAGGAACGCCATGTAGTCTGACAATTTCCTTGACAAAGGCCTTAGCGAGAGTCTTAGCGCAGGGCACTTTGATGAAAGGAACCAAGTGACACATCTTGCTAAAACGGTCCACGACCACCCAGATGACAGTGAAACCCTCAGAGGGGGGAAGGTCAGTAATAAAGTCCATAGCCAAATGTGTCCAAGGTGCACTAGGGATCTCCAGAGGGCAAAGCAACACCGCAGCAGGAGTATGTGAAGACTTAGATCTAGCACACACAGTGCATTGACGCACCCACTTAATGACTTCCTTCTGCCATCCAGGCCACCAAAAACTGCGACCCACAAGTCTCTTGGTCTCAGAGATTCCAGGATGACCTGCCAACCGAGACTCATGACACTCAACAAACAAATCTCTCCTAAAGGTCCCAGGCACAAACAACCTCCCATGGGGAGTGTTAGATGGGGCATTCTCCTGTGCTTTAAGAATCTCATCTTCCAACACAGAGTCCAAAGCAGCAATCACAACCCCTTCTTGTAAAATGTTCTCCTCCTCCTCAGCACCAACCATGGGAGAAAAGCAGCGAGACAAAGCATCGGCTTTAACATTTTTAGTACCTGGGATGTAAGTAACGGAAAAATTAAACCACGAGAAAAACAGTGCCCACCTAGCCTGATGGGCATTCAAGCGTTTGGCAGCATCAAGATAGATCAGATTTTTATGATCAGTGAAAACCTGAACAGGAAATTCAGCACCTTCCTAAAGATGACGCCAGTGTTCAAATGCGAGTTTAATAGCCAACAATTCCCCATTACCAATATCGTAATTCAGTTCAGTCTCAGAAAATTTTTTTGAAAAAAAGGCACAGGGATGTACTCCATCCCTGTTTTCCTGAGACAACACCGCGCCGACCCCCACAGAAGAAGCATCAACCTCAACCAAAAACGGTTTAGTCACATCAGGCTGCATATGGATGGGAGCAGAGCTGAACCTCTCCTTTAGAAACACAAAAGCTTCAATGGCCTCAGTAGTCCACTGAACTGCATCAGCACCTTTCCTGGTGAGATCGGTCAGTGGTTTGACAATAATAGAAAAATTTTTAATGAATTTTCTATAATAATTGGCGAAACCCAAAAACCTCTGTAACTATTTCAAACCAATAGGCCTAGGCCATTCCTGCACAGCTTGAACTTTCACCGAGTCCATCTCAAAACCTTCGCTGTAGATAATGTAGCCCAAAAAAATAATTCTCTGTACAGCGAACTCACATTTCTCCAGCTTAGCAAAAAGCGAATTGTCAATCAATAACTGTAATACTTCACGAACGCTCCACCAATGAGACTCCAGATCCGGCAAATCAAAATGTCATCCAAATATACAACCACATTTTTGCCGATCAAAGGTCTAAGGATGTCATTAGTAAGATTCTGAAAAAATGCAGGAGCATTGGTAAGACCAAAAGGCATAACCAGATTCTCAAAATGCCCCACAGGAGTGTTAAAAGCAGTCTTCCATTCGTCACCCTCCTTCATGCGCAACAAATTGTATGCCCCCCGAAGATCAATTTTAGAGAACCACTTGGCCCCCGCTAACTGGTTAAACAAATCAGGAATCAATGGCAGTGGGTAAGGATTGCGTACAGTAATTTTATTAATCTCACAAAGTCCAAACAAGGACGCAAACCTCCGTCCTTTTTTTTTAACAAAAAAAAATCCAACAGCCACAGGAGACTTGGAAGGCCTAATGTGACCGGCGGCCAAGCTTGTCTGTATGTATTCCTCCAAAGCCTTTCTCTCAGGAATAGTAAGATTAAATAAACGACTTTTAGGAAGAGTCGCTCCAGGGACAAATTCAATAGTACAATCATAGTCTCTATGGGGAGGCAAAATCTGCGATTCCTTCTCAGAAAAAACTTTCCAAAAATCCTGAATAGGTACAGGTAACTCCCCCTTAACTACAGCAGCAATACGCCCTGTTACAACACTTGTCATAACAATTGGGACTCCAGGACTTAATTTCATTGGTAGACCAATCCAGTACAGGATTGTGCAATTTTAACCAGGGTAACCCCAAAACCACCGGAGAAGGCAAATTATTCAATACTACCAAATCCAAATTCTCTTGGTGAACACCATTAATAGTGAGGGGAAATTCACAGACCTTGTGAGTAACATTCTTCAAGGGAGAGCCATCAACAGAAACCACGGCAATAGGGGATGACAAAGGTTTGGGTTTAAGTTTTTCCAAGAATCCCCCATCAATCACATTCAGAGTAGAACCACAATCGACAAATACCCGAAATTCCATTAATTCTTCCTGAGCAGCAGTAGAGGCAGAAAGAAAGACACCTTTAGTGTTTAAACAGGCTATACGGGCGGAACTGACTCTTTTTTTTTTTTTCTTTGTTCAAACGAAGCACACAGTTCTTAATGAAATGGTCAGATTTGCCGCAATAAAAGCACAAACCTTCAGAAAACCTGCGTCTTTTTCCTGAGAGCGGGGTGCCATCGCTTCAATCTCCATCAGGTCTCCAATGTCAGTACAGACCTCTCAAGACTTGGAGCTGACATGGCAGAGGATTTACTCTCATTAACCCTTGCACGCAGTCTCCTATCCACCCGTATAGCTAATTGCATAGCCTCCTGCAAGTTACCAGGTATGGGATAAGCAATCAGCAAATCTTTAACCCTTTCACCTAGCCCTGCAAGAAACAAACTTTTCAAAGCTGAATCGTTCCACCCCACCTGAGTAGACCACCGACGGAAGTGAGTACAATATTTTTCCACATTACCTGATCCCTGCCTCAAACGTCTCAATTCTGTCTCAGCTGATGAGACACGATCAGGATCATCATACAATAACCCCAAGCAGAAAAAAAACTATCCACTGATCTAAAGCATGGATCCCTAGGTTGCAGAGAAAAGGCCCATTCCTGAGGTTCTTTGCGCAAAAGTGACATTATGAACCCTATGCGCTGCGATTCATCACCAGAGGATCTGGGTCTCAAACGAAAATACAACAAGCAAGCACTTTTAAAAGAAAAGAAATCTTGTTGTTCACCAAAAAATAAATCAGGCAAACGTACCTTTGGCTCCACAAAATGTGCTCCAGAACAGCTACTCACGTGTTGCTGGAGCTCGGCCACCTCCAGAGAGTCCCTGCAGGCGTTGAGCCAAGTCCTGAACCGACACCATGATGGAAACTGGAAATCTTTCCTTAGAGATATTTTTGGGCTGGACTTACTGTTATGTTCTGCTACAAGTACTAAGGAAAGAAGGGAAATCGGTCCCTACGATAGAGCTAAGCTAGATCCCTACGATGTAACGGGGAACCTGACCCTGCGATCAGACCCGCTGAAGTCCTCAGCTAGTCTGTACGAAGACCTATAGATGCGAGGGAGGGATCCCTACAAGAACTAGGGACTAGGAGAAAGATGGACACCTCCTAACAGAAGTTGTAGCAGTAAAAGACAAACAAACAAACAACATAGAACATAGAGGTCCGAAGACCAAGCAAAACTAATTGAGTAAGGTAACAAAACAACTGGCTAGCTTAAGAGTAGAAATTACAATGAAGTCCAGCAAAGCCAGAAGGGCGGAGCAGGATTAAATAGGCAAAAAAGGTCATGTGACCAGCAAGATAGAAAAAACTTAACAGGAGAGTTCTAACACTCACCCTGCTCCTATAATTCCAGCTCTACCTTTTTTCATTCGTCAATACGGTATGTTATATGTTTTCCAGCATAACTTTGGGATTTTGACTGTACCTCGATTCCATTCTTCACTGAGCATGTATTCTGTGTATCATGCTGCCAAGCATATTATATGTATTATTTTGTATATACTTTCTTTCATGTTTTTTTATTTTTTATTTTTACTTTTCCGAGTTTTGATTTTCAATTTTTTGTACACACAGCAATTGATGAAGGTCCTGTAGGGACCGAAACGTTTTGCTTTGACTAAATTGAAATCACTGTCTGCGATTCAATAAATGTTCTACAATATACTATAAAGTTGAGTGCCAGGTTATATTACTGGGTCACATAAACTGGCTCAGGCGGTGGGATGCCACCCTGAGTTTTCAGGTAGTTGATGTTCCTTCCATGACTTTATTATTAATCAAAGTTCCACCTCTGCTACTTTTAGCCTCCCCTACAGCATCTTCAGTGCTCCAGCTCTGCTACATCTGGTCAGGGCCCGTACAAGGTATCTTGTTGTCCCTAGGCAGATGAAGCAAATAATACCCCCTCCCCCCAAGCAAAGGAATGGGTCAGAGACTAAGTTAACAGGACACCTAACGCACTCCCACCCCATGGTTAACATCACAAGCTCCAATGAACAAATCCACTAGAATAGTTACCTTTTTCAATTGTAAAGTTAGATATAGAATTCGTTTATTGTTTACACAATATGAGGAACACACAGTCATAGTCATGGACAGTCCAAGGACAAATATGGAAACTAATATAGCTTAATTATAATTGAGGCCGATTAGTTTCCAACAGGGTATCCGCCAAATTCTGGACACCTTAATTGAAACCAAACAGACCCCATTATAAATAAAGGGATATGTTTGACTGGGCTGAGCCGGGAGGGCAGAGGGGCAAATGCCTCCAGGGCTGGTGTCACGAGTTTGTCACATCCTCATGGGAGATCTGGGATTAGAAAATCATTATGTAGTGTGAATCCATTTAGCCTGTCTGTTTTGTGTTTCATATTAAATGGATTTAACCTTTGTTGCTGAAGAAGTTAACGACCCTTTCTAGGCTGGTTGGAAACATGCAGCTCCATCTCACAGCTGCTCCTAACCTGGTCATTTCCGCTCTCTATAAAATCTGTCCAGACCTTCTCTTCCTCACCAGTGAAAGTTTACTCCCTGGAGCTGCTATACTGTGATGGAGATTGTTGCGTGCTGTTTTTGAGTGTATGCTTTCCTCATTGTCCTTTTCCCATTTGGTTTGTACATTCATACCCTTCCCTTTATACCGCTATACCTTTGGTGAGTGTTTTGTACTTTAGTTGCTTTTTGTTATCCCTGTTTGGCTTAAGTGTTTATACACTAGGATTTGTGTCCCAAGCCTCCTGGGGAGATGGAGGGGACAACTTAGGGGATAACAGGAGAACAGTAAGGCATGTGGCCTAAACTTCCTCACCATTAGTACCTTTGGGAGCAAGAATAGTTAAGGCCCCAGCCCCAGTGCAGGGCCCCTTTCCTGTACAGCCACAGCGTTACAGCCGGTCCCCCAGTAGTAGTTTCGGGCCGCCCAGCCATCTGCTGCCTTCTAGCTGCTGGCACTGTACTTTAATCATGTATAAGTGCTGGCCACATGCACATTGTGTGACGTGTTAGCTGATCTCACCTTACCAGCGCACTGGCTGAGCTGCTTCCTTGCCAGAGAGCAGCTTGAGACAAGAGGTCAGCAGGAGCCAGAGCAGAAGTTCAGGAACAGGGCAGGATCCTTTTTTCTTGTGTCAGCAGAGGCTCTGATGATTTATTGCACCAGTTTGAACATTGATGCATCTCAAGTCATGCTGTCAGTGGGAATCATTGGCTCCAGCATCACCCGATCTGCAGGAAAGTTCAAGCTGCAGCAATAATTCACTGTGATCCTCAGATACCAGAGTCATCCTGCACTGACTTATCCTGATCCCGTCTCTAGGACTTTATATCGTATATAATTCCATACATTATATGTGAGGTCCTGCAGCCGGGTCCTGGTGTGATTACTTCAGTGCATATAACACTGTAGGCATGTGCACATAGTATAGCACATCAGTGCACAGATTAGTATGTGACTGATATGTAATATACTGTGATCAGACATCATCTCGTCTGTAGTCACAGTGTATCATACACCAGACTTGGGCAAAGGGCAGCCGAAGGGCTGAAAACAGTGACCCACAGGCAACCCATGTCCTGTGTCCAGATATCACTGTGCAATGGTGAATACATTTGTAGAGGACGGAGCCGCCGACACCTTCCACCAATTATTGTTTGCAACTGAGACAGCAGACGCAATGATGTCACTTCATTGTGTCTGCTGTGCAATGACCGGAGTAGACTATGGGGGAATGGGAGCGAGGTGACTATGTGGGTTTTTTAATGTACAGTTGCGATGAAAACTTTACATACCACGGCAGAATTTTTGCTTTCTTGACCTTTTTTCAGAGAATATGAATGATAACACCAAAACTTTTTCTCCACTCATGGTTAGTGGTTAGGTGAAGCAATTTATTGTCAAACTACTGTGTTTTGTCTTTTTAAATCATAATGACAACCCAAAACATCCAAATGACCCTGATCTAAAGTTCCCATACCCCATTTCTTAATACTGTGTATTGCCCCCTCTAACATCAATGACAGCTTGAAGTCTTTTGTGGTAGTTGTGGATGAGGTTCTTTATTTTCTCAGATGGTAAAGCTGCCCACTCTTCTTGGCAAAAAGCCTCCAGTTCCTGTAAATTCCTGGGCTGTCTAGCATGAACTGTGCGCTTGAGATCTCCCCAGAGTGGCTCAATGATATTGAGGTCAGGAGACTGAGATGGCCACTCCAGAACCTTCACTTTGTTCTGCTGTAGCCAATGACAGGTCGACTTGGCCTTGTGTTTTGGATTGTTGTCATGGTGGAACGTCCAAGTACATCCCATGTGAATCTTCCAGGCTGATGATTGAAAATTTGCCTCCAGTATTTGCTGATAACATGCTGCATTCATATTTCCTTCAACTTTGACCAAGTTTCCTGTGCTTTTGTAGCTCACACATCCTCAAAACATCAGCGATCCACCTCTGTGCTTTACAGTAGGAATGGTGTTCCTTTCATCATAGGCCTTGTTGACCTCTCTCCAAATGTAAGATTTATGGTTGTGGCCAAAAAGTTCAATTTTGGTCTCATCACTCCAAATTACCTTGTTCCAGAAGTTTTGAGGCTTGTCTCTGTACTGTTTTGCATATTGTTGGAGAGATACTTTGCGCCATTTGTGCAGTAATGGCTTTCTTCTGACGATTCGAACATGCAGCCCATTTTCATTAAAGTGCCACCTTATTGTGCATCTTGAAACAGCCACTCTGCTAGTTTTCAGAGAGTCCAGTATTTCAGCTGGTGTTATTTGTGGTTTTTCTTTGCATCCCGAACAATTTTCCTGGCAGTTGTGGACAAATTTTTTGTTGGTCTGCCTGACTGTAGTTTTGTTTTTATAGAGCCCTGATTTTCCACTTGTTAATCACAGTTTGAACACTGCTGACTGGCATTATCAATTCCTTTGATATCTTTTTGTATCCCTTTCCTGTTTTATACAGGTCAACTACCTTTTCCCATAGATCCGTTGACCATTCTTTTGCTTTCCCCATGACTCACAATCCAGAAACGTCATTGACTGGATGAAAGATGCAAGAGTCTGTCTGGATCCCAGAAACTCACTCAGCTTTCATGCACACACACTGATTACAAGCAAACAGGTCACAGGTGAGGATGTTACCTTTAGTAGCCATTCAAACCCATTTGTGTCAACTTCTGTGCATGTTATCAGGCCAAAATCACCAGGGTATGTGAACTCTTGATCAGGGTCATTTGGATGTTTTGGGTTGTCATTATGATTTAAATAGAGAAAACACAGTAGTTTGACAGTAAATGGCTTCACCCAACCACTAACCACGAGTGGAGAAAAAGTTTTGTTGTTATCATTCATATTCTCTGAAAAAATGCAGGAAAGCAAAAATTCTGCCGGGGTATGTAAACTTTTGAGCACAACTGTATGTGTATAGGATTAGTGCCTGTATATAGGGTGCTATGTGAGAGCTCATACTGAATGTGGGTGGCTACTATGTGAGGGCTCATACTGAATATAGGTGACTGTGTGAGGGCTCATAGTGAATATAGATGACTGTGTGAGGGCTCATACTGAATATAGGGTACTGCATGAGGGCTCATACTGTATATAGGGGGCTCATCCTAAATGAAGGGGCTATATGGGAGCTCACATTGTATATAGGGAGGTGTCGGCATACTTAATATTGCTCAATATTAAGTGATGTAATTAGTATTTTAATATTAATTAATAACCAGTTGATAACCAGTTAAATCTAACACGAGCCAGACAGAAGTGCATCCCAAATCCCGCTCTTTGGCACCTCTGTCACATGATCGGGGGCGACAATGGGTTGTCATAACAGCCAAGGGTCTGCAATAGACCCTCATGCCTGTTATTATGATACTCTAGTGAATGCCGGCTCGTAGCCGCCGTTCATAGGAGACTGTTGTTTTTGCTACACACAGCAGGGCAGAAGGGGACAAGAAAATACTGTAAAAACTGAGACTAAAAAGTTTTTAAAAATAAGGAAAAAAAATTGCAAATCACAAAAGTTCAAATCGCCCACTTTTGCCCCATTGAAAATAAAGCAATAAAAAATACATGTTTAGTATCACTGCGTTCAGAAATGTCCAGTCTATCAAAATAGTAAATTAATCAGATCAGTAGACAGCGTAACAAGAAGCAAAATCAAAATGCCAGAATTGTGTTTTTTTTGACCGCCACAATATTGCAATAAAATGCATTGAGGCTATAAAAACATTGTATGTACCCCAAAATGGTATCAATAAAAACATCAGCTCAGGGCACAAAAAGTAAGTTCTCACCCAGATCCCAGAAAATGAAAATGAAAATGCTACGGATCTCGGAAAACGGAGACAAAAGCAAAAACTTTTTTTATACAAATTTTTGAATTTTTTTCACCACTTAACTAAAAAATAAACTATACATGTTTAATATCGGCATATTCGTACTGACCTGGAGAATCATATTGCCAGGTCTGTTTTACCATATAATGAACATGATAAATAAAAAAAACAAAAAACAATTGTCGATTCACTTTTTTTGTGATTTTACTGCACTTGCATTTTTTTTCTAGTTTTCCAGTACACTATATGGTAAAATCAATGATGTCATAAAAAAAATACAACTCGTCTTGCAAAAGGAAGCCCTCATATGGCTATATTGATTGAAAAATTAAAAAAACTTATGGCTCTTGGAAAAAGGGGAGGTAAAAACGAAAACGAAAAAATGAAAAATGGCCTGAGGATGAAAGGGTTAATTTATGGATATCTATAGTTTGATTTCTTTGCCTGTGTGGATTGGATGGGTTTTTAACAATGATCTATCGAGAACTTCATTTCAATAGCACCTTTAGAGACATATTTACTTAGAAAATATATATTTGTGTTTAGAATATATAGCTATTTGTATATTCTGCCTGTGTAATGTTAAATTTAAAAAATATTTACTTTAAAAACTAATTCTTTAACTGTTTCCAGGTTAGGATGGAAAACGTGCCCATCGTCCATTTTCCTATTCAGTTGGCAAATAAAGATCTGGATTTTCAATCAAATTGGGACAATGATGAGGAGACTAGTTATGATGAACTGTCTTTAGGGTAAGTTTTAAAGTATTTTTTTTTGTCAGACAATAAAAAAAACATTGCTTATTTTGGCTCGCTAGAACATTATGGATGAAAGAATCACTCCAAGACTTATTTTTAACCATCTGATTGCCTACTATTTGAGTGTGAGTAGCTATAATTTCTTGTGTACCCAACCCATGGAGTTCCTAAGAGTCCTTTTCTTGACATGAGCAAATTTCCTGAAATATATGTAGGGTTCAATTTGTCCGATTTGGTTGAAAAATTTGACTTGGACTGAAGCAATTTATGTTGAACTGAAAGTATTTAAAAGCATCCAAGTGCCCTGATACGTCTGTCACTCCAGGGTCTTCCAGAACTCTATCCACCCCATTTTAAACGCTTAACGGGAACCTGATAGGTCTGATAATACTAGTAACCTGGAAAAATGGGGTTAATCTGCAGGTTAATAGCATTATGAAAGAGCCTGGCTGTAATACTGAAAGTGAAGCATCCAGGAGAAAGTTAAGTTTAGGTTGGTTATAGGCAGAGTGATCTTCCTCATCATCATCATCATCATCACAATGAGTGCCAGCTTCAACTTCTCGTTGTGCCCATAAAAACTTCTTGTCCCTCTCGACATCCAACACCTTATCCTCAAGTCCTTCTAGTTCTTCATCCTCCCTCACTTCCTTCTTCATGTGACATTGTTTATGTGGGTCCCCAATATCCCCAGGCAGTGATCAAGAAGTGAAAGATATTCTTCTATCTCTCTGCTTTGTCGCATTATTGTGAGCATTTGTCCTAATATAAGCATCAATGGAATGAAATGGTTGACACCACAGTTGTTGCTACTCACAATTTTAATGGTCTTTTTGAAAGTGATGCACATTCCAGATGAGCTGCCTATGCTTCATCTCAAAATAACACACCCTCCTGGTGGTCAGGTACATGGTGTATTCATTGACCACTTGTACAGATGGTCCAGAGAGTTGGAACATTGCTGATCAAGCAGGACAAAGTCTAATCCTCCTGTCTCTGCAAGCCAAGTAGAGCGTTCTTAGCTACATAAGAATGGATGAAATTTCCGGACACTCTCTTGGCCATGGGCACCACCCTTTTCTACCCTCTATATATTTTTAACAAGCATTTCATCACCAAATTTAGGATGTTACGAATACTGCAGAATGTGTTAGAGTGCCCCACTGTCGTGTAGCCTCAATGATCCTGCCATAGTTGCTAACTTCGTTGCCCAGTTGTAGTTGACAATGAGACATCCAGTAGGAATTAGCTGTGGACCCAGAGGAGCAATTACTCTGCTGTGTGACTTTTCTTGCCTGGGCTCATCAGCTGTCAGGCAGCACAGCAGCACTTTGTAATGCTCGCGCCCAGACTGGATGGAGCGAGCAAGGATTGTGGCCCACTGTGCCACAAATCGGACTACCCTGGAGGGGCGTAACTAAGCAGCTACCTTGATGTTCACTGGAGCCTCTAGTGATGAGGTCAGGCTTGTGCGGCAGGTAGCTGCCAGGTACCACTACAGGGCTGTGTCGGGCAGTAGCAGCTGATCCCACAGGGGGACCAGAACACTAATGACAGGTGCGGGCATGTACTGATGGGCACTCTGGCAGGAACGAGGGCACGGCTGGCATTCTGGAAGGCAGGCGGGCACGGCTGGCACTCTGGCAGGAACACACGCAGGTATGAGTAGGATATGGGAACAGGTAGGAACCAGTTCAAACTGAAGGAACAGGAACTGTTTCGGGAAAGCCAGGAACACGGGACAGGTACGAGTGGATATGGGAATAGGTAGGCATTAGTTCAGACTAGAGGGATAAATAAACCGGTAGGAACCAGTACAGACAAGAGGGACAAAGACCTGCAGGGTGCGGAGCGGAAGCAGAGCAGAGCCGCAGGATGCGGGATTTGAGCAGAGCAGAGCCGCAGGATGAGGCAGGGAGCAGAGCCAGGGGGGCTGAGTGTGGGGCCCCTGAGGAGTTCAGTCGCCACAGAGGTGTTGCACCTCATCCAGAGGTGGGACACCCCATCCCAGGTAAGGAGAAAGCACCCCTAGGACTCCAACACCTGCATCCAACACACACCATATCAGCTGGTCATATGGACGGACCCTACGGGAGGATGGTCTCATACCAGGCTGGATAGCAAGGGGTGTATAGGTGGGTGGAGTTAGCAGTAGTTGTAAGAGGAGAAGAGAAGTTAAGGAAGGAGAACACTTAGGTGTGGAGGTGGGGAGGAGAGCTAGCCGATAGGAGTTGTCCTCTAAGAGAAGGAAGTAGACTGAGGAGCTTCTGGAGAGTCCAGAGAAAGGGTCCTTGGGCACGGAGAACGCACATTTCCATCCTGGCCCTATCCGGGATCGAAGGACCAGGCCAACAGGGACCGGCCCCTAGACTAGTGGGAAACCTTCAGGCCCCGCTAGTAAGCCGGCGGCGGTAATCACTTTACGGGTAATTGCTACCAACCACCAGCATCATCTCCAGGAAGGAAACTATATAGGGCCAAGGACCCACAGAATTCATCTGTTACCCGACAGGGTCCGCAGCTTCTGGACTGAGAGACTACGTGGTGAGGTGCTAGGAAGAGAGGAGTGGAAAAAGCACAGAGAGAGACGGCCAGGAAAGGAACACACTGAAAGGGAGTCCTGGGAAAGTGCGACCTGATCTACCTGGGGGTTGATGGACCCCTCGCCCGTAGGACACAGTACTAGGCGGCATCTGTCTTGCTGGCAACAGACTGAGTAAAAACCCTGAAACTGCATTTGGACTGTTTCCTAGAATTATTTCAGCGACGCACATCTCTCTCTGCTACATTCCTCAGCACCATTCCTCAAATACATAACATCTACCTGCCCTGGAAGGACATAGCCTCACCTGTAGGAGGTTTACCAACTAGCTGCACAACACCATCCCTTCCAGAGGACCTGCACCGCAGCGCTGGTCACCCTGACCAGACACTACAGGTGGCGTCACAAACTACTTCATAAACTTAATCTCCTGTAAATATAACCCCTTTTTGGTGAGCGCCCAGGGCCACGGACCAGGTCGTAGCTGCTGTGACATCCCCCATAGAAGTCAACAGGCTCGGTACCGAGTACCCACGGCCCTGGCGGGCGACTCAGGAGCATAGCAGAGCCGCAGGATGTGGAACGTGAGCAAAGCAGAGCTGCAGGGTGCGGACGGAGCAGAGATGCAGGGTGCGGAGTGGAAGCAGAACAGAGCCGCAAAATGCGGGACGGGAGCAGAGGAGAGCCACAGGATGCAGGACGGGAGCAGAGCCGCAGGATGCGGGAAGTGAGCAGAGCCGCAGGGTGCGGGATGGGAGCAGAGCAGAGCCGCAGGATGTGGAACGTAAGCAAAGCAGAGCTGTTGAGGCAAAGACAGAGCAGAGCAAAGCCGCTGAGGCAAAGAGAGAGCAGAGCAGAGCCGCTGAGGCAAAGAGAGAGCAGAGCCTCTGAGGCAAAGAGAGAGCAGAGCAGAGCTGCTGAGGCAAGAAGGAGCAGAGCAGAACCGATAAACACAAGTACTTGCAGTGAAGTACCAAGTGAACACAAGGGACACTATTGTTGTGCAGCGACAACCTGATAGGGACAGGTGCTGGTACTGGATCAGTGAACAAAAAGGAGTTGACACAAGGATAGACACAGCAGTGTAGGGAAGGCTTCAGACAAGGATACAAACAGGTACAGGTATAGGACTTAGTTCAGACAAGGTCAGACTCGGGAACAAGTTCAGGATGAAGGATTCAGGCCTGGGTATATGTAAGCACTGGCCGAGGGGTAGACTCACCAGCAGCAACTGTATTCTCCACACTGGCAACTGCTACATTCCTAGGGTGATTCTCACCCATTTCAGAGTATGAGGAATAATTAGAGTCAGAGTCCAGAATAACATCAAACAGTTTGGCTTTATTTTCCTCCGGACACAGCACATCCAAGACACCATTAGCACGTCTGACACGATACCAGCAATACATCTTCCACAACTCCGCTTCTCTTCTTCTACTACACCAGAATGGACCACAAAGTAAAATTGGGATGAGGAGCCCGGTGAAAACGGCACTTCGATCTCTTTCCCTGGAGAATCCCTCAATCCAGTCATGGAAATACACATCTACTAGGTCGTCCACCCCCTTTTGGTTTCCTGCCCGCATACTCGCTGGTGGCCCACTCGCTTCTGCTTAGCTCAAGCATGCACACTTCTGAGCGTTCCCACAGTGGTTCTTCCACTGGCACTACTGATTCATCAGCCACAGACTCTGACTAACGTTCCCACGGTGATTCTTTCACCGGCTTCACTACGGTTGCTGGTACCCTTCGCAAAACTCACTTCTTGTGTCGGTTGCACGGCCTGGGATCATGTACGTCCTTACAGTAGTAGGGTCCACCCCCGACTCCACTCTTTTTGGAAAGTCCCTTACATAAAATCCCAACCAACACTTCACCCACTTAACCCCCTGGTGTCCTATAACAAGTCTTCCCTACACTGGATGTGCTCAATGTCCCCACCTTGTGTCTTACCACTGTACTCACACTAACCATCTAATAACTCTTTAACTGAATGTACTAGTATACCCCCATCTAGTGATCCCTTGCAAAGCTATATTTACCCAACTATACCAATTATACTACAAGTGCCCTCCTCTAATGTTCCCAAAGGATGCACTACCTATCTAACTCTATATACAGTACATCACTATACAGTCAATGGCAGATAAACATATATACATACATTTACACACAGCACATGAAAACATTTAAAGGGTTAAAATCTTGACTCTCCTTACATATACAGCCCCCAGGGTGGCAGAAACAAGACACATAGAATACAGGTACTGGCCTGGTATACAGCCCCCAGGTTGCCAGAGACAGGGCAGGACCTGGCAACTCAGTAGCAGGAAGCAGACTGAGAGAGTTTGTTACTCAGGCATCTCCCTATTGGTGGACATGCCGTAAGTACCTATTACTTCTTGGCAATAGGCTGGGGACACATTAGGAATGTGCACACTGTCTCTATAAGAATCAGGTAGGGCAGGCGCCGCCACCCTAATGATACAGCCAGGAAATATGCGCAACATGCAAAGGACATGAGGTTCACAGCATGGAGCAGGCAGAGGGCAGAACTCACAGCATGGCCCGGAGTGGTGAGTAAGATGAGGTAGCAGCCTCATGGGAGATGTGGAAGCCATGCAGTGATGCCGCAGGGATGTGGGATGTTACAGTACCCACATGGAAACTGAAGGCATCCTCACTGGATCCATCTTCTGCCATTATCCAGAGTAAGACATCCTAAAGGCAGGGATGTTCCTGGGTACTGATCACTGGTACAATCGTTGGAGAAGTGTGGAGAAACCGTCACTGCTTCCCTTTCTTTGTGATGCCAGCACACCATGACTCGACGACTAGCAGACCAGGTGAAGAAGACGACGACACTGCTGACTGACCTTGAATATGGGAACCAGACACCTCTCATGATTTGGTTGTTCCCAATGAAGCACCACTCTGAGTATCCAGACCTGAATGGTTAGTAGAGTTCTCAGCTCTGAATGACCTATGGGCATATCAGACAGCATGTGGAAGATGATCTTCTCCATGTATAATGCTCCGACATGGAGCTGTAGTTGTTCCTGCAAGACTAGACTGCTCTTGAGTAGGGCTCGGCCATCACCAGACAACACCCTCTCCGGACTCTGGAGCTGTTGAACAGGAATCACACACCGACTTTGTATGGCTTGCAGCTTTAATACATCTGCTGAACCAAGCTCCCACAGGGCAAGGAAACAGTCATAGACTTTAGTGGAGAGGAAGTACTCTCACCAAGGGCAGCCTCTACTACTGGCTGGCCCAAGGTTTCGGAGTTTAAGCTTCTCAGGGCAGAGACCGTCAAGATGTTCCACACAACTGCAGCGATACCGCAATCCCTCTCACAACTGGATTCAGGCTGCTGCTCCACCAGCCCACTTTTATCAGCCTTCTTGGGTTATGCTCGGGTAGCTGCTTTCACAGATTGAAGAAGAGATGGCTTTTGGACGGTCACAGACCGACGTGACAGTTTACCCCAGGTGTCCCCCCTCTTGTCCTTTTCTGGAAGCTTGGGAGGGAAGTCTTTGCAGAAGACACAGAACTAGGCACATCGAAGACTTTACGGAATGCCACCAGGAAGGCCTGTAGGACCGAGGTGATGGGATCCCCTGCTTCCTAGAGAGGGTTGAGCCATTCCAAGGCATATCCTATTAAGTATGACATTAGGAATCCCACCTTGACCCGATCAGAGAAAAAATGGTGAGCATACCATTTGTAGTGCTGCAAGCACTTCTCCAGGAACATCAGGCACTGCTTTGGATCCCCATCGTACCTTGGCGGATCCGCTAGGACGGCTTTAACACTGGGAGCGCAAGTCGCAGGTTGAGTAAGTACATCTGAAAGGACTTCAACTCGGGCTGGTGCAGTGAAAGTCAGAGATTCAAATCAGGTAAAAAATTTATTCGGTTGCTCATGATGGCAGAAAAAAGTTCATCTCGCTCTGAGAGCGAAACGCTATGGGACTCAGTGGGGACCATGGCCTGAGCAAACTGTTATGCTCACGCCCAGACTGGATGGTGCAAGTGAGGATTGTGGCCCCACTGTGCCACAAACAAGACTATCCTGGAGGGGCGTGACTAAGCAGCTACCTTGGTGTTCACTGGAGCCTCTAGTGGTGAGGTCAGGCTTGTGGGCAGGTAGCTGCCAGGTACCACTCCAGGGCTGTGTCTGGCAGTAGCAGCTGATCCCACTGGGGGACAGGACTCTAATGACAGGTGCGGACAAGTACTACGGGCACGACTGGCAGGCAGGAGGGTGCGGCTGGCACTCTGGCAGGCAGGTGGGCACGGCTGGCATTCTGGCAGGCAGGAGGGCACAGCTGGCACTGTGGCAGGCAGATGGGCGTGGCTGGCACTCCGGCAGGAACACAGGGAGGTACGAGTAGGATATGGGAACAGGTAGGAACCAGTTCAGACTGGAGGAACAGGAACTGTTACAGGAAGGACAGGAGCACGGTCAGGTCTGAGTGAGATATGGGAACAGATAGGAACTAGTTCAGACTAGGGGGATAAATGAACCGGTAGGAACCAGTACAGACAAGAGGGGCAAAGAGCCGCAGGGTGCGGAGCGGAAGCAGAGCAGAGCTGCAGGGTGCGGAACGGAAGCAGAACAGAGCCAAAGGGTGCGGGATGTGAGCAGAGCCGCAGGATGCGGGACGGGAGCAGAGCCGCAGGGTGTGGGATGGGAGCAGAGTGGCAGGATGCGGGACGGGAACAGAGCAGAGCCACAGGATGCGGAGCAGGAGCAGAACAGAGCTGCTGAGGCAAAGAGAGAGCAGAGCCACTGAGGCAGAGAGAGCAGAGCAGAGCTGCTGAGGCAAAGAAAGAGCAGAACAGAACCGCTGAGGCAAAGAGGGAGCTGAGCAGTACCGATAAACACAAGTACTTGTAGTGAAGTATCAAGTAAACACCAGGGACACTATCGTTGCGCGGGGACAACCATTTAGGGACAGGTGCTGGTATGGGATCTGTGAGCAAAAGGAGTAGACACAAGGATAGACACAGCAGGATAGGGAAGGCTTCAGACAAGGATACAAACAGGTACAGGTATAGGACTTAGTTCAGACAAGGTCAGACATGGGAACAAGTTCAGGATGAAGGATTCAGGCTTGGGTATACAGCCCCCAAGGTAGCAGAAACAAGACACCTAGAATACAGGTACGGGCCTGGGTATACAGCCCCCAGAGTGCCAGAGACAGGACAGGACAGGACCTGGCAACTCAGTAGCAGGAAGAAGAGAGTTTGTTGCTCAGGCACTTTGGCATTAATTAATTAAGGCATGGTGAAGATGCCTTAATTACCCGGTACCTCTTGGCAATAGGCTGGGGACACATTAGGAATGTGCACACTGTCTCTATAAGACTCAGGGAGTGCAGGCGCCGCCATCCTAAGCATACAGCCAGGAAGCATGCACACAGCAAGCAGAGGACATGAGGTTCACAGCATGGAGCAAGCAGAGGACAGAACTCACAGCATGGCTTGGAGTGGTGAGTAAGATGGGGAGATGGGATGGGAGATGGGAAGCCATGCAGTGATGCCGGCAGGGATGTTACACACTTTAGCGTACTTTTTTGAAAGGAGTGAGGTGGATTGTGATCATCATCCTCATCCCTGCCACTTTTCTCAGTGAAATGTCATGGGCTTCTTGCTAACCCCCATCCAGATCTCATGAGTAATTGCTATGACACTTGCACTAACTTGTCACAGGCTAAACTAGAATTAACACTGGTGTGGTGTTTAAATGCTGGTAGTCTGATTTGCCCCCAGTGGCATTACCACCACAGTTGCCAGATATCCTACCACTACCACCATAGCTACAAGTGCTACTACTACTACCACCACCACCAAAATAGCTTTGCATTTCATTCAGTCCATCTCCACCTAATCCTTCTCCTCATCCCAGTATGAATGCTGGTTGATGTCATCCAATTCATCAACATGAAAACTATAATAAGAAATATCTTCCTTATCCAACCACACTGTAGAGTGTTGTCTCTTATAAGAGAAAAAGACACCGGACTCATTGAAATGTTACTACTGAAATTAACTCTTAAAGCAGTGGAGAAAGATTGGGCTGAACACTTGCTCAAAATTACGGTGTCATTGTCAGAGGTACAGTTGTGCTCAAAAGTTTACATACCCCAGCAGAATTTTTGCATTCTAGGCCTTTTTTTCAGAGAATATGAATGATAACGCCAAAGCTTTTTCTCCACTCATGGTTAGAGGTTGGATGAAGCCATTTATTGTCAAACTACTGTGTTTTCCCATTTTAAATCACAATGACAACCCAAAACATCCAAATGACCCTGATCAAAAGTTCACATACCCTGGTAATTTTGGCCTGATAGCATGCACAGAACCACTAACCATGAGTGGAGAAAAAGTTTTGGTGTTATCATTCATATTCTCTGGAAAAAGGCCAAGAAAGCAAAAATTCTGCCGGGATAAACTTTTGCGCACAACTGTAACAGCATCATGCTATGAGTGAGATGACCGAGCCATCCAGACAACAATGTCCTTTGCTTCCACCATAATACAAATACTGGAGACAAGTCTACTGTGCTGCTGCTACATGTGTTATAGGTTCCCACATTCTTAGGCTGGGTCATATTGCATTTTTGCGCTGACCCCCAGATGAAGTAGGGTTGAAACCAACATCAGAGTCTAAGGGGGATGCCAATGTGGTGACGCAGTCTATTATTATTCTTTTGGGTATGTCTGATTATAATTTTTTTTTATTTTTTTCACTATTGATTCTATTTTTGATGCATTACACTGGGGACGGAAAGAATTCAGACCCCTTTAAATTTTTCACTCTTTGTTTCATTGCAGCCATTTGGTAAATTCAAAAAAGTTATTTTTTTTTCTCATTAATGTACACTCTGCACCCCATCTTGGCTGAAAAAAAAACAGAAATGTAGAAATTTTTGAAAATGTATTATAAAAGAAAAACTGAAATATCACATGGTCATAAGTATTCACATCCTTTGCTCAGTATTGAGTAGAAGCACCCTTTTGAGCTAATACAGCCATTAGACTTCTTGGAACGATGCAACAAGTTTTTCACACCTGGATTTGGGGATCCTCTGCCATTCTTCCTTGCAGATCCTCTCCAGTTCCGTCAGGTTGGATGGTGGACGGTGGTGGACAGCCATTTTCAGGTCTCTCCAGACATGCTTAATTGGGTTTAGGTCAGGGCTCCAGCTGGGAGAGTCAAGAATGGTCACAGAGTTGTTCTGAAGACACTCCTTTGTTATTTTAGCTGTGTGCTTAGGGTCATTGTCTTGTTGGAAGGTGAACCTTTGGCCAAGTCTGAGGTCCAGAGCACTCTGGAAGAGGTTTTCATACAGGATATTTCTGTACTTGGCCGCATTCATGTTTCCTTCAATTGCAACCAGTCATCCTGTCCCTGCAGCTGAAAAACACCCCCATAGAATGATGCTGCCACCTCCATGTTTCACTGTTGGGATTGTATTGGGCAGGTGATGAGCAGTGCCTGGTTTTCTCCACACATACCACTTAGAATTATCACCAAAAAGTTCTATCTTCGTCTCATACGACCAGAGAATCTTATTTCTCATAGTCTGGGAGTCCTTCATGTGTTTTTTAGAAAACTCTATGCAGGCTTTCATATGTCTGGCACTGAGGAGAGGCTTTTGTCGGGCCACTCTGCCATTAAGGCCCGACTGGTGGAGGGCTGTAGTGATAGTTGACTTTGTGGAACTTTCTCCCATCTCCCTACTGCATCTGTGGAGCTCAGCCACAGTGATCTTGGGGTTCTTCTTTACCTCTCACACCAAGGCTCTTCTCCCACGATTGCTTAGTTTGGCTGGACAGTCAGGTCTAGTGAGACTTCTGGTTGTCCCAAACTTCTTCCAATTAAGGCCAGATCTGTGCCTTGCCACAATTCTGTCTCTGAGCTCCTTGGCCAGTTCCTTTGACCTCATGATTCTCATTTGGTCTGACATGCACTGTGAGCTGTGAGTCTTATATAGACAGGTGTGTGCCTTTACAAATCAAGTCCTATCAGTTTAATTAAACACAGCTGGACTCCAATGAAGGAGTAGAACCATCTCAAGGAGGTTCACAAGGAAATGGACAGCATGTGACGTAAATATGAGTGTCTGAGCAAAGGGTCTGAATACTTATGACCATGTGATATTTCAGTTTTCATTTTTTAATAAATGTTCAAAAATTTCTACATTTCAGTTTTTTTTTCAGTCAAGATGGGGTGCAGAGTGTACATTAATGAGAAAAAGATGAACTTTTTGAATTTACCAAATGGCTGCAATGAAGCAAAGAGTGAAAAATTTAAAGGGACCTGAATTCTTTCCGTACCCACTGTACATTGCACCAAATCTCTACATGGCTAACTTACAAAATTGCATTGTATTTAATTTTGTTTATATATATATTGTAGGAATTTGCTCTGGTAGACAGTGGCAGGGCGGCAGTAGTGAGGCAACACACAGATTTAGAGTCCAACTTCAGTGGTTTAATGTCACTTTAAACCCATAACCCGACCCACAGGTGAGGTACACATCATGGGCTGATCACATGGTCGTGACATCATTACAGGTTCTCCACTTTAGGGAAAATCCCGGCCAAACTTTATCCTGCCAGTGAAATATATCTTCCATCCAGCACTACACCCTTGGCTACACCACACTATATATTATATATATATATATATATATATATATATACAGTGCCTTGCGAAAATATTCGGCCCTCTGGCACTTTTCAACCTTTTCCCACATATCATGCTTCAAACATAAAGATACCAAATGTAAATTTTTGGTGAAGAATCAACACAAGTTGACACAATTGTGAAGTTGAACGAAATGTATTGGTTATTTTAAATTTTTGTGGAAATACAAAAATTGAAAAGTGGGGCGTGCAAATTATTCGGCCCCCTTTACTTTCAGTGTAGCAAACTCACTCCAGAAATTCATTGTGGATCTCTGAATGATCCAATGTTGTCCTAAATGACTACTGATGATAAATATAATCCACCTGTGTGTAATCAAGTCTCCGTATAAATGCACCTGCTCTGTGATAGTCTCAGGGTTCTGTTTGAAGCACAGAGAGCATCATGAAGACCAAGAAACACAACAGGCAGGTCCGTGATACTGTTGTGAAGAAGTTTAAAGCCGGATTTGGATACAAAATAATTTCCAAAACTTTAAACATCCCAAGGAGCACTGTGCAAGCGATCATATTGAAATGGAAGGAGTATCATAGCACTGCAAATCTACCAAGACCGGCCGTCCCTCTAAACTTTCATCTCAAACAAGGAGAAGACTGATCAGAGATGCAGCCAAGAGGTCCATGATCACTCTGGATGAACTGCAGAGATCTACAGCTGAGGTGGGACAATCTGTCCATAGGACAACAATCAGTCGTATACTGCACAAATCTGGCCTTTATGGAAGAGTGGCAAGAAGAAAGCCATTTCTCAAAGATATCCATAAAAAGTGTTATTTAAAGTTTGCAACAAGCCACCTGGGAGGCACAACAAACATGTGGAAGAAGGAGCTCTGGTCAGATGAAGCCAAAATCGAACTTTTTGGCAACAATGCCAAACGATATGTTTGGCGTAAAGGCAACACAGCTCATCACCCTGAACACACCATCCCCACTGTCAAACATGGTGGTGGGAAGATGGATGGAGCCAAATACAGGACCATTCTTGAAGAAAACCTGTTGGAGTCTGCAAAAGACCTGAGACTGGGACGGAGATTTGTCTTCCAACAAGACAATGATCCCAAACATAAAGCAAAATCTACAATGGAATGGTTCACAAATAAACGTATCCAGGTGTTAGAATGGCCAAGTCAAAGTCCAGACATGACTCCGAACGAGAATCTGTAGAAAGAGCTGAAAACTGCTGTCATAAACGATCTCCATCCAACCTCACTGAGCTCGAGCTGTTTGCCAAGGAAGAGTGGGCAAGAATTTCAGTGCTCTCGATGTACAAAACTGATAGAGACATACCCTAAGCGACTTGCAGCTGTAATCGCAGCAAAAGGTGGCGCAACAAAGTATTAAGTTAAAGGGGCCGAATAATATTGCACGCCCCACTTTTCAGTTTTTGTATTTCCACAAAAATGTAAAATAACCAATAAATTTCGTTCAACTTCACAATTGTGTCCCACTTGTTGTTGATTCTTCACAAAAAATTAACATTTGGTATATTTATGTTTGAAGCATGATATGTGGGAAAAGGTCGAAAAGTTCCAGGGGGCCGAATACTTTCGCAAGGCACTGTATCTATCTATCTATCTATCTATATATATATATACAGTACAGACCGAAAGTTTGGACACACCTTCTCATTCAACGATTTTTCTGTATTTTCATGACTGAAAATTGTAGAATCACACTGAAGGCATCAAAACTATGAATTAACACATGTGGAATTATACATTACACTTTACAAAAAAGTGTGAACAACTGAAAATATGTCTTATATTCTAGGTTCTTCAAAGTAGCCACCTTTTGCTTTGATTACTGCTTTGCACGCAGAAAAGGTGAACGGATGGACTCTACATGCCTGGTTCCCACCATGAAGCATGGAGGAGGTGGTGTGATGTGTGGGGGTGCTTTGCTAGTGACACTCTTGGGGATTTCTTCAAAATTGAAGGCATACTGAACCAGCATGGCTACCACAGCATCTTGCAGCGCATGCTATTCCATCCGGTTTGCGTTTAGTTGGACCATCATTTATTTTTCAACAGGGCAATGACCCAAAAACACACCTCCAGGCTGTGTAAGGGCTATTTGACCAAGAAGGAGAGTGTGGGGTGCTACCCAGATGACCTGGCCTCCACAGTCACCAGACCTGAATCCAATCTAGATGGTTTGGGGTGAGCTGGACCGCTCACCGCTTCAATTTTGAATAATCCCCAACAGTGTCACCAACAAAGCACCCCACACCATCACACCTCCTCCTCCATGCTTCATGGTGGGAACCAGGCATGTAGAGTCCATCCATTCACCTTTTCTGCGTGCAAAGCAGTAATCAAAGCAAAAGGTGGCTATTTTGAAGAACCTAGAATATAAGACATATTTTCAGTTGTTTCACACTTTTTTGTAAAGTGTAATGTATAATTCCAATGTGTTAATTCATATTTTTGATGCCTTCAGTGTGATTCTACAATTTTCATAGTCATGAAAATACAGAAGAATCTTTGAATAGAGGTGTGTCCAAACTTTTGGTCTGTACTGTGTATATATATATATATATATATATATATATATATATACAGTATGTGTGTGTATATATATATATATAGATATTGTAGGGATTCGCTCTGGTAGGCCGAGGCCGGGCACGCAGTAATGAGGCAATACACAGGCATTAAGTCCAAAAACAACGGTTTACTGTCTCTTTAAGACCAGGCAACAAAACATGACAAAAACATAAATGCATTCCATCTTTGCAAAGTACTGGTCTCAGACTCACCCTTGCATGGGACGGGCTTGACTAAGCGGCTGCAAGCCAGCAGGGACCGCCAGGTGCCTTCCCGGGTGATCTGGACCCGCTTCCGGTGCTCACTGACACACAGTAACAAAAAGTCACTTCCAGGCTAACTCCAGCCAAACTCCTCAATAGAACCACCTGGTTCTCAGTGTGGGACCGTCACAGGCTCCGCACACACATGTGTCCTGTCCGGGTGCTATTCAGGACCCCAGTCCAAATCCCGGCCACCAAGTTCCAAGTCTCACCACGTGCTTCCAGGAATACGATCCAACACTGACAGACCTTCCAGGAACCTTCCAGGCAGCCCTGTGCAGGACACACTCTCCACTTGTCTCAGACAGACTACAGAGACACTTCCCAGTCTCCACCACGATCTTCACTCCATGTGCCCAGCACTGGCTTTCATACCTGTAGCCACTCCCCAAGCCAAGGCATGAAGCACATGGTCTGGTCACATGTTCATGACCTCATCACAGGTCCTTCACCACATACAATCACCAGTATGTACCATTCATTCTCCCACCACCAGTGGGCGGTGTATGTGTGGTTAGCATGTCCCACCCAGCTCACAAGCTAACCCTGTAGGTTCACCCTTAACAAGAATCAGAACTCTTATGGGACTATAAGTCCCAGAACAACTTTACTGACCTACAGCACAGAATAGCTCTGCGACACATACTTTCCGTTTAACCCCATACCAGGGACTGGTTTCCCATCTCTCTCATGCCTCCAGGCATAATTTGAGCAACTTATACAGCGCCCCCTAGGTGCCACATTAGTCATTATACCACAATATACATACATTCTTGTGCCTATACATAACTGTTATCATAACTCCTCGGTAGTATTCTGCAATCTTATGTTCTTTATTTTGACTCACTCATGGACCTCCTCTTGCTTTCATTGTTTCTTCTTTTTACTATTAACTATTAAATTCCATTTTAATTGTGTAGTTATGTGTTTCAATTAAATATTTATTGTGTATATATGCATTTTGTCTGATGTTTGATTAAATTGCAGCAACACTTGTATGATACGTATTGCTGTTTGACTGTCATGGGTTTAATGCGATAGAGAGGACCGCAGCATCTGATTTCTCCAACTCCTGCACTTCACCTTTTTATTAAATGGTGCAGGTTTCTTTTGGCAGTGCTTAATCTGTTCAGTCGAGAGCTTCTGGATGCTTTCCTGCATTAAGACTCAGCTGTTCACTGTTATCCACTCCCATCTCCTATATAATCTGGGCCCTGACACTGACAAGCACTCATTGTCAGAGATAGCTTTTTCTGCATGGCTGGAGGTTGTTGGTTATTATTTGAGAAGGCATTTGGTAGATTTATCTGAGGTTGCTGCAAGGTTCTGGCTGCATGCTAATTTCTCTTCTTCTCCTACTTTGGTTTTACCCCATCCTCCACTTCCCGGTGAATTCCTCTGTTGTCTGTGTGAGTATATTTGCATGATTAGTTTTCTCCTTTATCCCTATTCGTATTACCTTGTTAGTTTGGTGTATTGTGGTACACTACTACTCCCCACTTTCCTGGGTGGTGGAAGGGTACAGACTGAGAGTGGATTCAGGAGCTAAGACAAGGTATATGGCCCTTGCGTCTTCATTGTCAGAAGTTATCTGGGGAACAGGGTGAGCTATGGCCCCCTCATGTTAGGGACAGGGAAGGAGCCCCTGATCCTGGGACACCCAACAACAGAGTCATGACATTGACTTAATTTTTGTCTGTATCCACCTGTTTGAGGCTGGTTCCAAGACAGTGTCAAGTATGTGACATCATGGACATGCGAAGCACAGTGACCTCTGAGGCCTGGTTGCGGCAGTAAGTCCTGGCCTAGAGTGAACAGGTTGATGATGCTAAAATAGAAAAAAAAAGTACAGGGCAGCAACGCCCACCCTTCGGTGCTCAGGGACTTTTCTTTCTGCCTTCGTAACTCTGGCAATTTTACTCTAATCTGGGGTTTATGGCTTCGACCAGGCCTCAGACATCACTGCACATCACATATCTGTAGTGTCACGATGTGTGACAAGCTGTGACCTGTGAGATGTAGTTACAACCAGATGTTCTTGCCTTGAGTGAATAGACTGGGAGATGCGGCTTGTGACCAGGGAAAGAAAAGACAGTGAGGTGAGTATGAGTGTTTTTTTAGATCTTACATGCATTGTTATTTAGATCTTATATTTATGAAACGCCTCTCATCCAGCCAAACCAGATCTCACACTTTGCTCGATAGGCAGTACCCCGAAACACAGTGTCTGCAAACTGAGCTTTTGCTTTTGGCTGTTATCTTACAGTAAGTCATGTGACAAGGCTCATTAGAGGGTCAATATTGACTTTTCAGATGGCTACTTCCGAAAAGTGGCACTAGAGTTCTAGTCCTCTTCCTTTCTGAAGAGACAATTTACGTATTTACCAAGGTTTAATAGTCTCCTCACCTTGGCTTGTCAGGCTTGACATGTTATTCTCCACAAGAAGAAATGTTACACCTTGGATCTCGGTCAGACGCCTCTCACCCAGCAAAACCAGGTCTCACACTTTGCACTGACAAGAGGCGGTATCCCAAAAATCAGCTTCTGCAAACTGAGGTTTTACTTTTGGCTTTTATCGTAAGTCATGTGACAGGGATTGTTAACCCCTTCACCCCCAAGGGTGGTTTGCACGTTAATGACTGGGCCAATTTTTACAATTCTGACCACTGTCTCTTTATGAGGTTATAACTCTGGAACGCTTCAACGGATCTTTGCGATTCTGAGATTGTTTTCTCGTGACATATTGTACTTCATGACAGTGGTAAAATTTCTTCAATATAACTTGCGTTTATTTTTGAAAAAAATGCAAAAATGGCGAAAATTTTGAAAATTTTTATTCCCTTAAAACAGAGAAATATGTCACACAAAATAGTTAAGAAATAACATTTCCCACATGTCTACTTTACATCAGCACAATTTTGGAACCAAAATTTTTTTTTTTAGGAAATTATAAGGGTTAAAAGTTGACCAGCAATTTCTCATTTTTACAACAAAATTTACAAAGCCATTTTTTTTAGGGACCACCTCATATTTGAAGTCACTTTGAGGGGTCTATATAGCAGAAAATACCCAAAAGTGACACCATTCTAAAAACTGCACCCCTCAAGGTACTCAAAACAATATTCAAGAATTTTATTAACCCTTCAGGTGCTTCACAGGAGCTTAAGCAATGTGGAAGGAAAAAATGAATATTTAACTTTTTAGCCACAAAAATGATCTTTTACATACTTTTTTTTATTTTCACAAGGGTAAAAGGAGAAAAAGGACAGATAAAGTTGTTGTACAATTTCTTCTGAGTACGCCAATACCCCATATATGGGGGAAAACCACTGTTTGGGCACACGGCAGAGCTCGTAAGGGAAGGAGCGCCGTTTGACTTTTTCAAACTAAAATTGGCTGGAATTGAGATTGGACGCCATGTCGCGTTTGGAGTGCCCCTGATGCGCCTAAACAGTGGAAACCCCCACAAGTGACCCTATTTTGGAAAATAGACCCCACAAGGAACTTATCTAGATGTGTGGTGAGCGCTATGAAGCCCCAAGTGCTTCACAGAAGTTTATAACGTACAGCCGTAAAAACAAAAAAATCATTTTTTTTTTACAAAAATGATATTTTCGCCCCCAGTTTTTTATTTTTCCAAGGGTAACAGAAGAAATAGGACAAATTGCACAATAACTCTTGTGGTCCAGAGTACGCTGATACCCCATATGTGGGGGTAAACTACTGTTTGGGCGCAGGGCAGAGCTCAGAAGTGAAGGAGCACCGTTTGACTTTTTCAACGCAGAATTGGCTGGAATTGAGATCAGTACGCCATGTCACATTTGGAGAGCCCTTGATGTGCCTAAACAGCGGAAACCCCCCAATTCTAACTCCAACCCTAACCCCAACACACCCCTAACCCTAGTCCCAACCCTAACCACAAACCTAACCCTAACACACCCCTAACCGTAATCCCAACCCTAATCCTAACTTTAGCGCCAACCCTAACCCTAACCCTAATAGGAAAATGGAAATACATTTTGTTAATTTTATTATTTTTTCCTAACTAAGGGGGTGATAAAGGGGGGTTTGATTTACTATTTATAGCGGGTTTTTATGATTGGCAGCTGTCACGCTAAAAGACGCTTTTTATTGCAAAAAATAGTTTTTGCATCACCACATTTTGAGAGCTATAATTTTTGCTTATTTTGGCTCACAGAGTCATGTGAGGTCTTATTTTTTGCGGTATGAGTTGACGTTTTTATTGGTACCATATTTGAGCACGTGACATTTTTTGATCGCTTTTTATTTCGATTTTTGGGAGGTTAGAATGAACAAAGATCAGCAATTCATGAATTTCTTTTGGGGGGGGCCTTTATACCGTTCCGCGTGTGGTAAAATTGATAAAGCAGTTTTATTCTTCGGGTCAGTACGATTACGGTGATACCTGATTTATATCATTTTTTTATGTTTTGGTGCTTTTATAGAATAAAAACAATTTTATATAAAAAATTATTATTTTTGCATCGCTTTATTCTGCGAGCTATAACTTTTTTATTTTTTCACTGATGATGCTGTATGGCGGCTCGTTTTTTTCGGGACAAGATGACGTTTTCAGCGGTACCATGTTTATTTATGTCAGTCTTTTTGATCGCGTGTTATTCCACTTTTTGTTCGGCGGTATGATGATAAAGCATTGATTTTTTGCTTTTTTTTTTTTTAAGGAGTTCACTAAAGGTGTTAACTAGTGGACAGTTTTATAGGGGGGGTTGTTACGGATGCGGCGATACCAAATATGTGTACTTTTATTGTTTTTTTTTTTATTTACAGGAAAAAATAATTTTTTGGGGAATATTTTTTTTTCTTTATTTTGGAATTTTTTTTAAAACATGTTTATTTTTTTTTTTCACTTTTTTACTTTGTCCTAGGGTGGGACATCACTGTAAAATGTCAGATCGCTGGTGTGACAGGGTGCACAGCAGTCTGTCACACCAGCGATCGCTCTGGCACTGCTGCAGACTTCTCAGTGCCTGCTCTCAGCAGGCACTGAGGAAGCCGCCTCCCTGCAGGACCCGGCGGCCATCTTGGATCCGGGTCCTTGGAGGGAGGAAGGCCTCAGAACAGCGCGATGAAGAAATACATCAAGATAAGACTTTGGCCACAATAACCTTGTACGCCCTCAGAGTCCTCCTGAATGGAGAAAGAAAACTGTTGTGAAGAAGAAACGGAGAGTTGTTGTCATGGGCGATTCCCTGTTGAGAGGAACAGAGGCCGCAGGATATCAGGACTCTTCAGACCTACAGATGACTACCCATTCCTGCTAATACATGTGGGGACAAATGACACCGCAAGAAACGACCTGGAAACCATCTGCAGTGACTTTGAAAACTTAGGTAAGAAAGTGAAATAACTGGGAGCGCAGGAACAAGGAGGTGGAAGAAGATTCTGCAGGTGAACAACTGGTTATGTCGATTGTGCCGTCAGCAAGGATTTGGATTTCTGGATCACGGAGTGAATTACCTATACGACGGACTACTTGCTAGAGATGGGGTGCACCTTACGAAGACTGGAAAATATGTATTTGGAAGTCGCCTTGCTACACTCATCAGGAGAGCTTTAAACTAGAACAATGTGGGAAGGGAAGCAAAACGCCAGCAAAAGCCATACACCTGACAAATACTATTGAGAATTCTGCTATTAGAAGTGAAGAGGAAGAACAAAGAAAAAAAAATCTACATAATAAAAATATTGAAGAAAGAGAATCCAACACAAACTAAAATGTTTATATACGAATGCACAAAGCATGGGCAACAAACAAGGAGAACTGAAACTACTAACGTAGGAAAATAAATATGATGTCATTGGAATCACTGAAACTTGGTGGGACGATACACATGATTGGAATACAAGGCTATAAGGATACAACTTATTTGCAAGAAACAGACTTGATAAACGAGGAGGAGGTGTTGCATTATATGTTAGAAAAGCGTATATCTGCACAGAGATTGACGCTTCAGAGACTGGGAGTTCTGTGGAAACTGTTTGGGTAAGAATACAAGGACAGAACAATGGAAAGGACACTATTGTAGGCAATTACTACAGGCCACCTATGTAAGCTGAAGATATGGATGAACTCTTTATGCATCAAATGGCCAAGTTCTCCAAAAAATATGACATAGTGGTCATGGGAGATTTCAACTATCCAGATATTTGTTGGGAATCTCTCTCAGGCAAAGCTAACAGGTCAAGGAAATTCTTATCCTCCCTTGCTGACAACTTTATCTTCCAAAAGGTAGGGGAGAAAACAAGGGGATCTGCTACCTTGGATCTAAAGGTACTGCCACACTTAGCTATCCCGCTAGCGATCTCGTTAGCGTTGCATACTAATGAGATCGCTAGCGGGATTGTTTCTATATCGCTAAATGCGGCCACATTTAGCGATATAGTTAACGACGCTATCGCCGTTAGCGATCTTCTTAACGACTTTAGCGGTACAAAAGTACCGCTAAATCGCTAAGAAAAGGTGCCACACAGCGATTAGATACTTACCCAGCGGGAGCGCCAGCGATGAAATAGGGTCCGGAACGATTCCAGCGACGAGCGAGATCACAGCAGGAAGCTCGTCGCTGGAAGCTGCCGCACTGAACAATATCGCTAACGGGATCGCTAAATAGTGACGTTTTTTAGCGATCCCGTTAGCGATATTGTTTAGTGTGGCATACCCTTAATCCTTATAAACAGGGAGGAAATGGTTGAGGAGGTAAGAGTGGCTGGGACCCTAGGAGGTAGTGACCATGCTATTTTAGAATTTTGGATAACAAGAGGAGGAAGACCTGTGAAGACTCAGACGTCAAGGTTAGATTTCAGAAAGGCAGATTTTAAGGGACTCAGAAAGAGAATTGGAGGGATCCAATGGCTGGATATCCTTAAGGACAAAAATATCCAAGAAGGATGGGAAATCTTGAAAAATGAGATTCTCAAAGCACAATCATTAACAATTCCAAAAAGAGGGAAGAATGGGAAGCATTTAAGGAAACCAGGATGGATGAACACAGAACTTAAACACATGCTAAAAAGGAAGAAAGAAATGTTTATCAAATGGAAAGAGGAGGCATATCTAAAGGCACTTCCACACTTAGCGATCGCACCAGCGATCACGACAACGACACGACCTGGCGAGATCGCTAGTGCGATCGCTAGTTAGATTCCAAACACAACTCATCAGCGATCTGTGATTCCAAACACAACTCATCAGCGATCTGTATAACGACCTCTGCGGTCGTTGGGAAAACCTAGTCCCACCTGCGACGCTGGTGAAGTCGTTCATAAAGGGTGTCACACTCAGCGATTCAGGCTCACCAGCGGGACACCAACGACCAAAAAACGGCTCAGAACGTTCATAAGCGATCAGCGACATCTCAGCAGGGACCACATCGCTGCTACATGTCACACACAGCTAAGTCGCTAACAAGATCGCTACTGCGTCATAAATGGTGACGCAGTAGCGATCTCGCTAGCGATCTCGCTTAGTGTGGCATACCCTTAAAGAAGAATATAATTCTGTCTGCAGAACCTGCAGGGCACAAATTAGATTATCTAAAGCTGACAATGAATTAAGGCTTGAAAGAGACGTCAAAAGCAACACAAAAAGGATTTTGGGGATACGTCAAAAGTAAAAGAAAAGTCAAAGACGCTATAGGATTTTTACAGGATGAAAATGATGAAATGGTAAGTCACGATGTTGAGAAGGCTGAACTTTTAAATTCCAATTTTGCATCTATTTTCTCTCAGAAAGGAAATGTAACATTAACTGATCTTCACTGTCCTATTAAAGGAATAGAAGAATCCAGGATATCTATAAACGGAAAGACAGTGAGGAAACACTTAGCTAACCTAAATGGATTCAAGTCTCTGTGTCCAGATGAATTACACCCAGAGTACTGAAGGAGATAGCAGAAGAAATTCTTGAACCACTGTCCATAATCTTTGAAAATTCTTGGAGAACAGGAGAAGTCCCAGAAGACTGGAGAAGAGCTAATGTTGTTCCTATCTTCAAAAAGGGGAAGAAGGTGGACCCAGGGAACTACAGGCCGGTGAGTCTGACTTCTATACCAGGAAAGATCTTTGAACAAATTATTAAACAACATGTATGTAAGTACCTGGATAAGAATGAAGTGATTAAACAGAGTCAGCATGGGTTTGTAACTAATAAGTCATGTCAGACTAACTTAATTTCCTTCTATGACAGAATCACTGACTGGGTGGATCAGGGAAATGCTGTAGATATAGTATATCTTGACTTCAGCAAAGCATTTCACAAAGTATCTCACACAATCCTTATTGAAAAAATGACTAAGTATGGAATGGACAAGGCAACTGTTAGGTGGATTCATAACTGGCTTAGTGATCGGACCCAAAGAGTGGTCGTAAATGGATGCACAGTTGGAAGAATGTCTCAAGTGGGGTACCACAATGCTCTGTTTTGGGCCCTGTATTGTTCAACATCTTTATCAATGATTTAGATGAAGGAATTGTGGGTAAACTGATCAAATTTGCTGATGACACAAAGCTAGGAGGGGTAGCTGTTATGTTTCGGTAGCTGAGGAGGACAGGAACAACAGCAGGGCAGCCGAACATCTGAGATGTTGGTAACTGATGGGTTGCAGATTCCTAAACTAACGACACAACTAGAGGTAGCCGTGGAGCGTTCCTACGTTGATCCTAGACGCCTCGTCACAGCCTGAGAGATAACTACACCTAAAGGTAGAAAGATGAAAGCTATCTGCCCGGAGCTGATCCCCAAAAAAAATAGGAAGCCCCCAAACATATAATGGCGGTTAGACAAGATGAAAATACAAACATAGGCAGAAAATAGACTGAGCAAATGCTGGGGCCACAAGCTGACTAAATAGGAAAGGACAGGAGAGATTACTTTCTGCAACCCAGAAAACCCTACAAAAATCCATGATTACGAAAATACTGAGATCACACGATCTCGCCACCCACTAAATCAGATCTCAGTGTGAACAAAAACCAAGCCGCAGCCGCTGAAAAAACAGGAAAAAGCAAAAGAGCAAATAACAGTGGCTGCAGAAAAACTATGAGGAGCTCAGGCCCCAGGAGGGGACCTGGCTGACCTCCACAAAAGTGCAGAAAACAATGCAAAAAGCAAGCATAAAAAGAAAAGCAAAAAATATCTTATCTGAAAGCAGGAGATGCAGACAGGACTCCAGCAAACTTCCAAATGAACCAGGAACCACAATTGAGACAAAAACAATTGATCACCGGCAACCATCATGAGAGGGAACCTCCCTTATATCAGACCAGTCCGTGATTCCAGATTGCCACTCTTTGCTGAAAGGTTCAGTACTGTCTGTAACCACCAGAGGGAGCCTCTGCTCAGAAACCATCTCTAGCACATTCATAACAGTACCCCCCCCCTTGAGGAGGGGTCACCGAACCCTCACTTGTGCAACCAGGCAGATCAGGAAGAGCTCGGTGATAGGCACGGATCAGTCTCCCAGCATGGATGTCCGAATCAAACACCCAAGAATTGTCCTCCTGACCATAACCTCTCCACTTAACCAAATACTGGAGTTTCTGTCTAGAAAAATTAGAATCCAATATTTTCTCAACCACATACTCCAGATTGCCCTCAACCAAAACAGGGTAAGGAGGCGCAGCCATAGGAACCACTGGCTCGACAAACCTCTTCAATAAGGACTTGTGGAACACGTTATGGATCTTAAATGTCCCTGGAAGAAGCAAACGGAAGGAAACAGGATTAAGAATCTCCATGATCTTATAAGGTCCAATGAACCTGGGCTTAAACCTTGGAGATGCAACCCTCATAGGGATATTTCTTGAGGACAACCAAACCAAGTCCCCCACTTTAAACCGAGGACCATCAGTCCTATGCCAGTTGGCAAACCGTTGGGCCTTCTCCTGAGAGAGAGACAACCTCTCCACTACCTGGTCCCAAATCTGCTGCATACGCTCCACAACAGAGTCAACACCCGGACAGACAGAAGCCTCCGCCTGTCCCGAAGAAAATCGAGGGTGAAACCCAAAATTGCCGAAAAATGGAGACATCAAGGTGGCAGAGCTAGCCCTATTATTAAGAGCTAACTCAGCCAAAGGCAAAAAAGAGACCCAGTCATCTTGATCAGCAGACACAAAACATCTCAAATAAGTCTCCAAGGTCTGGTTTGTTCTCTCGGTTTGTCCATTGGTCTGAGGATGAAAAGCAGAGGAGAAAGATAATTGAACACCAAGTTTAGAACAAAATGTCCTCCAAAATCTGGAAACAAACTGGACTCCTCTGTCAGACACAATGTTCTCCGGAATGCCATGTAACCGAACCACGTGCTGAAGGAACAAAGGCACCAATTCGGAGGAGGAAGGTAACTTAGGTAATGGCACAAGATGTATCATCTTGGAAAACCTATCACAGATTACCCAGATAACAGTCATTCTCTGAGAAACAGGGAGATCGGAAATAAAATCCATAGAGATATGAGTCCATGGCCTCTTGGGCACAGGTAATGGCATTAACAAACCACTAGAGCGGGAGCAAGGCTTGGAGCAAGAGCAAGTCCCACAGGACTGCACAAATTCCCTGACCTCACGAGACAAAGTAGGCCACCAAAAGGACCGACTCACCAAGTCTCTGGTACCAAAACTCCCGGGATGACCAGCCAACGCAGAACAATGAATCTCAGACATCACACTCTTCTTCCACTGGTCTGGGACAAACAATTTCCCAATAGGGCAGCGCTCAGGTTTATCCTCCTGACACCCTTCCAAGGCCAGTCTCAAATTAGGCGAGATTCCCCAGCTTTTCAGTGTTCCTGAATGCATCATGTGTATTGCTTTGTTTAATGGTATGACCAGCTGCAAACTTTCCCCAGCTTTTCAGTGTTCCTGAATGCATCATGTGTATTGCTTTGTTTAATGGTATGACCAGCTGCAAACTTTCCCAGCTTTTCAGTGTTCCTGAATGCATCATGTGTATTGCTTTGTTTAATGGTATGACCAGCTGCAAACTTTCCCCAGCTTTTCAGTGTTCCTGAATGCATCATGTGTATTGCTTTGTTTAATGGTATGACCAGCTGCAAACTTTCCCCAGCTTTTCAGTGTTCCTGAATGCATCATGTGTATTGCTTTGTTTAATGGTATGATTTGCTCACCCATCTTCCTGTGTACATAATTGTACTCCATTCTTCTTATCTTCACCACACATCTGAGTGGTCTGTGTAACCCCTCCCCCCTTTTATGACCTTTCCTTAAAGGTACTGCCACACTGAGCTATCCCGCTAGCGATCTCGTTAGCGTTGCATACTAATGAGATCGCTAGCGGGATTGTTTCTATATCGCTAAATGCTGCCGCATTTAGCGATATAGTTAACGACGCTATCGCCGTTAGCGATCTTCTTAACGACTTTAGCGGTACAAAAGTACCGCTAAATCGCTAAGAAAAGGTGCCACACTAGCGATATATACTTACCCAGCGGGAGCGCCGACGAGAAAATAGGGTCCGGAACGATTCCAGCGACGAGCGAGATCACAGCAGGAAGCTCGTCGCTGGAAGCTGCCGCACTGAACAATATCGCTAACGGGATCGCTAAATAGTGACGTTTTTTAGCGATCCCGTTAGCGATATTGTTTAGTGTGGCATACCCTTAAGTCTGCATTTGGCCTGAGCAGTCTCAGCCCACTTTCCACTCACACCTGATTGCCATTAGCTGCAGATATAACCAGTGCAATGGATCTGCTCCAGACGTAGTCTGCTTCATATATTTCAAATCCCATATTTCAAATTACAGATTTCTAATTACACTACTGTGAATTAGACTAGAATTGGACTGGAATTTGGCTGCAAGGTAACATAATTTAAAACCACTATGTTTCATTTTCTTATCACTTTCACGCCCATCCTCCTTTCTTTCTTCCTATCTCCTGTAATCCCCCCACCTAGTAAGGAATTAGTCATTTCCCCCTCCATTCGCCCCACCCATCTCACCTCCTCCTTAGAACTGTTCCTCCACATACAATCCTTTTTACCAAGACACACACGGCCTCATCATGTCCTATCCTGCTCTCACCTTCTAACGCTCTGTCTGCTACTCCTCATCGCTGGCGATGTATCCCCAAATCCTGGCCCTCCTCAACACATCCCCACACTCATTTCTAACACCCTGCCACGATCTTCCACACGTTTTTGCAACCCTGTCAACCTCATATCTATCCATCCACACCCCCCTCCCCCAGTCCCCCTACCCGGAGCACTATGGAACGCACGCTCCATCTGCAATAAACTGTCATTTATCCACAACCTCTTTATCACCAACAAACTCTCCTTCCTTGCCATCACTGAAACCTGGCTCACTCCCTCTGACACAGCCTCTCCAGCTGCTCTTTCCTATGGCGGATTTCATCTTTCTCATACCCCTCGCCCCAGCAACAAACGTGGTGGAGGAGTTGGCTTACTCCTGTCTGATACCTGCTCCTTTACCCCTATTCAAATTCCACCCTCCACTGCTATTCCCTCGTTCGAAGTGCACTCCGTCCGCATCTATTCCCCCTCCAACCTCCAACTGGCTGTCATCTACCGTCCCCCGGAACTAGCCATCTCCACCTTTCTCGACCACTTCACCACCTGGCTACTCCATTTCCTCTCTGCTGACATCCCCACCATCATCATGGGCGATTTCAACATCCCCATTGACACTTCCACCCCGGCTACCTCTAAACTTCTTTCGCTTACAGCTTCCCTCGGCCTCACTCAATGGTCCTCTGCGGCCACTCACAAAGGCGGTCACACGCTGGACCTTATCTTCACCCGTCTCTGTTCCCTCACCAATCTCACTAACTCCCCACTCCCCCTGTCTGACCACAACCTACTGACATTCTCTTCCCTCTCCTCTGTTAGTACGCATCCCCCACTCCACAAACTCACCCACCCTCGCAGAAATCTCAAACACCTCAATTTACAATCGCTCTCTGAGTCCCTCCTCCCTCTCACAGACATAGCCTCACTTAATGACACAGATGCTGCTGCCACATTTTATAACACCACAATAAAAACCACACTTGATTCGGCCGCCTCCCTCACGCAGAGCAAAACTCGTACAATCAACAGGCAGCCCTGGCTGACCGGCCTGACCAAAGAACTGAGACGAGCTTCCAGGGTTACCGAGCGGAGATGGAAGAGAACCCATTCTACTGAGCACCTCAACGCATACAAGCAGTCCCTTGCCAGCTTCAAGTCCACGCTCTCTGCCGCAAAACAAACTTACTTCGCATCTCTCATATCCTCCCTGTCTCACAACCCTAAACAGCTCTTCAACACTTTCAATTCTCTACTCCATCCCACAGCACCTCCTCCCTCTCCTCTCATTTCTGCCGAAGACTTTGCCTCCTTCTTTAAGCAAAAGATTGATACTATCAGAGAAGGCTTTGGCCCGCAGCCCCCAATGCCCCTCCTAGCCACTCAGCCCTGTTCTTCCAAAACCAGCTTCACCACCATGACAGAAGATCAGCTCCCCACTCTCCTGTCAAGATCACACCTCACCACTTGCGCGCTTGACCCACTCCCATCCCACCTCATCCCTAACTTTGCCACAGTCTTCATCCCTACTCTCACACATCTCTTCAACCTTTCACTTACAAATGGTGTCTTTCCTTCATCCTTCAAACATGCTTCAATCACACCCATCCTCAAAAAGCCCTCCCTCGACCCATCCTCTGCATCTAGCTATCGCCCGATATCTCTTCTCCCCTACGCCTCAAAACTACTGGAACAGCATGTATATCTTGAACTGTCCTCCCACCTTTCCTCCTGTTCCCTCTTTGACCGGTTACAATCAGGCTTTCGACCGCATCACTCAACTGAAACTGCCCTAACTAAAGTCACTAACGACCTGCTAACCGCCAAGAGCAAGCGACACTACTCTGTCCTCTTTCTCCTGGACCTGTCTTCTGCCTTCGACACCGTGGACCATTCCCTCCTGCTACAGATTCTCTCATCTCTTGGCATCACAGACCTGGCCCTATCCTGGATCTCATCATACCTAACAGACCAAACATTTAGTGTCTCCCTCTCACACACCACCTCCTCACCTTTCGCCCCCTGTCTGTCGGTGTTCCTCAAGGCTCAGTCCTAGGACCCCTACTCTTCTCCATCTACACCTTCGGCCTGGGACAGCTCATAGAATCCCACGGCTTGCAGTATCACCTCTACGCCGATGACACGCAGATCTACCTATCTGGACCTGACCTCACCTCCCTACTGACCAAAATCCCACAGTGTCTGTCTGCTATCTCAGCCTTCTTTTCTGCTCGCTTTCTCAAACTGAACATGGACAAAACAGAATTCATCATCTTTCCCCCACCTCATTCTACCCCTCCACCAGACCTATCCATCAATGTCAATGGCTGCTCGCTTTCCCCAGTCCCGCATGCTCGGTGCCTTGGGGTGATCATCGACTCTGCCCTCTCTTTCAAACCACATATCCAAGCCCTCGCCACCTCCTGCCGCCTCAAACTCAAAAATATTTCCCGGATCCGCTCATTCCTCAACCATGAAACCACAAAAACACTAGTGCACGCCCTTATCATCTCCCGCCTCGACTACTGCAACCTCCTACTGTCTGGCCTCCCCTCTAGCACTCTGGCACCACTCCAGTCCATCCTACACTCTGCTGCACGACTAATCCACCTGTCTCCCCGCTATTCCCAGCCTCCCCCCTATGCCAGGCCCTTCACTGGCTTCCTATTGCCCAGAGGCTCCAGTTCAAAACCTTAACCATGACATACAAAGCCATCCACAACCTTTCTCCTCCATACATCTGTGACATGGTCTCCCGCTACCTACCTACACGCAACCTTCGATCCTCTCAAGATCTCCTTCTCGACTCCCCCCTCATCTCTTCTTCCCACAACCGCATACAAGACTTCTCCCGGGCTTCCCCCATACTCTGGAACTCCCTGCCGCAAAACATCAGACTTTCACCAACAACGGAGACCTTCAAGAAAAACCTGAAGACCCACCTGTTCCGACAAGCCTACAACCTGCAATGATCCTCAGTGTACTGAACCATCGCACGACCAGCTCTACCCTTTCCTAGTGTATTCTCACCCATCGCTGCAGACTGTGAGCCCTCGCGGGCAGGGTCCTCTCTCCTTCTGTACTTGTGTGTCCTTGTCCAGCACATGTTTATTGTACCTGTCTATATTTTTCCCTTTTCATATGTAAAGCGCCATGGAATAAATGGCGCTATATAAATGTATAAACTAACAAAAGGGGAGGGCACAACCCAAAATAGAAAAGAAAATTGTTCAACCTGGAGTATGTCAAAAATGTGGAAACAGAACAAGACAAAGAGACATACTATACACCAGAGAACCAAATAATAAAAATAATAACAAATTTTTATTGAAAAACTACAATATAGCACACCACACATATATAAAAACAATTAAAATTGAACAAACAATCCCTGAAAGGGTACATGACCCCCTGACACCCCAGATGAAAAATATGGTATATAATGAAAAAACACAAATGCAAGTAAACCATGAAATATATATATATAACACAGACAGATGTTTAAGCATGTGTTACAAGAAAGGTAATGATATATACATCTGATTGATCCCCCATTCAGATTGAAAAGATGACAAAACAATCCAATATATCACTGGGCTGCTCTTAGACCTGTGCATGAAACAATATCAATACAACTATGTAACATATAAGTGCTATACATACCAAAAATAGCATTTATAGATGGCACCAATAGTTAATATGGCGAACGCCATTAGAAAGACTACATGCGGTCAAATGACCTAATAGCCCATAGAAAATGACCAAAACGAGCAAGTTGTTACCCAGCTGGGGGAGAAAGGGGAAGTCAGGGGGGACAGAGCCCAACGTGTGTCGCCACCGCCGTGGCTTCGTCAGGAGCAGAGTGATAGCGCAATTACTGTAGGAATCCATATTTATAGATCGCCAGTAAATGAAAACTTACAACAGCTGAGAATGGGAGCTCCAAACAGGAAGTACCTGGAGGCGGAAGTAAAAAGAGCGGACATCAGATATCGATAGTACCAAGATGGCCGCCAGAGATGTTATTGCGCATGCGCTGAAACACTGATGGTTTATGGGATCATACAAGGTCAAAGACAAAGCGCGTATGCAGAATAACTCTCCGGAGTCATAGAAGAGAGGAAATTATAATAATGATAAAGTAGTTGGATATAATACCGTGGTAAACACCAGGAAGGTTAATGCACATACGCTAGTCTAAAACCTCCTATATCAAAAAGTGCCAAAAAGGCCACCAAAAATTGTTGTTATTGCGCATGCGCTAGTATATCAATGGTTTCAAAAAGCAATGCGCATGCGCCAGTTGAATCTCCAAAGTCATACAAACAGGAGGCTAAATGTAGAGACTAATCGCCACCGGAGAGTGCACTGGCGCTTACGCTAGACTCTGCGGGTATTAGTGGAGTGATGCCTAAATAAAACAGTACGTTTATGATACATGCGTTTGTAATAAATAAGCCTTCAAAGATTATACGGAAATTCAGATATGTATCCATAGTAAACCCTTAGATGGAGGAGCAACAAGATTTAAAGAGAAAACTCTTCTTAGACCACATATCCTATGTGTTAATGAACGCACAAATGAATAAGTTGATATGTGCCTCCCTTAAAAAGAAACTATAGAGGGAAGAAATATGATCACTTGCTGACCACTAGGTCCAACAAAGACAAAGGCAGCTTAAACCGAACGCCATCTATTGCCAAAAGTGCGTACATATATACCAATCAATCCAGCATCCACAACACATCCGCATCACTCTAATTATCAGACAATTCATAAAGGACGAATAATCAGATTTATTTAGATGAGTCGATATCCAGAACAATGATCTAAAGGAAATATGATTACAGAGAGAGGAGAGTCTCAAAATCACGCATCCTGATAACTCAAAGGTAAGTATCGGATAATACCGGGGGAGAGAAGAGATCTTAAAATTATCAAAGAACAGATGTCATACAATCAACTTTGAATGGTATATTGGTGCCATCTATAAGGAACATTTTAAAGATAGAATACAGAGTATGCATATATATAAATAAAAAGAGGGTGGTGCCATCTATAAATGCCATCAGGAAATAAGTTTGCAAATTGACGCTCTATAATTTCTTATAGTAACCGGTAAACAGAAGTTCTTCATTGAGGCCTTTAGGAGAGAGACTCTGAAGATTGTAGATCCATTTGCTCTCACAACGTAATAGATGGCTCGTAACATCTCCACCTCTAATATTCAGATGCACACTTTCGAGTCCCATCACCTTGATACTTGAATATTTGCCACGATGGTGTTCGAGAAAGTGGCTTGCCACTGAAGAAAGATTCTTATTTTTATCAAGGTCCCTCTGAGCTGTTGAGATATTCGACAGGTGCTGTTGCATCCTTCTTCTAAGCTCCTGCGTAGTCTGACCCACATATACCTTTGGGCAATCACAAAAAATCGCATAGACCATATAGCGAGATTTGCAATTAAAGAATTCCTTTTTCGGTCTGATCTGAAAAGGAAGAGTGGAGATGGAATGACCAAATTGTCCGATCATAAATTGACAAATGTTACAATTTCCACACGGATAAGACCCAAAGATCTTGGTGCCACGGTTTAGTCTGGTGGCAGGACGTTGATAATGGCTGTGGCATAAGCTATCCCTCAAGTTCTTTGCCCCTCTAGCTACCAAGCAAGGAGATTCTGAGACGTGGGAGATGATTCTCTTGTCACTCGTCAATATATCCCAATTATTAGCTAATAGATTGCGAATATCTGACCATTGATTATTGAAAGTTGTAATTAAAGCCAATGGTCGAGAAGAGTGACGTACCTGTTTAGAAAGAAGATCCCTTCTATCTTGTTGGAAGGCAAATTGAAATCCTTCAGAGATTGTACTTTTGGGATATCCTCTTTTTTTTGAACCGATGAGACAGATCTTTGGATTGTTCAAGAGAATCAGTCTCAGAACTGCAATTTCTTCTGAGACGTAGGAATTGTCCCTTAGGGATGCCTTTCTTGAGATGAAAGGAATGGAAACTGGAGAAGTGAAGAAGGCTGTTTGTGGCAGTTATTTTTCTATATAAGGTGCAGGTGATCCTAGTATCAGCAATGGAGAGCTTGAGGTCCAGAAAATCAATGGACAAATCTGAAATAGTAGATGTTAATTTAATATTAAACTGATTTCCATTTAGATCCTCAATAAAAGAATGACAATCTTCCAACGAACCAGTCCAAAGAAACAGAATGTCGTCAATGTATCGTTGCCACAATAGTACATGAGACAAAAAAAGTTGATGTTTATATACCACAAGCTCCTCCCACCACCCAAGAAAAAGATTTGCATATGAGGGTGCACAACGTGCACCCATCGCAGTCCCTGACAGCTGTCTGTAGTATTTCCTATCAAAGACAAAATAATTTTTGTCCAAGATGAAGTGTAACAACTGCAAAATAAAGTTGTTATGTTCAACTGTCCTGTCAGAATCCTTGGCAAAAAAATATGAGACGGCCTGTATACCCAAACGATGACTAATACTCGTATAGAGTGATTCCACATCCATACTCACCAAGAAGGTCTAATCCGGAATCTCAATGTCCTCAACAATCTGCATCAGGTGAGTAGAATCTCTAATAAAAGATTTTAAAGTAATTATAATGGGTTGAAGAAAATGGTCAATATAAATACATGGCCGTTCAAACAGGCTACCGATGCCTGAAACAATAGGTCTTCCCGGTGGTTCTGTTAGGGACTTGTGAATTTTAGGGAGTGCGTAAAAGGTGGGGACAACAGGAGATGGAGTTATGAGAAAATCTGCTTCTTTTTTCGTGAGGATATTATGTTGAAAGGCACTGTTAATCAAATAATCCATTTGTTCCTTAAAGAATTGTGTAGGGTCAGATGGTAAAACCGCATAACACTGGCCTCCATGTAGTTGACGTGTAATCTCCTTGAGATACAAATCGTGTGGCCATAAGACTACATTTCCCCCTTATCTGCTTCCCGTATAACAAATTCGGAGTTGTCTCTAAGATTAATAAGTGCTTGCCGCTCTTTCTTACCTAAGTTGTTGGCTTTGAAAGGATCTAGCCGTAATTTTTCCACATCCTTACACATTTTATCAAAAAAGAGTTGAACCGCAGGGAAGAGAGAAAAGGATGGTGTTGCTTGTGAAGGGAGGCGCCTAGTGAAACTCTTGTCTCTTCCAGACGAATCGTTTTCTTGCAGCAAATCCAGAAGGTCATTGAAGACCGTCTATCATTATCCGAGAAACCACCTATAAGAGAAGGCTGATGAAAAAGCAATTTGAAAGTAATTTGTCGACAAAATAAATAAAGATCTTTAATAAAAATAAATTTATCAAGTGTATTCATGGGAGAAAAAGAAAGTCCCTTAGATAACACTTTTTTATCCAAATCCGATAGTGTATACGTGGATAAATTAATAATCTGTAAATTACCTTCTTGATTACAGTCCTGTCTATTGGAAGTTATCTCCTGTTGAATCGTGTCTCCCTCCTGTATGTTGGTGACCATTTTTTGTAATTTTTTCCTTTCTTCCTGTTGAGGTCTGTGCTTGCGTCTCCTACCCCTCCGGCGGCGCCCTCCACGTCGCTGGGGTCCGAAGACAAAAAATCACTGGATGATATTTCATGTCTCATAGGTGGTTCCTCTGTATTTTTTCTAGAATCCATAGGACGACGCCTGTTGCCTCGATGGACCCACCTATAGGCTTTCCCATTACTGAAGTCAGATTTATCTCTGTGAAATTTATTTCTTTTGCGAGAAATAATATCCTTTTCAAAAGTGTCAATTAAATCCTTAAGTTTAATTTGAAAAGGTTTGACCAAAGACTCTAAATCAAAATTAGTGAGTTTGGTTTCACAGATCTTAATATCCTCCTTAATTTTTGCTAGAAGTAATTGGTCATGTTCTATGAGCATATCAATTAGGATGGTGGAGCATTTAGCCAGACCACATTCCCAGGTGTTTTGAAATTCTTGGGAAGCTTCCCAGGCTGGGAAAATCTGAATACGGAGGCCTCGTGGCACTAATCCAGCCTTTTTGTATTCCTCCAGGCTTCTAATATTCCACCATATTTTGGTTAAAGATTTATGCAAGCTGATAATTTTGGAAGAAAGTGTATGAAACTCAGATTCTTTACTTCCCCCTAAAGTTGTATTCGTAGTACTTTCAAAAAGGCCTAAAGCTCTATAAATGTATAATAATAATAATAATGGCGGAAAGAACTACACCCTCTTTCAAAATAACAGTAGGATCAGATAACTCAGGAGAGTCCGCAAAGAACCTCCTCGAGAGGGCATCCGCCTTAACATTCTTAGTGCCAGTAAGAAAAGAAACCACAAAATTAAAACGTGTGAAAAACAAGGCCCACCTGGCCTGTCTAGGATTAAGTCGCTTGGCTGATTCAAGATAAACCAGATTCTTATGGTCCGTGAGGACCACCACCTGATGTTTGGCTCCTTCCAGCCAATGTCTCCACTCTTCAAAGGCCCATAACTTCAAAGGCCAATAACTCCCGATTACCCACGTCATAATTACGTTCAGTTGGAGAAAATTTTCGAGAGAAAAAGGCACAAGGGTTAAGGTACTGCCACACTAAGCTATCCCGCTAGCGATCTCGTTAGCGTTGCATACTAATGAGATCGCTAGCGGGATTGTTTCTATATCGCTAAATGCGGCCACATTTAGCGATATAGTTAACGACGCTATCGCCGTTAGCGATCTTCTTAACGACTTTAGCGGTACAAAAGTACCGCTAAATCGCTAAGAAAAGGTGCCACACAGCGATTAGATACTTACCCAGCGGGAGCGCCGACGAGAAAATAGGGTCCGGAACGATTCCAGCGACAAGCGAGATCACAGCAGGAAGCTCGTCGCTGGAAGCTGCCGCACTGAACAACATCGCTAACGGGATCGCTAAATAGTGACGTTTTTTAGCGATCCCGTTAGCGATATTGTTTAGTGTGGCATACCCTTTACTCTTAGAGGTCTCTGGATCTCTTTGGGACAAAACGGCACCTGCCCCAATTTCAGAGGCATCAACCTCCACCTGAAATGGTAGAGAAACATCAGGCTGCCGTATAACAGGAGCAGAAGTGAATCTCTGCTTAAGTTCCTGAAACGCAGAGACTGCATCAGGAGGCCAATTCACCACATCAGAACCCTTTTGGTCAAATCAGTCAATGGTTTAACAATAACAGAGAAATTACTAATATATTTAAGATAAAAATTGGCAAAACCAAAAAATCTCTGAAGAGCCTTTAATGAAGTAGGTTGGACCCAATCACAGATGGCTTGAACCTTGACCGGGTCCATTTCAATAACAGACGGAGACAAAATGAATCCCAGAAATGAGACCTTCTGTACGCCAAAAAGACACTTTGATCCTTCACATACAGTGCATTCTCTCTCAAAATCTGGAACACAGTCCGAACATGTTTCACATGAGAGTCCCAGTCATTGGAAAAAATCAAGATATCATCCAAATAAACAATCAGAATATTTATCCACAAAATCCCTGAAAAATATCATTCATGAAGGATTGGAAGATGGAAGGAGCATTAGTGAGCCCAAAGGGCATCACTAGGTGCTCAAAATGCCCCTCTGGGGTATTAAACGCCGTCTTCCATTCATCCCCGTGCTTAATGCGAATAAGGTTATA
>JARQOD010000008.1:146600309-146662325 GCA_033576555.1 Oophaga sylvatica | reverse complement strand
AAGAGAAAGAAGCAGATTTCTCTGATAAGACATATTACAAAGATTCTTACCATCTTTTCTTATTGACTTGAAATAAAGTGTACCCGTTGTTTTAATCTTTAAGGGACATTTAAAGGTAATTTTTATATATATTGATGTTTATATTTTGAATTTAAAAGTGATTGATTTCCCTTTAATTGACAATTTTCTCAGAATAAGAGGGAATATTATGAGACTTCACTGGTTCAAGAGATGAAAAGAAATCAGAAGCTGCAGGAGAATGTGCGGCATCTTGAAGTTATGCTGCACTATAGTGCGCTTTCTCGGAGCGGTGCACATGGGGTAAGTAATCATCTTTTAGATTAAAAAAATAAAAATGAGCATTTGAAATTAGCAAAACAAGACTTGCAGAATCCCGATGTACATGTGAACCTCCTATCTGCGCTCTCCCCGGCGTCTCTTATGTTTCTAGGCTCCAGGACATCATTAAGTTGCAGCGCGACACATGCATGACTTCTTGGGAGACTATTATTCAGAAAAGGTCTCAGGGATGTCACAGGTATTAGGAGGCTCGTTATGCTCGGGCACATTGGCCACTGATAACCAAAGTGGCGACTGCACAAGGGTCCTGCAAACATTGCTTCGCTCTAAATCTATTACAGATTAAACGAGTCCTAATGATTTATGATGCCCCCTCTATTTTATTTCCTACCAGACCAAAAAAGAGACTATCCAATCAGATATTCCTCCATCCATTTTTCCTGCCGTCATGATGCAGCAGAACTATAAAGAACGTGCTGATCGTTTTTCTGACAATGATGAGCAAGTTTCCAAAAATTGTCTGACAAGTCAAGACCACAAACTACCGAACAAATTGCTTCGCTGCCAGCAACATAAGCGAGAAGTTAAAAGTGTGACAACCGAGCAAGATATTATTCAACTAAAGGAACAGCTGCAAACTCTGAAATGTCAGGTAATTATGAAATAGCTCAATAAATAAACTTATTGCATCTTTCAGCTGTTTGAACAGTCAGGAGTTTACTCCACTTGTGGGCTGAAGAACGTTTTCTGTCGTAATTTATAGAGATGGGTGAACCCAAACACCAACCTTTCAGGCATGACCCCGAACTTCTTCAGAAAGTCCATGTTACTGTTCTTTTTCAGCACCCCGAAAATCAGTTGTTTCCCACGATGTCACCTGCATGATGTCGAGAGAAACGCAGCCTCTGATCAGTGGTAAAATCATTACCACCGGTCAGAGCGCTGCGGCTCCCACACTGACAGATAACAGCATGAACCAGCACTATGACAGGTGGTAAAAAGTTTACCTCTGGTCACAGGTGTCGGCTGATGAGAGATTACTACTCCCTTCAGCCTACGCCTGCTATGTTAATAACAGCGAGAACAGGCACCGCTGATAGGATTATTTTTCAGCCGGCTCCTGCACTATAAATAAATACATTTTAAAAATTGCGTAGATTCCCCTGTATTTTTGATAACCAGCATAGAAAAACTGAAAGCTGCATGCTGCAACCCTCTGCTATCAACTTTATCAAGGCTGGTTATCAAGAATAGAGGGGTCCCCTTGTCATTTTTTACAATTATTTAAATAAATAATTTTAAAAAACAGCGGGTCCCCTCTCATTTTTTTACAACCAGCCAAGCTAAAGCAGACAGCTGGTGGCTGGTATTCTCAGGCTAGTAAGTGGACATGGAAATTCTCCCCCAGCCTAAAATTAGCAACCACCCCAGAAAAGGCACATCGATTAGATGCTCCAACTCTGGCGCTTTGCCCAGGTCTTCCCATTTGCCCAGTGGCGGTGGCAAATGGGGTTAATATATTTGTGGTTGATATCAGCTGTTTAAGGCAGCTGAGCCCACAAGTTAGTAATGAAGAGCGCTAATAGGAGGGGAGGTTATTCACCTTATCTCCACCCTGTGATTGTGGCTGTGATTCGGCAAGTAAAATGTCCTTCGACTGCGTTTTTATCTCTGTCTGTGGGCCTGGAAGCAGGAAACTCCAGAGAAGTGTTTATGTGCAACTGTGCTGGACTCTGTTTGTAACCCGAGCGGGCAGATACCCCCAGGTATAAGGACTGCGCTATACGTTATCTTTTTGTTTGCCGGTTTTGCCAGAATGGCCATATTCATTTTTTTAACCCCTTAATGACCGCCGATATGCCTTTTAACAGCGGCAGTTAAGGTTATTTATTCCTAAGCGCCGCTTTTTAACAGCACTGAGAAATAAGGGTATTGCGCCCCCAGCATCAGAAAATCTCCGGGGTCTCAGCTACCGGGGTAGCCAAGATCCCGGAGAACAAGATTCGGGTCAGTTTTTACCATCCCCAGTCTTGTGATCGCTGTTATTCACTGAATAATGGCGATCACATAAAAAAGTCTGATTTCCCTTTCATTTTTCTCTCCTTTGATATGATCTAGCATACCAGAGGATAGAGAAATGAACTACCCTGAGCCCCCCACAATCTTTGTCACCCCTTAGTTAGGTAAAAGTAATAAAATAAAAAAAATCTATTTTTTTTTTCCATTTTTTGCACTTATGGTTAGGGTTGGGGTTAGAGCTAGGTTAGGGTTGCGCTAGGGTTAGGGTTGGGTCTAGGGTTAAGGTTGGGTCTAGGGTTAGGGTTGTGTTGGGGTTACGGTTGAGGTTACGGTGTTGTGGTGTTGGGGTTATGATTGTTTGGGTTACAGTTGTGTTGGGGTTACGTTTGGGGTGTGGGGGTTAGGGTTTTGGTTAAGGTTATGGTTAGGGTTGGGGTTGGGATTAGGGTTGAGTTTGGGATTATGGTTAGGGCTATGTTAGGGTTGGAGTTAGAACTAGGGGGGTTTCCACTGTTTCGGTGCATCAGGAGGTCTCCAAACACAACATGGCGCCCGCCATTGATTTCAGTCAATTTTGGGTTCAAATAGTCAAATGGTGCTCCCTACCTTCTGAGTCCTGCCATGCGCCCAAACAGTGGCTTTTCATTTCCCACACATATGGGGTATCAGCATACTCTGGAGAAATTACACAACAAATTTTATGGTCCATTTTCTCCTGATACCCTAAGCACAAAGCAACAAAAACTCATACAATAAAATGCTGTTGAAGTTTTTTCTATAAAGGCAAGAAGTTCTCCTACAAATGCTTGCTATGATAGGCAACCCACACTTAACAATTCTGCTTTTCATTGTATATATATATTTTTTTTTTGTGTCAGAGTAGTGCAACTTTGTGACACACTGCTGTCCAAAGGTTTGTAAATACTCTAACTTCACAAATGTAATAATCAGGATCAATATTTTAATGTTTCCTTTCTGATTTAGACAGAAATTTATGCCGCAGATTACAAGACAGAGCACGTAGATCGAGAACGTGTGAAAACAGAGAATGCAAAGCTAAAGAAGAAGGAAAAAGAAATGAAAGAGCAAATGTTGATCCTAAAAGAACAGGTAAACGTAACTATTGCGAAATACAGTAGGTACGGAAAGTATTCAAACCCCTTTACATATTTCACTCTTTGTTTAATTGCAGCCATTTGGTAAGTTCAAAAAAGTTCATGTTTTTCTCATTAATGTACACTCTGCACCCATCTTCATTGAAAAAAAAACAGAAATGTAGAAATTTTTGCAAATTTATTAAAAAATGAAATCTGAAATATCACATGGTCATATGTATTCAGACCCTTTGCTCAGACACTCATATTTAAGTCACATGCTGTCCATTTCCTTGTGATCCTCCTTGAGATGGTTCTACTCCTTGATTCGAGTCCAGCTGTGTTTAATTAAACTGATAGGACTTGATTTGTAAAGGCACACACCCTGTCTATATAAGACCTCACAGCTCACAGTGCATGTCAGACCAAATGAGAATCATGATATCAAAGGAACTGGCCAAGGAGCTCAGTGTCACAATCCACATTTGGATCTGTGGCAGATCTCTCTCTGCATGTTGAAACCTTTTTCCTGTCTGGCCAGCAGGGGTTAATCTCAGTCTTTGCCCCCGGTGGCCGCTGGTGCAATTGCATTGCTTGACTTGTCAGGAGAAGGTGGAGTCCACTCCCACGATCCTTTAAAAGGCCACATTAGGCCTCAGCTTTTGTTGGTAATATTGTTTCCTCTAGAAACCAACCAAGCTGGAGTCAGGAGCTGCTGAGAGCAGTTGTACTTCAGTTGCTTCCCTCATCTGGTGCCTTATTACTCTGCTGTGCGGAGAATTACAGCAGAGAAAGCTAAGTGTTTATTGTTTAGTTGATTTAACCCTTAGGTGTATGTCTTTCCTTTGGTTGTTTTGTGTTATCCACATTATTCCCTGTCTCACCTCCTGGGGAAGGGGATGGTGGGTTTAGCTCAGGGCTAAACAGGAGACAGGGACAGGTCGGTGACTTGGCCTCGCTACCTTTAAGCGTACCCCCAGGTTAAGGAAAGACAGGTCCTCCCTTAGCTTTAGGGGCAGTTCAGGGTCCCAGGTTCCTCGTCCCCTGTATTCCTTCAACTGTCCCGTGACATTATTACCAACCAATACAGTTTTTTTTTCTCCTTTACCTTTCTTGTGAGCCATGGCCCAAATCCAGGCCTTTGTCCAGCTGCTTCAGACCCTCACAGATGAGTTTAAGGTGCTGCGGGGTGAGGTGGTGTGACAGTTACAGCAGTTGGTGGGGTTCTGGGCCTCGGCTCAGATGCAGGTTCAACCAGAACCTAACATATCTCTCCCTGACAGGTTCCTATCCAGGTAGGAGCATTGGTTCCCAAACAGGGTTGCCTGGGGTTCGACATGGTGTGGGGGCATGTTTTTTTCTGTGGGCAGACTTGTCATTTTATTGGGGTCTGCCCAGCTCGAGCCAAAACATCTGTGCCGTCTAAAAAGCCGCATCCCTCTGGTCGTGTGGAGGGAGGCGACCAGGGAGTGTATATTTCCTCCATTTCTTCCCCTCAGTGTACCCTGACTGCGAGAGTGGTGTTTGGTGGGGTATCTAAGGGATAGCGGTGCTTGTGGATAGTGGAGCAGGAGTCAATTTGGTGGATGCTCACTTTGTCCGGACCAATGGCCTGATGTGTAGGACCCTAGCGAAACCTCTTTGCGTCCAGACCATTGACTCTGTCCCACTCAGCCAGGGGAGTGTGATCCAGGTCGTGCATTATATACGCCTGCGTATAGGGACTCGTCATGAGGAGTCCCTGTCATGCTACGTTTTGGAGGGTATGCCAATACCCATCGTTTTAGGCCTCCCTTTTCTGATAAAACATAACCCGATAATTGATTGGCGTTCCAGGGAACTGGTCAGCTTGGATAAGTCGTGTGAGGGCTGCTGCCCGGGGGCTACTGTCTCTGCCGTCTTTCTGCAACATTCCCCTTCTCCAGTGGGGGCAGCAGAGGTACTACCAAGGAGTAGGGGCAAGTCCCAACCCTCACCACTAGCCAACCCTGTAAGTCAGAGCCCTCTTGGGAGGAGGGGTCAGGGGAGGGTGGTGGTTTCCTCTGAGAAATGTGTGAGTGTGGTGAAACAGCAGGACGCCTCTGTTGTCAGTTCCTCAAAGAGTTCACCATCTTGTGGCAAATGCGTGTGTGGCAATGAACGTTCAGGTCCGGACCTGTGTGTGAATGAGTATGTATGGGTGTCCACCAAAAACATCCGGTGGAAGGGTTCTGCTGGAGTCTGGAGTTCTCGGGTGATCGGGCCGTATCGGGTGTCGGCCATTCTCGGCACGGGGACTTACCAGCTGGAGTTACCCCCAGTTATGCCTGTACATAACTCATTCCCCAGGTCGGTGCTCTGGAGATTTGTGGTACCTCCGGAGCATACGTTATGGCCACTTCATCTGTCCGCATTTGCCATAGACCTGAGAGTCAGGTGACTGCTGGGGTGAACCCTGGTGGATCGAAGCGTCCTCACCGTAGGTGGTATATGAGGTGCGGTGTTGAGGGTTCAGAGGCCCCTCATTAAAGGGTGGGTACTGTCACGATCCACATATGGATCTGTGGCAGATCTCTCTCTGCATGTTGAAACCTTTTTCCTGTCTGGCCAGCGGGGGTTAATCTCAGTCTTTGCCCCCTGTGGCCACTGGTGTAATTGCATTGCTTGACTTGTCAAGAGAAGGTGGAGTCCACTCCCACAATTCTTTAAAAGGCCACAGTAGGCCTCAGCTGGTGTTGGTAATATTGCTTCCTCTGGAAACCAACTAAGCTGGAGTCAGGAGCTGCTGAGAGCAGTTGTACTTCAGTTGCTTCCCTCATCTGGTGCCTTATTACTCTGCTGTGCGGAGCATTACAGCAGAGAAAGCTAAGTGTTTATTGTTTAGTTGATTTAACCCTTTGCGGTCTGTCTTTATTTTGGTTGTTTTGTGTTATTCACATTATTCCCTGTCTCACCTCCTGGGGAGGCAGTTGGTGGGTTTAGCTCAGGGCTAAATAGGAGACAGGGACAGGTCGGTGACTTAGGCCTCACTAACTTTAGGCATACCCCCAAGTTAAGGAAAGACAGGTCCTCCCTTAACTTTAGGGGCAGTTCAGGGGCCCAGGTTCCTCGTCCCCTGTATTCCTTCAACTGCCCCGTGACACTCAGAGACTGAATTGTGGCAAGGCACAGATCTGGCCAAGGTTACAAAAGTATTTCTGCAGTACTCAAAGTTCCTAAGAGCACAGTGGCCTCCATAATCCTTAAATGGAAGAAGTTTGGGACCACCAGAAGTCTTCCTAGACCTTGAAGTACAGCCAAGCTGAGCAATCGTGGGAGAAGAGCCTTGGTGAGCGAGGTAAAGAAGAACCCCAAAATCACTTTAGCTGAGCTCCACAGATGCAGTAGGGAGATGGGAGAAAGTTCCACAAAGTCAACTATCACTGCAGCCCTCCACCAGTCGGGACTTTATGGCAGAGTGGCCCAACGGAAGCCTCTCCTCAGTGCAAGACATATGAAAGCCTGCATAGAGTTTGCTAAAAACCACTTGAAGGACTCCTAGACTATGAGAAATAAGATTCTCTGGTCTGATAAGCAAAGATAGAACTTTTTGGTGATAATTCTAAGCGGTATGTGTGGAGAAAACCAGGCAATGCTCAGTGGATAGCACTGCAGCCTTGCAGCGCTGGAGTCCTGGGTTTGAATCCCACCAAGGACAACATCTGCAAGGAGTTTGTATGTTCTTCCCGTGTTTGCATGGGTTTTCCTCGGGCACTCCGGTTTCCTCCCACACTCCAAAAACATACTGATAGGGAATCTAGATTGTGAGCCCCATCGGGGACAGCGACGATAATGTGTGCAAACTGTAAAGCGCTGCGGAATATGTTAGCACTATATAAAAATAAAGATTATTATTATTATTATCTCCTGCCCAATACAATCCCAACATTGAAACATGGTGGTGGCAGCATCATGCTATGGGGTGTTTTTCAGCTGCAGGGACAGGACGACTGGTTGCAATTGAAGGAAACATGAATGTGGCCAAGTACAGAGGGGTCTGAATACTTTCCGTACCCACAGTAAATGTTTCAGTATATAGAATACATTTTTATCTGTAGACCATAGACATGTTTGGATGCAGATGTTGTCCTTCCGAGTTCATGAAAGGGAATCCCATATTCTGAACCCTCTATGATCTAGAACAAAGAGCGACTCCAAGCCGCTCTCGCTCTCTTTCTCCCTAGAAGACCTAACTCTTAAATATATAACATAAAAAAAAAATGATTTAAAGAAGAACTGCATAATATTTTATTTCTCCAATCATGATGTGCAGGCAAATTAACCTCTTAACATCTTTTTGTGCACTGTTTTTTTCATGGCTGCGTCACTAGTCCTTTGAGCTCATAATAACTCAAGTCAATGACATATAAGCTCAGTGGCAACGGGAGCTCCTACATCACTGACTTGATTTATGATGAGCTCACTGGGCTGGAGAAACAGCAGAAGCACTCACTCCTGTGATAAAACATGCAGTGAATTGTGTTATCTAAGAACTAATTGTCGAGTCTCTGCTGTTAACTCTCTTATGAATAGAGATGTGCGAACCTGAACAGTAAAGTTCGGCGTCTGTACCAAACACCGACTGTTCGGGCATGGACACAGAACACTGACTTCACCAGGAAGTCCATGTTACTGTTCGGGTTCGGCTGCCCGAACACCATGTGTTTGTCGGTCTGTCATGTGCATGACAACGCGGCAAACACTGCTTCAAAATGGCAGTGAAATCGTCACCGCCAGTCAGACAAACGTGTTTCCCATGCTGTCAAATTACAATGTGAGGCCGCTGCTGTGATCGGAGGTATAAAGTTCACCTCCAGTCACCGGTGTCAGCTGATGGGACTACCAGTCTGCAGTGACATCGGTAAGATCCCTGCTAACACCATAAGAAAGTCTCACGGTGCTAGCGGGGATCTCACTGAGGTAACCGTAGTTCAGCCTGGCTGGGAACGCAGCCTCAGAGACCGGAGGTAACTTCGATGAAGTCACTGCTAGTCACTTGAGGCTGCGCTCACAGCAACTCATTCACCAGTGGTTCTCAGCTTGGATGGTTGCATCTTGGCAACCGTCCAGGTTGAAAACTGTTCATCCTCAGACATGGATTACAGCGTGGGACAGAACGTGGGACAGAACGTTGGACTGGTGAGGGATATTGTTTTTTATTTTTGTTTCTTTTTACAGGAGACAAGGGCATCAGTGGAATTAGGCGTTAGGTGAGCATAACTGTGTTTATTATCTTTAAATAAAAAAGTAAAAGTGTGTTTTGTTTTATTTCAAATAAAAGACTTTATTCTGGCTGTGTCTTTATTTACCATACAACTATACAATTAGTAATGGATAGGTGTCTTATAAACATCTCTCCATTAGTAATCTGTGGGCTTGATGTCTCCGGACAATACAAAGGTGACATCAACTCCACAAATATGAACCCCACTTTTCACCGCTACGGGGCAAGTGGTAAGAACCGGGCAAAACGCCGGAGTTGGCACACCTAATAGATGCATCTTTTTTGGGCATCTGCTGGCTGCTATATTTAGGCTGGGGGGGCCAATATCCATGGCCCTTTGTGAGCCTGAGAATACCAGGCCCAAGCTGTCTGCTTTAGCAACACTGGTTGTCAAAAATGGGGGAACCCCACACCATTTTTTTAAATTATTTAAATAATTAAAAGATACGGCGTGGGGACCCCTCTATTCTTGATAACCAGCCTTGCTGAAGCTGATAACTGAGGCTTGCAGCCCCAGCTGTGAGTTTTGCCTGGCTTGTTATCAAAAATACAGGGGAAAATACACCGTTTTTTTTATTAATTATTTACAGCGCAGGAGCTGGCTGGTGAATACTCCCATCAGCAGCTCCTGCTTTCTCTGTTATTAGAGGCAGCAGGTGTCGGCTGATGGGAGCAGTGGTCCCATTCAGCAGACACCGGTGACCAGAGATGAACTTTATACCTCCGATCACAGCTGGGCACCGTGAGCACCGTGAGCTAGCGGGAATCTTACTGCAGTTCAGCCCGGCTGGGAACTCAGCCTCAGTGACCGGAGGTAACCTCTATGATGTCACCACCGGTCACTGACGCTGTGTTCCCAACAGCTCTGTCCCCACCGCTACAGGGAAAGTGGGAAGAGCCAGGCAAAGCGCCAGAATTGGCGAATCTAATAGATGTGCCTTTTTTGGGCAGCTGTGGGCTACTATTTTTAGACTGGGTGGGGGCAATATCCAAGGCCCCTTACCAGCCTGAGAATACCAGCCCTCAGCTGTGAGCTTTAGCAAGGCTGGTTGTCAAAAATAGGGGGACCCCACGCCGTTTTTTATTGTTATTTATTTAAATAATTTAAAACAACTGCGTTGGGACCCCTCTATTCTTGATAACCAACCTTGCTGAAGCTGACAGCTGAGGGTTGCAGCCACCCAGCTGTGAGTTTTGCCTGGCTGATTATAGAAAATACAGGGGAACCCACACTGTTTTTTTCATTTATTTATTTATAATGCAAGTGGCAGCTGATGTATACACCCATCAGCCACTTCTGCTGTCACTGTTATTAGCGACAGCAGGTGTAGGCTGATGGGAGTAATAGTCCCATCAGCTGTCGCCTACTGTATCTTTTATCACTTAAATATAACTCTCATCATTCTCCCCTGCTCGTGCCGATTGCCGGCAGAGCAGGAGAGAATGATAATAGACGTGTTTAGCACCCGGCGCCGGGGAACAGCACTTAATGTAACGCTTCTTCCTCGGCGCCAATGCGTGTCACACAGATGACATCCATGTGTGCTATCCATGTGCACGTGTTTGGGATGTTTTTGCGACCCTTGCTGACATTAAAAAACGTACATGTCAGCGTGTTTTGCCCATGGACACACGGTCCGTGGAAACACACTGACGTGCACAGACCCATTCACTTGAATGGGTCTACGTGTGCATGTGTCTCCATTACGTGTGAAAACTGTCACCACAAGTACCGGAGACATGGACGTGTGAAAGAGGCCTAAATCTGATATCGCTGTAATCCACCAACCCAAAGAATAAAGTCGCCTAGTCACTTAGACCGCACATGAAACAGCATAACAAATAATTAAAACCAATTCTTCACATATTGTTTATTTTTTCATTCTGCCTCAAAACGAGCGCAGTAAGGTTCGACGCACATTTATCCTGCACTCTGTGCTGAGCGCTTACACCGGGGTTTCTGTTGTGAATGTGTTAGAAATGAATTCTGAGCAGAAGCTCCCTCTGCTGGTTACAAACAGTACTGAACCATTCAATGAGGATTGGCAATCAGGAGTTACAGACTGGTCTTATATAAGGGAGGTTCCCTCCCATCATGGTTGCCGGTGATCAATTGTTCTTGTCTCAACTGTGGTTCCTGGTTCACTTGGAAGCTTGCTGAGTCTTGCCTCTTCTCCTGCTCTCAGATAAGATATTTTCTGTTTTTTGTTTTTGTGCTTACCATTTGCATATTTCTCTGCATTTCTGTGAGGTTAACCAGGTCTCCCCCCCCCCCCGGGGGCTTGGGCTCCTCTCAGTTCTTCTGGAGCCACTGTTATTTGTTCATTTGCCTTTTCCAGTTTTTTCAGTGGCTGCGGCTTAGTTTTGTTACACCAGAGAACTAATTTAGGTGGTAGAGGTCGTGTGATCTCAGGTGTTTTTGCAATTAGTAGAGTTGGTATTTTTTAGGGTTTTTTGGATTGCAGTAAGTGTCCTTCCTATCCTTTTCTGTCTAGGAAGATTGGGCCCCAACGTTTGCTCATACTATTTTCTGTGTCTGTATTTCCTCTTGTCTAACCGCCATTACATGTTTGGGGGCTTCCTATGTTCTTTGGGGATCTGCTCCGGGGCAGATAGCTTTCCTCTTTCTATCTTTAGGTGTAGTTAACCTCTCAGGCTGTGACGAGGCGTCTAGGACCAACGTAGGAACGCTCCACGGCTGCCTTTAGTTGTGGTGGTTAGTCAGGGTACTGCAATCCAGTAGATTCCAACCTCTCTGGTGTATTGCCGTTTTTGCCTGCTCTCCTCAGCTACCAAATCATAACAGGTTTCTGTGTAAATTTCTGAAATACATGATTCAGACGGAACCTCTGGGGAAGATAATGAGGCAGATGGAGGCACTGTGGACGCCAACTGATCTGTGATCTGGCAGTGTCTGTCTTTTTAGGATTGCATAAAAGTGCCATCGACCACGGTTTTGTGCACTTCTGAAAAGGACACCTCTGAACAGAGGCCAGACGGAGTCCAGAGTAACTCTGCTGCCTCACTATAATGAATGGATCCCTCAGGGGTTTCATCTGTCACGTCACTCTGAGATTTAGATGGAAACCCCAAAGTAAGTCCTCAGAGTAGAGCGCCGGATAAATGTGATCCCAAACATTATGTAAATTTTCCCAATAAAAGCTTCAACTCAAAAAAAAGCAAGTCCCCACTCAGGTCCGCCAACTGTTAATGGAAATATAGGTGGCTTCCATGTTACTGGTAGCTAAAACACTATGGAAAGCGAAATGGCTCCTCACCCGCCAAAAGAAATTCAGCAAATTCTCCACTTCCAAATCAAAATGCCCTCCCTCCCTTCTGAGCACCACAGTGTACCTAAACTACATATTACGTCCACGTTTGGCATTTCTGAAGTGATGAGAGCCCGCCTAACTTATCGGTGCATGTCTCCAGAACACGGGCTGGGCATAACGTACTGGTGACTGCAACGTACTCGTCACTACAGCGGCAGTTTGCAATTTTCACTCGCAACATTCATTGCCGCTTGTTTCTGGAAAATATCCATGGAGTAAAAATCGTCACTACACCTGTAGATAAATTTCCAAGGGTATAGTTTCACAAATGGGGTCACTTGAGGGGGATTCTGCTCTCCTAGCAATTAGGGCTCTGTATGTGGAGTCCGCAAACTGTTCTAGGAAAATCTGAGCTCCTGGAGACAAATAGCGCTCCGTCCTCCAGAGTCTCTCTGTATGGCCAAGTAGTACTGTACAGCCGCATATGGGGTATTGCCACGTTCAGTAGAAATTGTGGGACAAATGTTGGTGCCATTTTTACCCACTTCTTCTGTAAAAATGTAAAATCTTTGGCTAAAACTAAATTTGGTGGTAAAAATGTAGTTATATTGTCTTCACTGCCCAATGGTATAAAATTCTGTGACACACCTGTGGTGTCAATATGATCACTCCACCCCTACAAGAATTCATTGAGAGGTGTAATTCTTAAATGGGGTCACTTATGGGGGGTTCTGCTGTTTTGGCACCTCATGGGCTCTCCCAGTGGGTCATGGCACCTGCAAACCAGAACAGTAAAATCTAGCGCTCCTTCCCTTCTGAGCTTTGCACTGTGCCTGAAAAATATTTCCCGATTACATGTAGGGTAATTGGCGCAATCAGGAAAAAATGTACCTCAGTTTGTTGTAGAAAAAAATCCTATTAGCCCTTAGAAAAATTAAAAACTTTGGGGCTGAAACAACATTTTAGTGGTAAAAATGTAATTTATTCTTTCTTCACCACTCAGTGGTATAACATTCTGTGAGGCACCTGTGGTGTCAATATGATTACTGCACCCCTAGATGAATTCATTGGGAAGTGTAGTTTGTAAAATGAGTTCACATATAGGAGGATTTCTATCGTTCTGGCACCTCAGGGGCTCTGCCAATGTGACAAGGCACCCTCAAACCATTCCAACAAAATCTGAACTCCAATATGGCGTCTCTTCCATTCTGAGCTTTGCACTGAGCCTCAAAAGTAGTATTCCCACACATATGGGGTATCAGCGTACTCAAGAGAAATTGCACAACAAATTGTATGGTGCAATTTCTTTTGTTACCCTTATGAAAATTTGTTTATACAACATAGAAAATGGTCAAAACCGTTGTGTAAACTTATTGGAATATGAACCTAAAACATGAAGCACAACGCACATTAAAGAAGAAGTAAATCAATTTTATTACATCAAATAATAACAAGAAATTTTAATTGAAAAAAACACACAAGATAAAATGATTAAAATAGCACAGGAGGTGGGTTTAAGTACAAATTTTTGCAATTTTTAAATCATTATATAATGAAAAAACTGAAAGAAATATAATGATAAATAGCCAGGTCAGAAAAATTAATTTGAGTCATATAATTCAAAATTTATTATTAAAAACCTGAAATGGTATTACGTACAGCAGGATCAGTCCCAAAGATAAATTGATCGAAAAATAAGGATGTCCATAAGGAAATGAATTATTATAAAGCTACCAGTAGCATACGTGCGGGGTCACACTTGCGAGTGTGATGCGAGAAACTCGCGCCTTTGCTTTAACAAGGGAACGAAACGTGCATTGGGTACACACAGTGAGTGCTGGGTTAGTACTTATTATTGTCAGTTCCCAGGATTCCCCCCTTCTTTATGCACTTTGCACTTTTTGTATTATTCTGCTAGATTAAATGTGATTTTAAACATTAATAATGTTGCGCTTTATTGTATATTTTTTATGCATTGATGTCAGGATTTTTTCACATGTACTATGAATATTATGCTACTGGTAGCTTTATAATAATTAATTTATTTGTGGAAATTCTTACTTTTTGATCAATTTATCTTTGGAACTGATCCTGGTGTACATAATACCATTTCAGGTTTTTAATAATAATTTTTGAATCACATGACTCAAATACATTTTTCTGACCTGGCTATTTATCATTATATTTCTTTAATTTTTTTTTTCATTATATAATCATTTTATCTTGTTGTGGGTTTTTTCAATTAAACTTTCTTGTTATTGGTAGTTGATGTAATAAAATTGATTTACTTCTTCTTTAATGTGCCTCATACCCTTATGAAAATGCAAAATTTGGGGCTAAAATAACATTTTTGTGAGGAAAATGTGATTTTATTATTTTCACGACTCTACGTTTAAAACTTCTCTGAAGCACTTGGGGGTTCACAGAGTTCACCACACATCTACACTGTCTGCAGAATTATTAGGCAAATGAGTATTTTGATCACATCATCCTTTTTATACATTGTCCTACTCCAAGCTGTATAGGCTTGAAAGCCAACTGCCAATTATGTAAATCAGGTGATTTGCATTTCTGTAATGAGGAGGGGTGTGGTCTAATGACATCAACACCCTATATAAGGTGTGCTTAATTATTAGGCAACTTCCTTTCCTTTGGCAAAATGGGTCAGAAGAGAGATTTGACGGACTCTGAAAAGTCAAAAATTGTGAGATGTCTTGCAGAGGGATGCAGCAGTCTGGAAATTTCCAAACTTTTGAAGCGTGATCACTGAACAATCAAGCGTTTCATGGCAAATAGCCAACAGGGTTGCAAGAAGCGTGTTGATAAAAAAAGGCACAAAATAACTGCCCATGAATTGAGGAAAATCAAGCGTGAAGCTGCCAAGATGCCATTTGCCATCATTTTTGCCATATTTCAGAGCTGCAGCGTTACTGGAGTATCAAAAAGCAAAATGTGTGCCATACTCGGGGACATGGCCAAGGTAAGGAAGGCTGAAAAACGACCACCTCTGAACAAGAAATATCAAGAATATCTAAAGACTGATTTTTCTAAGGTTTTATGGACTGATGAAATGAGAGTGACTCTTGATGGGCCAGATGGATGGGCCCAAGGCTGGATCAGTAAAGAGCAGAGAGCTCCACTCCGACTCAGACACCAGCAAGGTGGAGGGGGGTACTGGTATGGGCTGGTATCAAAGATGAACTTGTGGGACCTTTTCGGGTTGAGGATGGAGTGAAGCTCAACTCCAAGACCTACTGCCAGATTCTGGAAGACACCTTCTTCAAGCAGTGGTCAGGAAGAAGTCAGGATCGTTCAAGAAAAACATGATTTTCATGCAGGACAATGCTCCATCACATGCATCCAAATACTCCACAGCGTGGCTGACCAGTAAAGGTCTAAAAGAAGAGAAGAAATAATGATATGGCCCCCTTGTTCAGCTGATCGGAACCTCATAGAGAACCTGTGGTCTCACATAAAATGTGAGATGTACAGGGAGGGAACACAGTACACCTCTCGGAACAGTGTCTGGGAGGCTGTGGTGGCTGCAGCATGCAATGTTGATCATAAACAGATCAAGAAACTGACAGAATCTATGGATGGAAGGCTTTATTGGTGGCTATATTAGTCAAAAACTGATTTTTTTTGTTTTTGAATGTCAGAAATGTTTATTTCTAAATTTTGTGTTGTTATATTGGTTTATCTGGTGAAAATAAACAAGTGAGATGGGTATATATTTGGTTTTTATTAAGTTGCCTAATAATTCTGCACAGTAATAGTTACCTGCACAAACAGATATCCTCCTAAGATAGCCAAATCTAAAAAAAAAACACTCCAACTTCCAAAAATATTAAGCTTTGATATTTATGAGTCTTTTGGGTTGATTGAGACCATAGTTGTTGTTCAATAATAAAAGAATCCTCTCAAATATAACTTGCCTAATAATTCTGCACACAGTGTAGATAAGTTCCTCAGGGGGTCTAGTTTTCAAAATGGTGTCACTTGTGGGGGTTTCCACTGTTTAGGCACATCAGGGGCTCTGCAAATGTGACATGGCGTCCGATCTCAATTCCAGCTAATTTTGCGTTGAAAAAGTTCAGCGGCACTCCTTCTCTTCCAAGCTCTGCCACGAGCCTAAACAGTGATTTAGGCCAGTTTCTGTTATGAATGTGCTGGAGATGGTTTCTGAGCAGAGGCTCCCTCTGGTGGTTGCAGACAGTACTGAACCTTACAGCGAGGAATGGCAATCTGGGATCACGAACTGGATCGATATAAGAGAGGTTCCCTCCCATGATGGTCGCCGGTGATCAATTGTTCTTGTCTCAATTGTGGTTCCTGGTTCATTTGGAAGTCTGCTGGAGTCTTGCATGCATCTGCTGCTTTCATATAAGATATTGTCTGCTTTTCTTTTTGTGCTTGCTTTTTGCATAATTTTCTGCACTTCCTCCTGGGGCCTGTTCTCCTCTCAGTTTATCTGTAGCCACTATTATTTGTTCATTTGCTTTTTCCTGCTTTTTCAGTGGTGTGATGATACTGCAAGCTCCATATCCTGTGCTGTTCCAGAACTTTCCACATAGAACTACAACCCCCATCGTTTGCAAGCACAGGGCAAAGTTACCCCTCCCTCCTTCTCTCTGCAGTTCACTCATCCCTCCCACCTCAGGAATTTTCCTTTGTCTTCCCAAACCCTGCAAAAGTCCCATAGCAGCCATTATGAGAATTCATTCTTTTGGTAATAACACAGTGGGAGCGTATCTCAGAAACACGTAAACTACGGTTTTGGAACCTGCGTCCATCGGGTGTTGTTCCTGTGGTACTGGTGAACCCGTAACTCCAACAGAACCCGAGAAATGGAATTCTCGGATGCACAATGAACTATCTCACCCAAGTTTGGGCTCATTTGAACCGTCATTTTAAAGTAAGATCATTGATAGGTCTGCCATTCTTCTGCGAGGTTCTCAGGATGAAGTATGCTCCTGATAATCTTCCAGAACTAAAACTAGAACTTCTAGCCCGGGGTGGTGGCCAGAAAACCATCCCCTTTTGTGAGGTCAGCAGCCCACATGTATAAGTCTTGCAGTTAGCCCCCTTGGTCATTCCAAGCTGTGATGACCTGACTAAGAGATCTGCAAATGAACTATGACGTGTGGCTCCTCCCCCAGCCTGTCTTGCCTGTACCTATGTAACTACCATGTAAGTTTTTCAATGTTAATCCTGTTTTATTTCTAACTGACTTGTACATAACGATATTGCCTCAGCTTGTTACCTTCTTTCTAATTATCCTAGGTGCAGTTCCCTGACTGACCTGAGGGTAAGGGGGGCGCCAGAGAGCTGCAAGTTCCTAAGTGGAAGTGGGATAATTATAAATCCCTGCAGTTTACTGGGTCGGACGGCAGCAGCCGTTGTGTGTGTGCGCGTTTTCGTCACATTTGCGGCATGGAGGGATCACAAGCCGTGATACCCCGGGCTACCGTGTGGCGGACCGTGTGCACGTTTCATCACAAGTGGCTGCGGCTTAGTTTTGTTACACCAGAGATCTGATTTAGGTGGTGGAGATCGTGTGATCTCAGATGTTTTTGCAATCAGAAGAGTTGGTATTTTTTAGGGTTTTTTGTTGGATTGCAGTCAGAATTCTTTCCTGTACTTTTCTGTCTAGACAGATTGGGCCCCAGCATTTGCTCATTCTATTTTCTGTCTGTGTCCGTGCTTCTTCTTGTCTAACCGCCATTACATGTTTGGGGGCTTCCTATTTTCTTTGGGGATCTGCTCCGGGGCAGATAGCTTTCATCTTTCTGTCTTTAGGAGTAGTTATCTCTCAGGCTGTGACGAGGCATCTAGGATCAACGTAGGAATGCTCCACGGCTACCTCTAGTTGTGTGGTTAGTTCAGGTTACTGCAATCAAATAGGTTCCAGCCTCTCTGGTGTATTGCCGTTTTACTTTTTATCCTCAGCTACCTAAACACAACAGGTTTCACAGTTCTGATATTTCCATTACTGTAAACCTGGTACTGGAGATATCAGTGTTCGTGTGTGTACTACGTGCGGCACATGTGTGGCAACTGTGTGCCACCCGTGTGCCGCATCAGTATCACACAGACGGCCGCCAGGGAAGAAGCGGCTACTGTAAGCGCTGTTCCCCAGCAGCTGGTGCTGAAGCCGACTGTCATTCTTCCCTGCTTTGCGGGTGAGCAGAGGAGAACGATGAGCGTTATATTAAAGTCCAAACAACAGCAGGTGTTGGATGATGGGGGTAAGAGTCCCAAAAGTCCCCACCTGCTGTCGTTCGGACTTTAATAAAAAGCTTATCATTCTCCTCTGCTTGCAGGCAGAGCAGGGGAGAATGACAGTCGGCTACAGCACCAGCCACTGGGGAACATCGTTTACAGTAGCCGCTTCTTCCCCGGTGGCCGCCTGTGCACACGGAGGACAGTGTGCACTGTTCTCTGTGTGCTCGTGTGCGGCACGTTTTGCGGCCCATGTATCCGGGTGAAAACGGACATGTCTGCGTGTTTTGCACACAGACACACGGCTCATGACAACACACTGACATGTACACAGACCCATTCATTTGAACGTACGTGAGAAAACTGTCACCACACGTACCGGAGACACTGACGTGTGAAACCAGCCTTACCCCCACATATGGGGCATCAGCATAGGAAAAATTGCATAACAACTTTTGGTGTCCAAATTTTCCTGTTACCCTTGGAAAAAAAAAAATTGGGGGCGAAAAGATCATTTTTGTGGAAAAAATATGATTTTTTATTTTCATGGCTCTACGTTCTAAACTTCTGTGAAGCACTTGGGGGTTCAATGTGCTCACCACACATCTAGATAAGTTCCTCAGGGGGTCTAGTTTTCAAAATGGTGTCACTTGTGGGGGATTTCCACTGTTTAAGTTCATCAGGGGCTCTCCAAATGCTACATGGCGTCCGATCTCAGTTCCAGCCAATTTTGCGTTGAAAAAGTCAAACGCCGCTCCTTCCTTTCCGATCCCTGCCATGCACCCAAACAGTGGTTTACCTGCATATATAGGATATCAGCGTACTCAGGACAAATTGTACAACAACTTTTGTGGTCCAATTTCTCTTGTTACCCTTGGGAAAATAAAAAAAATTTGGATCTGAATTAATTTTTTGTGAAAAAAAGTTAAATGTTAATTTTTTTTTAATATTCCAAAATTTCCTGTGAAGCACGAGAAGGGATAATAAACTTCTTGAATGTGGTTTTGAGCACCTTGAGGGGTGCAGTTTTTAGAATGGTATCACTTTTTGGTATATTCTATCATATAGATAACTCAAAGTTTCATCAAATGTGAGGTGGTCCCTAAAAAAAATGGTGTTGTAAAAATGAGAAATCGCTGGTCAACTTTTAACCCTTATAACTTCCTAACAAAAAAATGTGGTTTTAAAATTGTGCTGATGTAAAGTAGACATGTGGGAAATGTTACTTATTAAGCATTTTGTGTGGTATGATTCTCTGAATTAAAGGCGTGAAAATTCAAATTTGGAAAATTGCAAAATTTTTGCCAAATTTCTTTTTTTTCACAAATAAACGCAAGTCATATCAAAGAAATTTTACCACTATCATGATGTACAATATGTTACGATAAAACAGTCTCAGAATCACTTGGATCCGTTGAACCGTACCAGAGTTATTACCTCATAAAGGGACAGTAGTGAAAATTGTAAAAATTGGCCTAGTCATTAACGTGCAAACCACACTCGGGGGTAAATGGGTTAATACATCCAGTAGTGGAGCTTGTTATTATTATTTCAAGATTAAGGAGCCTAGAGGGAGGAGACGTGTCTTATGAGTCATCAGATAAGCATATACCTCTGATATAAGGCCTCCTACATTTGCTTGTACTCCTATGTGAGGTTTATGTAAATGACAACGCGTTTTTAACCTCCTCAACTTCACGGCAGGGAATCTGCAGGTTGATGCCCACAGAGTAATGACTGTTGGCGACAGCTGAATAGTTGATGGCAGAAGTCTCTAGTTCACAATACGGGGCAGTAATGGGTTGACAGAATTCAGTTTTATTCGGTGGACAGGAAAAGGGCCCAGCTGGCAGTGTTCAATCATAAGACGAGGCCAGGAAGAAGCCAAATCAGAGCCAAATATAAATTACACCTTAAGATCCATTTACAATGCAACATTACTGTGAATGAGCGTTTCCCGATAATCTTGCCATCTAAAACAGGCTGCCGATCAGCTGAGAAATGCAAAACTACTTGTTCGTCGGGTGAAATGATTTTTTGTGCTGCATAAAATTCATCGGTCCTGTAAACAGGACTTCTGTTGTTGATGACAATGGCGGCCTATGCGCACAAAATAATCTGCTTTAGATTGTTCAGTACACTTCTGAAGCTGGTTAAAACTGTGTAAATAGGCTAGTAAATGACCGCCGATCAGTCCTTTAGCGCCTTTCATTGGCCCATATAAATGGTCCTTTACACCTCATTCAACATGTAGAATCTTATTGCTTGAATCTGGTGCAAAACAGAAGGCTCCACTGATAAAAGCCAGGGCAGCTGGCCATTAGAAAGCGATCGAAGCAACTCGTGCTATTCACCCTTTAGGAGACTTGAAGTCACTTGATAGCATGCAATAGACACAAGAAAAGATCAATGCTGCAACAGACAATGGGGTTGGCAGAGATGGTGTGAACAGGGAGTGAACGTGTGACATCTCGGACCGCCTTTCCCTTATTAAAAATATAGTAAATAGGCCAAAGAAGAAAAAAAAAACTGGTGGACATTACAAGAATACCCAATATGATGCAAGTAGACACATGACCATTTATACATGTAGAAAGTGAGAAAATTCTAACGTTTCCGCTTGCACATACAATATGTTATTTTGTCTTCCTGGCCGAATGCTTCCTTCTATATTTCACGTTGGTTTGTTGTTCCCACAGTTGAAGGTGTATGAAGATGATTTTCGGAAGGAACGCTGTGATAAGCAAATCTTGCAGCGTCTTCTAAAGTGCCGCAACATGTCACGTGACCCAATACTTGTACACCGCTGCAATAATGTGACCCACAAAGGGTCATTTGAGAGCATCAGAAGACTTTCCAGAAGTGGAAGCAACAGGGAAGAGACTGCAAGGAACACGGAGGAACCTGCTGAAAAACATCATACGGTGTTTTAGAAAATGTTACCGCTACTGTGAAATGCCAAACAAAACAAAAAATGTACTTTTTTTCCCCGACTGATGACATATCGCAAATGTCACTACTTGTAAAGGGCCTGATTGTAATTTCAGAAAAGAGTTTTAGTCTAACAATTATGCAATGCAAAATGGACAATCATTCTCCTGCTCCCGATAAATCAAGTAGTCATCGTATTTTATAAATTCTGTTGCTGAATCTATGAGAATTTATTTATTGCACTGCAGCTGTCTAGATATAATGCTCTTTATCTTGGCAATAAATAGATGTACATATTCAACCTATATTATAGGTTCAATGTAATTGTCACGGCACTGTTGCAGGATATCCCAGGGCTAGTGGCTTCTTTCCTCTAGAGCTAGGGGTGTCCTAGATGTCCGTGGTCCCTGGATTACTTCCAATGGTAAAGACACAGGGACCACATGCCTTACTGACTTACTCCTGAATCGGCCCTTATCTGTCCCCTCCCCCACCCAGGGAAGTGGGGAGTTGTAGTGTATAAGAATACACAAACCAGACTAACAAGAAAAGATGTACAGTGATAAATGAAAATAGCAATCATATAAATATGTACTCACAAACAACAGAGTGTAACACTGGAAAGTAAAGGAAGGAAAAAACAAATAGGAGAGGATGAGAACATACACACAGACAAATCACCACGCAACAGTCTTCTGAACAACACTACCAACGCCTCCTCAAACAACCATCACCTCCAACTCCAGAACCAGGCAGTAAGAAACTAACACTGGCAATCCCTGACTGCCAGAAGTGAGTATATATAGCAGAGGGAAGTGGCTAACACTGAACAGCTGAGAGCATCAAAGCAGGAAAGATCCAAGAAATCTCAACTGAGCAGATTAACCCCTGCACTTCTAGCAGAAACCTCTGCATCATTTAATTAGAAGGTAAAGTGCTTCTAATAAGGGCAGGAGAGCAAGAAATAAGACACCAGTCTTCTGGCCCCTCTCTGTCGCACTAAACCCTTCACAGTATTTTTTTTTTACTAACCTTAAAAATGATAGCTATTTATGACTAGCCAATAAAATATGTATTGTAGATGAAACAATTGGTTTTATGTGTGTGCATTAATCTATAATTATATGGACATTACAGTCATGGCCAAAAGTTTTGAGAATGACACAAATATTAATTTTTACAAAGTCTACTGCTTCACTTTTTCTCATGGCAATTTGCATATACTCCAGAATGTTATAAAGAGTGATCAGCTTAACAGCAATTACTTGCAAAGTCAATATTTGGCTAGAAAATGAACTTTATCCCCCAAAACACATTTCAACATCATTGCAGCCCTGCCTTAAAAGGACCAGCTAACCTCTTTTCAGTGATTGCTCCATTAACACAGGTGTGGGTGTTGATGAGGACATGGCTGGAGATCAATCTGTCATGATTAAGTAAGAATGACACCACTGGACACTTTAAAAGGAGGCTGGTGCTTGGCATCATTGTTTCTCTTCTGTTAACCATGGTTATCTCTAAAGAAACACGTGCAGTCATCATTGCAATGCACAAAAATGGCCTAACAGGGAAGAGTATCGCAGCTAAAAAAGATTGCACCTCAGTCAACAATCTATCGCATCATCAAGAACTTCAAGGAGAGAGGTTCCATTGTTGCCAAAAAGGCTTCAGGGCGCCCAAGAAAGACCAGCAAGCACCAGGACCGTATCTTAAAAGTGTTTCAGCTGCGGGATCGGGCTACCAGTAGTGCAGAGCTTACTCAGGAATGGCCGCAGGCAGGTGTGAGTGCATCTGCACGCACTGTGAGGCAGGAGACTCTTGGAGCAAGGCCTGGTCTCAAGGAGGGCAGCAAAGAAGCCACTTCTCTCCAGAAAAAACATCATGGACAGACTGATATTCTGCAAAAGGTACAGGCAGCGGACTGCTGAGGACTGGGGTAAAGTTATTTTCTCTGATGAATCCCCTTTTCGATTGTTTGGGACATCAGGAAACGCCTCATTCGGAGAAGACAAGGTGAGCGCTACCACCAGTCTTGTCTCATGCCAACTGTTAAGCATCCTGAAACCATTCATGTGTGGGGTTGCTTCTCAGCCAAGGGAATCGGCTCTCTCACAGTCTTGCCTAAAAACACAGCCATGAATAAAGAATGGTACCAGAATGTCCTCCAAGAGCAACTTCTCCCAACCCTCCAAGAGCAGTTTGGCGATCAACAATGCCTTGTCCAGCATGATGGAGCACCTTGCCATAAAGCAGAGGTGATAACTAAATGGCTCAGGGAACAAAACATAGAGATTTTGGGTCCATGGCCTGGAAACTCCCCAGATCTTAATCCCATTGAGAACTTGTGGTCAATCATCAAAAGACGGGTGGACAAACAAAAACCTAAAAATTCTGACAAAATGAAAGCATTGATTGTGCAAGAATGGAGTGTTATCAGTCAGGATTTGGTCCAGAAGTTGATTGAGAGCATGCCAGGGAGAATTGCAGAGGTCCTGAGAAGAAGGGTCAACACTGCAAATATTGACTTGCTGCATTAACTCATTCTGTCAATATAAGCTTTTGTTACTCATATGTTTGCAATTATTATATTTCTGTCTGTGATAAAAACATCTGTCAAACACACATAAAAACCAGAGGGCAGCAGATCATGTGAAAATATAATATTTATGTCATTCTCAAAACTTTTGGCCATGACTGTACACTCAAATACATAGGTTCACTGCATTCACAAGGATATAAATTCTGAAGGGATATTTCCATCTCACAATAGCCCTAATAGGAGAAACTTATCAATAACCAATACCTTGTAAGGCTGCAGAACATTATGACTTACAACATTCTCCACTGATCTTTCATACTTCATATCAGAAACAAGCATGGCAGACCTTGACCAAAAGCAAATATCTATGTAAAAATTGATATGCCAAATTGGATTTTTGTTAGGTATTATGTAGTTTACATTGGCTTAGGGAAAAAAGCAAAGACTATTACAACTAATAACCACAAAAAGAAATAAATACGTCATAAAATCATATAATTTGACTTCATGTTCCGGCGCGCACGGACAGAGCTCACATAGTGGTCCCTCCACTCCAAGACCCACAGGGGTTTTCCTCTACCAAACCTAGGCCAGTCATTGTAAAATATTTAGACTTTGTGGAAAAATCAAATATTCTTCAAAACTACAGAAAAAAGTAATCCTAGGTTGTGATACAAGGACATAAGAAACTAATATTTAGTGACTACTTGTCACGCTATGATGGTCTTCAGTAAGGAAGGGGACCTCAAACTGTCCCTGGAAATCTGACCATAACTATCCCTGTCCCGGGGGTACTCTTGAAGGCAAAAAGGTCGAGTCGCTAACCTTACTATACTCCTGGTAAACCCTGATCTGTCCCCTCCCCTACCCCATGAGGCATGGGACAGATATGTAAGATAAACAAGACACAAAGACAAAACAGGGATAACAGAAAGCAACAAACATACAAACACTCACCAAAGAGGTATATAGGGAAGGATAGGAATCTGCCAACTAAATGGGAATAGGACAATGAGGAAAGCATACACCCAAAAACAGCATGCAACAATCTCCAGCAGCAACAACAATCGCCAATTCAGCACAGCGACTCCAAGGAGACAGGAAGCAAAGCTTTCACTGGAAAGGCAGAGAGGGTCTAGACAGGTTTTATAGGGAGAGGTAATGACCAGATGAAAAGCAGCTGAAATGGACCTCTTCAGTACCAAAGGAAACCAAATCCATTTAAAGGAAACCTTTCACCAGTTTTGGCCGATATAAGTTATGGCCATCACCTCTCCGGGCATATCTACAGCATTCTATAAAGCTGTATATCGGCCCCCCACCCGACCTGTAAGAAAAGAAAAATAACTTTTATTTAACTCACCTGCAGGGCGGTCCGGTCCAACAGGTGCTGCTCTTCTTGGTCCGGCACCTCCCATCTTCTTGCGATGCCGTCCTCTTGCTTGCTTCATGTGGATGATGCACCCCTGCATCATCCACACAGACTCCTCGGCACCGCGAAGGTGTACTTCTCTGCACTGACTAGGGCAGAGCAAAGTACTGCAGTACACAGGCACCAGGAAAGGTCAAAGAGCCCCGACACCTGCATACTGCAGTGCTTTGCTCTGCACTCAACAGGGCAGATAAGTATGCCTGCGCAGGATCGCGATGCCGAGGAGACTGTGTGGATGATGCAGGGACACGTCATCCACACAAAGCAAGCAGTAGGGTGGCGATCCTAAGAAGATGGGAGGCGCCAGACCATGATTTGCGACACCCTTAGAACTGGACCACCCCGCAGGTTAGTATAATAAAAGTTATTTTTCTTCTCTTACAGGTCGGGTTGGGGGCCGATATACATCATTATAGAATGCTGTATGTCAGATCTGAAAGGTGATGGTCGTAACTTATATCGGCCAAAACTGGTGACAGGTTCCCTTTAATATGGGACACACACAGGTTAAATGTAAGATCTATGATTCACAATACGTAGTGATCTTCTAACCCAAGATCTCCCTGGAGGACGGGACACACATGACTGTATCACCCCTCTTCTACCTCTATGAGGGGCCACAGGACCCTCAGGCAAGGTTTATCCAGATGAGCCAAATGAAAGGACCGTATCAACTTACCAGCATTACCCTCAGATGATGGCACCCACATCCTCTCCTCTGCACCATACCCCTTTCAATGTACCAGGTACTGTACAGAGCGGTGAACTATACAGGAATCAATGATTTTTGCTACCTGAAATTCTAAATTGCCATCAACAAAAAACGGTGATGGCTCCACACAGGGCCGGCTCCAGGTTTTTATGGGCCCCGGGTGAAAGAGCCTCAGTGGGCCCCTTTAACACAGACCACAATTCATGATGCACAGATACGGCAGAGAAATATAGGTATAGTACAATGCCAAACACTTCTTTTCTTCCATTACATGAGTGATATCTATTGTAAATTCTACAATAGCACAAAAACCGCCAAATCCTCACAGCGCACAGTACAGACTGGACAGTACAGTCCTCCATACAATATTATGGGCACCACATAGTCTCCCCCTCATCACCCATATAATACCCCATGCAGAATGTCACCCCCCCATCCCCCATATAATGCTCCATACAGAATACTGGACCCAATATAATGCTCCATACAGGATACTGGTCCCCATATAATGCTCCATACAAAATATGGAGCTCTCCTCTGCGCTGTGCTGCGTTCTGCACTGTTACGGCTCAGGAAAGGGCACTGTTGAAAGACTCCCCATTATCATCATCATTGCCTGCCCATTATCATCATCATTGCCTCCCCATCATCATCATTGCCTGCCCATCATCATCATTGCCTCCCCATTATCATCAATGCCTGCCCATTATCATCATCATCATTTCCTCCCCATCATCATTATTGCCTGCCCATCATCATCATCATCATTGGCTAAATAGAGCTGTAAGGGGCGCAATAAGGGACAAAAAGAAAGCGTTTAGGGAATTAAAGCAAGTAGGTAGTGAAGAGGCATTAAATAAATACAGAAGACTGAATAAATTCTGTAAAAAGCAAATCAAGACAGCAAAGATTGAGGCAGAGAGACTCATTGCCAGAGAAAGTAAAAATAATCCCAAAATATTCTTTAACTACATAAATAGCAAGAAACTAAAAAATGATAGTGTTGGTCCCCTTAAAAATAGTCTGGGTGAAATGGTGGATGAGGATGAGGAAAAAGCCAATATGCTAAATGACTTTTTTTCAACTGTATTTACACAAGAAAATCCCATGACAGATAACATGATCATAGATAAAAAAATTTCTCCATTAAATGTCACATGCTTAACCCAGCAGGAAGTACGGCGGCGTCTAAAAATCACTAAAGTTGACAAATCCCCGGGTCCGGATGGGATACACCCCCGAGTACTGCAGGAATTAAGTACAGTTATAGATAGACCATTATTTTTAATCTTTAAAGATTCCATAATAACTGGGTCTGTACCACAGGACTGGCGTATAGCAAATGTGGTGCCAATATTCAAAAAGGGGGCAAAAACTGAACCTGGAAATTATAGGCCAGTGAGCTTAACATCTACTGTGGGTAAAATCCTGGAGGGTTTTTTAAGGGATACTATATTGGAGTATCTGAAGCTGAATAACCTCATGACACAGTATCAGCATGGGTTTACGAGGGACCGTTCTTGTCAGACTAATCTGATAAGCTTTTATGAAGGGGTAAGTTCAGGACTGGACCAAGGGAATGCAGTGGACGTGGTGTTCATGGACTTCTCAAAAGCTTTTGATACAGTGCCACACAAAAGGTTGATACATAAAATGAGAACAATGGGGATAGGGAAAAATATGTGTAAGTGGGTTAAGAACTGGCTCATGGATAGGAAACAAAGGGTGGTTATTAATGGAGCACACTCGGACTGGGTCACGGTTAGCAGTGGGGTACCACAGGGGTCAGTATTGGGGCCGCTTCTCTTTAACATATTTATTAATGACCTTGTAGGGGGCATACAGAGTAGTATTTCAATATTTGCAGATGACACTAAACTCTGCAGGGTAATAAATACAGAGGAGGATAATTTTATATTACAGGAGGATTTATGTAAACTAGAAGCTTGGGCTGATAAATGGCAAATGAGCTTTAATGGGGATAAATGTAAGGTCATGCACTTGGGTAGAACAAATAAGATGTATAATTATGTGCTTAATTGTAAAACACTGGGCAAAGCTGTCACTGAAAAAGACTTGGGTGTATGGGTGGACGACAAACTCACATTTAGTGGCCAATGTCAGGCAGCTGCTGCCAAGGCAAATAAAATAATGGGATGCATTAGACGAGGCATAGATGCTCATGAGGAGAACATAATTTTACCTCTATACAAGTCACTGGTGCGACCACACTTAGAGTACTGTGTGCAGTTCTGGTCTCCGGTGTATAAGAAAGACATAGCTGAACTGGAGCGGGTGCAGAGAAGAGCGACCAAGGTTATTAGAGAACTGGGGGGTCTGCAATACCAAGACAGGTTATTACACTTGGGGTTATTTAGTTTGGAAAAACGAAGGCTTAGGGGTGATCTTATTACAATGTACAAATATATGAGGGGACAGTACAAAGACCTTTCTAATGATCTTTTTACTCTTAGACCTGTGACGGGGACGAGGGGGCATCCTCTACGTCTGGAGGAAAGAAGGTTTAGCCATAATCACAGATGCAGATTCTTTACTGTAAGAGCAGTGAGACTATGGAACTCTCTGCCGTCTAATGTTGTAATGAGTGATTCCTTACTAAAATTTAAGAGGGGACTGGATGCCTTTCTTGAAAAGTATAATATTACAGGCTATATTCACTAGTTTCCTAGATACAGCGTTGATCCAGGGATCTAGTCTGATTGCCGTATGTGGAGTCGGGAAGGAATTTTTTTCCCCAATGTGAAGCTTACTGTTTGCCACTTGGGGTTTTTTTGCCTTCCTCTGGATCAACATGTTAGGGCAGGTTAGGATAGGATATGGGTTGAACTAGATGGACTTAAAGTCTTCCTTCAACCTTAATAACTATGTCTATACTATGTTACTATCATCATCATTGCCTCCCCATCATCTTCATTGCCTGCCCATCATTATCATTGCCTCCTTATCAATATCATTGCCTGCCCATCATCATCAATCATCATTGCCTCCCCATCATCATAATTGCCTCCCCAGCATCATCATTGCCTGCCCATCATTATCATTGCCTCCCCATCATCATCATTCCCTGCCCATCATCATCAATCATCATTGCCTCCCACCATCATCACTGCCCTCCCCCACCACCATCACACATACAGCACCACACACAGACAGCACCGCAGCACACCAGCACTCTCACATACACACACACACACACACACAAAGCACCGCACTACATACGCACACACTGATACACACACACCTCACATCTCACCTGTCCGGCGTCCACGTGCTCTCTGCCACAGCCGGCAGCTGAATGATGACGTCATTCAGCGGCACTGCTGTGAGAGGAAGCGCAGGCATCCTGCAGGCGCCCCCTGGAGCCCGGAGCTGCGGCAGCGGAGGCATGGGGGAGAGGTGAGTATTGTGCCAGCTGCTGCTGGGGCCCTGAGCAAGCGGGGGGCCCAGTGGCAGTGCTGACACCGCTCTTATCTGCTAACGGGCGCCGGGGTGCCTGACGGCGAGTGGGCCCCCCCACCTGCTCAGGGCCCCGGCACTTGCCCGGGTATGCCGGGTGCTGACGCCGGCCCTGGCTCCACAGGTGCAACAAATTTTTTGAGCAAAGACCTGTGAAACATATTACGAATCTTGAGAGTCGGTGGAAGCTTGAGATGAAAAGCTTGATTATGGCAACCACCTTATAAGGACCAATAAATCTAGGACCTCATTTACAAGAAAGAACTTTCAGTTTAATATTTTTGGTGGACAGCCATACTTTATCATTCACCTCCAAGTCCGGAACTCACAATAGTTTCTTATCAGTCATAAGTTTGTATTTGTCCCCCATGATCTTTAAATTATTCTGAACCCCTTCCTATACCAATTAGAGCAAAGAAGAAAATTGTTCCTCCCCAAGAACCCCCGATGACTCATCTTTACTGAAGGAACAGAATTATGGATGAAAGCAATATGTGCCAAAAAATGGCGACTTACCAGTGAACCACTACAACGATTGTTTAACGCAAACTCAGCCAGTGGTAGAAAAGAATACAATCCTCCTGGTTTTCGGACACAAAACATAGGCATTCAGACTGACCATTGAGGATTGAGGATGGACCGCTGAAGAAAAGGATAGATGCATCCCTAAACGAGAACAAAACGCCCTACAAAATTTACATACAAATTGGATCCCCGATCTGACACCACATCGTAAAGTATAATGCTTCACAGACCCAGCGGTGCAGAGTCTATCGCAAATATGGGAATAGACTTGATCAGCTTACCACAGGAGAGACAATGGGTCTGAGCGAACCGAGCATCCAAAATATTGGTTCCTGCCCCACTATCCAGTAGGACAGATATTGCCTCAGTTTCCATACCTATAACCACTTTTGAAGATAGGATAAATTGAGACACAGCTGCGGAGGAGATATATACACCAAGGGTGTAATACTCCACACAACCTGGGGTCAGAAGTTTTCCGACGTTTTGATACTTAGGTATAGATGGACAAACCACAATGAAATTACCCATTTTGCCACAGTAAAAGCACATCCCCATTTTGCGGCAAACCGCAAGAGACCCATAATGGGGGGAAGCCCAACCTAACTGCATAGGTACTTCAGAGCATCCAGGGAGAACTTACGCTTTAGGAAGTACCACGGGGGTGGGGTCACTAAAGGTGTATCCCTGAAATGTCTACCAATACGTAAGTAATAGCCATGGCGGCCTCCAATGACACTGGAGTTTTGTACTGCACCAATGCATCCTTTATCCATTCACATAGGCCCTGACAAAACAGACTCCTAAGGGCAGGATCATTTCACTGGGTGTCATTGGCCCAGCTACAGAATTCTGAACAAAATTTCTCTGCCAGTCGGTCTTCCTTCTCGATCATATGAAGTTTGTACTCCGCATGGGAGACCCAGTCAGGGTCATCATAAACTTGGCCAAGAACAGTAAAAAATCCATCTACAGACTGGAATGAGAATGAGTCGGATGGGAGTGAGAAGTCCCAGGATTGAGTGTCTCCTTGAAGAAGGGAGACAACTTTCCCCACCCTCTTTACCTCACTCCCACTTGACCGTGGTTGAAGCCTGATATAGAGCTTAAAGGCTGCCCGCAATACAACAAATTTATCCCGACCCAGAAAACCTATTTGGGAGCGCCACTTCAAGCTCTGGTTCAGCTGTCTGTTGTGACAAGACCTTAAACTATAGGTTGGACAGCTCAAAAGACAGACCCTGCAGTTGTCTCACAAGGTTAGCGATGGGATCCATGTCAAGATCCAGAAAAATGTGGGGCCAGTAAAAATGTCACGCAATGACGGTAGTCAGTAAGGAAGGGGGGACTCAAACTGTCCCTAGAACTGGGACCTTATATATCCCTGTCCTGGGGGTACTCTTGAATGTAGAGAGGCCCGAGTCTCTGACATTACTATGCTCTTATTAAACTCTGATTTGTCCCCTCTCCCACTCCATGAGGTATGAGACAAGGGGTAAGCAAGACACCAAAACAACACAGGGATAACAGAAAGCAACAAACATACAAACATTCATCAAAAGTAGAGAGGTATATAGAGAAGGATAGTAATGTACCAACCAAATGCAAATAGAACAATGAGGAAAGCATACACCCAAAAATAACATGCAACAACGATATTCAATTCAGCACAGCGTCTCCAAGGAGCCAGGAAGCAAAGCTTTCAATGGCAAGGCAGAAAGGTTCTAGGCAGGTTTCATAGGGAGAGGTAATGACCAGATCAGAAGCAGCTGAAATGGAGCTGCAAGTTTCTGACCATCATGGAAAAGTGAAAACTTGAGGGCACTACTAAATATTAAATGTGATCACAGGCGGCACAGAATCATTCACAGCTCCAGTCCAAGCTCTGGATTTCATGAAAAAACTTTGCAAAAGTTGCCGAACGGCCCCAACAGTATCAGCAAAAGTAAGGAACATTCAAAGGATTGAGTCTGAACAGAAATAACTACATCGCCTAAAAGATATTTGCCCCGGCAGCAGCATGGAATAAAACGTCAAGGAGCACTTTTTTCTTGTTCTCTTTCTCCTTTCTCTGGACTGGAAGGTCTATGAGACATAATGACAAAACGAGGCAGAAAAGGCTCAAGGTTGTCGGTAACTGCGGCTCAACACATTAGTTGGTAGCAGTAATGGACATAAACTCATGTGTTAAAAAAGTGAAGTCCAAGTAATTTAATTCTCTGATATTGCAGATTATTTTGGGAAGGGGGAAGTCATAAAGTGTTATTGTTAGAAACATAGAAAGTACTGTACAGTACAGACCAAAAGTTTGGACACACCTTCTCATTCAATGATTTTTCTGTATTTTCATGACTGTGAAAATTGTAGAATCACACTGAAGGCATCAAAACTATGAATTAACACATGTGGAATTATACATTACACTTTACAAAAAAGTGTGGAACAACTGAAAATATGTCTTATATTCTAGGTTCTTCAAAGTAGCCACCTTCTGCTTTGATTACTGCTTTGCACGCAGAAAAGGTGAACGGATGGACTCTACATGCCTGGTTCCCACCGTGAAGCATGGAGGAGGAGGTGTGATGGTGTGGGAGTGCTTTGCTGGTGACACTGTTGGGGATTTATTCAAAATTGAAGGCATAGTGAACCAGAATGGCTACTACAGCATCTTGCAGCAGCATGCTATTCCATCCGGTTTGCGTTTAGTTGGACCATCATTTATTTTTCAACAGGACAATGACCCCAAACACATCTCCAGGCTGTGTAAGGGCTATTTGACCAAGAAGGAGAGTGTTGGGGTGCTACGCCAGATGACCTGGCCTCCACAGTTACCAGACTTGAACCCAATCGAGATGGTTTGGGGTGAGCTGGACCGCTCACCGCTTCAATTTTGAATAAATCCCCAACAGTGTCACCAGCAAAGCACCCCCACACATCACACCACCTCCTCCATGCTTCACGGTGGGAACTAGGCATGTAGAGTCCAGCCATTCACCTTTTCTGCGTGCAAAGCAGTAATCAAAGCAAAAGGTGGCTATCTTGAAGAACCTAGAATATAAGACATATTTTCAGTTGCTTCACACTTTTTTGTAAAGTGTAATGTATAATTCCACATGTGTTAATTCATAGTTTTGATGCCTTCAGTGTGATTCTACAATTTTCATAGTCATTAAAATACAGAAAAATCTTTGAATGAGGTGTGTCCAAACTTTTGGTCTGTACTGTATATTACAGACCAAAAGAAGGATTGCGAAACGCGCGTCGGGGTAGCAGGGACGCCAGGACATTCACGAGCAGCCCTCAGGTAAAACTTGCAGTTAGCCACTCTTTATTCTCTGCAGTGTTTTTTGCCCTTATTTTTCCATTGTTGGGACGGTGTGCGCTTTTGATCATTCATATCTTATGCACTAAGCACTCTATGTGGGGATATGGGTTTAGCTCAGTTTTCATACCTGCAGTTAGGTCATTTTGGCCACTTAGCATAGGGCTTTTTAGCTGCATTATCAATGCCACACAGTATTGGGCATTTACTATTTAGAGGGCTGCTTTAGTGTTGTCTATGGCATATGTCTCTGGTCTTTTTGCTGTTTCAGTTGTTCATGTTTTAATGCTACACATATTTTCAATAAAGTTTATACTTTTTCTATTTTTGCATCCTTTTGTTTCCAATTGTTGGATAAAAATTAGTGTATCATATTGTTGTTTTCAGGATGCGGTCCCCATAATGTTTAGGGGTTATATCATTATTTAGGACTATTATTTTGTGAATATATTAATAGTTTTGTAGTTGCTTTACCAAAAAGAAAATAGTAGCCTGGAATGAAAAGGCTGCAGTCTCCACATCAAGGAATGATGGTCTTGAGAAGATATTGCATTATTAGAGGAAACACATGTGAAAGAATAGGATTTTGGTAGAATGGATAAGTTGTGGGTAGGAGAGGTAGTTGGATCTCCAGCCAGAAACAAGAAAGCTGGGGTCGTGGTATTGATACATAAACAAGAGAACTGTAAAGTTATATTGGATGAAAATGATGATTTGGGCAGAATGGTAAAGTTGTTATTAGATTATTCGATTGGTAAATGATATAAAATTATATAATGTATATGCTCCAAATGATAATAACAAACCCCTTTTTTAAAGAGATAGAAATGCTAATACTGGAGGACAAGTAAAAGAAAATCATTGTAGGAGAAGATCTGAACACAGTATTGAGTATTTCAGAGGAGAAATCTGGGTCAAATGAAAAGATTGGAACAGGCAGAATGCTTGATAAGATCCCGATAAGATCTTTTTTATAGAGAATCCTAATCTGGTAGATGTGTGGTGCAATACATATTCGATCACTCACTTCTCACATAGTACATTGTCAAGAATAGATTATTTCTTAATTTCAGAAGATCTGCTGAATAGAGTCAATAATAAAATTTACAAGATGCAATTATATCAGACCACACGCCAGTCCTACTATCTTTAGCTGATATTTTTCCCGATAGCAACAGATATATTATGGAGAGTCCCATCCTACATAACAAAGGACAACAATTTTCAGAGGATAATAAAATCTTTGGGGCTTGAGTTTAGTCTAGACAATAAAGAACATGAAGAGGAATCCCATGTATATTAGGAATTGCAAAAATGGTTCTGACAGGCAGAATGATAGGATATGTTAGAACCTTAATAAGTAAAACATTATCTGACTACAAAGAAGCAAATGATCCAAAAAAATGAAATTCTTAGCAAATACTAGTCAACACTCTATAAACAGGACATGGATGAGGAAGAAGGTGATTCCTTTCTTTATACACTGACACTGCCTGCCATAAACGAATCGGACAGAGATTCACGTAATGCATTGATAAAAGAAGAAGTGTTCAGGACAATAAAGAAACTAACAAACAATAAAGTCCCAGGTCCAGTGGGACTCATGGGACAGTTTTATAAACTATTAACTGAGGATAGTGCGCCAACTTTGATAAAAGTATTTAATCACACTTTGCAAAATAAGACTCTTCTAAATTCAGGAAATATGGCATACATCAAGGTCTTGCATAAACAAGGAAAAGATACAACAGATCCAGGTTCTTATAGTCTCATATCTCTGATAAATCAAGATATTAAAATAATGTCAAAAATACTGGCTGACTGACCAGCAGAGATGTTACCCTCTGTTATAGGCCCCAATCAAGTAGGTTTTGTTAAAAACAGAGCAGCAGTTTTTAATATTAGAGCGGTATTGGAAGTTCAAGATAGATTAAAGCGAGCTGTCTTAGTGAAAGGGAGCCCAGCACTTTTGGCCTTAGATGCTGAAAGGGCATTTGATAATATAAACTAGAAATGCTTGGATCGCGTCCAGGATAAATTTGGAATAACGGGCATCTTTAGAAATTACTTGATGGCCATCTATGCTAACCCAGAAGTCGAAATAATTACATCGGGTTTTTTGTCAGACTTTCTTCAAGTACAAAGAGGGACGAAACAGGGATGTCCACTCTCACCTCTGTTGTTCGATTTAGCCATCGAGTCACCGGCTCAATACGTGTTAGTCTCAAACTGTTTTTCGGGTGTCAAGGTGGGGAGTAAAGAAAGTAAAATAATGTGTTTTCCTGATGACATGCTGTTATTCTTATCTTAGCCAGATAAGCCCCCGTCTCACACAGCGATCTCGCTAGCGAGATCGCTGCTGAGTCACTAGTTTTGTGACGCAGCAGCGATCTCCCAGCGATATTGCTGTGTGTGACATTCAGCGACGATCAGCCCCCCTGCCGGGTATCGCTGATCGTCGCTGAATGTCCTGGACATTTTTTTGATCACTGGTCTCCCGCTGACAGGCACGCATAGCTGCGTGTGACAGGCTGGAGACCAGCGATCCGCTGGTAACCAAGGTACACAGCGGGTTTCCAGGCGTGGGGCTGTGCCTAGAAACCCGCTGTGTACCTTGGTTACCAGCTCCCTGCATCAGGGCGCTGGTATCCAAGGTACACTGCGGGTAACTAAGTGATGTTACCCGCAGTGTCGTTGTGCTGATCGCTGCCCTGAGCTGCCATGTAGCGATACACCAGCGATCCTGACAAGTGCATATCGTTGTCGGGATCACTGGTGTATCGCTATGTGAGACCCAGGCTATAGGCACCTGCAACAAGTTTTGGATAAGCTATCATATTTTGGATCTTTATCGGGATGTAAAATAATAGCAAATGTCAGCTATTACATATTAGAGAGCTAATGAGGAAAACCAGCTTGATCACCAAAGTGTCTCACGATTGTGTCTTGACCCCCTGGAAGACCTGGAGTTAGACGGTCATGTCGGGTAGTGGATTGCAGGTCTTCTTTAGAGATGGTGTGATTTGTGTCCCATATTAAATGGATTTAGTATCCTCTGGTGCTGAGGAGGTTAACTATTCTTTTTATGCTGGTCAGAAACATATAGCTCCATTTCAGCTGCTTCTGAGCTGGTCATTACATCTTCCTATAAAAACTGGCCAGACTTTCTTGTCCCTGCTGGTGAAAGATTTGGCTTCCTGTGCTGTATGCTAACGCTGTTTGGAGTAGAATTGTTGTAGAAGTGTTCTGCGGTTTGCTGTAGTACCTGTGTGTTTATCTCCTGGTCCCTATTCCCATTTAGGTTATTCCTCCCAGTGACTATCCTCCAGCAGTGCAGAGAGGGATGGATCCATAGCAAGAAAACAGACAAGAAGAGGTAGTGGTTTGCCCAGAGGTAGAACTCAGTCAACTGTTCCACAGAGCCTCCCCACTCAGCTAGACAACAGGCCAAGGGTGTGTTGTTCCCCTGTATGGCTGTTTTTTTCTTAAAGTCCATCAGATAAAATAACTGTAATTGCAGCATCAGCCATCCCAAGCTAATAATAGGCAAGAACACTGCCAACATGGGCACCACCATGCAAAAGCACATGGCAACCAGGCACCCCAGTAGGTGGGCGGAAGACTTGGATACCAAATCTGTGTCTGAAGGTCAAACCACAGCCCCTCCCCCTGTGTTATGGCCTTTCCAATCTGTTGACCATAAATCAGGCGCTGATGGCTAATGCCCACAACCAGCAGTTGTACACACACAAGTCAGCAACCACATCCATTTTATTGCCATAGCGCAGCGTTCAGTTGTTCCTGTCCCAATTACTAGAAAGCAGAAATATCCAGACACCCATCCACAGGCCGAAATGCTAAACACCCACATTGCCAGATTGCTCGACCTGGAAATTTTGCAGTTTCAACTTGTGGGAACTGAATCTCTCCACGACCTCATGACGGTGGCAGCCCCATGGTACTCGATTCCTAGCCGACAATATTTTTCCCAGTGTGCCCCACGTTACAAAAGCATGTGTTACACAATATCAGCCATGCTCTGGCCAAAGCAGTCACAGGGAAGGTCCATCTAACAACAAACACGTTGACAAGTTCTTTTGGACAGGAACGATACATTTCCCTGACGGCACACTGGATTAACCTGGTGGAGTCTGGGACAGAGTCAGAAGCTGGGACATCACACATCTTACCCACACCAAGATTAGTGGGCCCAACTTCCATCAGGGTTTCAGTCTCCTTGTATTCCAGTTCCTGTCTCTCCTCCTCAGTGGAACTAGATTCCCCATCTCTCCCCAGCTGAGAGGTCTGCAGCACTGCCTTGGCAAAGCGGCAGCACACTCTGCTGAAGCTCCTCTGTTTAGGTGATAAAACTCACAATGTAGCTGAGCTGTTGAAAGGGATAAAAGAACAGACCGATCAGTGGCTCTCCCCGCTGAACCTCCAACCAGGTCAGGTTATGTGCGATAATGGGCATAACTTGGTGGCGGCTTTAAAGCTCGGCAAGCTGGTAAATGGTCCATGCATGGCCTATGTGCTGAACTTGGTTGTACAGAAGTTTTTAAAAACATACCAACTTGCCGGACCTACATGCCAAGGTACGCCGTGTCAGCGCACATTTCTGAAAGTCATCTCAGACTAGCGCAGGCCTAGCTTTGCGGTAGCAGCGCTTTAATTTGCCTCATCACCGACTGATTTGTGACCTGCCCACATGCTGGAATTTGACATTCCATATGTTGGCAAAACTTAGTATTGGATAATGCTTAATTATATATATATACAGTGCCTTGCGAAAGTATTCGGCTCCCTGGAACTTTTCAACCTTTTCCCATATATCATGCATGCTTCAAACATAAAGATACCAAATGTAAATTTTTGGTGAAGAATCAACAAGTGGGACACAATTGTGAAGTTGAACGAAATTTATTGGTTATTTTAGATTTTTGTGGAAATACAAAAGCAGAAAAGTGGGGCGTGCAATATTATTCGGCCCCTTTACTTTCAGTGCAGCAAACTCATTCCAGAAGTTCATTGTGGATCTCTGAATGATCCAATGTTGTCCTAAATGACTAATGATGATAAATAAAATCCACCTGTGTTTTTTAAAAACGCCAAATGGGAGGCTCCCAAACATTATTGGCTACTGGAAACCTATATATATATAAAATATATATATATATATATGTAATATATATATATATATGTATATAATATATACAGTGTTTTAACACCCCATCTTTGACAGGTTGTAGAGCAAGTGGCAAAAATGGAAGGTGTTATTGCGAACATTGTGAAGATCTATGTGGATTTCACTTTTGAGGCAAATCGTTTGGCAGTGATCGTTCGTGAAAAGGAGCGAGAAAGACAGCGCATCATGCGTCTGCGCCATTTTTGGATCCACCCAATCACAGCACAGAGAATGACACGTGGGGTGTATTCTACGCTGTATATGGAGTTGAAAGCAAACCTGAGAAGTTTTTCAACTATGTACGGATGAAAGCGGAAAAATTCGATATTTTGGTGGAACGTGTTGGAGAAGTCATCCGTAGAAATTACACGTATTGCCGCTTCTCAATATCACCAGCGGAGTGTTTAATGGTTACTCTCCGGTAAGCCATTTTTATTTTTTCTCCTCCTGTTAAAGCAGACTTATAACTGTAATGTTGTTGCTGGTAGTTTGTATTATTGTCTTTTACTTTTCGAACAGATTCCTTGCAACTGGCGAATCCCTTTCCTCACTACATTTTCAATTCAGGCTGGGGATTTCCACCATATCGGGGATTGTAAAACATACCTGCCACGCATTGTGGGACTGTTCACAGGAGGAGTATATACCACATTCCACAATGGAGAGTTTGCTGGACATTGCAGAATACTTTCAGAAGATTTGCCAGTTTCCCAATTGCTTGGGTGCAGTGGACTGTAAACATATTTGGATCGTCAAACCAGCTGCATCTGTCTCTGAATATTTTAATTATAAGAAATATTTCTCCATCGTGCTTACAGCCATTGCAGACGCACAATGCAAGTTTATAGTGTTCGATATTGGGGCCTATGGCCGCTCCAATGACTCTCAGGTTTTTAAAATGTCTGCAATGGGGCGTAATTTATATGGAAACACATTCCAATTTCCACCACCAAGACCGCTTCCTCTAACCTCTCGGCCACCAATGCCATTTGTATGTGTTGGAGATGAAGCTTTCCAACTCTCGCAACACCTGCTGAAGCCATACGGAAGTAGAGGCTTGACGCCAACTAAAAGAGTGTTCAATTATCGGTTAACACGAGCGCGAAGAGTGGTTGGGTGTGCTTTTGGCATTCTAACATCCAAATGGCGAGTTCTGTTGACCGCTATTAAACTGAAGACTGAGACTGTGGATGAGGTGGTGAAAGCTTGTGTGGTCCTGCACAAATTTTGTCATATGCAAGGGACAGGTTGCCATGGATGACAATGTGTTTGAAACCACCATGCGTGATTATGAAAATATTACTTTTCGGAGTCCTGTGGCAGTTTCCAGAATGAGGGACAAATTTGCTGAGTACTTTATGTCACCTCAAGGAAGAGTAGAATGGCAGTATGAGATGGTTTGACATGTTTGCCTTTTCATATTATGTATGTTGGAGTACCAAACTTATAGCATTTTTCAGAGTTGTGATTATACCATGATTTTATTTCTATTAACTAAAGTTTTGTACCTTGTTACCCAACGTTTGGTATGTTTTGTAACTTTACCCCAAGTTTTGTACCTTTACCCCAAGTTTTAAACGCTTTGTACGTTTTGTACCTTTTACCCAAAGTTTTGTACGTTTGTACGTTTTGTACCTTTTACTCACCTTTTACCCAACGTATTGTACGTTTTTCTACCTTTTACCCACAGTTTTGTAACTTATCAATAAATGAAAGTCAATAAATATTTTTTTTTAAAAAATATATTTTTATTTATAACAAAATTATAAATTCTTATAATTTGGGGTGGAGATACTAGTAGAGGGGCTGACAGGGTGGACCACTTCAACAGTGGAGGTATGGAGACCGGGTTGGGGTGGTGATGGATCGGAAGGGGTGGAAAAAACAAGAGACTGGGCAGGGAGTGGAGGTACAGATGGTGTGGGTGGAAGCTGGTACGGGGAAGGAAGCTGGTAGTTGGAAGGAAGCTGGTGCGAGGAAGGAAGGGGAGGAGGGACAGTGCCTGGAGGGGGAGTAGGTGTGGGAGGAACTACCGGGGTGGGTGGAGGGGCTTGGGCGGTGACCTGCGCTAGAGCAACCTGGCAGACTTGCATGACATCTGCTGGTCAGGAGATAGCTTGTCCATGCGCTCGAGTGCTGCTTGAAAAAAGCAATGATTTGGCAACTTACTTGCATCTAAATGTATCCTACTCGACTGCTCAATTCAACCATGCTGTTGTGCATGAGGTTGAATCCAGCAGTCATTTGCTCAGCCAAAAGTTTGATCGAGTTCTGGAAGGATGCATTTAGGTGCAAGAACTTGGGAGCATAGCTCCTTTCCTGACCTCTCTGGTGCTGCCGGCCAGAACCCAAAGGTGTTCTAGAGGTGGCGTTAGTGTCAGAGGGGTGGGGTAAAGGGAAAGCTACCTCGTCACCAGCAGCTTCATGTAACGAAGTCTGCCATGATGCTCCAGCGCTGGTGGATGTGGCCAAGGGACATGAGGGAAGGTGCAGACAGGTCGGGTCTATCGAAGTGGTCCCCGGTGGCGGACTCCTGTGGGATCGCTCCAGAAGGGTTCAACTCTGCAGCAGGCTCCCGAGTGCTGCAGACGGTGCTGTGGTACAAAGAAAAAAAAGGAATTAATATATTGATATAGCTTTCCCCTGACTGAAACCAAAAAATAAGGTTAGACATGTAAACATTTTTACTTAATAAATGGGGTGGGGAATATTTACCTTCTGCTCACCATGGGTGTACTGTGATGTCTGTGATGATAAGGTTTGAAGAAACTTACACACTGCGCGCCTGCTCCTGGTATTTCTCCACCCTGTCCGTCTCCTTCTGGAAGCACCTCTGATGCTGCAGCTTCCTGTGAAACCAGAATTAATGCATCTAGGGTTATGTGTACAAAAAATGTTAACATCACCAAAAATAAAAATAAAAATTTTAATTACCTCAGTTTGCTGACACTGTGAGGGAGGGCTCCCAGAAGAAGACATAATGGCTTAGCTTGTGGCTTGGTCCCTCAAAGTATCTGCAAGTATAAAGACTCTTGTTAGCTACTATACAAATTATATATTAAGCTTTCAGGCCTTTATACTTACATCACTACTTTCACTGGTGGCCTGGATTGGTCACTGGCTTGTGGCCTGGGTTGGTCCCTCGAAGTATCTGCAAGTATAAAGACTCTTGTTAGTTATTATACTAAGATTATTTCAGTGTTGTCCGCTGATTTAGAAAAAAAAAAGGTAGCTCCAAAGCTATTCGGATTTCAACCCCTCCCCCCCAAAAAAATTCCCTTATGCCCCCCCAAACAAAAAATGCTGAGTACTTTAGTAGGTTGCTAAACCACTCCCCTCTGTAATTGAAGTTAGATATGCGCGATGCGCAAGCAAACATAACCCTCCACCTCCTGTATTTCCCAAAAAACCCAAACATAACACAGCCACCCACCCAGATAGTACGTTACAAACACCACATCACAGTAAATACCCTCCGTGCCACTTTAAATCCCTACCCCCACATGAATATCTATTGACCACAGATGTAATGTTTTAAAAACCCTGTTAAAAAAATTTAAAGACCCAATTTCTGCATTTCCCACTTGTATACACCATTTTTTTTTAAATAGAACCTCAAACACCTCTATATTGCATGTAAACCAAAATGACCAACACAGGCGCTTTCCTGTGTGACATAACCCAAAATTTTAAAGTTACCTTGGTGAAATGATACTACGGATTACAATTTTTGGAACCATTTTAATAGTTTTTTTTAACTTTTTTAATTTTTGTTAAAGAAAGTAGGAGCTACACAGCTCTTTATTTGAAATACAAGGACAGTAAATGAAAAATAAAAAAAATGCTTGGATGGACTCACACAAACAGGCCAGATGCACACGCACTTACCGGACTCCCGCTGGCTGATGTCTGGACTCCCGCTGGCTGATGGCTGGACTCCCGCTGTCTGATGGCTGAACTGTGGCTGGCTGATGGCTGGACTCCCGCTGGCTGATGGCTGGACTACCGCTGGCTGATGGCTGGACTCCCGCACTGCATATGAGCTCAGTTGCCCTAAGTCCAGTTGGGAGACCCGAAAAAAAGTGGTAGAGAATGAAAGTGCTAAAATCCTGTGGGACTTCAAGATCCAGATGGATAATCAGGTCTTGGCTAACCAACCAGACATTGTCATAGTAGACAAGGACCAGAAGACAGCAGTGATATTATAATAGATGTGGCAGTGCCAAGTGACAGCAACATCAGAAAGAAGGAATTTGAGAAGCTGAAGAAATACCAGGGCCTCAAAGGAGAACTGGAGGAGATGTGGAAAGTGAAGGCAACAGTGATTCCAGTGGTGATAGGAGCACTTGGAGCAATGACCCCTAAGTTGGGAAAATGGCTACAACAGATCTCAGGAGCAACATCTGAGCCCTCTGTCCAGAAAAGCGCAAAGCTGGGAACAGCTATGATCCTTCACAGAACCCTCAAACTCCCAGGCCTCTGGAAGAGGACCCTAAGAATGAGAAAGGACAAAAAAGACCATCCCCATTGCGCGGTGATAAGGAAGTTTTTGGTTTTTTATATATCTTGTGGTGGTCGGCTCACTCGGCTGTCCACGGAGGTAGACAAAGGAACACTGTCTCTTTCAGTCTCTCACAGGTTTATTAGGAGTGCTGCATAAGTCAGTGCAGAGTGGTTGTGGGGATCCGCTCGATCAGGAAAAAACAAAATACACATGTTCAGCTTCCTTGTCAGGACAGAGCACTGGAGTTCCACTCTCAAGGTCTACCGAACAATGAATGCCTTAGAAGGCCGACTATTTAAACCCCAGACCACACTGTTGGGTGGAGATAAGTAGAGATGAGCGAATATGCTCGGAAAACGATCGCTAAACATAAATTTGGCACAAATATGACACATTTAGATTCGTGATCGGAAACAAGCATCTTTTTCTTAAAATTGGAGAACGTCAATAAAATTCTGTAAAAGTGCGGGAAAATAATTGCGTTGCCACTAAAGTATTTTAAAGTAGATAGATAGATAGATAGTAGATAGATAGTAATAGATTGATAGACAGCCAGCCAGGAATTTCAGCAGCTGCGTACAGTAAAATCACAGCAGGACCTGACAGGATAGAATAGATGGATTACATACAGTATATACACATAAAATAGGTAGATATACAGATGACAGTGACATATACAATTAGTCAGTGACATATATAATTAGTGTAGTGTGTGTGCAGCTTACTTTACATGTGTTTAATTATTAAAAGATTATTTTTCTGCAAAAAAATGGCATGTGCTTCCATGTAATTTTCTTAACCAGCAAAGGGAAAGCTGCCGGCTAGGGCAGATGCTTATAGCCTGGGAAGGAGGTAATGCCAATGCAGCTTCCCAGGCTATTAATATCAGCTTACAACTGTACACTTAGCCTTTACTGTCTATTAAAATGGGGAACCCCCCACCCAAAAATAATGTAGGGTCCCCCTAAAATTAATAATCAGCAAAGGCTATACATACAGCTGCAGGCTGATATTAATAGCCTAGGAATGGGCCATGGATATTGCCCCCCCGCAAGGCTAAAAACATCAGCTCTCAGCCGCCCCAGAAAAGGTGCCTCGCTCTTCCCACTTGCCCTGATGTGGTGACAAGTGGGGTGATAGTTGGGTGGTTGATGTCACCTTTGTATTGTCAAGTGACTCCAAGCCCAGAGGTTAGTAATGGAGAGGCATCTATAAGACGCCCCCATTACTAACCCCATAGCCATATTGTATAAAAATACACACACCCAAAATAAAGTCATTTAATTGAAAGAATGACACAGACTCCTTTAATAAATCTTAATTAAACCATACTTATGACTAGTGTTGAGCGATACTTCCCGATATCAAGAAGTATCGGATCGGATTGGATCGGACCGATACCCAAAAAGTATCGGGTATCGCCGATTCCAATACCGGAAACCAATGCAAGTCAATGGGACAGAAATATCGTAATTAAAATAAACCCTTTCTTTCCTTGTAAACACTAGATATACACACATAGAATACATATATATATATACATGTCATTGAGACATATATATATATATATACATATATTTATAGTTCATACACTTCTACATAGTAAAATAACCGCTGATTCAATTGCCGGCTTTTGTGAAATTACAGAACCCGACATGAAATGACACATGGCTTACATACAGTTAGCCATGTCATTTCATGTAGTTTGATATATGGTTTTCACTAACAATTACATGAGTGTATGTGTGCAAAATTTCATACATGTAGGGGTTAATTAAAGGTGTAAATTTGTTGAAAAAAAATGCGTGGGCTCCCGCGCTATTTTCTAAACCAGACAGACAAAGCAAGCGAGTGGGGGCAGATAATAATTACAATGTATAAATATATGAGGGGACAGTACAGAGACCTTTCTAATGATCTTTTTACTCTTAGACCTCTGATGGGGACAAGGGGGCATCCTCTACGTCTGGAGGAAAGAAGGTTTAGCCATAATCACAGACGCAGATTCTTTACTGTAAGAGCAGTGAGACTATGGAACTCTCTGCCGTCTAATGTTGTAATGAGTGATTCCTTACTAAAATTTAAGAAGGGACTGGATTCCTTTCTTGAAAAGTATAATATTACAGGCTATATTCACTAGTTTCCTAGATACTGCGGTGATCCAGGGAGCTAGTCTGATTGCCGTATGTGGAGTCGGGAAGGAATTTTTTTTCCCCAATGTGAAGCTTACTGTTTGCCACTTGGGTTTTTTTTGCCTTCCTCTGGATCAACATGTTAGGGTAGGTTAGGATAGGATATGGGTTGAACTAGATGGACTTAAAGTCTTCCTTCAACCTTAATAACTATGTAATAATAAAATATGCCGAGGAGGGTACATTTATTTTGTGCCCCCCCCCCTGGCTACTAACATCTGCCCCCAGCCACCCCAGAAAAGGCAAATCTATAATTAGATTCGCCCTTTCTGGCATTTTGCCGGTCTATTCCCATTGCCCTGTAGCTGTGGTGAATGGGTTAATAATGGGTTAAAGCCACCTTGCTATTGAAAGGTGACTTTAAGCCAGGTTAATAATTGAGAGCTGTCAATTAGGCAACTATCAATTATTAATCCTATTGTATTAAATAAAAATAAAACACACACACTTTAATTAAAAATCATTTTAATGAAATAATGAAACAGTTTTTGACCATATTTTATTTTCCAGGTAAATCCATTCGAAGCCCTTGTTCACCTGTAATAAAAATAAAATAATAAAGTAACATTATTCTTACCTCTCCGGTGTTCAGTCAGGTCACCCGATGTAATCCTTCTGAAAGGGTTGTTTACTGCAGGGACCGCAGCTAATGCTGCCAGCCTCGCAGTAAACCCCTGAATGAATCATCTCCTCTCCTGGCTGACAGGAGAGGAAGTGATTAGTGTGGGAAGCTTAATTGATTGCTTCTCACTTTCACTTCAGGTCAGCCGGGGACACCGCACAGCATAAGTGACGTCAGAGGGAATCCCTGCTGACCTGAAGTGAACTGATTAACAAAAATAGGGGATCCCCTTGAAAAAAAATGGTGTGGGGTCCCCCCTATTTTTGTTAACCAGCCAGATGAAGCAGACTACTGATGCCTGGTATTTCAGGCTGGTAAGGATCCAATATCCATGAACCTTGCAAGCCTGATAATACCAGGCCACAGCAGTCTGCTTAGCTTGCCTGGTTAACAAAAATAGGGGATCCCCTCGAAAAAAAAAATGGCGTGGGGGTCCCCCTAATTTTGTTAACCAGCCAAGTAAAAAGCAGACTGCTGCGGCCTGGTATTAAAAGACTGTCAAGGCCCATGGATTTTGGCCCTCAACAGCCTAAAAATACCAGGCTGCAGCAGCCCCACAATTGGCGCATCCACAGATGCGCAAATTGTGGCACTTTACCCGGCTCTTCCCACTTGCCCTGTAGCAGTGGCAAGTGGGGTAATAAGGGGTTAATGTCACCTTTGATTGAACGGTGACAATAAGCCCGGTTAATAATGGAGAGGCGTCAATAAGACACCAATCCATTATTAATCATAAAGTTTGTAAAATTTAAAAAAAATACACAGCAAGAAAAAATTATTTTAATGAAATAATACACAACACAGTTTTCATTATTTTTATTGCACGCTCATCCTGCGACGCCATCGATCTCCTGTAAAAAAACAAAAATAACAAACCAACTCAAATACTCCCTGGCCGACGCAGTCCAAGATAACGAGTGTCCCACGACGAGTCCAGCTCTGCTACATCTGGATGCCAGGCTCAGCCTGACATCCAGACACAGCAGAGCTGCTTACTGGAGGAGATTCCCCGGCGGTGATGTCATCCGGACTGCTTTACGGCCAGCTGTCGCGAGAATACAGCTGGCCGAGATTACCCAGTACCCGGCAGTCACGTGCAGTTATCGCGAGAAGCTGCACGTGACCGACAGGGAGAGGGTAATGGCGGCCATCCAGGACGTGACCACAGGGGATCTTCTGCCAGGTAAGTGCTGAGTCCTGACTCCTGACAGACTCAACCGACACTGACAGTGACTCTTTCGGGAAGTTCCTGTGTCATGTACTTCGTTCTGTGACACAGGAACTCCCCATAGACTTTACAGGAAAACTCAGATTCCGGTATCCGATATGCAAAAAATATTGGATCTCAGAATCGGAATTCCGATACAGCGAATATCGGCCGATACCCGATATTTGCGGTATCGGAATGCTCAACACTACTTACGACATCACCCATTCCAGTGATGGTATTGTCCTCTGCAAGAGAATTAAAATAACAAACAACAATATTCCTCACCACTGAGAAGATAATAATCCATTTGTACCATGACGGGTCTAGCTTTGCTACATCTAGATGGAAGGCTGTATGGTTGCATGATGCGGCCATATAGCCTGACAACCAGCAGAAACACACATGCACACAGTAACCAGGAGCATTAACAGAATGAACCTACATACACTGTAACCAAACAGCAACGTTAATTTTCGCAAGAAAAAAATGAAAAAAAATTGTTTGGGCTTCTGCATAATTTTTAATACCAGCAGAGGGAAAGCCAATGGCTGAGGTTAATATTTTGGGAAGGAGCCAATAGCCATAAAGGATCCCAGGCTATCAATATCAACTCACAGCTGTGTGCTTAGCCTTTACTGGCTAGTTTACAGTGGGCCCACAGAAAAAAATTGATATTCGGTCCCCCTATGAAATCTATCTAGCAAAGACTAGACAGACAGCTGTGGGCTGCTATTAATAGCCTAGGAAGGGGCCATAGATATTGGCCCCCTCCCAGACTAAAAACATCAGCTCTCAGGAAAAGGTGCATCTATAAGATGCGCCAAATCTGGTGCTTAGCCTCGCTCTTCTCACTTGCGCTGTAGCGTTGGCAAGTGGGGTAATGGTTGGGCGGGTTGATGGCACCTTTGTATTGTCAGGTGACTTTCAAGCCAAGAGGTTAGTAATAGAGAGGCGTCTGTAAGACACCCCCATTCCTAACCCCATAATCATATTATAAAAACACACACACACCCATAATAAAGTCCTTTAATTGAAATAGAGACACCGTCCTTTATTGAATCTAAATGAAACCATACTCGCCAAATGCCTAATCCACTGAAGCCAACATCTCTTGTAACAAAAATAAAATTATAAACCACAATATTCCTCACCTGTCTAGCGAGAAGATAATAATCCATGACGATCTTGATGTGACTGCTCTCAAGGACAGCTGGCTACACACTGGCACCTAATATAATCGCTCCTGCAGTGTAGAGCACTGAGCTGCAATGAGACAGTTCACGGGAGTTCATCAGCTGATGAACTTGTGCGACCTCTCTCACAGCAGCTCAGTGCTATACACTGTGGGAGCTATGACGCTTCTGTTAGTGTATTGCTGGTTAGAGCAGACTATGTTACATGCGAGATTGCAATGGGACACTCGGGATTACGTGGACTACGGCGGACAGGAAAGTTTATTATTTTTAATTTTTTCATATGAGACATGGTCATCGGGAATTTGGTTTTAGGTGAGTATAATGTATTTATTTTTATTTGTATATGTATTTAACCCCATTCACGACGTGCACCGTACTAGTACGGTGCATGTCGTGTATCTCCCTTTCATGTGGGCTCAGACGCTGAGCCCACATCTTTCCCGGCACACGTCAGCTGATCTGAACAGCTGACATGTGCCCCTAACAGCCGCAGGTGGAATTGTGATCCACCCGCGGCTGTTAACCCGTTAAATGCTGCTGACAATCACTGACAATGGAATTTAATGTGATCGCGCCGGAAGCGCATCAGTAATCCCATCACATGATCACGGGTCACCAATGGGTCGGCATGACAACCATTGCCAGTGAGCATTTCTGCTACATACAGGCGATCTGATCACCGCCTGGGTGTAGCAGAGGCAATCGGGTTAGCGCAGCTTCTAGTCTCCCATAGAGTCTCTTGAACCATGCAAAAAGTAAAAAAAACAAAACTGTATGTGGGTATATAGATCTCAGTAGCAGACAGGCATTGTATGTGGCATCTTTAATTGTATACATCAAGTGGTCCATTCTATTACTGTCTGCAGCTATATTGACTGTATCTACACAGCCCTAAGTCTCAGTGGGCAGCAAACTTTTTTGGCATCTTAATCCTGATTATTTTCTTCCAAAGCAATCCAGAATCCCTTTTTTTCTCTAATTGCTTGTTGACACTGCAGAATACAGGCAGATCCTTTTCATAGTACAGCGTGAAAATACAGCTATTTCGGGTTTTCCTGTCCCAGGCTTGACATCTGAGTGCACCTACAAATCTGTCATTTTTTGTGGTACTGTAGAATTTTTTTTGGAGTGTCTTATAAAAATTTTTTACACCATTTTGCTGCCCAAAAAATATTTAGCTATAGGGCAGATATATTACACTGGGATTTGTTCGCCACATGGACTGCATAGCAAAAATTTTGCCATTTCAAGCCTCCATAGAATTTTTTTGTTGTGTTTCTCATAGACTACTTATTGACACAATTTTGCTGGCCAAAGGAAAAAAAATACAGGGCAGATATTTGACAGTGGGCTCTCTTTGTCAGACGCCTGATCTATCAGTGTGCTAAAAATTGTGGCATTTCAGGGCAATATTCCCCTTTTTTTGCTGTGTCTTACCCTATTTGTATACAGTCTTTTGGGTAAAAAAATAAATTCATGCCACATAGTGACCAGTGTGTTATCTGTATCAGATGTCTATCTCTCTGTGTGCTAAAAATGTGGCATTTCAGGGCTACATTACACAGTTTTTTCTGGTCTTACCACAGTTATTGACACCAGTTAGTTAAACAAATACAATACATTCCAGATATTTGAAAGTGCGTTTTTCCCGCACACGGATCACACATAAGTTTGCTCCCAATTCAGCCTTTTTTATTGAACATGTAAAATATTGTACTCCATTTAAAATGGGAAAGGCGCATGGCAAGGGACAGGGAAGTGGACGTGATGGTGATGATGCAGAGGCTGAGGCCGTCGGCAAGCTGCAATTGTGCCACAACGAACACCCACATCTTCTCGCAACAGATTCATGTCAGAATTCATAGGGGATGACAGAACAGCACTCTTGACACCAGAGAAGCATGAAAAGGTAGTTGGTTGGATGAGGACAATGCTTCCATCACTTTGCACCACTACGAGCACCCTGTCCTTCCACATGGTTAAGTCTGAGTAATGTGACTCTGGACGCGCATATTCCTCATCCTCCTTCCTTCTCCCGAGCGCCCGCAAACAACTGATCCCACACTTGGATACTCCGAAGATGCGTTCACTTTTCCATTATAGATTCAGGCCTCTCGCCCGTCCACTAGAAGCCGGGCAAACATATTGCATGTAGCGATGCCCAAATATTGGAGCAGCCACGTTCACATGAAGGCGACGGTGGGAACACGCCCACTTGAAGCGAGGCAACAAGATTGCATGTAGCGATGCCAAAATATTGAGCAGCCACATTCACATGAAGGCACGGTGGGAACGTGTCACAAGAGGAAGACGATGATGAGACACAATTGCCAGAAAGTCAGGAGAAGACCAGGGTGCGGAAGCAGAAGACGAGGTGGTGGATGATTAAAGTAACTGACCAAACCTGGCAGGAGGACATGCAGAGCGAGGACAGCAGCACACAGGGGGAGAGAAAAGTAGCACCACAACAGGCAGGAAGAAGTATTGTGGTGGCCTCGCAGACAGAAGTCTGCAGGCACCGTTCCTCAAACCATATCAACACGACGGAAGTTGTCAGTACAACTGTTAGGTCTTCCCGACTGGTCACGTTTTTAAATATCTCTGCACGATAACCTTTTACCTAAACGAAAGGCCATTTGCACCACCTTCCATGCATGCATCAGCAGAGGTAGCAAAACTACCAGACCTACTACCACCCAACATGGTCAGCTCAGGCAGAGAAAGCCCTGACTTATGATGGGCTGAACCCCAGAGTCCAGGAAACAGTGTCTGGAAGTGATACCACTGCTCTTCCGCTGATGTGCGCGGTAGGAGCAATCCTCTGTCCATGGTGCCTGCGAAGATGTCTCCTGCCCTGCACCTGTCGTTGCACACACTCAACTACCACCATCAGCAAGCACGTCCAAGTCCTTGTCCCAGCGCAGCCTTAAGTTGTCCATGCCCCAGTCATTGGAACACAAGCGGAAATACGCAGTTAACGCCCCACAGGCCACAGTACTTAATTCACACATTTCTCATCTGCTTGCACTCGAAATGTTGCCTTTTAGGCTCGTAGAGACAGAAGTGTAGCACCCAGAAGTCCGGTTGTCACAGTGGCATTGCCTCCTCACAGGGGGTGATGTCATGCTTGGAAGCAAGGAGGAGTTCCCTGATCAAGTAACACCAGCATCCAACACTTTTCCTGACTCCAGACCAGAAGGGGGAGTTCAAAACCAGTTTTAGGGGAGCTTTCCTATTAGTTCTGGCCTGGAGGCGGGTTAGTCAGTCAGTGCTGGGACTGGAAGAATGAGGAGTTAGTCCCCAAATTAGAGTTGCAGTCTGAGTCAGAGAAGAGTTAGAGAGGAAAGAGAAGTCTGTGAATACCTGGGGAGTGGAGCTGTGACCACGCTCACCCAGAGCAGAGCGCTAAGAACCGGACACCAGAGTCCGTGGCTGCAGGGTACTATGGTGGTAGCCAATCCTCTGTCCATGGTGCCTGCGAAGATGTCTCCTGCCCTGCACCTGTCGTTGCACACACTCAACTACCACCATCAGCAAGCACGTCCAAGTCCTTGTCCCAGTGCAGCCTTAAGTTGTCCATGCCCCAGTCATTGGAACACAAGCGGAAATACGCAGTTAACGCCCCACAGGCCACAGTACTTAATTCACACATTTCTCATCTGCTTGCACTCGAAATGTTGCCTTTTAGGCTCGTAGAGACAGAAGTGTAGCACCCCAGAAGTCCGGTTGTCACAGTGGCATTGCCTCGCTCACAGGGGTGATGTCATGCTTGAAAGCAAGGAGGAGTTCCCTGATCAAGTAACACCAGCATCCAACACTTTTCCTGACTCCAGACCAGAAGGGGAGTTCAAAACCAGTTTTAGGGGAGCTTTCCTATTAGTTCTGGCCTGGAGGCGGGGTTAGTCAGTCAGTGCTGGGGACTGGAAGAATGAGGAGTTAGTCCCCAAATTAGAGTTGCAGTCTGAGTCAGAGAAGAGTTAGAGAGGAAGAGAGAAGTCTGTGAATACCTGGGGAGTGGAGCTGTGACCACGCTCACCCCAGAGCAGAGCGCTAAGAACCGGACACCAGAGTCCGTGGCTGCAGGGTACTATGGTGGTAGCCAATCCTCTGTCCATGGTGCCTGCGAAGATGTCTCCTGCCCTGCACCTGTCGTTGCACACACTCAACTACCACCATCAGCAAGCACGTCCAAGTCCTTGTCCCAGTGCAGCCTTAAGTTGTCCATGCCCCAGTCATTGGAACGCAAGCGGAAATACGCAGTCAACGCCCCACAGGCCACAGTACTTAATTCACACATTTCTCATCTGCTTGCACTCGAAATGTTGCCTTTTAGGCTCGTAGAGACAGAAGTGTAGCACCCGAGAAGTCCGGTTGTCACAGTGGCATTGCCTCGCTCACAGGGGTGATGTCATGCTTGAAAGCAAGGAGGAGTTCCCTGATCAAGTAACACCAGCATCCATCACTTTTCCTGACTCCAGACCAGAAGGGGGAGTTCAAAACCCAGTTTTAGGGAGCTTTCCTATTAGTTCTGGCCTGGAGGCGGGGTTAGTCAGTCAGTACTGGGGACTGGAAGAATGAGGAGTTAGTCCCCAAATTAGAGTTGCAGTCTGAGTCAGAGAAGAGTTAGAGAGGAAGAGAGAAGTCTGTGAATACCTGGGGAGTGGAGCTGTGACCACGCTCACTCCAGAGCAGAGCGCTAAGAACCGGACACCAGAGTCCGTGGCTGCAGGGTACTATGGTGGTAGCCAATCTCTGTCCATGGTGCCTGCGAAGATGTCTCCTGCCCTGCACCTGTCGTTGCACACACTCAACTACCACCATCAGCAAGCACGTCCAAGTCCTTGTCCCAGCGCAGCCTTAAGTTGTCCATGCCCCAGTCATTGGAACACAAGCGGAAATACGCAGTTAACGCCCCACGGCCACAGTACTTAATTCACACATTTCTCATCTGCTTGCACTCGAAATGTTGCCTTTTAGGCTCGTAGAGACGGAAGTGTAGCACCCAGAAGTCCGGTTGTCACAGTGGCATTGCCCCTCACAGGGGGTGATGTCATGCTTGGAAGCAAGGAGGGGTTCCCTGATCAAGTAACACCAGCATCCAACACTTTTCCTGACTCCAGATCAGAAGGGGAGCTCAAAACCAAGTTTTAGGGGAGCTTTCCTATTAGTTCTGGCCTGGAGGCGGGGTTAGTCAGTCAGTGCTGGGGACTGGAAGAATGAGGAGTTAGTCCCCAAATTAGAGTTGCAGTCTGAGTCAGAGAAGAGTTAGAGAGGAAGAGAGAAGTCTGTGAATACCTGGGGAGTGGAGCTGTGACCACGCTCACTCCAGAGCAGAGCGCTAAGAACCGGACACCAGAGTCCGTGGCTGCAGGGTACTATGGTGGTAGCCAATCCTCTGTCCATGGTGCCTGCGAAGATGTCTCCTGCCCTGCACCTGTCGTTGCACACACTCAACTACCACCATCAGCAAGCACGTCCAAGTCCTTGTCCCAGTGCAGCCTTAAGTTGTCCATGCCCCAGTCATTGGAACGCAAGCGGAAATACGCAGTCAACGCCCCACAGGCCACAGTACTTAATTCACACATTTCTCATCTGCTTGCACTCGAAATGTTGCCTTTTAGGCTCGTAGAGACAGAAGTGTAGCACCCGAGAAGTCCGGTTGTCACAGTGGCATTGCCTCGCTCACAGGGGGTGATGTCATGCTTGAAAGCAAGGAGGAGTTCCCTGATCAAGTAACACCAGCATCCATCACTTTTCCTGACTCCAGACCAGAAGGGGGAGTTCAAAACCCAGTTTTAGGGGAGCTTTCCTATTAGTTCTGGCCTGGAGGCGGGGTTAGTCAGTCAGTACTGGGGACTGGAAGAATGAGGAGTTAGTCCCCAAATTAGAGTTGCAGTCTGAGTCAGAGAAGAGTTAGAGAGGAAGAGAGAAGTCTGTGAATACCTGGGGAGTGGAGCTGTGACCACGCTCACTCCAGAGCAGAGCGCTAAGAACCGGACACCAGAGTCCGTGGCTGCAGGGTACTACGGTCCCAGCAGCTAAATCCGGAGGGCAGGAACTGCAGGTCTCCTTCCCCATCAAACACTCAGGGCACAGCAGCATATCAGAGCTCGGAGCCGCCACAACGGAGCGACACCTGCAATAGATTCAAGCTGCCTGCCATACGGGCAAGCACTAGGACAATAAGGAACAGAGGCTCGAGCATACCTTTAAGCAGCAAGGACCTCAGAGGACAGCTTAGTAAGGAGGCCTCCAACACCATCTGGCTTAGGGAATCCTCAATTGCTTCCAGGCTTTCAAGATCTCCATTTCCATCTGCTAGCAGCGCTCCGGTCAGCACTCCAAATCATCAAGTAAAGGTAAAAGAAACTACAGTTTATGTGTCTGCAGTTATTCATTATTCCCTCAATCATGCACCCCAACGTCACTATCCTTTATAAAAACTATAACTGCTCTGTGGCCTAGCTCTACCCGTGGAGAGCTGTAACAACACTGCTGCATCACCAACGGCCCCAGAAGTCTCCTTAGGCAGCGTCGGCCATCCCCATATTGCCGAACACCACGGGTGGCGTCACGAATTAACACCCTATAAACTTTCCTCCTCATTTATTTTATTGGACGCCCAGGGCCACGGACCGGGTTACTGCTGCCGCGACATTCCCTGAAGGACCGGCCCGGTACCGAGTACCCCACAGCCCTGCGGAGCACTTCAGAAGTGTGTAGCCCTGGTGTTAGGCACACGCAGTACCCTGGAGAGTGTGTGGCGAGACAGCAGTTTAATGCTAAATATCCATTCACTCGACATATACTAGACACACCCTTAGGGTAGTGGAGTTTACTCTTGAGGGAGTGGTCAAGGTAGTATGTGTTGGAGTGATTTAGTGAGTCTAGTTCCTGTCTTCGGACAGAGAAGACGTCTGTAGTCTGTGTCTGGACTTCAGAGAGAGAGGACGTCTGGAGGGAGGAAGGAGTCCAGCCTTCTCTATCATCAGTTCAGATCGTGGAGGCTGGTACAGGTGTTTGAATTCACCTTAGCCTAGTCAGAGCTGTACCTCATCAGCATACACTGGAAGGAAAGAAGAAGTTTAGTGCAGAAAGTCTTCAGCATCCTGTCTAAAGGACGGTATCAGGTTCAGAGACGTGCTCCTGCCTATTGATAACTGAGCATCTGTAGCTAACTTTGAAGTAAGGAAAAGAAAGAAGTGACTGCTCGACCCTTGGCTAGTTTGAGTGCTTATGTTACCAGCGTGGACAAGGCGAAAGGCACAGTGGTTTATTGGAATAGTGCTTACGGATTGAAGAAGTCCTGCACATTGCTACCGGTCACTGGGGACCGAAGGATCACTATTGTTTCAAGCACAGTGATAAGAAAACCAGAATCTACCGGACCCTAGGTCGCGGCCAGACAGCCCTCTTATAGTCAGTACTAACTGGGGTCAGGGGGAGTGAAGACTTTGGAGTCTCTGCAGGACAAAAAGAATTCAGCTCCTTCACAGGAAGGCCCCTACCACAAAGCTGACTGGGCAGGTACAGCTATAGATTAGCTGGAGATTTTGAGGAACTACGCTTCAGGCTGGTTGTACTCGTTGTATTGGAAGTAAAGGAGGCCCTAACTTGTCCAGCTGCTGTCTCAAGATAAAACTCTCCTTGGATCAGCCTCCCTGGGACCTGCCTGAACATCTTACAAGTAAAGGTATGGAAAGACGCTGACCGTGTGAGACAGTGTTCTTTATCTGCACTCGACTCACAAATCCCATAGACTTTGAGGGACCATTCCCACCTTAGGGGACCCGACATCTAGCTGCCTCACCACCCCCTCAGAGATCTACAGCAGCGCTGGTACATATTACCAGAAACTACAAGGGGCGTAAACGAACTGTATATAAACCTATCCCTGTAAATATTCCCCCAACATAACGCCAGACCCGCCAGGGCCACAGACCGAGCCACAGATACCTGTGACAAAATCCCCATAGACTTCCATGGGCTCGGCTCTGAGTACCCCATTGCCCTGGTAATCCACAATTGTGGTGGCGGGTCGACACAGAAGCTTTCCGAAACCCTGATGACGGCGGCCGTCCCAAGGTACCTGTCCCCAGCTGACACTATTCCTCCTGTTGCCGTCCAGGCATTACACAAGCATGTGCCCCACAACATTACCCGTGCCCTCAACAATGCAGTTACAGGGAAAGACATTTAAACCCACGGACACATGGACAAGTGCTTCTGGGCAGGGACGGTACATCTCGCTGACGGCACACTGGCTTAACATAGTGGAAGCCGGGACCCAGTCGGAATTTGGGGATGGAAAAACGTCCTACCAACGCCAAGGATTGCGGGCCCTACGTCAATCAGGGGCCCCCAGTCTACAGCTCCTGAACCTCATCCTCCTCCTCCTCTTCAGACTGCATCTCTGAAATGACCACATCAGTTGCAAGCTGAAGCACTGCAGCACTGCCTCAGCCAAGCGCAACAGGCTGCGCTGAAGCTACTATGCTGAGGGGACAAACCTCACAATGCTGAAGAGTTGTGGACAGCGCTGAAATTGCAGGCAGATATGTGGCTGACACCACTGAACCTACAACCAGGCATTGTCGTGTTTACAATGGCCAGAACTTGGTGGCAGCTCTGAGGCGAGGCGAGCCTCACACGTACCTACATTAAACTATCCTCAAAGGACAAAGTCGCACATAGGTGTACACCACCATAATAGTTAGAATAATAAGGAAAAAGAAAAAAGATATGTGCAACTAAAATTAACTTTAATTCACCTTTAAAAAATGTTATAATTAATACATACACCATTAGGTTTTATATTGGGTCAAATATGACCCACTAATCCCCAGAGTAGAAAGGAAAAATTATTAAATCCAAAGGGATTACAACTATTATCCCCTTAACCTCGTGGTTCAGCGGTTTCTCAAACCTACCCCGTGCTGATGGATCTGCTTGTGAAAGTACGCTGCCTGTGTGCCCATTTTAGAATATCAGCTACAGCTTCAGCCGCCCTTGTCGTGCTTCAGCAGCTTTTTGCAGCTTCCGGCTCACCGACTGGTGTGTGATGTTTTCACACGTTGGAACTCTACACGCATATGCTGGAAAGGATTTGTGAGCAGAAAGGGCAGTTTTGAATATCAGCATCAACAAGGCCATCGGTATTCAGTTCAGACTCCAAATATAAGACCTCAGGAGTGGACATGGATGTCAGACATATGTACCATCTACAAAACTTTGAGGAGTCCACCAAGATGGTGAGCAGCGATGACGCCATAATTAGCGTCCCCAAACCCCGCTTCTCTGTATTCTGAAAAGCTCTTTGCTCACAATGAAAGAGATGCATTGCAGCGGAGCACAATGAGGGGGAGCAAGGAATCATACAGGGTGATTGCACACAGCCCAGCCTCATGTCATCCCAACGTGGACTGGTTGACAATGAGGAAGAGGAGGAGGAGGGGAAAAACAGGAGCTACTTTCCTGTGCTATAGACGGTACTACAAGCACAATTGGACAGCATGGTTAGTCGTCCTGTTGGTGAGGACACGGAAGGCTTGCCAGTTATCAGTGTGTCACGCATGTGAGACTTTGTTGCGTGGCATTTCCCGTGACCCTCGCATTATCAAAATTTTGCTGACATTCAGTACTGGTTGGTGACACTTCTAACCCCGCTACAAGGAGAACTTTCAATCTCTTATTCCAGAGTCAGATAAGTGTATTAAAAATGATGCAGTACCACAGAGGGGCCATTGTTGCGGAATTAATGAAAAAATTCCCATCTGAAAACGCTGGCGGCAAGGTCACAGTTCATTGGACAACCAAGGAGTAGAGGCGAGAGAGACCCAACTACAATCCACAAAGGCGGGGAACACTGGCAAAGTACGGGACACTGACAATCCCATCGCCCTGGCCCAGAGTCGCAGGGTAGTCTCACAAGGCCTGGAAAGTTTGGGGAAGATGTTGAAGGAGTACCTTGCTTACCGTACCAACGTCCTCCGTGATTCCTCTGTGCCTTTTAATTATTGGGTATCCAAGTTGAGGTACCGTCCCTTGGAAAGCGGGGCTGCACCCAGAAACGTAAGTCGGGACTGGACTGCCATGCAGGCGGGAGCTATTCTCAACAGTTACTGGTAAGACGCTTACTTGCTGCAATCACCTTATTACTTTTCACCAGGCTATGTGATTTGGATGTTCTGATGTGTCTATCTTGGTGTGGGATTACCTCAGTTATTAAGCTGTGTTCAGGGGATCTCATGAGGTGGCCTGTGTTGGGGTAAGCGCCTACTTGCACTCCATGCCTACTCGTGACTTAATATCACATTATTGCCATCTCAGGTGTTCATTTACCTTCCTCCTGCACATGCTTAATCCTCTTTTTTTTGTGTAGCAATTGGATCCTGCTGTGACATCATATATCGGGCATGTGCAATAACTCTTTGAGCATTATGTGTCATATTTTTTTATCTGCATTAGCACTTTACGTTACACTGATGTCTTATGACAATTGCTTGAGATTCATGGCATAGTGGTTACCTTAATTTGTTGGTATGTGTATTGTACACTGACCAGTTTGCTCATTTGGTTTACAAAGTAGTCACATACCACTAACATTGTCACTGCCGCATATGCTTTGTTGCAGCGTCATCTGCCTGCCTTTGTATGTCCTATAATACTTGACCATATGTAATACAGATTTGTGCTGTTAATAAAATGATTTGATATTTTCATAAACCTTTGTGTCCTTTGTTTCTCCTGATCTAAGTATTCTTTTGAGTAGGTAATTTTTCTTGTTCTAGTGGACTACCACAGGTGGATTTGTTTCACCCCTTGGCTTGATATGCAACTAGGGTTTTTGTTTGTACAATCCAGCAGAGACAGGGAACACTGGCAAAGTACTGGGACACTTTGACCATCCCATCGCCCTGGCCCAGAGTCGCAGGGTAGTCTCACAAGGCCTGAAAGTTTTGGGAAGATTGAAGGAGTACCTTGCTGACCGTACCAACGTCCTCTGTGATTCCTCTGTGCCTTTAATTATTGGGTATCCAAGCTGGACACGTGGCATGAACTGGCTCTCTACACCTTGGAGGTCCTGGCCGCCCTGCCGCTAGCGTTTTCTCAGAGTGGGTTTTAGTGTACTGGTGGAATAAATAACTGATAATCGCATCCCCTGTCAACTGACAATGCTGACAGGCTGACTCTTATAAAAATGAACAAGGCCTGGATTGGGGCGACTTCTGTACATCACCGAATGAATAACAGCAAAACAACCTCCAATAAAGTGTAATTTTTTGGGAGGTGTATTACCATGCATCGCTTCACACCCACACATGGGTATATGGGCCCCGGTGGGTCCAGTCGCCACAGAGGTACTGCATCTCATCAAGGGATGTGGTATTTCCAACTTTCAGGTGAGGTGGAGACATTTACACCTGGCCTGGCAACACTGCATCCATCACACACACTAGTTGAGTTCTCAAGCATGCCTCAGCTAGCAAAGGGTGTTAGATGGTGGGTGTAGTTGTGAGGCAGAGCAGGAAGTTAGAGGGGAGGAAGACAGTTCCCCCTTGGGGGGGAAGCAGACGTGTTTGAGAGAGCTCTCCCTGGGGGAGAGGGGACAGAAAAAGGATGTGGAGCAGGCTCCAGTCCTTGGGAGCTGCTCAGAGAAAGAAAGAAGGAGGTTCCTAGAAGAGAAAAGGGATTCTTAGAGAGACACGGCTGAGCTGAAAGCTACAGGTGGGCTCATTCCAGGACTGGCGGATGCCGGCTGGGAGAATCTAGGTCGCAGAGGGAACTCGACCCCCTTAGCCTAAGTGGGAGGACTTTATGACTCGCTAGCGAGTCGAATGCTGTGATTAATATAGGAATCACAGACAATAAACCACAAATATCTTCACCAGAGAGGCAGCTACATAGAATCAAGAGGAACGCAGAAGTAAAGACGTTGTCCTAGAGGATTCGCAGTTGCTGATCTGGACACTGTTTGTGAGGGTGCGGAAAGGACACGGCGGGAAATCAGCACAGAGACGGCCAGAAAAGGCATACACTGACAGGGAGCCTTGGACTAGTGTTCTCCATCCACCTGGGAGTTGGCTGACTCTTCACCTGGAGGACGTGGCACCAAGCGGGCATCTGTACTGCACATATCAGAACTGCGAGTAAAGCTTTGGAAACTGCAACTCACTGACTGTATCTCAGTTTCTTCCTGCATAACCCATTGCACTCAGCTACATCTCCCAGCACCATTACCACCTTATACTACATCTACCTGCCTTGGGATCCACAGCCTCACCTGTGGGAGGCTGTACCAACTCTGCTGCATCACACCATCTATCCCAGAGGATTTGCACCGCAGCGCTGGTTACCATTGACCAGATACCACGGTGCGTCACGAAATACCTACACTACAGTCATGGACAAAAGTTTGAGAATGACACAAATATTTAATTTTTAACAAAGTTACTGCTCTATTTTACAATGGCAATTTGCATATACCCAGAATGTTATAAAGAGTGATCAGCTTAACAGCAATTACTTGCAAAGTCAATATTTGGCTAGAAAATGAACTTTATCCCCCAAACACATTTCAACATCATTGCAAGCCCGCCTTAAAAGGACCAGCTAACCTCTTTTCAGTGATTGCTCCAATAACACAGGTGTGGGTGTTTGAAGAGGACATGGCTGGAGATCAATCTGTCATGATTAATAAGAATGACACCACTGGACACTTTAAAAGGAGGCTGGTGCTTGGCATCATGTTTCTCTTCTGTAACCATGGTTATCTCTAAAGAAACACGTGCATCATCATTGCAATGCACAAAAATGGCCTAACAGGGTAGAGTATTGCAGCTAGAAAGATTGCACCTCAGTCAACAATCTAATCGCATCATCAAGAACTTCAAGGAGAGAGGTTCCATTGTTGCCAAAAAGGCTCCAGGCGCCCAAGAAAGACCAGCAAGCGCCAGGACCGTCTCTTAAAAAGTGTTCAGCTGCGGATCGGGCTACCAGCAGTGCAGAGCTTGCTCAGGAATGGCAGCAGGCAGGTGTGAGTGCATCTGCACGCACTGTGAGGCGGACACCTTGGAGCAAGGCCTTGTCTCAAGGAGGGCAGCAAAGAAGCCACTTCTCTCCAGAAAAAACATCACGGACAGACTAATATTCTGCAAAAGAGTACAGGCAGTGGACTGCTGAGACTGGGGTAAAGTTATTTTCTCTGATGAATCCCTTTTCGATTTGTTTGGGACATCAGGAAAACGCCTCATTCGGAGAAGACAAGGTGACGCTACACCAGTCTTGTCTCATGCCAACTGTTAAACATCCTGAAACCATTCATGTGTGGGTTGCTTCTCAGCCAAGGGAATCGGCTCTCTCACAAGTCTTGCCTAAAACACAGCCATGAATAAATAATGGTACCAGAATGTCCTCCAAGAGCAACTTCTCCCAACCCTCCAAAAGCAGTTTGGCGATCAACAATGCCTTTTCCAGCATGATGGAGCACCTTGCCATAAAGCAAAGGTGAAAACAAATGGCTCAGGAACAAAACATAGATTTTAGGGTCCATGGCCTGGAAACTCCCCAGATCTTAATCCCATTGAGAACTTGTGGTCAATCAATCAAGAGACGGGTGGACAAACAAAAACCTAAAAATTCTGACAAAATGAAAGCATTGATTGTGCAAGAAAGGACTGCTATCAGTCAGGATTTGGTCCAGAAGTTGATTGGAGCATGCCAGGAAGAATTGCAGAGGTCCTGAAGAAGAAGGTCAACACTGCAAATATTGACTTGCTGCATTAACTCATTCTAACTGTCAATATAAGCTTTTGTTACTCATATGTTTGCAATTATATTTCTGTCTGTGATAAAAAACATCTGTCAAACACACATAAAAACCAGAGGGCAGCAGATCATGTGAAAATATAATATTTGTGTCATTCTCAAACTTTTGGCCATGACTGTACAAATAACATCCCCTGTAAAAAATCCCTTTCACTGGACGCCCAGGGCCACGGACCGGGTCACTGCCGTGAGA